>CM026076.1:16924620-18124620 GCA_014839685.1 Anableps anableps
AAATTTATGTTTAAAAGTGCAGTTTCCTTTATATATACCTAGTTAACTTGTATCTATACACTCAACATAACTGTAAAATATAGAGTTTTTGCAAATAAAGATAATGCTGCTTTTATAGCTTTACAAATGATTTTTTACTTTTTTATTGATTTCTGTTGAAAAAACATAATCTAAGGACAATAATTAGTTCACATTTCTTTGATCCAAAAAGACAAGAAATTAATAAAAGAATTTCAAAAGAATATATTGAATTTTAATTTTCTTTTCCTTTTGGCTTAACGAAAGCTGACCCAGATTTCAGTGTCATCATAGCGAGGTGGAGGGGCTGGAACATTTTCTTTTACTAAAAGGAGGCTTGGCCTGACAAGTGTAATAACCACTGGAACACATGCTGAGACCATATTACTGAGCTCAATATCTCTCTTCTTCAGAAAAGGCCATGTTTACATTGGTGTAAAGTAAATATATCTGTGTATTAAAAATAGTGTTTTCTTAAGTGTCCAGAAACGATTAGCACTTGAACAACGTCATAAAGGAGGTCAAGAGCAAGAGCACCTTAAAATGACTCATTTTGGCATGTTCTAATAGCTGGAGATATTCAAAGGCTGAAAGACATCATAATCTCTGCAACAGAAACAACAAAATGCATAAAGATAATACTTTGTATTTAATTATTTTATGAAGCCCCCAAAAAGCTCATACAAAGTGTTAGTGTTGCCACTCTCAGCACTTAAAATCCGTATTGTACTTTCAAGTCTTTTGTTTATTCTGTGCTCGTTGTAAAATTTCTGGAAAATGGGGAACAGTTTCCCCTGTGTGAGACAAGTTTTCCACAGATTTAGATGTTGCTGCTCTTTAACAGGTAAAGACCCAAGAGAGAACAGAGAGTGGAAATTTAAAGCCTGTTTAATGAGTACAGGGGAGGAGGAAAATACTGCAATTTGACTTTACATCATAACAGAAAGGTTGCCTTTAAAGATTGTATGGAAACCATCAGAGTTAAAGTGGAACAAAATCCTTTTCTGTGCAAAAGTGCACACAGTGATGATAGTATGAAAGTGATCATTTTAATTCATATGTTCTGGTCAGATAGGAAGCAAGGGTTAGAAATTTAAAAAAAAATCATGTCATTACATTGAATGGTTTGTGATTATTGTTTTGATCTTGGTTCATTTTTTAGTTTGCAGTTTGGTTTTTGTCCATGTTTTTGTTTTGTTGGTGTCCTCTCATTTGAGTTATCTAGTTGCATTCTTCCAGCTTTTCCACTGTTCCCTGCTGTTCCTCGGTTCTTTTTAGGTCCTTGGCTTTATTTTATCTCATCAACTCTTACTGACGTTTTTCTACAAATTACAACATTATTTGTTTGCACAACCAAATTATTCCTGGCTGGTGTGAGGCCAATTCTCTTTCTCGAGGTGCCAAAAACAAAAATAAAGTTCTTTTTGGCCAGGACATTTCATACTTCACAAGAAATCAAGTGCAGAACTTTTGAGAAATCCTCATAAGTCCCACCCACTACAGTGTTTACATACAATTATATGCAATGAATTAAATTTTCAAGCCTTTATTTCTGTTAATGATGATTTTCTGCTTACAGTGAAAGAACACATGGCATTTAAGATTAGAAAATTATATAAGACCAATACAAAAACATTTTAATACACAAATGTGGGCATGGTAAACATGTTTAATACTTGCTGAAAGGTTGTTATTTTCAAAATTCCCAAACCAGGGCTCCAAGAACAAAAGGATTTTTTCTTGGAGCCCTGGAAGAGAGAACAAATTTTATCTGCACATGAAGAGAATATTAAGGCCTTAAACGGTCTAATTGCAAATTGTATCTTGTATAGTGTATTTTCCGTTATTTTCATAATTCTTTGATTTCTCAGCTGCCTGATTTTTTAATTATGTTCTTTCTGTTATGATCATTATTATTCTGCGAGGTGTAATGTGGAAAAGAGGGAAGATTACTCTGTAATGTACTGTACAGCAAACAAAGCTGGTTCATTGTTTTCTACCCATCACAACAGTTCTCAAAATGGCAGTCCTTCCATCAGTTTCTCTGCTATATCCTCTTATATACACTCCAGGCCCCACCTTCTTAATTCAAATCAGCTAATCATCTCAGCCTTCCAGAATGGGAAAAGAAACAAAGAAGTTAACTTTCACATAAATAATGAAGACATTAACGATTCTTTCAGTAAATTAACTAATTTACTTTTTAAAGGATTAATCAGTAATAAGCAATTGAATTACTTTTTCAAAGTAACTGTGCCAACATTGGTCAGCATACAAGGAAAGACAGGAAACTGTGGCAGCAGCACTACAGAAACAATCACAGCAGGAAATTGGGTGTACTTTTTCTAATATTTCTTATTCATGGTATAGGTTTGTAAAATTACCTAAATGTAATGTGAAACTTCCACCATCTAGCTGTGTGAAAAACCACTGTTGCCATCAATAATTACTGACAATTTAATTAAAACCACTTATTCTCTTGGTGATGCAGTGTGTTACTAAAAAAAAGATTTGCATTCTCAGGTTTAATGGAGGAACATAAAACACTCCTGCTTCAGTATGTAACCCAGTAAATGTGCAAGTGTATTGCTATTTTCTTAGGGGCAAATCCAGGACTTTGTCTGACAAGCTGATTATTATATATGTCACCTCCAGAGTGAAATACTTAAGAATATTTTACTTTACTGAAATACAATTCAAAATGCTTTAAACAGTCAGATCTCATCTGGAAAAACAGATGACCTGCTTCAGTGTTTGGACAGGGACCAAAGCAATCAACATAAAACATGGTCAAACTGCACAAATACGGTTAAAGATTTAAAATCTGGTTTACCTGGCAAGTTCTACATCTGCCTCTAGTCATGGTTAAATCCAATCCAAACTAACAACTGCGAATAAGTTTTGCTTGATATGACTGCCATGCACAAAACTAAAACTAGGGCAAAACTTATAAGGAGCAGAATTAGGTGTAAAACACCTTATTTAATATTTGACGATGAATAAGTTGATGCCACCATCCCTGCTTGCACCAACAATAAAGTTGGTGCAAGTGTGTCTTCAGAGAGACACACTCTCTGAAGAAATGCCTTCCTATCATCCTAGATACAACTAGATCACACAGGGAAATTGTAAAAGTGACTTTGTTCTGCTATTAGATTCTTTGGCACATCATGTCAACATGACTCTCACCCTGCATATTTAACTCCAAAAATTAGTAGGAGGCACAAAGACAATCAGCCCATTTTCACTTGGAATTCATCAGTCGCATCAAGGCCAGGTACAACACTTTGTCAAATCAACACCAAACCCAGAATGGGTTTCAAAATTTTTCCTTGACACTGAGTCAGATGTTTCAATAGATTATATTTTGCACAATTCATTTCATTTCATTTTCATGTTTTATTTTTAACATTGGTTTTACAGTGCAGTAACTGATATTTTCCTGTTTAATAATAACACAATAAAAACAAAGAGATGTATACATCCCTGTGGAACTCCTGACCTTTTCCTATACTCTCAGGCTCTTTAAGGCAGTACTGAGCTTTGAGTTATTTATTAAAGTTAATGTGAGACATGTTTCATGGTGATGATCCTACTGGAAGTTATCACCAGACTCTTCAGTTTCCTCTTATAACTGTTTTTTTTTTTTTCCACTCTGGCTGCTCTCATCAGACTGGATACCAGCTGTAAAAAAACAAAACAAAAAAAAAAAAACAGCTGTTTTGTATTGAAAAGGCAGTATGTGTAAAATCCTCTGTGCTGTGTGTAAAATGAAAGTCAACACTGATAGTTGTATCAATGTTGAATACTTCCTGCTTTCTGTGTAACTGATAGCTATTTATTTAAACCTTTAAAGACAGTTGTAAAAGTCATAGGTCTGTTACAAAGTAACTTGTTTTTTCAAATGATGAATACAGCATTTTAGATTTATCCCAAAATGTGACCAGATTCATTTGTTGGGTCCAAAGTGTAGTGGGCAAATAGACACACACACACACACACACACACACACACACACACACACACACACACACACACACACACACACACACACATCATAGTTGGCCTTTCACACAAGAGCTCTCCTTTTCCTGATTACTCTTCTAGACTCTACTAAAAACTCAACAAGCTGTTAAAGAAGGCTGGCTCTGTTGTGGGGACTGCTCTGAAACCTCCTGATGATAATTGTGCAAAGAAGGATTCTGTATAAAATGAAGAACATTATAGACAGCCTTGAGCCTCCTGTCCATTAGACAGTCAAACAACAACAGTATCTTCAGTGAGAGGCTAATTTAATCTAGGACGATCTGCTCCAGGAACCTTTCCTTCCCACAGCCATCAGCATTTACAGTCACTCTTTATAGAAACTTGTATGAGTTGCAACAAAAGTTAATCTCCTTAAAGTATTTTTGAACTGAATTGAATTGAATTGAACTGAATTGAACTGAATTGAGTTGGAGGTGGTTCACCATGTTTAGGGGTGTGTTTCTGTGACTTATTCGGTCCCTCCAGGAAGTTGCGATGTTGCGATCACAACTATTAACACAAATTCACTCATCATTTTCAGTTTTTGAGCAGACTTGCAATTTTCACCAGTCATCTGGACTTTTCAGCAAATCTGACCAACGTCCTCTTTCATGTCCACTTTTTTTCACGTGTTTTCCGGGGCATCCGGGGGAATTCCATTGATTGATTAAATGTCCGGGTTTTAAATTGACTGGAAAGATGTATGGAATATGACAGACTTTATTTTATTTGACGTCCTCCCTGAGCTGCTTCCTAGTGGGTGGCTTGGAGCAAATGGTGGTGAAGTACATGGCGGGTGGAGCAGCGATGCATGTAGATAGATGGAACACAACGGGTTGCGCTCCAGCATTGCAGCTGATGTTTACAAAGCACAAGTGTAGCTTTAAGAACAAACCACAAAATAAATTTCCTTCATACCATCATGGTCACAACAAATGGGTGGCGGAGTGGTGGGAGCGTGCCCCCACCCCTCACCCGTCCCACACACCCCGCCACTCGTACACCATCCTTCCCCCCAACTCGACCCCACTCACTCATCTTCTCCTTCCCTAAATAAAAGTAACTATTTTATTTATACACAATTCATCTGGCACAATAATTTGCTTGATTTTATAAATCTGTGCCCATGGAAGTGACCAGAATTCAATGAGTTGGATCTTTGAGCAAGTAGTTTTGGAAATGTAGTTTATTTCCTTTGCTTTAGCATTTATCTCTTATTTCTTAAAGTAGCACTAATTCCAATCCAGTGCAATATTTTCCTTCTTTGTGTATTATAATGAAGCTGGAGAAATAATTCAAAGCTTTTGTAGAAAGCTATGTCAGCCATTCTCATTTTGAAAACCTCTGTGTTCTCTCGGGCCTCTCTTTTCCCAGCTCCTCTCCCCTGAAGCACTGTGGGTGTGTTTTGGAGCACACTCAGCGGGCTGCCCCCAGTCACAAAGCCCTCATCCACCACAATCTGAGGCTGCCAGCTGGTGAGAGTGGGCAAAGTGTGTATGAATGTTTTGAGAGCAGAATAAAATGCACTTGTTGGCTTTATCCTCTCCTCCCTTCGTGGCTGACCTGAGAAAAAGAATTAAACACACCAACTTGAAGAGAGACATGAAGGAATTGGATCTCAAAGTAGAGTAAATCAACAAGCTGCACTCATTAGACTCAACAGTGCAGGTTTTTTCTTAAATCTTCCCAGCAGGAAACTGAGGTTGATAAAGCTCCTTCAGTTGGTAGCGGCCTAATAACAGATAAAAAAGAACGTAAAACACAAAGACTGAAAAAATTCCTGCTTTGAGGATTCAGAAATCCAAATTAACTGTGGGTCATGTCATGCGGGGTTTTCTGAATTAAAGCAAAAAAACAAAACAGATGAACTACATCAACTTTCTAGAGCTTTGGGCAAATCAGCCATTCACATTGGAACTCAAATGTTCCCCACAATCCATTCGCTGCAAAAGCCTTTACAAAATGTTCCCAAGCAAAAAAACAGAATTATGATTGGATTGTGAACACAAAGGACACCGTTTCCCAATTTTCAAGGCCAAACATATGCTGAAGAAGGTCCTGAAGACCTGGCTCCTCTGTATTATTTGATGTAAGCAGAGACAAATGGTTGCTGATCCTCAGCCCCCAGTCTAGTCCAAATCCACAATAAAGACACGAGTGGGCACAAGGGAGATGCATCTGTCTGCTGTCATCTCTCCTAAAGTCCCACTTCCTTCCTCCGGGGGATCATGCTGCAGCCAGGTTTTTAGAAGAAAGGCGCTGTGGTGCTCATCACACACTTTTTAATCATTTATAATGGGGTTGTAATGATGTAATGGTGCAAAGTTCAAGGGCTGCTTGAGATGTGGGGCACTGGCCAGACTGACAGCAGGACAGCAGCATTTTTTGACACTGTTTTGTCTAAAGTAAATCAAATACAGTAGCTATAAACAGAGTCATATTCAATAAAGCCAGCTAGAATGCTTTTACTTAAATATTTAGTGTTGTTTTCATTATAACAAAGTATTAGCTCCATTATTTGTAATGCTAATGTATGCCAATGTTTTTTGTTTCTTGAAAATGGTGGACTCAGTGTATCACACATCATTAAGATTTGTAACATCATTACAGATTATGTAAGAAGACTGGATGGTCTTAGTTTAATTGTAGTTACAGACACTGGTTCATTTTTCTTCACAAAACTGTACTGGGTAGTAAAATCTTTGCTGAGCGAGTCAAGTTATATGCTATTTATCAAACACAAACAATATGCCATGTTGCCAGTAAAGTAAATGGCCTTGTTCATTCTTATTGTTATTGTCTGTTCTGTTTATATGAAAGCTGCCAAGAAGAGCAAAAAGTCCTCATAAAACAAAACAAATCAAAGATCTTAAAAGTCTGATTTTAGTTTAACAGCCAGAAAGCTTTAAAAGAGTGCATAATGTAGCATACATTTCAATATTGACAGTTAATGTGTCAAACTTTAAATGTGAACCTTTTTAATATTCAGTGGAATAATTAAATGTTTGGTACTGAATAAAAAACAGCCTCAGTCATGACATAGTTATTATGGCTAAAGTGATTAATCATTTGCATTTTTGGATCTATGAAGAAGTCCCTCTGACACCTAAAAAAGGTGCTTTATAAAAACAGTGGAATCCATTTATTATTATTATTATTATTATTATTATTATTATTATTATTATTATTATTATTATTATTATTATTATTGTTATCTCAGCTCCATCCCAAGTCTAATATGTTTATGAATCCCTAATGATGACTCCTTCCCCCTGAAATGCTTCTTTCAAGAAGTTTGTATATTCAACACATAAACATTATTTGATTTCATTTTAGGTGTTAAGGTACCTTGCACTTTATATAAACCTTTTAACCCTAAAATGTCTGGGCTATTTATTATCTTTAATCTTCAGAAGTGGAAAACAGAAGTTTTGGTACTTTTGTGAACCACAGTTAGAGCCATTATTTAAAAATTTAAAAAAACATGCACCACTTTCCCAGGAGTGACTGGCATACCAAAATTGCATCAAGAGTGCATAAACGACTCGTCCAGTAGGTTGCAACAGAACAAAGAAACACATCTAAAGCACTACAAGTCTTGCTTTTCTCAGTTAAGATCAGTGTTCATGATTTAACAATAAGAAAGACACTGGTGGAAACACTGGGCATGGAAAAGTTGTAAAGTAAAAACCATTGCTCACCCAAGAACGGTATATGTCCTGTTGCATCTGACATAAAAAAAAAAAAATAAAAAAAAAACTAAGGAATTTAGAAAAACATCATAAACATCCTATCTACTATCATGGTACTTTTCAGCATCGCTAGACCTGGGCAGCTGGAGCTATTCTTTTTTTTTTTTTTTTTTTTTTTTTTTTTTTTTTTTTCGACTAGCCTCCAAACTTATGAAGGAAGACACATATAATACAAAAACAAAAACTCTTAAAAAAAACTGTATTGAGCACCCAAATACAATTAGAATTTAAACAACTAATTGTACTCAATTTAAACTAGATTAGGTGTACCCACACAACATTAAATCTTTAAATTCAGCCATTTGTTTGATTCATTGAAAAAAACTACATACATATTTTCTTTTTAATATCATATGCAGACATCGATTTAGAGCCATTTGGATTTCTTGTGGATCTGATCTGATATTCTGTTTAAGTTGTTGGCTGTGGTTAGCCAAACTGCAGAGAAACACAATATATTCAGTTTTGAAGACTCTCCAGCTGATGTCTTCTATTAAAGGAGGCACTTAGTGTCTGAATGCTATTTCAGGAGAAAGCCTTTGGGCCACAGTAACAGTTTCATTGTTGCAAATGGAGGTTGAAATGAAGTCATCCTTTGGAGCTTTACTGAGACTATTTTTGGGAAATAAGGAGAGGCTGACTTAATGGGGCTGATTTGGATGGATAATAACAGGGCTGATATGAACTCAGAAGACATGCTCAGCCGGCTGAACAATGAAACAGGCCCTTTGACTCAGGAGGCATACGGAAGCACTTCAGAGCCAATCCATCTTGGCTACAGTTTCAGTTTCTTCCCCTCCAAACCATGATTATTCTTTTGAATTTCACCCCATCAAAACTGCGCTCAGACCTCAAGGCACCGCAGCAATCCTCCGGGTCTGTTATTTGCATCTCAGGATTTGTGGGAACACGTTTGAAGTTTTTCGGATCAAATGCAGTATTAAAAAACACTGCACTATGGCTTCACACAAAAAGAAAATAATTACATAAACATAAACAATCCTATGATGAGAGATGCAGAGCAAAATGTTAACCAGCAGCCGTAACTACACTTATAGTTCATAGAAGGGAGCCCTGTTTCCTATATATATGTTAAATGGGTTGTTAATTTTTTGTTTTTTGCATTTAATTAATATTAAAAACTGTGTTACTCTGTTCATTACATCATATGCATTTGCAGTCAAACCAACAACGACTTCCACTGAGAGCCACATTGGCCTTTGTCCTGTTTGTCTTTTCCTCTCCAGGTTTGTATTAGCAACTTGATGACCGAAGAGAAACACAATCGAGCCCAGACTGCTTCAAGGTAGCTTTCATTCATCCGTCACATCAGGGTCTTTCTGAAAGCAGAGCTCATGCAAGGAGTTAATGCCACCGAGGTGCAGTGCTGGACGCTGCTCAGCGTAAAACCTGCCTCCAGGGGCAGACCAAAGAGGTCATGAAGCACTTCCTATATCTTAACCCCAGCCTTGTAGTGGAAACTACTGGCAGGCATCAAAGTGGTGTCAGCTCAGGATAAAGCTTCCTTATTAAGTTTGCAAATCCCCTCAGAGCAATTTTCCCCTTCTGGAACGTACCATTCAGCTTACGGTTGCACAAAAAAAGGAAAAAAAACACTGTGATTTCCTTTAAACGGTTAAGAATTTTTCTGGAGTCCTCCTAAGAGTTGAGAAGTTCATCAGAGGATATTTCTTGAGTTCACTGCAGATTCTTGCTTTATCCTTGCAAAACAGGTACTGTTCCAAAAGTATTTAACCAGAAATATGTTGCCATTCATATCAGCAAAAGTATTACATATTTTCTACAATCAACCAAACTTTTCATTTCAACTACTCATCAACTTGGCAGATAGGACAAAGTGTCATGCTACAAATTGATATGTTGCATGTTTTTAAGCAAATACGATTAAGCTGATTTTGGGGAGATCATGCAAACTCCATGCAGAAAATATCTAAACAGAATTATGGACATTCTTGCTGCAAGTCAACAGTGCTAACACCACTGAGCAGCAAAGACAAAAGCAATAGACAATAGAAAATAAACAGAAAAGAGACTGTGAACAAAGCAAGGCCAAGCATGGAAAAATGCACAGAAATTTGTAGTTAACAAAAGGGATGTTAGCTTGAAGCACCGAGGAAGTGTACTTTTGTTAATGATGATGAGGAGACCCTAAAGGTAGATATAAAAATTCTGAGAAGGATAGATTTAAAACCCTGATAAGGCATACATAAGATTAATTCACACATTGGTGGATTTTTGAAAGTCTTTATTTCTGTTTATTATAATTTTCCACTTACAGTTAATGAAAAAGACATTTAAAATTAGAATACTACATCTGATCAATAAAAAAAATAAAAAAAAAGAAATGTAGAGCAAATGAAAAATATGTTTAATACCTGCTTTAAGGTTATCAGTTTTCAAAAGGTACTTTTCAACTGACAAATGAGCCTCATCAGAAAGCATATCCTAATTTATTGAATATGACTGTACATGACAGCATTTGGTGTTTCACAAAGTGCATCTAATTTCTCTATGTTTCTCCACATAAAAAATGTTTTTATGAATGCCAACATGTCCCAAGAACTGAAATGATGTGACAGCAACGTAAAACCAAAAGTAGATAATTTCTCTTCACAAGCTGAATAACCTCATATAGTGCTATCAGTTTTGCTAAGTTTTTTGTAACTTACATAGGCATCTCTGTATCAGGTTGTAGTTTTAAGTTTTTTGGCATGAGTGGTTTTGTGTGTGAAATAGACATCTTGTATAGGATAAGCCTACTTTGAAATGACAACAAAGACAAATGCTCCAGAAAAGTGTGATTCTGTTTTCCTAAAAATTCAAACTGAGGATGTTAATAGCAACTTTGAGGCCCCACCTCTACATTTACAGCATTAACCAGGCATGCATTTCCCACATGGCTCTAGGACTCCAGCATTGTGGCGCTGGGATACTGAGCTATAAAGGGAGATGAGATAATCTGGCATGCTGGTGGAGGTCTACTGTGGAGAGCGTATTGTCTCTGATGAAGCTAATAAAGTCCTGCGATGCAGTCGGATCCCAGATCCTTGGCTCAGCTCCAGACTGGGCATACTGCTCCTGTCTCTTCACTTATCGTCTCCTCTCCACCCCTCCCCAAATGTAACCGGGGGGGCTATCTGGAGCAGCTTTGATCCCTGTCTGCCTGTCATTTACCATTAGTCACCCTTGGGTAGGGGAGTCCTCTTTGGGTCAGTGATGGACCAGAGAAGAGCTGAATGAAAGGCTCATAGCTGTGAAACAATGAGCTCTGTTTGATGCAGGAGGCGTCGGGGTGTTAGTGGACATACTCTGGTGTGTGCCACATGTCTCACCCCTGACACTGTCATGGACCAATCCACAGTCCCTTTACAGCTTTATCTCCCTAATGTGGCCCCACACCTCTAGTAGTGAGATCACAGCTCCTGCTCATGCTTACATACAGTCAGTTTACTATGATTTAAGTTCTTTTTAATGGGTTTTTCCAATGTAAAACTCTGACACAAATGGTGAGGACATACATTTACACTCCATTCATTCAATGGGTAAAACAGACATATTCACTGTTTAACTTTAAAAAGAAAAAGGTTTTCATATTCCAGCAGGACTCATATACAGTACATGGAGTGGTTTCTGGTTCAGGCTCATTTGGTGGCAAAGTACAAGATCAAGCATATCATATCAAGTCTGTTTATTTTTCATCTCTGTATATTTTTACAAAAAAATAATAGGAATTATTTTCCAAACTCCCATCATATGCTTTTTTCACATTTGAATATTAGTTCTGTGGAATCCAAATTAGGATTAGGATTGTATGCATGCACCAAAACACCTGACATCTGACAAAAACTGCTTTGGATCATTCAGTAAGTTAATGCTTTTTTTCAGAGAAGGAATAACTTCTCTTGAATAGGAATTCATGCTTCCTTCTTCTTTTTTCCTTTTACTTTTAGCACTCCTTAAATTAGCTCCACAATCTCTCATAACAAGTTATAGATTAGCTTCAAAATACATTTTGCATTTAAAATGTCACATTTTTACCTCGGTTCACTTTCAATTTTAAATTATTAACCTAAAAGTACTTTATTTCAGATCATCAATTTTGATTCTGAAACTTTTAGAGCTACATATCCATCCATCCATGCATCAATCCATGCATCCTTGGTTACATTTTGTTTTCAATAAATAAAAAAGTGCCTCAAATTAATTTTTACATGATTTTTTTTAAAAAAAAATGCTGCAGTTCTGTGGCAAAAGCTGAAGGGTTTTTTTTTTTTCAAGAAATTTTCAGCAGAGTGCTTTTACTGATATTACTGAAACTACATTCCCATGTGATTGCCCACTGTTTCTCTGGTCTTGACCTTCAACAGCAGGTTTGCAAAGACTGACATACTGTATGTTTAGTCTGTTGGCCACCCATATGTTACACCACCAGATACACTAGATCTCTCTGGAAAAAATTGTTTTGTCTTCTGTCAACAACTGCCAAAACCATGAAACGTCAAACTAATTCAACACGACTTGGAAATACAAAAACATCTATATTTTTTATCTCCAGTTTGAGCGTTCCTGGCTTTCACTAATCAGTCAGTGACCACTGTCGGCCTTCTCACTTCTGAAACCCCATTTACATGACTTCACCCGAGCAACGGTCAGATTCAATTAGAGCTCAAAACGCAACAGGAGACCTGAACCCCCCACGACTGGAAAATTCATATCACTGTTTCTTACTCCATGAGGAGGGTAGATTTATTAGGAAGTATCACACACCCTCTCACTAAATGATGAAGACAGAAGCAAATTAAAGCATGAGTTAATGTGACAGGTCCATCAAGCTTTATGAAAAGCCTCTACCATCATATTCCTACAATGTTGTAAAATATCTGCTTTCTTTATAGAAATGGACCTCTGAGACAAATATGTTTTTTAGGAACCTTTAGGGTTTTTGGATAAAAGCTGAACTGGAATAGCAAACGCAGTGGCCATATCACATTCTAGTGAAAGACCAGTCCATGCGATTTTAATTATTATATTAAATAAAAGTAATTTCACCCTCTATTCAAGGCTCAGTGTACAAACAAACACAGTGGTGGAGTGACAAATAGTACCCTTTTGATTAGTGCCCCATACGAAACACACAAGTTTCCAGGTGTTAAATTTTTTAATGGTTTTGAAAAACTACCACAACCTCCAAACCTCAAATCAAACATTAAATCTTATTTTAAAATTAAGGGTAATTTGCGACGTTTGGAGACTATCTATCTTTTTTTAAGCACAGTGATCTACACAAGCCACACTCACGCAGGCACCATTGTAAAAATGATAATAATTAAAGGATTTAGCTGATCAGTCTCCCAATGTAATTTCCTCCATCCTGGCTGCAGACCTGTGGTGTTTCAGGGAAGCCTGTGCAGAGGTGAAGGTCATGGACCTATGGGACGCATTCAGGAAGCAGCAGCAGCACATGGTGTTACCCATGATGAATATCATGGGTGCCAGAGTAAGCAAAACAGCACAAGTCACAGCTTAAATTGCACACTCTGTAGATTGTTCTGCATTCCAGCCTAACACCAAACTCTCAGCAACTTCAGTACTGTTGCTTCTTTCCAGGCTTTCTGGAATCGTAACTTTGGGCACATGACCAGCATGTAAATAAAAGCAGAAAATGAAACACAAAGCTGATTTAATTCATGAAAATAATAAACATTTAACAAGAAAAATATTATATTTAAGTGACCTCTTGGACATAAAGAAAGAAAATACAGAAAAAGTTCAGCCTAGCAGAGTATATAGCCCCTGCAAGAGTTTGCTAAGTCGCAACTTCTAAAGTGAGATTCTATTACTAATAACTTATTTGCATTACCTAACTCTCTTGGCATCTTCATTTAGTATGAATCCAAATAGGTTTATCTCATAGATTTTTGTTTTTGTTTTAATACATATACCTTCTGGCCTGAGAACACCTTGGGATCCCCCAGTAGGAGCTGAAGTGTTATGTTTTATGATGCCTAAAAACAGACAGGTAGATAAAGAAACAGCAAAAGGGGTTTTAAGAAAATTTACAAAAACAGAAACATGAAGAGAAAATTATGAAAGTTACATGAAGATTTGTAGAATCCAGCAAAAATGACTCAAATAATGAGGAGGGTTGATTATAGAAATGCTTCACAGATGAGTTCTTTAACTGAACAATAATGAACAGAAACAGGATTAACACAAAGGGTTCATGCAAACTAACAAACATGCAGAATCCAGAGAAATATACAAAACCAGAAATAGAACACAGCACAGCCAGAGAATGAATCAAAATACAAACCACAAAGTGATACAGAAACTCAGAGGACAACAGAAAGGAAATGGGACACAGAGCTCCAGGGAAGACAGGTTACAAAAATAAAACAGGAACTGAGGACTAAAGACCCCCAAAATTACTAGAACTAAGACTGAATCCTATGGAATACATGAAAAGCCAAAGATAACCAAAACTCTTATTTTACCACTTATCTTCCTGACTGAAACACATACTGAGAATGGCACGTGTAAACCATTTCTGGTCAGAGTACCAGATTTAAAAGTAAAAGGCAAAACACTTTCTTTACTTTTACAATCCTCTACTTTTATTTCAGACAGTAACTCAGACTTGAAAAAATTTTCATGATCCGTTCACTGTCTTGTTTCACACAGGAAGCTCGATGGTGGTGCACTGCCTGCCTTGTTCATTTCCTCTGTAAATAACCATCCACTTCTTTGTAAAGATCCACCTAATAAAACATGACGATGGTTCAGAGGTCCATAGAATAGTTTTTGAATAAACTGCTGTGACTTTTTGAGGGTGAAGTTATTTTTAATGGCTAGAAGTCCGCTTTGGTCCCCCTCAGACTAGCTATTAGCTTAAGCCCTCCTGGACCAGCTAATCTTGATTTAAGCAAATGAAGACTCCAAGAGGGTTTTCTACTGCAGGAAAGATATTAACTGCTGAAAACCATTTAACAGAACCTCACTTCAATAATTCTATACTGTTTGTTAAACAAAGAGGAACATTTTTATTCCTTTTGTGATCTGACTGTCCTTCTGTCTGTCAAGTGGTTTGATTGATGCTCAGAAATCAGTCAGCCAGTGGGATTTTGAATACAATATATCTTTCTCTGCTTTACCACAGACCGAGGACAGAAGGGAACCAAAGTAAATCTGAATCAGTCCATTAAACATGAAACAATATTCCCAAAGCAGGCAGCAGCTCCGTGTGTTCATTTTTCCACACCAAACCTTAAAAAGTCACATAAGGCAAAATTATAAAACGATTATTGTTTTTGTTCAGTTTTTCTAATCTGGTAAACTAAGAGGTCCCATGTTGTACTGTGAGTTTTTATTACATGACCACCTGTGGGCTCTGAATCAAAATCAAAGAGTCAGAGGAGACAGAGAAATCCAAAACTCAAACCCATTTGTTGAGGCAAATTCAAAGCAGAAATGGAAATATTTGGTTAACTCTGTGGCAAACGGTTGGCGGTTTTGGAGCAGTCCATAGGTGAAATGAAGGGAACAGCTGGCTCTTTGTTTGTGGACAGAATGGTACACTCTGTGGGGTCACTGTAGGGGGGCCCAACATCACAGACACAAGGATACACAAACACACACTTACACACGTGACTGCTTACACATGCATGTGCACACATACACAAAAAACATAGCATTCCTCTGCTTCTATGAATGTTTTGTTAATCATGTGAATAGGTCACAGAGTTACACCCCCAAGCATAACTACAGTCTCCATAGACACAAACTCACTCACTCATGCTTGTTCTCACACTCAATACAAGCAGAGTGGGTGAGACTTATATAGTGGGATTCCAGGTCCTTAATAACCCCTCAACCAGTGTCAGAATCTGGCCCAAAACCAATCCCTGTTCCAGGCGGTCTGTGTTCTACTCAACATATGTCCTGTATTTTATTATCATTTATTAAAAATATAGATATTATAAGCTACATGTAGGTATCTGAGGATATAAATACCAAAATTAAAAACAAAGACTGATTTCCTAATATACTGTTGAGGAATTACTTATGTTACAGCAAGAGTAAATAAACCTAAATAATCCACGTACACAGATTGGTCCATAAATTTGGGTATGTGTAATAAAGTCAAATGACAAAGAGAATAAGTACTAAAAATATGAAGAAAAGAAGCTTTTTTTAAAAAAAAGCTGTAAAATGGCTTAAGAATTTAAAAATCAGCTGAGATCTGTCAGTATTTCAAAACCAATCCTTTCCACTATCAGCGCAAATATAACCAAGTTTAATCCTAGGCTGTGAGGTGGAGCAGGCCTTCCTGTCAGGAGTTTGTATATTTTCCTTGTACATGTGTGAGTTATCTCTGGGCACTAAAACCAGGAAGACAGAGCACATCACCCCAGTTCTAAAGTCCTTACACTGGCTCCCTGTAGCTCAGAGAATAGACTCTAAAATATTTCTGTTAGTTTATAAATCACTGAATGGCCTAGCCCCAAAATACATTTAAAACCTGATATTGTATCAACCTTCCAGGCCACTCAGGTCTTCTGTGTCTAGTCTACTCTGCATCCCCAGAATCAGAACCAAACATGGAGAAAGAGCTTTCAGTTTTTATGCTCCAGTAATCTGGAACAAACATCCAGAAAACTGCAAAATAGGTGAAACAGTGAGTTCCTTTAAATCAAGACTAAAAACCCAGCTGTTTAGAGTTGCCTTTGATAATTGATTGATAATAACTGGAACATTGATAAATATATTTGATGTTTATTTGCTTGATGATTTTGATGATGGCGTTTGACAAAATATAATGTTTTTTGCTGTTTTATAATTGGTTACTGTTTTATGTTTTTTATGGTGTAAAGCACTTTGAACTCCCTTGTTGATGAAATGTGCTATACAAATAAACTTGATTTGAAATTATTTCTCCAGAGCCAAGGATCACTCACACCAAGCTTCAGAAAGATCTGAAATTTGCAGGTACAGTTTTCACATGAAAACAATAAGCAATGCATTAAATCACCATGGCCTCTATGCACACTCACAGCATAAGACACTACTGCTGAAGAAAAATCATGTTGCATAAACGCAGGGAAAAAATAGTCGGGTCAGATGAGACCAAAACTGAGCTCTTTGGGTGTCACTGCACACACTATGTTTGGAGAATAAATGGAACAACATATCACCCAAAAACACTTATCAATAGTGAAGGTTAGAGTTAGGAATATCAAGGTGTGGACCTATTTTTTTGTTATTTTGTGCTGTCAGACTTCACATAATTTCAGGAAGGAAGACTGAATACATTTACTGAGAAATTGTGTTAAAAATTTGAAGAAGAAACAAAGAGGATTTTTTTCAGCTACGCTATCATCCAAAACACAAAGCCAGGGAAACTCTTGGATGGTTTTAGGAAAGAAAGAAAATCAAACTGCTAGAATGGCCTAGTCAGTCATTTGACTTAAATTCAGCTGAATATCTATGAAATCTACTGAAGACCAGAGTGCATGGAAGAGACCCAAAGAATTTTAAATATTTTAAGACAGTTTGTGGGAAAGAATGGACCAAAGTCACCCCTGAAAATGGATGTGACTCAGAGGCCACAGAAGAGATTCTAAAAGGTTGATATTATTATAAGTATTTTCTACATTTCTAATACATTTTAGTATTTGTCATTCTACTTTATTACACAGCTTAATTTATGAACTAACTTATTTTAAATTCTTTATATATGTGGATTACTTGTGTTGTTACTAACATCCTGTGTAAATTTCATTTCAGTACTCTCAGTAGAAATTTATTTTCTGGGGAAAAAAATCATTGTTTTCCAAACTTATTTTCCCAGCTGTCATTGTGTTTGCTGGAACTATAATTTCTGATTCTGAAAAGTCAAAAGGCTTCTCCGTATGGTGATTGTACAAGAATATCTTTCCATGGAAAATTTAAAGGACACAATAATCAATAGATTTGTAGTGGTGTAGCACCTAAACTTTATGAATTTAGCAAATCTCCTTACGCCCATTTAAAAAAGATTTTTGAATTCAAAATTTTAACCTATCAGTCTTCATCTTATCCAAGTTATCACACCATTCATCACGACTATGACTGGCGAATACCTGATCGCATTGTAAAGTGACTGCACACAAACACCTAAGAGAACCAGGGAGCTGAGTTTTGATAGCTAAGTCTCACCGAAACCATATAAAGGTGTTAAACAAGGAGCAATTCCAGAACCATTGCTACTTGTACCACACACAGTCTCACACATGCCGGAAGGTTAATTCCTCTCAGCGCTCTATTCCCCCATTGAGAGTAGAACACAACTTCTGTTTGGTTTGGACAGCCCTGAAAAAGGACCTCCATGTTGAACAAACTGTAGCACAGTGTGGCCCCTGTAACAGAGCCTGAGGAGTCAGCTACAACAGGAGTTCAGTGCTGCTGGAGAGATCAGAGGGCAAGGATGTTCAATTCTTCAAGCATTTTAATAATAAACCATCTATTCCAGAAGCCTTGAGTCATTTCATGCATGCATGCAACCATGTCAGTTGTGTTTCTTAACTCGACTGTACAATGCATTGGTTTGTGATCTAAATTCTGGAAATGTATAAGCAGACCTTGAACGTGTTCTCATTTTTTTTAGAAAAGGGACATGTGAATGCATGTGTGAATGAGTGAATGACTAATTGTAGTGTAAAGTGCTTTGGGGTCCTCTGCACTTGCTAAAGTGCTATACAAGTACAGGCCATTTCCCATTAAAAATGTTACTTCACTTAAATAAATGTATATTTAACACTTAATCTAATAAATTAACAAAGAAATGACCTCTTGGTACCTACAGTGCTTTGCAAAAGAATTCATCGATCTTAATTTCTTTCATATATTGTCCCATCAAAACCATAAAAAACTCCAATTATTTGATAGAGTTTTTACATGACAGAACAACACAAAGTCGTGCATAACTTGGAAGTGGAAAGAAATCCATATATGGTTTTAAAACTTTTCCTACCCTTTGAGTCAATATTTTGTAGAACCACCTTTCGCTGAGGTAACAGTAATTCTCACCAGAGATTATCTTTTAGATATAGGTGTGGACTTTGATTGTTCCATTAAAACACATGAATATGCTTTAAATTAAACTTTCCATGGTGATCCTGGAAGGTGAACCTCCTCCCTAGTCTCAAGTCTTTTGCTGTCCATCCAAATTTAATCAGCTCTCATCAGCTTTCCCATCCCTAAGGAAGAAAAGCAGTGCTATAGTATGATACTCTCACCACCATGTTTCACCATGCTCTCTAATAAGCCTCTAAGACTTTCACAAATATTTATGCTGAGATTAAATTACACACATGTGGACTCAGTTTACTAATTAGGCTTTAAGGGGAATTGGTTGCTCTAAACATTGTGTAGATTAAAGGGTTAAATACAATCTCACCCCACATTCTTCAGATTTTAGGATGTCAAAAAAAAATAAAATAAATAAAACCATTTATTATTTTCTATCCACTTCATAACTATACACCACTTTGTGTTGGTCTATTATATACAATTCTAACAAAATACTTTAAAGTTTCTGGTTGAAACATTAACAAAATATTAAATTTTCAAGGAATCTGAATACTTTTCAGTCTGTAACTTATTAAATCACTGACCACATTGTGAGTATTCACAGACGCTTTTGCTATTTCATACTCTCTTCTTCACACTTGAACTTTCCTTCCTTTGCTCACACATGTTGCGTCTGTTCAAAATGTTTAACTTTTTCTGAATCCTTTTCTGAACCTCCTTGTTTATTTTTGTTTTCTACCTCAGAGGAAAGCAACAAGACTGCCCTGTGTTTTACAGTTTTTTGTAATCACAAAATATCAGTTGGGCAATTAATTTTCAGTTTTTACATAACTTCAAGGGAAACAGCAGCATGTTTTTCGGTAGCCACAAATCCTAATCTACACAGGAGGGGTCAATCATCTTACTAGAATTTTCTCATCATTTATTTTCAAAGATGAAACTAATTCAAACAAGAGGAATTGAATTGCATATATTCTGTTAAATAACCACAGCAGTTCATCATGGTTTGTTTTTCATCACAGTTTAAGTCAACGCCGTATGGGAAAAGGGAAGCTGATGTGTTTGTGTGGTATGACAAAACCATAAAGCATGCCACTTCAGTCAGCTACTCTACTGTCACTAAAGCATGCATGAACACACAAACACACATAGATGCCCTAACAGAGGTCCAGATTTAAGAGCTGTCGCTGGTGTGGAACATAGTGAAAAGGAGTATTCTGCGCGGCCCTTGGGGGCCACAAAGGTATTAAGTAGTCCTCTGTGTGTGTGTGTGATTCACACAGTGTGCGTGCAAAGTGACCTGAGAGGCCCAGCTAGTTACAGCCTCTCTGCTGGAGACCACCACCACAAAACAAGCATTGTTGGTACAGAACCCCAGACACCAGAGGAAACACACTGTGAGCACAAACATACAGAAATATATGCAGCACAGACCAAAGTGTTACAAGTTTGAAACCAGTGTGCTATTTGCAATGAATAAATTCAGCATCAACCAGAAACTAACACTCCTTACACACTGTACACAATGTGGAGCCCTGTTCTAACAATAGCCCTTGGGTTGTTGGTCAGACTATTATTGTAGGTGTTTCTGTGCTAATTATGTGTGACTGAGACCATGTCAAAAGCAGTTACTGGAAATAATGTGGTGAGCAGGAAATTATTAGGTAGAATTACTTTGCCCGCAAGGAGTACAAAAAGCTGTTCAGTTGACCAAAAGGGTTCAAATTTTGTTTTCAAAAAGTGTTCCAAAGCCACATGCAAAGAAATATAACATCGTCTTCTTTAACATCACCGACAGGGAGAAAAGGGGGTCAGCCTCACGACCTTCACTTCTGGCTCTTGACTCTGCAGGGACCCCGTTGGCTGACAGGATTGTGCGTCAGCGCCTCTTACCGCTCCAGTACTATAACCCCCCTTCAAGCCGCTGGCGATCACACAAGTGTGAAAGTACCAGCCCCAACTGTTGCCCGGACCAACCCATTCAGCATCCAGGTCCGACACAGTTCGACAGAGAGGAGGAAGAGTGCGCACGGAGCTCAAAGGGGAAAGTTGCGCTTTTGTAGCGTGGATTGTTTTTGACTCGTTTGTGAATAGTTTGGACATTTCTCTGCAAGTTTCCTCTTTTTTATATATATTTTTGGATATTTTTTTTTTCCTGAATCGTTCTCGGTCCTCAAATGGCAGTCCTTGTTATGATTTCCTCGCACCTGTCTCTGCTGACGCTGTTCTGCGTCCTGGCCTCTGCATCCGTTATCGGGGACACCGAATTCCTCCAACTCTCAAGTAACCTTGATGAGGATATGCTCTCCCGGCATATGCATAGACTGTACGAGAAATATAACAGGGAAACCCGCCTGAAAGAAGGAAACACTATCAGGAGTTTCAGAGCCACCCGAGGTGTGTAAACAAGCCCACCCTGCATGACGCATGAGCGCTCAAATGAATCAATTTAGGTGTCATTGTGCAGCAAAAGTATCATTCGTGTTTTAAAATGAACTAGGAAATGCAAAAACCAAATCATAGATGTCCAGGATGAGAAGATTTTCCATTGACTGCGATTCAGAACGCAGACACCCAGCCGGCCCAAGGCATAGATGAACTAAGCTTCAAACTATGTTTACAAGAAAATTTGAAAGAATAAAATAAGATGTAAGAGATCATGGATAGGGAAATGTTACGTTAATAGTAGTAGTGGGATGCAGTAAAAATTTTTCCGAAACTTTAGACTTTGCAATTGGGCAAATGCATTTAAAAAAAAAAAAAATCAATACTTGACACAGTAGCACTAAATTTTATATTCAACTTCATCTAAATAAATAAATAAATAGAAATATATGTGAAATTAAACAATCACATTAAACATCACAATAGAATTACTTATTTTGTCTCTGAACCTGCACCAGGACTGGTGTAGCAAATACTGGCTCTAAATTTATGCTCACAGCAACATGTTTTGCACTGAGACAGTGCTGTACCCTTGAAATGCAGCAGTAGTGAATAGCGCATCTTCTTCTTGGCTGGCAAATAACTTTAGGCGGATTACCTACCACCACCTGGAGTGTGTGCATCAGTGTGACTGGACCAGATGGAAATGATGGAACCAAGAAGGACGCTTTTAAATGTGTTTTTTACGCATTATTTGTTCTGTAATAATCCCTCAAAATTAATGTATTAAAGTCTCAACACTATTGTTGAAAATGGTTAATATTTGCAGCTATTTGTGTCTGTGCTGGAGTCTCATTTTATGGACTCTATAATTGCAAACTAGAAAATACATTAAAGCTGCACAATATTGGTAAAATAAGCAATTGTGATATCATTGTCAAATATTGAGATTACCTAATTAATTCCTCATCCCTCTCTATTTGTTTCTATTATCACTGAGTGCCCACCACTTTTGGTGGGCTTCAGCATCTTGGTCATTAAAATCTATATTAGGTGTGGCCAACAACCAACAAGGACTGTAAAAGTCTGTCCAATTTGCCAAATAAATTATAGCATGCAGAATAAGAATGCATGGCACTTGAAATAAATTAACCTGCCAAATATTACATTAAAGTATTTTTTGTGATTGCAGTTTTGCACACATTGCTTTTCTAATTACATTTGTGATTTAATATAATGTGCAGCTTTATAGTAAATTAATGAGAATTGCTACCTCTTTCCAGACTCTACTGAGTCTGCAATGAGGTTTTGTACTCTAGACATGATTTTTGGATCAAATAAATAACTTAGAGAAATAACCTTGCCTCCACAATTATTTGCAGTGTTTATTCAGTAAATAATAAAATTGATTCAGAGTCCCAAATAAGATTTTGCATCAGACCCCATGCAACCTCAGGCCAGCTCTGCACTCTGAATAGCTAGGATTGCTTTAGATCAGTGTGAGAATGCATTTAAATAGTTTCAGGACGCTGTGATTTCATTGGGGCTCTGGAAGCAATGGCGCCACTTGCATGCAGGGTCCGATCTATTACCCCAGACAGATGCACAAGAATGTGTTTGAGCCATGTGCTGTAAAATACAATACAGTAAAAAAAATAAAATAAGTGCATTTAAACTCAAGGGCAGGCAGATATGTGCAGAGCCGGGTCATTGTCGTGGCTTCTGTGTTTTAGTTAGTTGGTCCTGAGGGGAATGAGTGACTCTACATCCTGGAAACAGGAGGCTTCATGCGCATTCTTTCCTCTCTGTCTAAAGCTGTTTTTATTAATGCAACTCTACATTTATACCCTGCATAGTTCTCAGATAGCATATCATAACATGTGTGTATTTTTACAGCAGAGGCTTGATGTAATCCAAGGAGACATGTGAGAGATTTTTAACAACGGTTTGAGACCTGCTGAAAAGTGGATTGTATCTCAGTGACTGAGCAGGCTGTATCAAGCTTAAAGAAAAGCTTCAGCTGAAACTGAGGATAAGCACTTCCATATGCAGGCTGAATTCAGGGTAAAATATATCTTTTCACTCAGTCCACACTTCCGTTGAACTCTTACACAATGAACAATAACTCTGCTGTTGAAGTCAGTGTTGATCATGAATATGCAGCCTGCTGTTCACCCAGAGTCTGGTTCCTCTTAAGGGCACACCTTCTTAGATCCTACCAATGAGCTGCTGAACAGCTTCAGAGCTCAGTCATGTAACAACATAAGGAAACGCCTTTGTCCTATTTTTAGGGGAACTTAACCACACATAAGTGCCTTTGGCTCAAAGTTTTGCCTTTTTCTAAACCCATTACCTTTGCATCTGGTACTTTTTCTTTTACAAAAAAGCTCAAATAATTGAGTCCAAACACAGTTCAGGTTCTGGTTGCCTTAACCTACCCTACCCTGGTGAGTTTTTCTGTTTTGTAAAGACTGTGACATTTTATTCATAAAGCAAAAAAACAACCACAGCATATAGACACGGATACATTTGTTTCACCCCTAATAAAAATAACTTCTACAATATTTCAGGAGGTTAGAGTCTCTCTAGATTATACAAAGTGGATGCTCTCTGCTCTTTAACTCACCACACAGGTGAGTCTAAAGGATTTAGATCTGGAGAGTGGGATGGATGTGGGAGAAGCTTGATTTTGTCTCTGGTGAGTCATTTCTGTGGTAATATGGCCTTATGTTTTGGATCATTATCCTGCTGAAAAACCAAGAGAAAACCCAGAAACCATGCACTCTATACTCTATTGTTCCTGAAGGGAAATTAGTTGTGGACTATGTTCTGAACTCCTAAATACTTTTACATAATGCAAAAGCATTATAAATACAGCAAATAATTAGTATTATATAATATTATATTATATTTGGTTCCCCAAACAACAAAGTTGAATATAATTTAACATGTATTGCATACACCTACTAGTTATGCAAGTTGAGCAGCATTGCTTAAAGATTTGATGGCGACAGGAACAAATGACCTCTTAAACTGGCTGCTTTTGCAGCAGTGGGTTACTGGAGCACAGGAGGGAGGTTGTCTTAGAATATTTGTGAGGGGTTGTTTACTATCCTTTGTGTCTGCCTCGTGACAGACTGCTCATAAATTGTTTGGAGGGACTGCTATTGTTTTTTTCTCACTATATTCATGCCTGTATGCAGTTGATTGGCAATGTTTTCATTCATTCAGAAATTTGGTCCAGCAGTCATATCTAGAGTACAGTGCCTCATTGCAGACTCAGTAGAGTGACGATTAAGTTTAAAGCCAGGGAAGGGTTGATATTATCAATAGCTGGTGATCTTAAAGATTGCCTCTATGTAGATAAAAGCTGAACCTTGCTTGTGCCCATGCAAAGACTCATACAGACACACAACAGTCACTATGCCCTCTCTAAGATGGAAAGATCATATGGACTGGATTTGTAGAAAAATGCATAAATCTATTGGTATAATAATTGGCTTAGTCATTACATTACTGCAGAATGTTCGCTAACACTTTATTATAGTCTGATATATCCATTTCTATATTATAATATAGTTTGGGGAACTACTTTTCCCACAAAACTTCCAAAAGATTTTGGGTCTTCAAAAACACTTTGTTAGAATGGCAACTCAGTCAGATTATTATTGTCCTTTTGCTCCTTTATATATCGTAAGAATCTGTAGATTCTTACGATATATAACATTAACATTTTTCAAATAGGTATTTTTGTTTATAAGATACATGAACGTCAAAAGGATATACCAGTGTATTTAACTCATTACTGTAGATCAAATATGCAGTTTCATTCTTACTTAACTCGCCAGAGTTCAGCACTACATCTTCCTAAATATCAGACAAGTCAGTTTTCTCTCTGGTATAGGGGACCTAAACTTTGGTATGATTTTTCACATTTAGTAAAAGGCAGACCTTCTGTTAAAGAGTATAAACATTATTTAAAGCTGTACTTAATTAAAGAGTTGTGATTGTCACTTTTTTCATTGTTTACATGTTCTCTTTAAATTCCAATTAATACTTTGTTGATGTGTTTTTCTGTTTTTATTTTTTTTTCTATATGATTGTATTTCAAAAAATTATGATCAACTGATTAAGGACTATATTGTTGGATTATATTATATATTATTATATTTTTTCCCTTTTTTATTTGGGTGGAGATTTTATATAAGCCCGCAGGGCTTTTGCCTCTACCTGCACTATAATTGTTATTTTTTTTTCTTAATATCTTGATCTGTATTTTAATTGTGCAAACTAAACTAAACTAAACTAAACCTTCAGGGAATATTATGTGGCCCTATTCTACACAGAATGTCCAGAGTTCAGTTTACAGCTTACTAACCCCCAACAAAGAGCTGTTAAATAACTTCAGGCTGGGTTGTGCTTGCTTCAAGTTTACAAGTAAAAAACACTTAAGGTCAAATTTCTGAAGCAAAGCTCTCATAAAAAGTGTTCATACTGAAACCTGTAGATGGAGTAGTTTAGATTTTATTTTAACTATGAAATTGTTGTACCAACCAACCTCTAACAAAGCTCTCTGGGTCGTTTGAAGAGAAACAGGCCACCAGGATCACAGATCTTCCACCATACTGAACAGTGTACATGAGCTGTTTTTCTTTCACATTAAACCCACTTGCAGTGTTTCTACACAGGTTTACATTTGTCATGGTAGAACAGAAGAGTCTTTTGCCCAAGGAAATAGAAACACATGAATTAGTGATTAAAAGTGCCAAGGAACTCTGATCAACTTAGAAGTAAATTTAAAAAAATGTATCAGTTGTATATGTAAATATATATGTATTTATTTCCTAATGTAATTAAATGCAATTTTATTTATGAAATCATTGTTGATTCTTCCCTGACTGACTAACACTGTATTACTTAATGTTTCTGCAGACCCTGCTGACCACAGGAGCATGTACAGACTCAACCTATCAACCCTTCAGGAATCAGAGGCCATTCTGTCTGCAACATTCCACTTCCTGCTAGATAAGCACACACATACAAGACCCTGGTTCTGTAAACGTTTCAAGAGCCTGTCATGTCACTCCGCATCCATACACCCATCTCTGTCCATCAACTTGTTGTTTCGTTCCTTCTCATCTGCATCGGAGGTCAGATCTGGGCTGGTGGGGTCTTCTCTAGGTAGTGTGACCTTATACCCCCACAGGAGAGGAGTTTGGCAGATGAAAGATGTGACCAAGATAATAAAGGAAGCTCGAGTGAGGGGTCAGTTTTTGGTATCACTGGAAGTGGACTTTGGACAAGAGCCCCATAATAAACAAGAGGAGATTTTCTCTGCTGTCAGCATGCCCTACCTGTTACTGTATGCTAATGACCAAGCTTTAGCACAACCAAACAGCGTTGCTGCTAGCCTTCAGAGATATGACCCAATCAGTGAGGGAGCAGAAGTCCTGCACAGGTCTAACTCCTCACCTAAACTGAAGGGACGCATTAGAAGGGAAGCAAATCCACTCCCTGACACCATTAAAAACAACGAGCTGCCCGAAGTCAATTACAGCCCCAATGAATACAGAAAAGAGGACCTGTGGGAGATCAACTGGCACCTTGCACTCAAACCAAAGTTTAAATCAGAGAGGAGGGAAAAGAAGAGTAAGAGCCATGACATAGGCAGAGAAGAGAAAGACAAAGATAGACCTCCAACCTTCAAAGGAGAAGAAAGAGCAGCACAAATCAAAACAGATGATTCAACTACTAAAACCCTCAAAGGTGATCCTACACTTTCTGTTGGTGATAGACAGAAGAATGAGCCACGCAATGAGGGAAAGAATGGAGGAAAACTCAAGGGGAGAGCTAATACTCAGTCATCTGTTCTGAGTTTCGATGAACAAACAATGCGGAAGGCCAGGAGACGACAGTGGGGTCATGACAGACGCTGTTCCAGGAGGAACCTAAGAGTGGATTTTGCTGATATTGGCTGGAGTGAATGGGTTATAGCCCCCAAGTCATTTGATGCCTACTACTGTGCTGGTGCATGTGGTTTTCCAATGCCGCAGGTAGGAATACACCTCCAACATCGTAAATTGTCTTTTTTCAGTTTTCTACACTTCCACCTCCAAGTATACAGGATAAAACCTTATATCCTGGTCACATTTGCATGTTTCTTCTTTCCTTAAACTTTACCAGGTTGCCAGGCCATCTAACCATGCCACCATTCAGAGCATAGTCCGAGCTGTTGGAATCATCCCTGGAATTCCTGAGCCCTGCTGTGTCCCAGAAAACATGAGCCCCCTGGCTGTGCTCTTCCAGGATGAATCCAGGAACCTAGTCCTCAAGGTTTACCCCAACATGTCCGTCCAGTCCTGCTCCTGCCGATAGACCAGTAGTTAGGAGAGAACACAAAAAAGGGAGAAACTGACAACAGGTGTAAAGGTGGCAGATTTGTGCATCAGTTAACTAGCTCCCTGATGCTGGAAAACAATGTCACTCCGCTCTGAAATATTCCATCAGGAATAGAGGGGGATGTAAAGGAATCACTTCCACTGAATTTGTCTGGCATCTGCACTGGCAGTAGAAGCACATGTAAAGACAGAGTTATACATCTCTAAGAAGACCCATAGGTTATGTGTTGTTGTAATGCATCCAGTTGAGAAGACCATTTAAGGGATGTTTTCCTGTTAATAACAGAAAGTTTTGAAAGACAGCTCATGTTGAGTTTGTGGTTATCTTTTACAATGCACTGCAAAAGTATTCATACCTGTTGAACCTTTTAAAATTTGTTCACATAAAAACAATAGGTTTCAATGTTTTTTACTGGGATTTTATAGAACAACACAAGACACTGCATATGTATGAGGTGGAAATACAAGGACAGGTGCTATTTTTTTTTACAAACAAAAATATGAAAAGTGTGGTGTTCACTTAATTTTAACTATTTAATTATTTGGAGAACCACTTTTAGATTTCTACAAGCTTTGCACATCTAGAAATCGAGATTTGTCTTTGCAAAATAGTTCAAACTTTTAGATTGGATGAAGAGCATCTTTGAACAGTAATTGCAAAATCTTACAACAGATTCTCATCAGGATTTAGGTCTGGGCTATGGCTAAGTCATTCTAACCCATCAATATGCTTTGATCTAAACTATCCCATTTTGGTTCTGGATGAATGTTTAAAGTTGGTTTGTTCCCAATCTGAAGTCTCCAAAGGTTTCCTTACACAAATCCCTCATATTTAGCTCCATCCATCCTCCCATCAGCTCTGAGCAAGTTCCCTCTTCCTGCTGAAGAAAAGCATCCCCAAAGGGTGATGCTGCCACCACCATGTTTTACCAGTTTAGATTTTTCCCCTTTTCTGTGTAGGCCAGTCAGCTCCCTTTTGGTCTCATCTGACCAGAGCGAGTTCTTCCATGTGTTCGCTGAGAATGGCTTGTGGCAAACTGCAAATGAGACTTCTTAAGGCTTTCTTTTAGCAATTTTCTTCCCCCTCTTCTACTATTCCCAGAATTGTGGATTGCAAAACTAATGTTGTTCCAGTTGATGTATTTACCCCCTGAGCAGTGGATTTCTGAAGCTCCTTCAAGAGTTAGGTTGAGTTCAAGGCTACTTCTCTGATTAATGCTCTCCTTATCAGTCAGTTAAGTTTGCAGTCACATCTTGGAATAGGATGGCAATCGTGCCATGCTCTTTTAATGTTGAGAAGATGGACTGAACAGTGTCCTGTGAGATGTCCAAAGCTTGGAGTATTGTTTTATAACTTAACAGTGCTTTAAACTTCTCTGCAACTTTATCCTTGACCTGTCTGATGTGTTCCTTGTTCTTCATGATTACACGTTCTATTTATGAGTTCTGAAGGCAATTCACTGGATTTTATTTAAAAATGTCAGAGTAAATATGGTTCAATGCATGTACACAACTACATTTTTCAGGCTTTTATTTGTGAAAAAAAAAATAAATAAATAAACCCATGTAATCATTTCCATAAAGATCTTTACACATTTTGTTCTATTTTATGTTGGTCTGTCACTTAAAATCTCATCAAAATACATTCAAGTTTGTGGATCTAATGTGATAAAATGTAAAAAAGGAGTATGAATACTTTTGCAAGGTAAAGGATTTGACTGCAAAATCACAGTGTTATTTGGCAGCTCATTCAGCAAAAGAGATTATGAAACATTTCCAATTTTGTGCATACTTTATACCATCATTTGTGTAATTTTGTTTGCAGACAATATGTTGTTTGTGTTGTATAAAGCAACAAACTGTAGAGAGCACTTCACACCCAGAAACTCCCATTTAACACTTTAAGAATGTTAGAATAAAACCATGTTTTAAGTTGTTTGTTTGTTTTTTGTTTTTTTTTTTTGTTTTTTTTGTTTTTGTTTTTGTTTTTTTGTTTTTTTGTATTTTGAATGTGAAATCTGATTTAATATGGCTCTTACAATAACTAAATTATGTATTGCTACTTTTCAGATTATACTGTGTTTTTTACTTGTGTATTGCTTAAATTATGAAAAATTTGTCTTATATGAATTAGAATTAAAATAATTTAATCCAGTGGTCTTGTAGTAATATTATCATTTTACACAGTACTGGTTTTTCTTAGAAATTGCGGAGTGTGAAATTTTCTTTCAAAACAAATTTTAAAGGGCACCATGGTTTTAGCACCACTGTATACAAAAGCAGGAAGGTTCCACTCAGAAGCGTGCCCCTTGAACCCATTATTACCCCACACCAAAGGCTCAGGCGTCAGCTGTCCAGCGAATAATGTGACGGATGTGGGCTGCTACGGATAAATGGTTGATGGAGGAAGCAAGCCTTCACCCATCAGGACCTCAGCCACTTGAACTTCAAAACATAGTGCACTTCCCCTTTCTTTTGCTCATTCAAAGAGCATTTCAAAGTGCATTTTTTTTTTCTTCCTGCAGATGCTCTCAGACAGATAATCTCGACCTCTTTGACCCCACTGCTCATCCCTTTTTATTCACAGAAGAAAAAAGTGACAGGAAAAGAGTCCCAGTTTTTGTTAATTATCCAATTGCTACTAAGAAATTTGGCATCAGTATGATTCATCAGTTCACAATGATGAAATATTTGATGTGTAAAACAGCTGAAAAGAAAACTGTCCTAAAGACAACTACATGTTTCAGAGAGGAAGGATATAAAAGACCCTATTGTCACAGTTTATTGCTATCCAAAATTATATTATATTATATTATATTATATTATATTATATTATATGATATTATATTATATTATATTATATTATATTTTGCCATGTGTTCATGGATCATGGTTATGTATAAAAGACAAATTTGCAATACTTCTTCTGAATATAGCTTTGTCTGCTGAAAAGTACTGATGAAAATGAGTTAGTAACATCTTATGACAAAATAGTTTAAATTATTTCAGGTAAATTTTATGTTAAACAATTCAGTTTGCTGTATTTACTCTAATGTGGCACAAATTGATACGAGATTTATAATCTCTAATGGTAATTTCTAACATCTTAATGTCAACATACCTATTTATTTAATCTGGCCTTTAATTTGGATATATATCTGTTCAGTAAGTGAGTTATTTTATTTATTTTTTTCATATTTATTCATTTATTTGTTTATCATTTTTCCTTCTTCTTTTGTCTACTTCTTCCCAAAATAATTTATTTTAGGAAAATATTATTGGGACAGTAAGGGTTAAGTGATAAAAAGATAGCATTGCAGTAGCTCTGTTGCCTTGCAGGAAGAAGGTCTTGAGTTTGAATCCTGGCCTGGGGTCTTTCTGCTTGGAGTTTGCATGTTCTCCCTGTGCATGAGTGGGTTCTCTCCGGGTGCTCTGGCCCCCTTCCACAGTCCAAAAACATTACTGTTAGGTTAATTGGTTTTTCTAAATTGTCCTTTGTGTGTGTGTGTGTGTGTGTTTGTGTGTGTGTGTGTGTGTGTGTGTGTGTGTGTGTGTGTGTGTGTGTGTGTGTGTGTTGTGTACTGGAGATATACACCAGCCACCCCACAACCCTGCATGGACAAGCAGGTATAGACGATGGATGGATGGTTATAAAAATTACAATGTATTAGTGTGAAGTGTTACTTGCTTTCAAAGTTAAAACAAAGCCTATTAACAGCTTCAGTCCATGGATTATCAAGCAAATAGTGTAGAGAACCATATTAAAAGTACTTAATGAGAAATGGCATTTCTATGTTATTGTATCTAATGAAAAAACAGTAAAATAAAGACATCACTGTAAAGATATATTCCACTGTAAAACAGAAACTGATGAGGGTGAGAAATGTTCCTTCATTTTTAACAACTGGAAGTGTTCAGCTGTAAACTAAGCATTTTATGAATGCACTATAGTCCAACCACCATTAAAACTGTAATGATGGCTGCAATTACGGCTATTATAAATCATGTTTGCATTATGTCAGAGCTTCAAAGTGGGTCAGCCCTCACTACAGCGAAACAGCAACAGTTTTTTTCCCCCTTTTTCTTTGACTTATTTCCTGACTGATCCTCTTTAAGGTCTTTGCCTTCTTTCTACCTTCAGAAAGTGAACTGCATGTCAACTACAATCACTCTCACAGGAGAGCGCTGTGTTACAGCCCAGAAAACCACAGCAGGCTGGACTCATGCAAATGGGCCAATATGTTTTGAAACCAAAGTAAAACGAGGCAAGTGGGGAACCAAGAATAATATTTATTTTTCTATAGCATTATGACTAAATTATAGGGGAGCAATAAAGCAATTATTGGGCAACAGAGAATTTTCTGTACCTGGATAAAATGGTCGGGTTTTGAGCTCAGAGCAATAACTCTGTTCATTAGTACAAAAGCTACTGCTTTTCCTGATTAATCCAGCTAATCATGTAAGTCTGTGGCTGTAATTTTTAAGAAATCTCATCCTGTGTAGAAATTGTTTAAAAATATGAACTGATTAATCTTTCTTTTAGACATTTTCCTCAACGAAGAAGAAATTTAGTTGCTGGGAATGACTTTAAAAATTAAACCAACAATAACAAAAGTTTTTTTTCACCGGATGTTCTATACAGACTTCAGCCCCAATTTCAAAAGATATAAATGATTATTTCTAACATCTAAAAACTGACCATAATTACTTTTCATCCATCCATCTCATACACATATAACATATTTTCAAAGAAAGCGAGCAATCTCACAGATGGGGTTTTAAATGGCTTTTAAATTATTTTAAATTATTTCAGCATGGCCAGAAAGACTGGGAAGATGAACTATTCATGTGCTTATGAGTCTTTTTCATGAACTTTTTACATTCATAAGAAAGGTGTTATTGAAACTGTTATTCTAGAGTTAAGTCTGAATATGCAACAAGCTGATTGGTGGAGAGGTTTTGAATCACAAATTCAATGCACCAGTGCTTCTGTAGACTGATAGCTAGGTTACATAATTTACCTGTTAACTAAAACTTAATTCATATATCTGTGACTAGTTCTTCATAACAGCACACAGAAATGCTGATTGACACATCAGACATATAAAAAAAATTATATATTTGCATAACCTATGGAAAAGATTGCATTTATCACTGATATTTTTCTAAACATACTTTATTTTGAACTGTATTTTGTGTTTCCTTTGATAGTATGTTTAAAATGTCAAAGTATTTAAGCTTAAATTTTATGAGATTTCTCAAACTACATCAAATCAGTTAAAGAAATCTGAAATATTTTATAAAAAAATATGTATATCTTATAAAATAAAACATGCCAACAAATTGTTCTGAAACAGTTCAGAGTGAAGGTCAGAATAAGAGGAAAGATGTAATAGCATGAAATGCATAAAAAAGTTCAAGTTTTCTGTAATAAATTAATATCTGGACTAAAAAAAATTACAAAAGTGTACTACATAGACAACATCAGGTGGTGTGCAGAATGAAATGCATAAATCTAATTACTTATATTAAGGTATTCTCTTTTAGAACAAACTTTTTTAAATAATTAATGCTGAAATTAATCTTATGAATATTCACAGATTTGCCTCAATATCTTATAATCAAATTGTGTGTAAGTAAAAGTGTTCTTTTATTTAAGCAATATTTTTAGTATAAATGCACAAACCCAAATAAAGAAAATATTGGCTAAACTGTTCCTTTATCTGCAGTGCTTTTGTTGTCAATCAACAAAAGAACATAAGGGAAGACAGAAAACATCCATTCATTGTATATATCAGAGTCTTGGTTTCACTCACACGGTTTTCAAACTGTGGTGCAAGTACAGCTGGTGGTACTTGGGCAGGGCTGGACCACGGTTGCATGTGGACTTAAGCAGAATTTGATTTAGGGCCCCTCTACCCGTTAAGAACATTGCCATCACTAATAGTATTTCAACACAGATTTGAAGGGATCCAGGAGAGGTGGCCAAGTTTATTAGTTGAGTTTAAAAGCAATCACAGACAAATTGGTTATTATTTGCAGAGATGTTTTTGTGAACAAACTGAGCACAAACAGAAAGAAAAGATTTAACTTTTAGAACCAGGTTGTAACTATGTTAACACAACCATCAAATAATGAAGATTGGGGTTTTTTGCACTTTTACAAAGAAAACTTGCCAATTCCTTTACTGTTTTATCTTAAGATAAATCTTAAACTGTTTTACTTTATCTATGCTTTAACTGTCACATCAAATGTAAAAGTATTCTCAATAAACTTCCATCCATTATCTAAAACTGCTAATCAGTGCAGGGCTGCTAGTGCCTATTTCCTGCAGTCATTGGGTGGGTACACTCTGGACAGGTCACCAGCCCATCACAGGGCAACACAATAGATATTAGATGTGGAAAATATTAGCTCTATTGTCTGTGTGTTAAAATTCATACATTTATGGGATGCCCTGATGAGGCCCTACGCAGCAGTTGAGTTGGTGTGTTCCTTGGCTACCTTTGATGGTACTCAGAAGAAATGGTGTCACAAGAACAGAAGCTCATAACAGTGAACAGAAAACAAACACCAGTGGTAAATTTACACCTGAAGTTGGGACTTAATTAGATCTAGGAATTATATCAAAACCAACTTAACTATGATTTAATTCCAAGTTTAAAAAAAAACAGTGAGATTAGCTCTTTCACAAGATAACTTCACACTTTCAAACATGAGCAACATATTCACACAAGGGACTTGTCTAGTATTGTATGGTTAACTGGACTTAATTAGATACAAATTATCAAAAGAATGATTTTGGGGTTTTTTGTTAAACTGAAGTTAAATTTTTTATAAAAGGTAGCCATATTGGATTTTAAAGTAGGAACCCCAGACTTTCCCGTTTGTAATTTGGACTTTAAAAGGACTATTCTGTTTGTTCTTCCAGATTAAAATTTAGAAACCTTAGAACACATAACTAAATCCCACCCATCAACCAACTATGCAGTCCCAGTGGATAATATTTTCTTTTACAAATCTAGTTTTAATTCATTTTTTTGAGTACACATCTCAATAATGTGGTTTGTTATCAAAGTTTATTTATTGCAGTATCTCAATTCAGAAAGTGAAACTAATATTTAATGTGGATTCGTTACAGAGTGATTTATTTCAAACATTTACTTCATTTTGATCATTGTGTCCTACAGCTAATGAAAACAGTTAAGGAAGCATGTGTTTCTTTAATAGGGGCCTTCACTTTTTCCCATTGTTGGGTCTGATATCTAGCTTCCTCTTAACAATACTCCAAACATTACCTGGGTTTAGTTCATTTGAGTTTGCTGAAGCAATCAGGCACGCATAGTTATTGGTACGTTTGTGAGTGGTTGCCAAGTCCTGCATGAAAATGAAATCAGCGCCTCTTATTTACCAAACTCTCTCCTTGTACAAAAATTTTCACTAATATGCTTTTATACAGAGTTCTGTGATCTACCAGCTCTTTTAGCAGTGACTTTTTGCAGTTCAGATTCATTGTGGAGAGTTTCAATGTCGGTGTGCTGGACTACTCTACAGTGTGCATGAATGGGAATGACTGATTTCATTGTAAAGTGTCTTTGAGGGTTCAGAAAAGCACTATAATTCTGAAGCCATTTCATTTTGTTACTCCACAGGAACAGATAAATTTGTTCTCTCTCCCAAGGCTGCAAGACCAGAGTGATTTTATTCTGATCTTGAAGCCCTGGTTTAGGAGTTCTTGTAGCTTGTTGTTGATGTGTCATCTGGGTAGATGCCATATGTTGCCTTGTGTCCTGCCTAGCACCGTCACTGAGCCCAACTCAGTGACGGTGCAGACCATCACTGAGTTGGTACTTGTTACAAAAGTTTTCACCACTGCTCCAAACAATATAAACAGAAAGAATAGCATAAAGGTTTGTCTCACTTGCTGCTTGTTGAACTATAAAATTACTAAACACTCTTTTGTGAAAAGACAAACTTTTATAACATTTGATTTCTAAGTGAATGACAACGCAAACTCAATCCACACCTCATGTACAACTCCAAAAAAAAAAAAAAAAAAAGTTGATGAATATAAAAATAAACTGCACAGAGACATTTTCTACAATCGTCAGCTTTTCTGGAGATCTCACAGTCTTCCCAACCTCCTGAGTCCCATAAGGCACAAAATAATCTGTTAAACTCTGCTTTACATACAGGGCTCCAAGACAGACGCGCCCTTCTGCTGCCATCTGGTGGACAAACTATGATGGACACGTGTTTAATTCATAATACACACCAAAGTCTTCAAGTTTAAATAAATATATATATATTTTTTTTTTTTTAGTTATGAGAAGTCATATGTCGTGACAGGTGGTGTCTCTCTCTGAAGTATTCGTGGCAAATCGGGCAGGTGAGTTTCTCCTCCCTCTTGCGCCTCACCTGAGACTCCGCCGCGAACTCCTTTTTGTGGTGAGAGCGCATGTGAAACACCAGGTCTGAAGTCATGCGGAAGGACATGTTGCATTTGGCGCACCAGTTTTGCACCGACACACCGAATGAGGAGGTGAAAGTCGGCGGGAGGACCGTGAGGGCAGATGTGGTCTGGAGTTGAGTGCCAAGGTTTCTGGACCAGTGCTCCGGCGCGTAATGGAAAGCGTTGCCTAATGGAATCGGGGAGGCCAAAGTCTGCATGTCACTGCCCAGGATGCTGGATGCCATCAGATTGTTGTATCCCAGAATAGTCCTATTGGTGAAAGCATCAGTGATCTCATCCAGACGGCTAGAGGGGGCTGCTGGAGCGCTGCTCAGTTGGACCTGCTGGTTCACAGTTCTTTTACTCGGTTTACAAAACGCGCTTTTCTGCTCGCCCTGGCTGCTCGACAGAACCAGAGAAAACGCGCTGTTGCCTCTTGAAAGCACACCAGAACCTTCCCCTGTCTCCAAACGTGTGTCAAGTACTTTATCGTCTGTAAAAGCTGCGTCGACTCCCCCAACTTCAGCTGAATCAGCGCTTCCCCGTGGCGCACGAACTGCTTTGACTCTGTCAGCTTTGAGTTTGTCAGGGGAGAAGGAGGAGTCACCCACAGACTGGTCGGAGCTCTTACCCACTTGTGTGACATTTTCATCATTTGAAATATTCGTTTTCTCTAACAGAACCGTTTTTCGCCATCTGGGAACCGGAGCATCTTCGCTTTTTCTCTTTCTGGAGGGAGTCTCCGCCTCTTCTCTGCTACCAGATATTTTTTGCTCTAGATCTCTGGCGATGTTGTGGAAATCTGTCACTCGGTGATGCTTCTTGGTTTCCACGTGCTTGTGCTCATATACCTCACGGTTCCAGGTGTCACTCTTCGATTGGGTGCACAGAAATCTGCAGTGAGCCACGAAAGGATTCTGATTTTTGAAGATCTGGTTGCATCTCCCGCATTTGAATTCTAGAAAAGTGACAGAAAATACATTCAGAACGTCACTCAAGATTTATTTAATCTTCAGTCATCACTATGCATAAAAGATAATTCAAATATGTACTTCTCTAAATCAGGTTATATTCACTTTATGTGTTTATACTTTCAAATATGACAAATAAAATACTAATACTGAAAGATATTTAAAACATTGCTGTTAAACTAATGCAGTGACATCTGTATCTTTGCTGTTAATCTCTAGTCTTGGGCTCTCATATTCCTGTTTATTCCTCTGTCCTTCAGCTCATTCCTTTTGACTCTTCAAACCCTCCTTGTGAACGTTGTATTCCAAATAAAACATTTATACTAAAATAACATAAATATTGCACTTAGCTCTAAACAAAAAAGAAAGATAGTCACCAATGAACTCATGTAGCCTGTTGCATTTTAACCCTACAAAAAAATGCTGCTGATGCTTTTTAAACTAACCTGCAAAGAATGTATCTTACAAAAAACAAATAAATAAATCATCTTTATTGGCCAGAATTGTGTGCACAAACAAGGAATTTGATTTCAGTCTCATGCACTGACAGGATACAGAAATTAAGTAGAAATATAAACTTTAAGGAGAATGAAATAAAGGATAATAGGAACAGAAATGTACATATACATGCATGTACATCTATTTTTATAAAGAAAAAATGTATAACTAAACATAAAAAAAAATTTAAGTTTTACAGCAAAAACAATTGCAGAAACAGTTAGCCTACTGCGCTTGTTGTTTTTTCAAGAATAGTATTACTAGCAATGGTAAAAATGTTGGTAAAATATTTGCCAGTGATGGATGATATCCACTTTAATGGAGAGATGATTAGTTGATATTTGACTTGTATGCATATGTACAACACCCAGACATATACAAGATGACGGCCTTTGAATAGCTGTCCACTGTGTGTGAAGAGACTGAATTTCAAAACCATTTGTCAAATTTCAGTCTGACTGGACAGCACAGTCTCTGTGATGAAATCCCACTATTTAATAAAAATTGCCCCAAGCAACTAAGACAAAAAAGGTCCATGTAGCTTGAGCAGTTTTTTTTTTTTCCTGTAACAGTAGTATACTACAGTATTATCCATGATGTCCACTTTAATGGAGAGATGAATAATTGCTGGATTATTCCACAAACATAAGAGCAAATAGCTTTTACACAGCTGTCCACTGTCATCCCCATTTGCATGAAAAGAAGTTCTTAGACTTATATTGAATTTCAGCCTGAACCAGTATTACAGAACCTTTAATTAATCCAGTCCACCTTAGCAACCCAGACACTGGCACTCACAAAAAGCAGCGTCTCACCTCCGTTTAGCCCTTTGGTCATGTCTGTGAACCCCAGCAGGTGAGACAGCTCCTGGTCATACCACACCAGCAGCTCTTCCTCAGGCTGGATGTCCCGGGTAGTGCGCACATACAGCTGACCCGTTTTCAGAAAGGCCTCTGTGTTCTGCTCCTCTCCGTTGCGCGCAGCCTGCACCAGCCGCAGCCAGGACAGGACCAGAGTTGAATTGTTCATTGCCTCTGGATCGACCTGTTGGCACGACACACCAATAAGTCATCATATTTATTGTTTGTTTTGTTGTTGTTTTTTTTTTTTATCTTGGTAATTTGTGGCACTTTTTAATTTTATTTTAAAATTCAGGCTATGCTATCATAAAGTCGTGGAAAGTCCACATGTCCACGCAGCCTGACCCTTGACTCACCCTGAACATGTAGGACTTCGCCGTCTTGTCGCTGCATTTCTGGGCAATAAAGGCGATGGTTTCGTAGAAAGTGTTTTGAAGGACGCACGGACCAAAGCACGTTCCTGCAGGGATGCAGCGCGTCACCACCACACTGGTGTTCAGATCTGTTGGATGCTGCAGGAATTTAGTGTCACTGGACCAGATGGACCGAGTCAGGAGAGCGTGATCCATCGTTAAACTGGAGAAGAATCCATCAGAATCAGATGCTGAATTACCAAAACGGGCTGATATCCACATTGCTTGCTTGTAGCTGTGTATCGAGTAATTTGTTGTAGAAAACAAATGTTTTAAACCTCCAACATATGAAACGATTTAGGTAATTTCAAATAAATTACGAAAAGATCATTTTTGAAATATTCATAAGGAAAATTAAGTCCCAGAGGATAGCAGGCACAGCTGGTGTCGGAGTGAAATAATTTCTAACGTTCTTTGTCTCAGTTTTTCACTCGGTTACTCCTTTTGTTTCCGCATCTGCCGTGGAGTCCAACTGGCTCCTCTGTGCGCGAGAGAAGTTCAGTAGCATTTTAAAAACGCTTTCTGAGCAACATTTTATGTGGTAATTTCAAAATATATATACACAAGGTGCCGATCTATTCTTTATATACAAAATGTGAACATACAACATTCAAACCTATAAGAATTTGGTGCCGCTCAGGGTGGAAAAAAAAAAAAACCAAAAACAAAAAAACAGTGTTCCTTATGTGCAGATTTGGCTGTATGTGGACTTTGGAGTTCCTGAGAAGTCTGAACAGGAGACGTGAACGAAGGATGCTGTATATGGGACTCACCCGGTGGACATGGAGGATGATGTTGGTTCCGGCAGGTGCAGCAGACCTCAGAAGCGAAGCTCCTTTGGACGAGTTCCTTCTCCGACTGAATCCTCTTCCTCACTGCTGCCTCTCTCCTCTCACACTCCCAGATATCTCCCTGCCAGAGGCGCGACGCGCGGTTTTTACACGTGCGCGTTCACAGTCACACGCGCTCATGCACGCCTCTTGCTGAGCCTCTAATGTCCTTATACAGAATTTAAGATACTTCCTATATGAAAACAAGGTTTTGGTTCTGTTATTTAAAAAACCTGGTAAGAGTTATAATTACGCATATGCTTGCCACTTCATCGTGTTCATTTTAGGCTTCTACTTCCTAATTTCTGTACCGACCGCAGTCTGCAGCCAGTACTTTGTGAAATCTCACAATGCGTTACGTTTCTAAACTTTGCAGTTTCCTATGTTTGGCATGTACCATTTTCTCAACTAAAATATAAGGAGCCAACAAGACCTCATCTGCAAATAAATCAATCAATATGCGCATGTAGTTATTCTGACTTTTTAATGCTTTTCGTATTAGAAAACAATCATGTGCTACTGCACAACAGAATGAACACCAGAACGATTCCTTTTGGTCACTTTAACCATACAAACTGTAAGTTTGGCTTACTCACAGGAACAAAATATGGCCAAAGAAAACGCTATACAATTGGCTGCTATGATGTGCGCCTTTAAGGGTCTGGGCTTGCCAACGGGCCAATGCATTATTCATAACTAAATGTTTTTGTCTAATGAGCATTTAATGATTTTTCTGCATCAGAGCTTTCGATTTTGGGGTGGCCTAAATGTCCTGCTGGTTTCTGAGCCAACTTTTTTATTACGTCAAAGTAAAAGGCCCTAAGGGAAGGATTCCTTGGAAGCTCTCCAACTATCAAATGACATTAATACATTTATGAGCTTTGGAGGAAGAATGGATCATTTATTTATTTGTTTATTTATTTATTTATTTACTAAAGCTCGACTAAAGCCGACAACACGGAGTATAAAACCACAGTTCTTCTCCTGAGGTGAGCACAAAGTGACAGCCTATCTCAATTTTGTGGTATATAACTTTGTACAGTGGCCTCTCTCTGCTTGTGATAGTTTGTCAAGTTAAAATGGTTTCTTTTATTTTTGTGACAATCACGAACCTTTGAAAATCTTTTTGGGAGAGCCAGCCCAATGCTTATGCCAGTGGTGTCCAAAGTCGGTCCTCAAGGGTCGGAATCCTGCATGTTTTAGTTCTCCCCTTGGTTAAACACACCTGGATCAAATGATGGCTCATTAGCAGACCTCTGCAGAACAATGACATGCTGAGGAGGTAGCTACTACCACCAGGGAGAGAACTAAAACATGCAGGATGTCAGCCCTTGAGGACCGACTTTTGACATCGCTGGCTTACGCAAACTAAGCAGTTACTTAGGGCCCCCTAGTGGCCATAAAAATGATTTGTGTCATAAATTTACTGTTGTTATGGTAATCTGCAAAATGTAAATGTGTGAAATTAAATGTTATCCAATTATCTCTAAAGTTTGTTAAAAGAGCCAATAGTCAGCCTGATGGACTGCATAACTCAGCCTTGTGGTCTAACAGAGCAAATGCAATAAACTTTAAAAAATGCCAGCAGGGGCCCCCCAAGAGTACCTGATCTCTGACCAAGAATATAGACTTCAAAATAAGTAAAACAAAAATTTGAGGGAGCTTAAAATTCTTCACATTTTTTACTTTAATTTAGGATGTAACTAATCATGCTGAGGAAAATATCAACAGTCTGATATGGGAACAGTCATAACTGGTGCTGCTAGTTTAACCTACTTCTGTTTGTGTCTCTGATGGAGTCACATTTCATGAACAATGCAACAGCATACTGATTAAAAAAAAACTAAATGATAGTCGGTTACACTTTCAGGATTCAACTGAGTCTGCATCCAGCTGAGGTCTCCACAATTTAATGCTATATATGTAATAAATAAAGTAATTTGAAATTAGAGCCCCAAATGACATTTTTTAGGGCCCCAGATAGTCTTAGACCGGCTCTGTCTTGCAGCATCTCACCTGTCACACTTCCCTGGTGTTATGCGAGGGCGAAATGTTGAAGACATATTAAACATATTCTAATGACACTGTTTAAAATAGCATGGCACGGAAATCACTCACTGCTCGTAAACCCAACTGCTTAGTTCTCACTGTGACGGATTTAATTAAGTTATAATTCAAATTAATATGAATGTCTATAAAATTAGATTAATAAAATCAATGTTAAATATAGTCAGTTGTGAATGTGTGTACATTTTGTTGTTTGTTTCGTTACATGATGATGCAAAATCAAGACTTAACATCTTTAAATGCTGGCCAATTTATGCATAATCACAAATTGTGGAAATCTGCCACCGAATTTTAAAGGAGTGGGTTTTTCTCCATTGGAAAAAAAATGGAAAAAATGAAGTTTTGCATCTCTCCTCGGGTGTCGCTCCTCTCCCCTCCACTGCTTTCCCCTCTCATCTCCTTCATCCTGCCCTGCTTTCATGCTTCTTTTTTTTTTTTTTTTTTTTTTTTTTTTTTTTTTTTTTTTTTTTTTTTTTTTTTTTTAATTTCTCCCCTGTCAGCCGAAAGAGAAGACTTGAAGAGCCCGGCTTGAGCAGCGCAACACTCCTCCAGGCTGACTCCTCCTAGAAAGCACCAAAAAAAAACCAACAGTCTGTTTGGAAACAGACGATTGAAGAGAAATGTGAAGATCCTGAGTGGTTGCAGTGTTAGAGAAGTAAAGGGCTAACCTGGAAAGATGGCGTGGACACAGGCTCGCTTGTTGCTCTTCGCCTTTGCTTTGCTTGGATTTTTCCTCCTCTGTGTCCCGGTGGAAGGGGAGCAGCAGGAGGAGGAGGAGACCATGTCCTGTCAGGGCGCGTTTGACCTCTACTTTGTTCTGGACAAGTGAGTCCCTGATATTATTTATGGCATTGTTACTTTCTGCTCGCTGCGCATTGCTATGCAACCGAGCTTGAAAACTCGGAGCGCATCAATCGGACGTCCTCTTGTGGCCTAACCGTGCTTTAGAGAAGAAAACTACTAAACATGGCGTTATGGACTACTTATAAAATAAACATCTCCATAGAGTTTATCATTCTACAAACTCAGTGTTAGGATAAAAGTGTTTATTTGTAACAAAATTATGCTAAAGGTTTACTGGAAAATTTTGTTTAAGGAACACACCTAAAATCACTTTTCTTTGTTTTAGATATGTTCAAGTATGCAGGATAGTCTGATTTTTTTTTTTTTTTTAATTTTTTTTTTAAGTTGAGAGGAGAATATTCTGGATTTGGGAACGTTTTTCTTTTTGTCTGACTGAAAGTGGTGAGTCAAAAAGGCTGAGCGTTACCCACGGGATGTGGGCAGGGCCAGCAGGATAGAGTTTCAGCCCGATGACGCCTGCGGACGCAGCTGCAGAAGCTGCACGCAGCAGTGTTGCCTGCATGGCCCGGTGAGCTCTTCAACTAGTACTCTTCACTTATGCCCTGATAAATGCATTCATCACTCTTTCTTTAATCCTACAGGTTGATAGATTTAAGTTAAAATGTACAATCTATAAGTAGACTACCTGGATAACAAAGCAGTGATTAGGTTGTTTTACATGTTCCTCATCCTTCTATTTCTTGATTATCATAAACTTCAACTATTTATATATATGACGAGGATGTACCGTATTGTCTTGGTGTCAATCAAATGAAATCACAACAAAAATTTTAACCATTCACCAACACAGTGCCTAAAGATCCACTTTAAAAGATAATGTCTCACTGTTTAACAGGAAATACAAATGAATGACATATTCAGACTCTTGCAGGGTTGCCTAATCTTACAGAATTGTATATTTAAAAATGTACCACAAAATTTCAGAACAATTAAGAAATGTTGCAAATTGATGTTCAGAAGTACTAAGGTAGCTAATGTCTCTTTCAACTCTGACTGAGAACAACCAACGTCCTTATGTTCAGCTCTACAGTTAAAGTGTGACTTCACACACAAACAACTGTTTTTCTGTTCATGTGGACATGAACATGAAGTTTCAAGCAACCTTTAAATTTTATTTTCCATCCTTTTTAGTTTTAAAGTTGTTTGTTTGAAACATTTCCTGCTTTGTTTTTTGCTCTTTTGAGGAAGAAGAAATTGTCATTGTCTAGTTGCCTTTATAGCTGCTCCCCCAGACTTCTGCACAATTGCTAAAATCAGATGAAACCAGTTCGTAGTTGAGAACACTGAGTGATGTACTATTCATTTATGTATTTATTGATCTGTTTGGTTGGCATTCTTTTGCACTGCAGTGCTTCTCATTACCTCAGAGTGAATTATGTAATGTTTGATTTCCATCTAAGTCTGTCCGACATCAGTTTTTTTTTTTTTTTTTTTACCCTTTTGGTATCAACACTATTTTAATCTTTGTATGTGTATTTATTGTCTTTTATTTCCAAATTGCATATGTCATTTTACTTTATACTTTCAGAAGAAATCCAGGCATTGAATACAATAATGTAAATTCACTTTTAGATGAATATTTACAAGAGTCTCTGTCATAAAGGAACACATAAAAAAGAAATGCTGAAATAACAGACCAGGCTAATAACTGGTGATGATATTGACAGAAATAAAAAAGAAATGGGAGATATATTCTGAGCATGGCTTGTGATTCTCCAAGAACAATATTATCTTGTTGTTTTTTTAATCTCACACACCATTATGAGTAACCTTGCTGTAATACAGCAAAAATTCTTTGGCAACAAGGCCAAGACAAAGCCACACACTGAAAAAAAACAGCAAAATCAGCCCTGCAGTTGTTATTGTTTCCAGCATTTCTTCCAAATCTTAGTCTAATATGTGAAGGTATGCTAAATATTCTAAAGGGCTTAGTTTTTTATCACCAAAACATGAAGTGTGGATATATGTAAAAACATGGTGATGTGACTTGTAGAAAGGATCTTGATCATCATGAGGGATTAAGAGTTTGTTGCTGACTTCCCATCAAGGAAATGCTTCAATCTTTGCTGAAATCACAATAAATTTTGCACACAGGGACATCAAACTCTAAAATAAAAGTTAAATGACCACTTTGCATCTTATAATCCTCTATTCACCTCATTCTGTTTGCAGTTTTTATAATTTTATTATTTTCATTATCAGGTTTAAATGTGTAAAAAAAAAAAAAAGGGCAAATCCGTTATGTTGTTTTACAGTTTAATCAAAAGTGCAACAACTGCTTTTTTTTTTTTTTTTTTTTTTTTGGGTGAGTAACCCAAGAAACAATGCTACATAGGCACATGGTGAGCTACATGGACTGAGATGATGGTTTGTTAAAACATGCTGTCTTAGAAGAGTAGAAAAAAATTAAAACAGCACCCAACACCACAATCAAATCTTTTGCTCAATCTGTGTATAAGACCACAAAGTGTCAACATGTATTATGTTTTTAAAGGAGTATAGATTGACTTTGTAGTGATGTAATCCAAAACGTGCAAAAACAAGTTTGAAAAACCAGCCTTTTTTTCCAGTGTCCTCATTGTGGGCCAACCCATGAGCTGTGAAGTAGTCAAGCTGAGTGACATTTAGGTTGGGTTAGACGTGTTGGGTGATCTTTCAGATGTCCACCTCGACATCTGTCTGCCACTGTTCAGTCTTTACCCTTTGCTTCAAAAAGTTTAGGAGGAGCCTGGGGAGCACAGCACATCATGCATGGCCAAGCCCCTGGTTTGTTACACTGTCTGGAGCTGCAAGCTTCATCAGGCCTTCAGGAAGCGGCTGATCTTTCCTCCAAGATAGCACTGTCTTGTTGCCATGCTCTGTAGATCTTAAATGCCACCCAGTGACCCAATCTAATATTTCAGTGGCAGAACGCAGAGCAGTGAACACAGCGAATGTGCATCTAGGTTTTAGACATCACCTCATCGGTGTTTATCTGTCCCACATGTTTGACTTTGGCTGCATGATAGGGTTATGAGCTCATAACTGTAAGCAACAGAAAAACTAAATTACCATGAGTGCCACCTTCTTAAACTCATGTCTGATCCTCACTTAAGACCAGGCTACAGTTTTTTTCCTCCTAGTCTGGGTCCTCACAAATTCAGTAATAATGGTTGTGTGCTGGGGAGAGGTCTTAAACAGATTTATGTTCTCTGTTAAGAGGAAGCATGGTCATGTCTGGCCATCAGAAACTAAAAATTAAATCACCGAAAAAAAAAAAAACATTCTCATATAAAAGCATTAATTTTATCCATAAAAACAACCCAATCTTTTATCTATTTGTTTTTATTTATTTATTTATTTATTTATTTATTTGCTTGTTTATTTTTCTGTATTTAAAAGCAAGTTTAAAAATAATTATTTGAACTATTTCTTTCTATTCAGAAACAGTCCTATCTTTTAGAATAATTCAACAATATTGAAAAAAAATGTCTTGAATCAAATTGTCATATGCAGTTGAGACCAGATATTTACATAACTTGTTTGAGAACTCACATAACCCTATTTTCCTCATTGACTGATATTAAATAAGACAAAACAATTTTCCTGTTTTATATCACTTACAGTCCTATTACCAAAATTATATATTTTTTCTAAATGCCAGAATATTGAGAGAATTTTAAAAGATTTTTTTTTTTTTTTTTTTTTTTTTTTACTTACTTCAAATTCAAAAGTTGTACATACACTAAGATTAGTATGTATTTAAGCAATCTGGAAAAGCCAAGAGATAATGTCATGACTTCGAGAACTACTGATGGAGTAGCCCACAACATTTGAGTTAAATTAAGGCACACCTGTGGATGTATTTAAGGCAGCGGCTCAAACACACTCCTTTTTTCTCTGACATCATGAAAAAAATCAAAAGAAATCAGTGAAGATATCAAGAAGAAGAATTGTGTGTTCATCCTTTACAATTACCAGATGGCTGAAAGTGCCATATTCATCTGTTCAAACAATTATATGAAAGGATAGACACCGTGGGGATGTCCAGCCATCGGACCGCTCAGGAAGAACACCAGCTCTGTGTCCCAGGGATGAGTATGTTTTGGTGATAAATGTGCATAACAAACCTGAAACCAAAGCAAAAGACCTTGTAAGGAGGCTGGTTGAAGCTGGAGTAGAGTGTCAATTCAGTGAAATGTGTCCTATGTACACATGGGCAGAAAGCTTATTCAGAGTAAAAGAGGCCATTACTTCAAAAGCAACTTAAAAATCAGATATGAAGTTAGAAAACATGCTCTGGGACAAACACCTTCATTTTTTTTAATCAAAATATATGCCCTGTAGTCTGATGGAGCTAAAACTTAAGTGTTTAGAAAAAAAGGCGAAGCTTGTAAGCCTGAGAATACCATCCAAACTACATGGCGGTGGCAGTACCATGTTGTGCAGATGTTTTCCTTAGGAGGGAATGGTTACTTTACTTCCTAAAATTGATGGCATCATTTGGAAAGAACATTATGTGGAAATATTGAAGCAACATCTCAGGTCATCAGCCAGGAAGTTAAACCACAAACAGGTCTTCCAAATGGATAATGACCCTAAGAACACTGCCAAGTTAGTTACGAAGTGTCTTGAGAACAACACATTCATTATTTAGGAGTGGCCATGAGAAAGCCCTGATCTCAGTCCCACAGAGAGCCGAAAAGGCATGTGTGAGTGAGGCAGCCTACAAACCTGGCTCAGTTACACCAGTTCTGTCAGGAGAAATGGGCCAAAAGTCCAGCAAATTGTTGTGAGAAGCTTGTGGAAGGAAACCCAAAATGTTTGGCCCAAGTCATCTAGTTTAAAGGGAATGCAACCAAAAATCAAGGAAAGACATGTAAACTTCTGAATTCAAAGAAAGTTAAAAAGATTTCTCATTCTCATTGTTCTGCCATTTAGCAAATGCAAAATAATTTGGGTAATCATAACTGATTTAAAGCAGGAAATGTTTAGTCTCACGGTGATGAAAAAATTATATCTTTTTAAACAGTGTACAAAACATCTGGCTTTAGTTAAGCCTGTCATTATAAATTAAATGATAAATTAAAATGGGCTTGATCATTTCCATTCTGATGATTAATATTTTTTGTTTACAGAGACATCATAATTCATTTTTGTATGGTTTCTGTTGTGCATGGTTTTTATTTCTGTTTTATTTATTGTTTTTGGTGGTTGTTTTTGTTTTTTTTTTTGAATATTTGAAACATCTTCCAGTTCCAGTGTTAAGTGTTCTTTACAAAATTAAAGTTCCTTGGTCTCTGAGAGGGCAAATTTGCATTATTGTGCCATTATCAATATATTACTTGAAAATGGTCTCAAAACAACAATATTATCGTTTATCACAATAATTATTGGGATAATTTATCGTCCAGCAAAAAATTTTATTGTGACAGGCCTAGTTTCGGTTGTATTTTTACATATTTGTGTTTGAGTAAATCAGCTCACAAGGATCCACAGTTCTCAGCATGTTTTTAAGTTTTTTTTCATCTCAGAAAAAAATCATCTTTATGTAAGCCACTATGGCTTACAATGTGCTTAGGTGTTATTTTGTGACGAAGAGCAGCAGCTGGACTGCTTTAGCTTTATGCAATCCTTTTCACAAGCACATTGGAACAAAGCAGAGTTTCTGTTGAGCCTTAGTGCACAAAGTTTGACATTAAGATAGAGATCTACCAGGAAACTCCTCCTGCTGCTTTTCTCTTTATCAGGCACTTCCGCAAAAGATGATAATTGAGACGGAAGTCTAAAGTAATTTGGAAGATACAAATAATCCAACTTGAATGTAACAAACTCTGTGTTTCCCTTTGCTTATGACCCTGTAAAACTCATGCGGACTTGCTGCTAAAGGGGTTTGGTGTTGCTTCCTGTAACTCACATTCAGACATCTACCCCCTGCTGAGTGATAGTTATGGGTCCCTCTGTTGTTCATGTCAAAGCCTTTTTTACTCTAGTGGACGGACACCCGACCTGTTGTTGGACTGGCTGTGCATAGTAGGACCATCTGTTCCCCCTCACAGTCAGATACACACACATACACACTGTCACTTGAACACATATAAAATGAACAGAGGCCAGCTGCTTGCTACACGGTCCCTGCTAGAGGCAGACTGCTGCATCTGTTCCTGTCTAACCTCAAGCCTGTGGCCCAGCAGCAATTAGCTCCCATTAGCAGTCCTGTGAGACGGGCTTTCATTAAAGAGACAGTTGTGTTTATGGCATCATGTAACAGACTAACCAGCAGCTCACAGATGATGGGTTACAGTCCGAACTGAAGGAATTTTACCAAATCTTCAGAGGGATGACCTCGGTAGAGAAAGGGGGGACTTTTATTCTGAAACTTGTGGGATGCATTTGCATGTTTTCTCTGGAAAATATTTACTCTGTTCTGTATACATGGATTTATAGTTTGTTTGGTTTTTTTTTGTTTTTTTTGTAATTGCGAAAAATGCTGATTTTCAGATCTGGCAGTGTGAAGCATCACTGGAATGAGATTTACTCATTTGTGAAGCAGCTGGCAGAGAAGTTTATCAGGTAAAACGGACGATAACGCATATAAATTGTTGCATGGTTTGTTTATGTTTTTACTGAATGCTGAAGTGGAACAACTTTGTGTCTACAGCCCCATGCTGAGGATGTCCTTCATTGTCTTCTCCACACATGGAAAAATCATCATGAAGCTGACTGAGAACAGGTAAAAGCTGCAACACTCTGTGTTTGCTGCAGTGTTCCATCCATCCATCCATCCATCCATCCATCCATCCATCCATTCATGCGTCCATCCGTCTGTTCATCCATTCATCCATCCATCCACTCTAAAACTCGATTCTACCCAAGCTTAAAACATTTGTGTCATGTTGACTCTACCTACTCTGTCCTATTTATTTTAATAAGAACTCACTTTCAGTTTGTTTGGGGTTTTTTTTAAAATCTGGATATCTGTCTTTCATCTCTCAGGGAGGCCATAACCGAAGGCTTAAGGGCTCTGAATGATGTTATTCCTGGAGGAGACACATGCATGAACCTTGGCCTGGAGATGGTATGACAGTTTCTAGTACTTAATGTTCTCCCTGCAGCACAATGATTTATATAAGAGTAGATTCACAAAGGTTTAACTGAATAACCAGAATCTGAAAAAAATGTTGCTTTGTTGCAGAAAAAACTTCTACTTTGCCTTTTGGTACTCTGTATGTGTGTCTGAAGCACTCCATTTTACCTTCTGTTTCTTAAAAACCCATTCTTTTACAGCTCACTTTGTTGTAATTGGTGGTGATATCTGCTTTTTTTTCACTTAGGGCAGTTAAGCAGGTAGGAAACAAAAGTGTTAAATGATGACATCATAAAGCAAAGGTCAGAAAAATCTCTGAACAAAACAAGTTGGACTGTTTGCAGACAGATGTTAACTCCCTATGATCTGAGTACTTAGGTTTGCAGGGTTGTGTCTGCAGGCATATCTAGTATGTTAGAATTCACAACTGGAAACGATTCAGAAGTATTTTTTTTTATGTAATAGTTTTCTCTTTTTTAATATTATATAATCACAATTACTTTTACTAACAGGGTTTCCTGGTCACATTATGTTTTTTTTTCCTGTTAAACTTTTATTACATTTATCTTAAAATAATAATATTTCCTCCAGTCATTCAGTGTTAATTTTGCACAAGAAGAATTAGCATATATTTATATGTGTGATAATTTAAATTCACTATTAATTTCTATCTTTAGTTGAATATCATGATCTCTTTGTATAAGCAGAAATACCAATGTGTGAGCATTTTTGCAGGAGAAAGATTATATTCCAAGATTTTCAGTCATAAAAGGCTATCAGTAATCTGACATTGATGTTCAATGATGATCTTTTAGATTATTGTATTGTCTGAAACTTTTTTAATGGAATATTGACTGACACCTGTTTTCTGAAATCACAGGCTAATGCACAGATTTACCATGAGAACCGAGGTAAGCTCCATCTGAAAGGGTTTTTTTCCCAATTAAATCTAATAGCAAAAGAAAACGTATATGTTTCATCTTCTCTGTAGGGACCGCCAGTGTTATCATCGCTCTGACAGATGGAGAACTGAAGGATTGGCAGTTTGACACAGCACAACGAGAGGTAACGTGTGCTAAGACGGAGAGAAATGCACTATGGCATGCAGCCTTGTGTATTATTAGCACCCTGGATGCAATCATATTGTTACTATGGTAAACTGTTGACAGATTGGATTTGTGACTTAAACTTGGTAAATTTCCTTTTAAATGTTATTTTTAATATGATAAAACACTGCATTTAAATTTTGACAGTATTTGGATTAATACATTATTTTTTTAGTATCTTGGCTTTAAGCATAATATTGAAGAATTAAGATCATTCTTTATTACAATAAGAGCTACACCATTGAGACAAACTATGGAACACTTTGAAAGACTTTGCTATCCAAAACTCAGCCAGGCCCACTTGTTATCAAAAATTAATCAAGTTTCTTGACTTATCAAAAAGAAATCATTTTAAATAAAGCAGTGTTCACACCTTTTCACCAAGTTTTTAACAACTGCACCCTTAAATGAAGAATAGATTTCTTTTAGAAAATGTAACAATTTACAAAAGGTTACAGAAAAATGACATCTAATCAGCGTCTACTTGCGACTAATGACAAACTACAGAAATTTGAGAGAAATTATTCTGATTGTCAAATAAGGCATTTTATGATCTTACAGTACATTTTTTAGTGAAAGATTGGGAAAGGGAAAAGAAAGGACTCAGAAAGGTTTGCTGAACCTATTTTTCTTTATAACCTGAACACTGTCTGCCAAGACAAACTTGGCTCATAGAATTTATGATTATAATCATTTTACAGGATAAAAACTGTTTAACTTGCAGAATTATGACAACATGAATATTCAGCAGTTATTTTTATGATAATTAATTATAAATTGTTCTAATTAAAGGGAAATGAGGTGGTTAGAATTTTATTATTTGTTGTTTTGTATCAGAACAGAATGACACAAAAACTGTCAGAAAAACTTCATTATTATGAGAGACCAGAGTAAAGCTTTGAGAAATAGTCTTAATGTTCATTTTGCTGACATATTAAAATCTGGAGGGCCATTTTAAATCAGCAGGAAAGCAGAGACACTAAAAGCCCACCATTTTTTTGACCAATCCTTGCAGGCACAAAGAGCCAGGTCTTTGGGAGCCATTGTTTATTGTGTAGGAGTCAAAGACTTCAACCAGACCCAGGTAAGATCCACTTAGAAGTAAAATGTTGCAAATGTTTTAAAGAAACTACTCAGTTTACTTCCTGTTTCTATATTTTTTAGCTTGCAACGATTGCAGATACCATGGAACATGTGTTTCCAGTAACTGGGGGCTTCCAAGCCCTCAGAGGAATCATTGACTCGGTATGACACACAGATGCAGTACCACATCTATGTTCAAGAAATGCTTGCCCACACAGGAAGGCTCATAAAAGCATATTGAATTCCTAAATTTCATGTGATTTTTTTTTTTTTTTTTTTTTTTTTTTTTTTTTTTTCTGTGCAACTCCCAGATCATCAAGAAGTCTTGCATTGAGATTCTGGCAGCAGAGCCATCCAGTGTGTGTGCGGGAGGTAAGAGGTCTGAGCTGTGAGGGTCTTGAGTACAACAGGGGATGGTGTGTGTAATTGTGTCAGTCATCGAAAGCCTTTTTGGTGGAACATGAGGTTAAGTAATTGCATGGACGCTCATGACCGCAGAGTGACAGAGAGTGTATTGTCACTCACAGCCAGGGGAAATTACCATGGCTGCTTCAGCACAGCATGTGTGCAAAAAAATCTCTTTAAGCATGGGTGCATCTCTGGCCTAGTTTGCCACATTGTATATGCTAAACAGATCTTTGAGATTGTTTCAAGCCTTATTGTTTACCCCATTTCATCTTCTGCTTTGAGCCATGCTGCTTCCTGCATGAAGTTCAAGGAAGCCAGAAATAGCTGAGGAAATGCTGAGAAATCCTGTATGTGCAGCCGGCACAATGGATGAGCTTTGGCATGACCTTATTAGGACTCACTTAAGGGAGTACGTCTGCAGGCCTGCTACCAGGGCCACTAATGGAGATTACCTCACATTATGGTATATGAAGGATGAGCAAAACATGTTAGAGGAGGACACTGAAGAAAAATCTTGCCTTAGAAGTAAAAATGCATCAGGAAAAAAACAACTGTTATCACCAGATAATAGTTTCTGGCTAGAGTCTGGGTATGTGTCACCAGACATGTGTCTAAATATCTTGTTACAGCCTCATTTATTTTTCGATTGATGAATCTCCTAATGTTCAGTGAACTAAGAAACCAAGAGACCAAAGCCTGATTGTGGACTAATTACTGGAGATTATACCCACATGCACATTGTTCGCCTTTGTTATAACTCAACGCAGATCTGGAAAAATTTATTCAAAATCCCTGGTAAAGATTTTTTAAAAATAATTTTAAGAAGCTTTAAATAAATCAGTCTTTTAGTGCAGCAGCATAAGAAAACCACTGAAAAGTTTAGAGAAATTCATACTTTAATTTGACTACATCTAGTCATAGTGGAAAAATATGTTTTTTAACAAAACATAAATTGTGCAACTTTTGACCTAAGAAACGTTTTCTGCAATTTTCTTGCCAGCACACACAGCGAGCGGAATAGTAAGGGAGGTAGAAAATCTTAAAAACTCACAAGTGAAGCTCTGTAGGATCTTAAAGTTACCGAATTATCATAACAGCTATTAAAGACTACATGCATATCATTGTTTAGGAGTAATGCCAGAAAAAACTATTTTCTCTTCCACCATCACAAACATAAACATGGCATTTGCCCGATTCTACTGAGAGATCAAATCAAGCTATGTGCTTTGGTCATATTAGATTAAGACTGATCTTTTTGGCAACAAACATTCCAACTGGGCTTGATGTAAAACAAATGATCATGTGAAGAAGCACATTAAGCCCAATTTTAAGTACAGTGGATGATCTATGATGCTGTGGGCTTATTTATCTTCTGAATTACCCAGGAACCTTTTCAGGGTGCATGGAATCATAAACTATATGAGGACATTTGGAATAGTAATCTGGTGGCCTCTGCTAGAAAAGTGAAAATAGTTCTTCAATAGATCTTTAAGTAGGACGTTAATCTAAAACACAGACTAAATCAACACAGAGATGAAGCTACACCTTCTTCCGTGTCCTTCTCAGTCTCCATACCAAGGAGAGTCCTAATGGTAAAATAGCAAAGCACTAACATATTATTAACAGGGATGCAAATAATTATTAATAATAATATTTACCTCTGATTTTTTTTTTTTTAACATTTTTATTCCTAACATGGACTTGTTTTCCCCACTGACAAATAGTATTTAAAGTAATGGTTGAATTTTATACATTTTTTAATGCAAGTTTATTCTACTGGAATAAAAGTTGATTTTTTTTTTTTTTTTTTACCATTTTTATTATGAGTTCAAACGGATTTGTCTGCATCTACAAGTCAGCTCTAACTGACTTGCTGTGGAGGAGTAGAGTAATTTCTGCCTTGTACTGAAAAAAACATAATACTGGTGCACAATCAAGTATTTACTTTCAAGCAGAAATCAGTCAATAGTTTATAATCCTACATCCACATCCTTTGTACTTACATTTACAAACATACTAACATTCTGCATGCATGTTATGACAGTTTCTGCTTCCTTCTCTGTCTCCGTGTAGTCACATAGTATATCAAACATTTTTTGAACTAACACACATGATTGGATGCTTTGTAGTCAGCAGCAGTCACACGCACACTCACACACAGGTCTTGAAGCACATAAACACATGTCCCTCATGTTGATGTGAAGTGACCAGACCGAGCTGCCTGCGAACAGGCCATCAGACTGGACAGTGAACACTGGGCCACACTATCTGACATGACAGCACTGATTCCCCCTACATAACGCACACACACAAACACAGGAAAGCGAGGGTTCGGTCTAAGATCCAACATGACAGCAGAGATTGCTGCTTTCATTAAAGTCTGACCCTTAACTCCCTGCTGTCCCTTCCTTTTTATGCCCCTCCCTGCATTTCTGTGTCCTTTCTCACTAACGTGATTGAAGATACACCATTCAGACAAGTCATGCCACATCTTCAACACGCACACACATGTTCAAACAAAAGGACATGTATGCATATGTGCTTAAGTGTGTCACCACAGAGACACACACTGAGACCAATCAAATCCATGTCAGGCATTCAGGTGTATATGTAAAGGGACTTGTGGTCACAGGGGCAGGCAGGGAGCAGACAGGAGAAAGCAGAGCCATGTGGGTGGTACGTGTCAGCGGGGTAACACCAGTCTGTCCCCACCATGTGTCTGACAGCACTGACCTTTCAGCCTGTCATCTTTCAGTGTTTGCAGAAAAGGCTCTGTTGGACATTTGTCTGAAATTTTCTTTAAGATATTTAAAATATTTAAAAGTTGTAGGTTTGTGTTTCAGCAAAATAAGTAATGTCCATAAACAAAATGTCACATAAACAAAAGCAACAACAACACTTTCCCCTTTTACAATTATTAAACAGTAGGTGTAGAAATTATTGCCAGCTAAGCTAGATTCAGGAATACATTGTACGTTGTTGTGTGTCCAATGTGTCACACTGCAGAGTGGGTCATTTGACAGTAACATGGTGTGAGAGGGTGATGACTGCTAAATCAGCCAACCTGTGTTACTCTTACTCTATTATATTAGATTATATTATATAAATACACTGATAAGATCAATAAGATAAGATATATAATCATGATGAAGCAATAAAAGTACAGTTAAATTATATGTATATTAATTATTTAAAACATTGTATTAGATTGTATTATACTACATTACATCATGATATTATACTTTACATTTATTTTACAAGACATGGACCGTGGTATACATTATATGATTTAAGTGTTTTAAATGGCGATGCATAGTCATGTGGTGTAAACGTCAACACATTTAGAGACTGATTTTATTGAAGCTGGAAATGACATCCAGTGACTGACATGCTGCAAATCATTGAACATCTGTAACTGAGTGTGCGCACACGTGTTAAACCATTCAGTATGATGAGGTCAGCTCTGTGCACAACTGTAGGACATTAGAAATGTGACCTAATGGATCTTATCTTGTCGAGGCTGGATTTGTCTTCTGAAACTGAGGTGCAGTCATTGCAATAATGTGGATGATCTGAAGTCTGTTGTAGCCGTGCTTTATATCACTGCTTTGTAAAAGATAAGTCTCAAACATTATTACTTTTTCCTCTGAAGAGCCTCCAAATGCAATTCTTCACTAGTCCACATTTTTGTTTTTCACTGTCAGCTGTGCTTCTTCATGCATAAATGTGCTTTATAGTTTTCATAGCAGCCTGTCTGACCTTTTAAAGAAGTGCCTGCCACGTGTACACCCTCTCCCTGTGATCTTTTTATTCAGTGATCTTCACGCTGCAGCTTTAAATGGTAAAGGTGTGGCAAATGTTCACTTCTATTAGCAAGGATAGCACTGGAGGAAACCTCAGCACACATGCAGAGACCACAGAGCCACACACTCACATTCCTGCTTGCAATTACAGAGGATAAATGCTTACACATTCCTCCAAAAAAACACACACACACAATATACACACATTCGCCTCTACACAGATATATGTGTGAGCATGCTTGTATGCCATGGTGCCATAGGTAAGGTCAGACCTACTTTGACAGTGCTGTTGTCAGCCTTCCAGGCATGTTTTTAAGAAAGTGGTTCCCCCCTCGCTCTTTAACATATGCTGGGTAGCAGCCACATAGACACTCCAGCATATGCTGGCAAGCTTCTGTCACTGCACTTTAACAGTGCCTTGGGGAAACTAAAGGTCAGAGACACACACACACATGCACACACTCCTCCTGGCTACTGCTGTCTGGGATATTTGTGAATAGCAGCACTTTTAACATTAGCACCATTGGAGCATATTATGGGCTTTCCACACATGCACGCACAAGCACACAGATGTAAACAAACAGTAATGAGGCATGCATGGGTTTTCTGCAGCTTTAGTTCAGCACATCAGAGAAAAGGAGTGGCTGTCAGGATTCACTATAATTGTACACTGAAAGATTTACTTTATGTATAACCAGAATATGTGAACAATTTTGATGTTTTATGAGTATCTCGGACAAAAATGCACTCATTGGCATAAATGTCTATATTATCAATCACTCCTGATGACTGCTATCTTTTCTGTTTGTTCCCAGAGCGGTTCCAAGTGGTCGTTAAAGGTAATGGTTTTCTCCATGCTAGAAACATCAACCAGGTCCTCTGCAGCTTCAAACTCAATGACACACATTCTGTGGGTGAGTGCTGCATACGTGGACATTCATTCAAGCAGACTTATATTTTCTGACAGTGCAAAAAGGATCTATACAAGATGTGCTTGATGGAGCTGAATTGAAATGTTCTTCATGCTTAAATATCTTAAAAGATGTGTTTGTGCAGCCACAGGACCAGAATGGTGTAGTAAAGATGTCTAGCAAACAAAAACCTTTAAATTTATACAGTGCATTGCAACAGTACTCATCCTTGAACTTTGTGTGGCGCACTTTTGAATTCAGCACCATTTAGTTTGATGACCCTAAAGAAAATCCAGGGAAAACAATTTCCTTGTGGGATAAAATGCACTCCACTAATCTAACTTTATAAAAGAATGGCAAGAAGAAAATAATCTTTGAAAGAAAGCCATAAGAAGTCTTCTTTAAAGTCAAATGCAGGGGACAAAGTAAACAAGTAATCGTAATTTTACATTCTGGCCTACATGTAAGGAAAAAAAAATAACACTGCACATCACCCTGATCACATCATCCCCATGGTGAAACATGGTGGTGGCATCATCATGCTGTGGGGATGCATTTGTTCAGCAGGGAGAGGAAGACTGGTCAGAATGAATGGGAAGATGAACGGAGCTAAATACAGGGCAGTCCTCGAAGAAAACCTGTTAGAGGCTGCAAAACACTTGAGACTGGGATGGATGTTCAACAGGAAAACCATGCTAAACATACAGCAAAAGCTAAGGTTTAGATCAAAGCATATCCATGTGTTATAATGGTCCAGTCAAAGTCCAGACCCAGATTCAAGAGAAAATTAATGATATGAAATATCTTACAGAAATTGAGCTGTTTTGGAAATATGTAACAGGCAAATTTCAGCCTCGAGATGATCAACACATGCAGCAGAGATATACCCTAATATATTTTCAGCTGTAAATACAACAAAGGGTCATTCTCCAAGGTATTGTCTAAGTGGGGCTGAATACATATGTATACCGTACTTGTCATATTTTTATTTCTAAAAAAAACTAAAAAATGTAATCATGCATCCTTTTTCTTCCATTTTATAATTATGTTCTACATTCTTTTTAGCAATCAGATAATTTCTGATTACAACATACATTAAAATTTCATGGTGTTGTGTAAGTAGACATAGAAAAGGCTCAATGTTTTCAAGGCACAATACACAGACAGATAAGTTAATATTAATATTAATTCTTCTTGCATTTGCATTCTGCCAGATATTTATTGAATACAATGTAATTTCATTGCTGCGGGTTTTATTAAAATATTCTTAAGATGGCCTTTTTCTCTGACTGATTCCAATTGTATTTGGCTTTGGTTATGTGTCCTCCCTCCTCTTGTTTGGCAGTGACAGGAGCATAGTGATGATCTTAACTTCTCAAAGTACCATTTTGAAAAATGTTCATTATGAAACAGAATTGTTTTGTTTGTTTTTTCCAAAGATTTGGACTATTTTTTAAATTTAAAGTTAAGAGATAAGTGATGTCCGAAGTGCAAATCCTCATATTTGCCCTTTGTTGTGACAGAAAGCTAATTTGACGTAAAAGAAAATTCAAATCAGGTTTGCAGGGAAAAGGTTAAAACAAACCAAACCTCAGTTTTTAGATAGGAAGTTTTGCTCTTCAGCTAAATGGTTTTGCTTTTTTTTTTTTTTTTCCTGTGAAGATGAAAGACCCACTGGAATAGAGGATACGTTCCTGCTTTGTCCTGCTCCTGTCATAGAAGAAGTGGGGAGGTAAGGTCTCTTTCTGTAGTTCTGATATTTACCAGCTGCACCACAAGTTTTGTGTGGACTCAGAAGACTTTTGTCCTTGAAGAAATTAGGACCAAAGTCACTGAGTGTCTGATGATCAATCAATGTTTGTCACCGCTAACGAAGCCAGACACCAATCACAAGGGGACGGCAGGAGTAGAGCCCAGGAACACGAGTTAATGAGAGCCTGCTTGAGAGAATCGCACGGATGTGTTTGTAGGTTTGATGCATTTAATCTTAGAGTGACAAAGTGTGAGTGAAGACAGCAGGCAGTGGAAAAGTTCCCTCTGAGGGCTCCCAGCTTTGCTCCTGGTAATTCATCACAGCATTATCTTTTGGGGGAGATGGAGCAATGCTTTTGGCGGAGCTCAGCAGAGCTGGAGACCCAGCAGCCGCAGCTTTTCCTTCACGGCTGCCCACAGTCTGGTACATAATTATACATTTGGGCCTGCAGCCTCAGACACCTCCTAGTCATCCTCTGTCTTGTTTCTGTCACTTAGATATCTACCACAGTTTGAATTTGTCCCCAGTAAAAAAAAATTATAGGGAAATTATTCTCCTGGGCTGGAAGAAAATAATTTTTATCTGCGCGCTATTCTGCTAGATTTAAAAATCTGGAACAACAAAGGGGTTTTTTTGCTCATATAGTTTGGAAAAGACTTGCAAAACTCAAGCAAGTATATTCAAGCAGACATGTCGGGTGTTTATATGATTTAGTACATTTCTGCCACATGGAGCTGCTTTCCCTGAGACCAAAGCAGAACATCATTTCATATTGCAGCAATACCTTAAGGATATCCATAAAACAAAGGGCCCATCAGAGCAGAGTCAGCAGAGCTTAGCAGCCTGAGTGCTGCTAAAGAGGACGTCAGCTGTGACTGGCCAAAGGGCCCAGAGAGAAGGGCAACATCTGGCAGATAAGTCTGAGATGTAGAAACATGTCATCAAGTGAGCAGGAAACTGTGCTAGTGATACAAAAAAAAAAAAAAAAATCATCATATATTGTTAAAAACTAAAAAATATTTTGTTTTAGATTTAAATCATTTATTTATATTTATATCATTAGATTTTATTTAAAGGTTGAATATACAATTTTTTTAAAACACAAATTCAGTGATGTCCAAACTTTTTGCTATATGGGTCAAAATTGATTAGTCAAATCTATTTTGCACATTTCAGCAACAAGGAAGTTTAAACACAATAGACAAACAAAAAAATAAACATTAAATTACAATGGCAAAATAAAGAGAATTAATGAAAAGTTGCAATCCAGGCTAGAATTAATCTGTGTTCTGGAAATTATTAATTAAATGCAGCATTAAGCAAATGGGTTTTTAGCCCTGATTTAAAGGAACTCAGTGTTTCAGCAGTTTTGCAGTTTTCCTGAAGCTTGTTCCATATTAGTGGAGCATAAAACCTGAATGCTGATTCATAGATTAAAGTACTCACCATCTAAAAAAATTATTTTATTTTACTCAAAAGTATTAAAACTATTTTATTGTTAATTTTATATTTTTAAATGTGTGAAACTTAAAAATCTAACAAAAAGGGATGCTCTAGAAAAGAAAAGCATACAATGTCCTAAAGTTTTTGGGTGGATTGTTTTCTGTTTTCTTGCTCTAGAAAAATGTTTATTCTATATGTAACAAGGACTGAATGGGCAACTTTTTTATTTTAAAATGCTTAATGTTTTGGGTTAAAGAATGAATTCACCCAAGTCTGCTTACACACTGGATGTGTAAGAACCAATTTACTGTGACATTAATTTGGAAGCAAAAAGCTTGGTCAATAAACATAGGTCTGAATAGGCCTCACATCAGTGAAAATTTTACTCTGAATGCTTTTTTTTTTTTTTTTTTTTTTTTTTTTTTTTTTTTTTTTCTTGTCTGGATCAGCCACCTTCGCTGGTAGGCAAAATTTGGGCCATTCTTGAATAGTGGTCTTGGGCCATCAAAAATCATCTTGAAGACTGCAAATGGCCCCTGTGCCTCACTTTGGACACCTGAAATGGATGCAACAGAGCATCCATTTAAAAAAAAAAAAAAAAAAAAAAAAAAAAAAAGTTTTTAGTATTTTAAATGCCTATCTAAACAATTAGATTTTTACATTTTAGTTGCTGGTAGTGGTTAAAATACAGGGAAAACCAAGAGTTTGAGAAAATGTCGGACCAGTGCATACTATCACAATAACTGAAAAATAAGATATTTTCTTCCTAAATTCTGTAATTTAGCTAAAGTTAAGTTAAAACTGGCTCTTCATTGATACAACAATGTGTATTTAATTTTCTCTTTCTTAAAGACATCATCTGATGTTGGTGGTTTGTTTGTTATCACAGTTGTACTGATGAACATCATGACCAATTTCGTTAAAGTGCATGAATGTAAAGCAGAATCCCATTTTCTAGGGTAACCAACACCCCTCCCATCTATGTTTTGGAGACTAGTAAAGGTGAACCATCATCTGCTCTTGCTAATTTCTTGTTCATACGCCACTTAATATCCCTGTATAAGGCAAAGTAAAGTTATCAATTCTGTAGCAGAGGTCAGCATTCCTTACCATGCCTTCCAAGAGAAGGCATGTATAAATAAACACATATTAAAACCCAATGTAATACATCAGAATCAATTTGTCACTCCACTAGAAAACCAGTCATGCGGTGTAGGAGAAAACACATTTCCTGGCATAAATCTCAAGGTAGCACCAACATTGCCATTAAAACCACATTTTATTGTGCTATACTATTAAAAAAAAATTATTAACAGAGGCCTTAAGTCACCCTTATATGCAGTGCAGCGCAATTGTTTTAAGACCATCCCATAATGTCTTTATACTTAAGCTTCCGATTTTGCTTGCAATTTCACCAATTACCAGATCTGATGCAGTGCATATCTTCTCATGGGACATCAATATTTATGTACATGGGGCTGAATAAATAAACAAACTCAAACCTTTTGGGAGGTGGACTTTCTCTCTTTTAATGAGTACCAATTCTTAAGGCTTTCTGCTAAACCCGAGCAATGCATAATCCTTCAGCTAATCTGTCTACTGCAATTGTTCACAAACTTTTTATAGCAAGTGAATATTAAGGTTCGTACCTAAGTGATATTTCTAATCAATAATACATGAGAACTTGGATTTTTCCATTTTCTTGTTGTTTTTTTTTTTTTTTTCAAAAATACTGAAAATAAAAGGAAAAAAATGAATTTTTATACTTTTCCAAATTCCAGTTAAGAAAAAACAGCCACAAAACACACAGAAGACAAAATTCAAAGAGTAAAAGTCACAGGTTTCTCATCAACCCTGATTATTATATCTAATATGGCACCTTCTTGTTCCCAACAAAGGTACAGCTGAAATAATAAGTTACTTGCACTTCACATAGTTTGTTTCTCATTAAATCTTTCATTTACTTACTGTACAGCCTCTTCTAGTGGACTTGTTTATCTGTCATTATCAGCTACCTGCTTATATTGCAATATTGCTTGACCATGAGCACAGCAAATAGATTGTGCACTTGGAACAGGAACATGGTGGATTTGTGTTTCTTACTTTAGAGGTAAATAAACAGCTTGTTTGTGTCAGGTAATACTGGAAGTTCTCAAAATATTCTTTAGTCTTGAGTCGTTTTTGTTTGAAGCAAGGATCAATGTTAATGAGCAAATTTTTGGGGGGCCTTTTGATAAGATTTTTTACAAACCTTGTAAATGGATTATACCAGAATTTGTTCTGACTCCTACTAGTTGTTAACCGTATACAACCACCAGTAATATTTACACCATAGTTTAAGAGCCTTGGATCTACTGTTAAACAAGATTTTGGCTCTTTGGGAATCAGTTTATTGTTGCTAGAATGCAGCAAGTAAAATAAGTTTCTCACATGTGAACAGCTTTCTCAGTAAATAAAATTTTATTATTTCCATTGTCATAAAGCTCAGAGCAGATATCAGCATTAAGCCAAGTAATCCATGCATACAAAGAAATTAAAGCAAATTAGTCCACAAAAAAACTTATGGGGAAAAAAATAACAGTAAGTAATGAGTACAGATTATTATTATTATTATTATTATTATTAGTTTGTAGTCAAGTCTTTCTTGGTAATGACAGCTGCACAATGTCTCCAAAATGGAGAAACTAGTTAGTCTACATGTGATTTTCATCTGTTATTTTGACAGATTCTTCCACAAAAACTGACTTCAAATCTTGAATGTTAGGGGTATTTCTGTGCTTCTGGACCATCGGTTTTATTTCCATTGACTTTGCTTGAATTCAGTTCCAGTGATTGACTGGGCCATTCTAGAACTTATTTTCTTTCTCTGAAACCAGTTAAGAGTTTTCTTGGATTTAGGATTGTGGTGTTGCTTGGAAATCCAGACTTATTTTATCTTCAGATTCTTATCAACAGTATCATTACATTTCTCTGTTCTCTGTTTACCTCCTTCAATTATGTGAACTGTATGACAACTCACACCATAATGTTCCCACCTGCAAATATTACATTTAGCATGGTGTTTTTGGGGTGATGTGCAGAAACATTCTTCCTTCTAACAGTGTTTGTAATAATATCTAAAGAGTTCCGCTTTGGCCTCATCTGACCTGGCTGTATTCTCCAAATAGTTCACTGGCTTGTTCAAATCTTCAGCAGTAAACTTAAAACAACCTTCAACAATTTTTTTTCTTCTGCAGTGAAGTCTTGCACAGCTCAACTCTTTTGATTATTCCTTTGACTCAGCTATCAAAAATCTTATGAGGGGCAACTGCATTGGCTTTTTTTGTAGTGAAATTGTGTTCTTTCCTCTTCTGAATAATAGAATAATAGAAATAAACATTTGGAAATTTAGAAATGCAGCTATAATCATTGCCATTAACATATTTTGTAATAGTCTTGCTTTTTTGACAAGGTCTCTTTGCTTATACCAATCAAACCACTTTATATAACCCTTTAGAGGCCATCAGATAATATTAGATGAGCTGTGAATTACATGTCAGTAGAAATATTTTATATAATATTTTAACCTATTTACAAACAAGTTTGACTTTTTGCAATCAAATATAATGAAAAGAGGGGTGACTTGATATTTATGCACTGTGGAAGGAGTGCTTCCTGCTTCTGAGTTTTTGGGAACTCCTACACCACATTATCACTCATACTCCAAAGAAAACCTTCACTCACCTCCTGTTTTAACCAAGTAGTAGCATTGTCGCATGTAATGAAGTCACTGAGGTCGCTGTCAGATAAATCTGTTTTGACTGAGAACCTTCCGGATGCATACCCCCCACCCCCACCTTCACCATCCTCCTCCTGCACAATATACCCACACAAACTCGCAGAGGGCAAAAATGTATACAGTGGATGCATTGATGATTGATAGGGACTGAGATCTCTCTGTCAGAGTGGAGCTGATAGCATCATGTCTGCTGCCTGCCTGAAAGGAGAGCCCACCATGCAATGGGAAGGCCAGCCAGAAAACAGAGAGAATAATTAGATAGAAAGATTAGTGGCACCTCCACCTCCAGTTTCATCCTCCCAAGTCAATGTCTCCATAAGTTGTAAACCACAGGCACCCACTGAGGAAGTGTCGATGGGTTCTTTCAAGAGAGGATCTTGAATGGGTAAAGATTTTTTTTTTTCTCCTACCATCCCCCACTCTCTGTTTCCTCTCTTCTTCCCACCCACCACCCTGCAGTGACCTCCCTGTTGTCAACCCCTCCTCAGATTTTAACCTAAAGCTCAATGCCTGCTGTTGTTTCTGCCTCCCATAAGAACAAGTAGCTGTTCTATACTAAAGCCCAACAGTTTGCGTCTTTGGTTTGTAGTTAAAACCTTCATGATAGTGCCTTGTAAAGGTATTTTGAACTTTTTCACATTTTGTCATCTTATAGCCACAAACTTCAAAGTATTTTATTGGGATCTAATGTGATAGACTAACACTAGATGAGTGAAGAAAATGATGAACAAATAAGATCTAAAGAGTGTGGGGTGCAATAAAATTCAGCCCTTAATACTGAGACTCTTAAATAAAATCCAGTGCAATCAAATTCCTTTCAGATATCACCTAAATACTAAACAGAGTCAACACGTGTATAACTCAACTTCTGTGAAGGCTTCAAAGGTTTGTTAGAGAACAAACAGTATCATGAAGACCAATAAGCACAGCAGACAGGTCAGGAATAAAGCTGTGAAAAAGGTGAAAACAGGGTTATGTTATAGAATAATATCCCAAGCTTCAAGTGGGTCATTGGGCACTGTTCATTCAATCTGTGCTAGCATACCAAGACACGGCCATCCACTTAACCAGACAGGGTCTACCAGGAGAACAATAATCAGCCAAAAGACCTCGGGTGACTTTGGAGCAACTGCAAAGATCCACAAAACACCAAGCTTTATTTAAAAGTTAATGGAATGCCATAAGATTGTATTTTTGCAGTTTCCCACTATCAATGTAGGGGGCATAGCAATCATGTGAAAGATGTTCAGGTCATATCAGATCTAAATTGAACTCTATGGCCTATATGCAAAATGTACTCTGATCACACAGGGAGCTAAATTAAGATGCACACCACACAGATTTGTATTTGTAAAAAAAAAAAAAAAAAAAAAAAAAAAAAAAAAAAAAAAAAAAAAAACCTTTTGCTTCCAATTTACCAACAGTGCACAACTTTGTGTTAATGTATCACAGAAAATGTGAATGATTACAATAAAAGTTGTGGTTTTTAACTGATAAAATGTGAAAAAGATCAAAGGTATATAAATACAATTGCAAGGTACTGTGTAAATGTCCGATCTCCTCGTCACGTCTTTAACCCTGAATGGTTTTGGATCTAAAACTGGTCGTTTTTCTCCAGTCTCCTGTCTCCACCCTGCCTATCTCGATGCAGCAGTAGATTCTGGAGAATAAGAAGAAAGTTTATCCTTCAGTGGTTTCCACATTAGAGCTTTGGGTCTAATCCAAGGAGTGGAGATTCTTTTTGTGGGTGGAGAGCTCTTTGACCTCTCCATTTGCTTTAGGAGGGAGTTTTGTCAGCGTATTTGTGTGTTTAAAAAGGCAGTAAGTACAAACCCATTAGATAGAGGAATGTGTTTGACACCCCAGGCGAGCCTCAACAGCCTCAAATGTGCTAACACATGCAAACATCTTCAAGTGTTTTGAGATGAGATGATCAGAGCTGTTTGTGTTTTTTTAGGGAGATCTACCTGCAGGTGAGCATGAACGAAGGTCTCTCCTACATCACCAGCTCTGTTCACATCACAACTACTGAATGTGTGAGTTAAGCCTGCATGGAAGCACAACACATGTTCATATCTGTCTTTGGCATACTGCCTTTGTTAAACAAGCATTCTTCCAAGTTATTTTTCTCCTGCTTCTCTTATCTTCTTCTCTCTCCTCTGTTGTTTGTCATCAGAGGAGGCTGTGAGTACTTTTCTTTCCCCCCCCCCTCTTTTTTGGTTTTGCAAATAGTTGTATGTTAGTTGAGTTTAATCATCATGCATTCCTTCTGTGTTTCTGTGTAGTTTGACGGCACCATCGTGCTGATTTCATTGCTGGTTGTGTTCCTGCTCTTGGCTCTGCTGCTCATGTGGTGGTTCTGGCCTCTCTGCTGCACTGTGGTAAGTGTGAGCATTTCAGAGTGATCATTGCACTGAATTACTGGTTCAGGATTTCTGAAAGTATTTCAGGCAGCTCTGCAGCCTTCAGCCTGCATGGGGTCAGTTTTACACAGGTTAACTCATATTTATGTGTTGTTTTTGTTGTTGTTGTTGTTGTCAGGTAATCAAAGAACCTCCACCTCCCCCACCTCCAGAGCCAGTAAGTCAGCACCTTCATCAACCTGAAAATAATATTTTTCTATTTGATATTTTCACAAGTATCCAGGAAATAAGTCATAGTAAAGTACTTTGGAGTCATTGAACTATGCCTTGGAAAAATATTCACATAACTTGAGCTTTCACACATTTTATTACATTTTATTATAAACACCATCTTTAAGATATTTATTTGAGTTTTATGTATCAGACCAAAAAAGCACATATTTGTGAAGCGGAAGGAAAACAATAAAAATCTGAAATATGTATTCAGCCTCCTTTATAGTAACACCCCTAAATAGAATCTAGTGAAACCACGTGGCTTAAGAAGTCACCTAAGCAGTAAATAGAGTCCACTTATGTATATTTAATCTTAGTCCACTACTTTGTATTGGCTATTACATAAAATCACAATTAAATATACTGAATCTTCTGGTTATTATTATCATCAAAAAAGACAAAATGTGAAAAACTTCAAGAAGTGTGAATACTTTTGCAAAGTGTTGTAAATGATTCAACCTTAGCACAAGGTGTAAGCTAAATAATATATGCATCACAATGAAGTTTTCTATCAAAGGAATCAGATGAGGATGATGGGATGCCGAGGAAGAAGTGGCCCACAGTGGACGCTTCATATTATGGAGGAAGAGGAGTGGGTGGCATCAAGCGTATGGAGGTAAGACCCACACTCAAAGCTTTGTTTTTCCAAAACTAAAAACATTTTTTTGCAGAGAAATTGAGTTGCTTTTCCATATAAATTTAAGGTACGATGGGGGGAAAAAGGGTCGACTGAGGAAGGCGCCAAACTGGACAAACCTAAAAATGCAATTGTAAAGATGCCTGAGCAGGAATTTGAACCTTATGAGCCCAAGCCTAGAAAACCTCCACGCCGCCCCCCACAGCAGAAGAAGTGGTACTCACCCATTAAGGTTAGTGAGTTGCAGCTACATAGTTCATTTTTAGTTAATTTTTTCCATCTGACTAGTAACCCAATTTTTTTGGACTTTCTAGGGGAAACTCGATGCTCTGTGGGCTCTATTCAGAAGAGGTTATGACCAAGTATCTCTAATGAGACCACAGCCCGGTGATCAGGTGAGCCTGCTTCTTAAACTCAGCTTAGTACACACAAACACTGTATACTATGCTGTAATTTAAGAATTTGGTGTAATTTGTAGGCTCCTTCTGTTGGTAACAACTACCCAGGAGTCTTTTAATAGTGAGTTAGGTGGTACAGAGTGGTTTTTGTTGCTCAGCTGTGAACAACAGAGCATGCACTTCGATCTGTGTGTCTCACTGATTTATAACTGTTTCTGAGTTACATGTAGTGGTCAATTCAGATTTTTCCCTGTTCCCGCTTAGATTCAGGCTCAGTCAAAGAGTTACTGATACCACTCGTCTTGTCAAAGCTGCAATTGTTCACACACAAGACTTTGGTTGTTTTCTGTACTTTCCCCTGAAATTCCTTACAAATGACAAGGTTTCAGTCAAGGTTCCAAAAATACAGGTTACACCACCCCACACACACACATACACAATTTCTTTCACTATTCTTACAGATTTTCATAAAAATTTTTGTATCTCTTGAACTTTTTCACATTTTGTCACATTACAACCACAAACTTCAGTTTCTTCTGGATTTTCATATGACAGACCAACATAAAGTAGTACACAATTCTAAAATTGTTCAAATACAAATCTGAAATGTGTGATGAGTATATGTATTTATCTCCTTTTTATTCTAATACCCCTACATAAAATTCAGATGTCACCTACAAAGAAACAGCATCACAAGGACTGCAGCAAACAGGTTAGGGGTAAAGTTTTTTTAGAATTTTAAAACCAAATTAAGTTAGTTAGTTTGGAACATTTGGAGTACTGTTCAATCCATCCACAAATCTACCGAGACATGGCCATCCATGTAACCTGACAGGATGACAGAAGCAGCAAAGAAACTCACAGTAACTCTGGGGGAGCCCCAGAGATCTCCAGCTTAGGTAGGAGAATCTCTCAAGTGAGCGATTTTTAGTTTTGCTTTCAAAAAATTGTGCCTGTGTGGAATAGTTGCAAAACTGTTAAGTAGTTGAAAGAAATTCATAAGAGGTTAAATTTGCAGTTTTTGAAAAGCCATGTAGGGAACACATGTGGAAGATGGTGCTCTGGTCAGAGGAGACCAAAACCTTTTTGCCCAACATGCAAAATGTTATATGTGGTGGAAAACTATCCTGGCCATTGCCTTCCTACACCATTCCGCTCAATTCTTATTTCCCCTTCACTGCTCCATCTGGGCTTTTTCTCATTGAGCTGGATTTCTCTGGTAGAATTTCAACCGGGCCAATCAGCAAAAAGAAGGAGAAGTTGTGAACGTCAATTTTCTGCACTGTTTTAGAATTGTAGTCAGCTTGTAGTTTGGAAATGGCAACGGAGGAAGTGAACAAAGCCATTTAGTCCACCTTGGCCACACTTCCAAATATTGAATTAATATTAACAGCCATCTTGTTCAGTTCAGCACTTCCCTCTTCACAGTGGTGGATGGTTGTTTAAAGCACTGGCAATTTCCGGTAATATTCATAGCATTGAACTGGCCCATTACATACATCACGGCCAAACGTTAGCGATTGGGTAAAATTTAAAACTTCAACAGAGTCCACGCCTCCAGCAAGAAATCGTTTCTCAATATCCGATGGTCCAGACCCTCTGTACTAAGCAAAGTGTAGAACAAGGGGCTGGTTTTTATCAGGCTAGTGAAAACTAAAACCCCAAACACTTTTTTCCTAATGTTAGACATGGTGGTGGTAGAATGGGATTAGGGATGCTTTACTTCAGCAGGACTAGGTAGCCGTTCAGAGGTGTTGGAATGATGAATTAAGCAGAAAGAAATCCCCAAAGAAAACCAGTTATCAGCTGCAAGTAACTTGAGACTAGGGGAGGCATTTAACTTCCAGGACAATGATTCTAAACATGCCACCAGAGCTACAATGGAATAAGTTAGATTAAAGCATATTCATGTGTTAGAATGGCCCAGTCAAAGTCCATACCTAAACTCCACTAAAAACCTGTGGCAAGACTTGAAAATCGATCTTCACAGACACTCTTCTTCCATTTAGGCTGATCTTAAGCAATTTTGTAAAAGGAGATTGGACATAAATTGACAGAATTGACATGTGGAAAACTGGTAGAGACATATGCAAAAGACTTGAAGCTGTAACTGTAGAGAAAGTTGGTTCTACAAATAATGATGAATATAAATGCATGCCACATATTTTCAGATTTTTACTTGTTAAAAAAATTGAAATCCATGGATCCAGTCATTCTGTCGTGTGTTGGTCTATCACATACAACCTCAATAAAATACACAGAAGTTTCTTCGTTGTGTTATCAGAAAATGTGAAAATGTTCAAGGGGTACAAATACTCTTGCTAGATAAAATGACTGTATCAAACAAAATTTACTTTTTTTAAATTTCATCAATGGTACTTGTGAGTTTTAAATTGTGTCATCTCTATTGGTCCTCCAAGTGTCAGAGGGAAGAATGAGCAAAGTGATCTCTGTTTTCCAACCTTTATCCCATGAAGGGCATCCCATAACCCTGAAGTCATGTTTTCACCATCACACTGGTCGTCATGGTGAAACATCTGCACCGTTGTAAACGGCGTCATTGTTGCTTCACATATCACTTATTGATTTATGTTTTTGAATGGCATGATTCATCTTTACCATGTCTCAGTGTGTCAGTGTGTGTCTGCTGTATGTGAAGTCCATAAAACTGGTTAACATTGGTGCTTCTATCCCTTCTGTCTGTGCTGGATTTTTCTTTTTTTCACAAGGCAGAACAAAAAGTGTCTGTCAGCACAGAAGTTTCTGGAGTCTTTGTCAGTCACTTTCTATGGGACTGTGGTTCACAGAGCCATTCAGCAAGGACCCAGTTTCCTTCACGCGCCATTAACTGGGGAAAATGAAAAGCTGGACAGAAATAAAATGGATGCAAAAAGCCCACTTTTGTTCCAAGGGAGATAGTTCTGCAGAACTGGTGCAGAACGCGGTGTGTTAATGTTGATCTAAAACGCGAGATTGAATGTGAATGAATGTCAAATGTCTCTGCAAAAGATTGATGGCTCAAAAAGATGGCAAAGTATATCTCTGTAGCTTGTTAAACGGCAGCTCAGAAGGAATCTGTTCTGCTTCCTCCACTTATTACTGACCTAAATCGCTTTGTCCATAAAGGGCCATCAGTGGACTGCCAGTTTTAGCCATGCTTCCTGTTTGTACTTCATTTTTTTCACTAATGAATGTGCATGCATGTGTGTGTGTGTTAGCGTTATGGAGCAAATGTCACATAAACAGATGGGGAGCTAAAAGACCATAAGGCATATAATGACACACGAGATTGCCATCTTTTGTCCCCAGAGCTGATGGCACTGAGAGAAACGTTACAGAGCTCAGCCCTGACCAGAGGGTGGCCACCTAAATCTCCATCACACAGAAACAGGGCAAGGCCACATCTTTGTCACCCTCTGCTCTCTCCACTTAAAAAAAATTGTTCAGAAAAAAATCCAAATTATTATGAATTTCTTTAACCACTGTTTTTAATAATTAAGTGACAGGGGTGTGGTATTTAAGAAACCTGTAATTCAAAACATCACAGCTTTTTTTTGAATAAGGACAGAACTTCAGAAATAGGTTAAGCACCATCAGCTGATCTCTTTTAACAGTTCCTAGCAATAGTATTTAAGCCCCTGGTCATGCTATAACCACAAACTTTATTATGTTTTACTGACAGACTCTCTTTATGTTTAATGATGGTTTCTGGATGCAATTGCGCTTGATTTATTTCAGGTCATCAGAGTAAAGGGGGCTAAATATAAACAAACATGACAGTTTTATAGATTTGTATTTGCATATCAGTTTAAAACCCAGCAAGCTTTTGTTCCTTCCTCACAATTATGCAGTATTTTGAGTTCGTTTATCACACTAAATCCTAAGGATCAAAGAGCGTCAAGTATTTTGAAAGACACTGTGCGTATGTTGAGATTTAAGTTTTTTACATTTAGTGTTTAGTTTATATTTATTTACCTATATTTTGTCAAGTTATATCCGGACAGCAAGTTTGATAAACAAATTCATATGCACATCTAATCAGTATTAACCCAAAAGGCTGAGGGTCAAATTTGCTTCAGAAGTTTGATTGCAATCTTTTGTCATCTTATATGATTTTCAAATAAATTCATTTCAGTTAATTTTATATAGCATCAACTGACAAGAAATGTCATCTTAAAGCACTTTTTAAGGCAGACACAGAATGAATTCTATTCAATCATATAGACAGATTCAAAGTCAAAAACATACGTTCATGTTCAAAAGAAAAGAAAGTTTTCTTTCCAAGGAAACCCAGCTGATTGCATCCATCGACTGACTTTGCAGCAATTTCTCCTCCTTCTGAATGAGCATGTGGTGACAATGGACAGTTGGTTGCATTTAATCATTAACTTTGCAGCAATTACTCAAACCAAGCATGTTTGTGGCGACATTGGAAAGAAACTTCCAGCAGAGCCTGACTCAGTGTGACCTGCCGTTTTCCATCATTGACTGAGGATATGGAAATTTGAAAAATTATTGCAATTTAAAAGCAATTGTAATATTTTAGTATTATCATATACATTTTTAATATTTAATGTTAATCTCTACAATAATTTTTTTGTTCTAATGTAATTACTTGTAATTTAACCCATAACTCTTCACTTTAGTATTGTTTTTTGCAGGTTGTATAGGGCTTTATTTTTAGATAAGCTGAAGACTAAACTAGATATCATTCTCTGCATGTTTATACAGCTTTGCACATAAAAACCCTCAGATCTTATTATATGCTTCTATTTGAAGAATAAGAGACATATTCCCTGAAAGAAAAAAAAAAAAAAAAAAACACTGAATCATGCAAGCACCCATGCAGCAGTTTCCATATGTGAGTGAAGCATGAGCTGTAAGGTTGTGTGACCTGACAGGCCGAGCTGTCAGTTCACATGTGTCTCGTTCCTGTTTCGACTGCCATCGTTTCTTCACAATGATGGTGGAACATGTGTGTATGTGTATGTGTGTGTGTGTACCAGTTTCTTGTGAATATCAACAAACAATTCCCCCTGTATGTCTGCATTAGAGAGAAGGACAAACTCTTTGGGGTTTGAAGTGGAAATAGAGAACAGATGAGTGGTATGTAAAGGGACGCTGGAGGTATCGTAGGGTTTGTTTTTGTCTCTGAGCAGATGCTCTGGGAATGAAACAAACAATCGTAGTGACAGATATTACAGCCCAGGGCAGGGGTCAGCAACCACTTCAGTGTAAAGAGCAATTTCTGCTCTGGCTTTTAAAAAATACATTTCTCTTGAGCCATAAAATACTTCAAAAAATTATCAAGCTTACACTTACTATAAAAAAATATGAGATTTACATTTAAATTCAAGAACTATATTTCTATTTTGACTTTTAGAATAATGAAAATTCAGCTTTTACAATAAGCATATCCACCAGACGTCTACAAAGCACCTGCCTCATGCTGTTAAAATGCTGAACTGCTGTTAATACCTTGCTCTTATCATATAAAACTCCTTATTCATCTATTTTATGTTCACTTAAATCCAAGATCCAGGTGAAACAATGTCATTTTTGTTTGGCATCAAAATTGAAATCAATTTTTTTGATTAAAACAAAACAAATACATGCATTTCATTTAAGGAAAAATTGCTTGTTGATGGAAAATGAAGAAAAGTATGTAGTTTGCCACTGAACCAAAACAACAAAAAAAACAAGTTTCTTGTTCCATTAGGTTCATTCTGTTGTGGAGTTTCTATGTAGATGCTAAACTAAGCCAAATAGAGAAAATGTTATAAGTCTTTTTTTATTATAGTTTATATTTTAAAAACCCCTGCTTGGTGCTACATAATCTGTGACCAAAATTATTTAGACCCACTGTGGAGGGCCCAAAGTGCCACAAGCTGCTCTGGAGCTCCAGGTTGCAGACCTCTGGTCCAGGGGGTCACACAAGGAGACTGGCCGTCATGACAAAATACTTTACACCAAGTTCTTTGGTTCACTCTGAAGATGTGTCTCCAAGCCCCCCATCCTCTGTCTTTTTCTGTTATTCATGAGCTTACATTCAGACCATATGCTCTGGTAGAACCATGCTTACAGTCATACACACACTCGCAAACATACTCATATTCATGAGCTTGTCTTCTTATTGTGTCCATATGCTGTCTCTTCTGTTGTGCTGCTGCTCACAAACTGGCCTTTTCATGGCCGCCCAGCAACATCACCCAAAGATTCCCCCTCTCTGTCCACCCCTGCACTCCCAACCAAGCTGCCCTCAATCAATTACACACCCCTCATATATACACGCTTGAACCCACAATGGCCCCCTTCAGTCACAAAGCTTCTGCTGCTGGATCCTCTTAATGGCCCCTGTGTGACTTTAGGGCCTCTCTGCTTAATAAGGTGTTATAATCAGACCACCAAGGGTCTGCCACTAGAGACCCCACCCTCCATCTTTCACTCACCGACTGAGCAAGGAGAGTTTGTGAGACAACATATAAAAATCCCTCAATGGGGACAATAAGAGACGCATCCCTTTCTCCAAAACTTGTAAATTATGTTAAACACTGTTATGGAGAAATTTAAATCCTTCTCTTTATATGGCTTCAAGTCAACCACATAAGGGAAATAGCATGATTTCTGTTTGGTATCTAAAGAGTCCAAATCACAGTGGAGGCCTCTCAAGAAAGAAAAGAGGGAAAGCTAAAGCACTTTGTCAGAGCCAGCATCACAGCTATTGTAGTGCAGATGTGGACAGAAAACAGAAGCATCTCTGTGTGCTCCCTGAGGCATCAGACACTCATGTATCTGTCTGCAACGGTGGGCAAAAGCTAATAGAAACCATCTTGGATGGTGAATCTAAAACAGACTCACTAATTTTGCACAAGGAATTAATTTACACTGACTCTGTAAAGAGTTTACATCCCTGTTAAAAGTCCAGGGCTGTTGTGATGTAAAAAAAAATTAGATGATGATAAATCATTCCACCTTTAATGTGACCCTTATCCTTTATTATTCAACTGAAAAACAAATACATCTGTGAGGGGGCAAATAAAAAAAAGCAAAGCTGAATAATTGTACACATCTTTAAGCTAATACTCACCCACATCTTGACTTGAAAATATTTGCCCACTCTACCTTGCTAAAGTTGTCCAAATCCATGAGATTGTGGAAACCTTTCTTGCTTACAGCCTTCTTCAGCTGAGCCCACAAACTTCCTTTTAGATTAAGTTCTCCACTTTGACTAGGCAATTCCAAAACTTACATTTCCCGCTCATGAATACATTTCTATGCTGACTTGGGTTTATGCTTGCACTCAGTGTGATGTTAAAAAGTAAAATAAATCTTCAGCTTACTTAGCTGACACCTGGAGGGTTTGTGTTAAAACTCCATATTTTAATCTATCAAAATAAAAATCCAGTCCAATGAAAGTAGTGAAATGCCAATGAAGCTACATCACGTTTTCAAAGGATTCATCACATTGTGCCTTTGAGACCTCGAACACATTTAAACTCAGGCGACACCTAGTGGTTGCAGGAAATATAGCAGCACTTTAAAAGTAGTGCACCAAAAGCTTTGAAGCGTTGATGCTTCAAGGCTTCAGTTCCTCCCATTCTGTACCATATAGCTTCGTTTTGGGAAAGCAAGCTCTGGAGTCTCTTGGCTACAACAAAGAAAAGAAACTACAGTTGGATGCTGCCAACACCAAGTTTTAACCAAGGGCAGGGTGTTATTTCAGTAAGGCTCAGTGCTCTTGCCTACATCAGACCAGAACACAGTCCCTCAAATGGTTTTGATAGATTTTAGCCAGGACTGCATGTGTTTTTTGGGGGGAGAAAAGGCTTCTGTCTCGCAACTCTACTCCTTACTCTACACATAAGCAGAAGACAGGAGATTGTTGTCACATGGAAAAAAACAAAAGTTCCTTTTTGGAGATTCCTTCAGTTCCTTTAGTGTTGCCAGTCTCTTGGCCTTTTTAGTGACCTTTCACAAAATTTTGTGATGTTCCTGTTACCCCACATTTTCTCTAATTGTTGATGATTGTTGTGGCCACGGTGGTAGGAGTTCGTCCCGCAATCAATGGGTTGCCGGTTTGATCCTCCCTCTGTCGTTGTGTCCTTGGGCAGGACACTTCACCCACCTTGCCTGCTGTTGGTGGTCAGAGGGCCCGGTGGTGCTGGCGCATGGTAGCCTTCCCTCAGTCAGCGTGCCCCAGGGCAGCTGTGGCTACAATCCAGTAGTTTGCCACCACCGGTGTGTGAATGACTGAATGTAGTGTGAAGCACTTTGGGGTTCTCTGGACTTGATAAAGCACTATACAAGTACAGACCTTTTACCATAATCATCTTTATTTATGTCCCATAGAATATAGATAAATAATTTCTACCCTTCTCCTGACTGATACCTTTACACTATAAGATCCTTCTAATTCGTTGTAACATGTATGAAAAGCTATTTTTTTAAATGATACACATGTGGCAATGTCAGGAAAATTCTACAAGGACAGGTAATCTTTATTTATCAGGTTGATTACAGTCAATATAATTATAAAATGATGAAACTAAATGAGAAGGTACAATAAATATTAGTTATTACACCTGATTATTTGTTTATATTCCCTCTTCAACCCCCAAGAGATTTGTTTATCACTTAAATTGCACAAAATAAATGTTACATTTATATGTGAAAAATTTTTGGTCATGATTTGATTGGTCTCATTTTATCAGCAAACACTGTTAGTTTTTTTTTCTTTACAAAGCCTGGTATTTAACAAGAGTACACTTTAGAGAGCCACTATTTTATTCATTATTCTGCATAAAAGCAGTTATGATTAAACTTTGTCTCTATGTTCTGCAGGGTCGTTGTATTAGTTTTCAGCGGGTCAGAGATGATGATCGCCCGGCTCCTCCCCGAATGCCTCACTCTCCTGCTCCGCCTCCGCCTCCCCCAGTTGAAGAACAACCTTTAGTCTCCAACTCCGTTCCCCGTACAAAACCTCCGTCAAGAGGACCCCGCACTGCTCCCTCTACGCTCACAGCACCTCCCTCCCGTGCCCCCCCACCCGTGACACGACCCCCGCCCGGCCCACCCCCAACCCGTGCACCCCCAGGGCCTCTCGGACCCCCACCATCCCGGCCTCCGCCGAGGCTGTAATGATAAAGAAAATGGATGCGAAAACAGAGCATTGCAAAAGTCTGCTTACCACTTGAGCTTTTTCATCTTGTCACATTACAACTTGAGAATTAAATGTATTTTATTGGGATTTTTTTGTGATAGACGAACACAAAGCAATGCGTAATTGTGAAGTGGAAAAAAAAAAAAAAAAAAGAAAGAAAACGTTACCCAACTTTCCAAATATTTTACAAATAAAAATCTGGAAATAGTTTGCATGCCTTTGAATTCAGCCTCTCAGAATCTTTACTTTGTAGAGGCATCTTTGTCACCAAAGACAGCCGTGGTCTTTTGGGGTGCATCTCCACTGGCTCTCCACATCTAGAGTCTGAAATTGTTGCCCAGTCATCGCTCAAAGTGGATAGACAGCAGCTGTTGACATCCATTTTTCCTCCTGGAAGTTGATCCTCAGCATAATGTTGCCACCACTGTGTTTTACAGTGGGAAAGATGTTTTTAAGGTGTCCATGGGAGAAGGTGTACCTCAACCCCAGTCTTAAGTGCTTTGCCATCTCTAACAGGTTTTCATGCAGTATTGTCCTCTATTTAGCTCAATTAATCTTCCCATCTATATCATGTGCAGTGGGGTTTTTTTGCACCGCAAATAAGGTTTACATCAGCTCAACTTTAGCTTCATCTGCCCAGAGCAACTTCTTGCATGTTTGCGGTGGCCCCTACATGCAGGTGGCATACTGCTAACAACACTTCTGGATTTCATTTAGATCAGATCAAAACATGCACAACAAACATTTCCAATTTTCCACATAACAGTTGTGCAATACTTATAGAATGCTAATAAAGTGCAATAAATTTTGTTGTAATGTGACAAAATGCTAGAAGTTCTAAGGCTGGTCATATTTTTGTAAGTCCCTTTCATATCTAAACTAATTTCCTAGAAAACCACACATAATGGTGAAAAATCTTCCAGGCCAGAAGCTCAGATGTTTTTGAGCTCTGTGTCATGTTGCTGGACAGCAAAACATCAATCCGATGTCAAAACAAAAAAAATAACCATGGCTTCAACTGGGACTGTTTGTACAGTGACAACATTATAGAGTAGATGGTGATTGTAAGTGTTATCAAACTTTAGTGATGTTGAAAGTGAACTAGTGACAGATGGCTTCTGAAAGTAAACAGATATGATTTTTTTTATATATAAATGCAGCACAATATTAATCCATAAGGAGAAGGTGGTATGAAATACATCAAGTAGTAAAAAAGGGTGGTTGCAGGGTCAGTTGTGTTGGCTTTTTAATAAACAACTCATGCATTTTTATATCTTTTCAACCAAAGAAACCTTTTCTGCAACCTACTTAAAATGTAGTTTTAATGTTCACCAATCTTATTGCAACTGCAGGGCAGTTTCTCAGTATGTTATTTATTGTAATACAGGCCCTCTTTTCTTTAGCATCTTTTAGGGTTGTAGGTTTTTAAATCATTGTGGGGTGGGGTGCACCATGGCAGATAGTAGCAAGCTTTGTGGCATGGCCTCTGATGTGCTTGTGATCATTTGAACACCTTCAAGTAAAAGATTGTATCGAAAAACGTGTATCTTTGGGGCTCTTTGTATACTGCATTTACTGACTGAAATGATCATGTGCATTATTTCTTCAATATTAACACGTCTGACTTCAATAAAGACATTTCTTTTTTATGTGTTGCCTCTTGTAGTTTTTATGTTTACATATTTAAAGATGAGTTTTTTTGTAATGGTGCAACTCAAACCAGCAGAGGAACACAGGTCAACAGATTTTACAACACTGTTATCAGCTGAATGGATTTTGTAAATACTTGTTGATGTAATGCCTTTAAACATCAGATTAATTAAGGAAATTATAAAATGTCAGAGCTGTTATAAACTACACAGGAAATGCAAGTTGAAAACCATAAAAACTACATCTGTTAATCTGAAGGGTTTATGAAGCAACTTTCAAGTCTTCACTAAGAAAAAGATTTCTGTCGTAATAAAGTGCTTAAATTTCTATAGTTACAGAAGTAAAAGGGCTACTTTAGCCCCTTTTTAAGCAAAGTTGCACAAAATTAAAAGCAATATTTTCTGAGATTTTTGTTTTTGTCATCAAGACCATTTTAGTAGTTCAGTGGTTTCATTTTTATTGCAAATATATATATAAATATCTAAACTGCTGTCGGGCAATTTGGCTTTAGTGTTTGGTGGAAAAATGGAAACCCTTTTATTTTCAGAGTATAAACAAAAAAAATGATCAATTTCAAGTATGTAAAAATCAGAAAAAAAAAATTGCCTTTATTAACCAGTTTCTGATTTAGACTCCATCCAAGTTCATTTCAGTAGACACATTTTGATCTTTTTAGTAAAATTAAACTATAACTCAAACAATTTCACCTTTACAGAAAGTGGATGTGAAAAACGTTTTCAAGTCTAGTATGACAGGTTGGAAATAGGTTACATGGTTGGTTGTGTAATGAAGAATATCAGGCCTTCAGCATAAGTTTCCTCCAGAGATCAGGCTTTAATCAGTCAACGCCATTTTAATTTTCAAGTCTGACATACTGAGTTTAATTTTCTTTAGATAAACTATAACAAGAACAAACCCATTTGTTTTAATAGTTTTAAATCCACAATCAAATGTGACAATCACAAATGTAAAAAAAATCTCCTTCCTGTTTCTTGACAAAGAGGCTTTGAATCCATAAACATTATCCTTCTTTATGGATTGAATCCTGTCTCTAACCTTTATCTAACTTTTACTAAAGTCAAAAAAAAGTAGAGAAGCTGTGTATTGATCCATTTATGTCCGTATAAACCACAAGTGGCATTTAATTGACTCTGAATAAATACTTTTTTCCAGTTTTTGATTAGCAGATCAAGGCTCTCCATTTACATAAAAGTGAATCACATATAAAACAATGGAAATCCAGCGTTAAACCTTAATTTTAGCCCCAAATTCTGCCTCATGGTTCAGCTCTCTGCTGTTTTTCTTCTTAGAAATGCTGACTTACTAAACACAGAACAGTGACTGTAAGGTCAGCCTGTCTTTACATGACTCACTTTGCTTCATCCTATCAGGGAAAATGAATCACATCAGCGTTACGGTATCTCAGAAAAACAACCGACAACTGTTCACTCAAAGTCTCGAAAATGTGCTGCAAAATGCAACAACTGCAGGTTGATTTATGATGAGGCACAGCAGAAAAGAAAGCTCACTTTTCACTCCATAATTCACTTTAATTATACTCTTCAAAAAACCTTACAGCATTAATGAATGCTTTATTCACAATTTACAGCACACAAGTGAGCAGCACCCTCAAGTGGATTATGTGGCAATGAAAACAAACAAAACAGTGGTGTCTCTGTATGCATGCAATCCTTGAGATCAATTTGAGGCATGTCTAAATGATTACAGAAATCACTTTGTCCTTTTACTTCCACTTACATAACAAGGCAGAGAGGGCGCATAATCAGCATGAAATTCCCATTTCCTTACCACTGAATGATGTAAAAACTGATGAATGATCATCAGAGCGTCTTTGAAACACACATATCCAGGGTGTGCTCTTATACAATAGCAGTCCAACAAGCAATATAAATGATCTTCAGGCTTTCCTTTTTTTCTTCTGCATTTTCTTTCCAGACTGCGCCCCCTTCTGGACACCTCTCACCATGCCCTTGAACTGACCGTGCAGTTTGGATCGCTTCCTGTAAACGTAAAACAAAACTTTAGGCTTCACTCTAAGCCTACAAATCAGTGCAGTCGCATGAGTTGATGCTCATACCTGCGATTGAGCTGGTCCTTCTTCAGAGGGATGTATGCATAAGGATCCAGCTTTCCTTTTTTCTTCACATCTCCTTTTCCTTTCTGTCAGTGAGAAAAATGAAAAGACGCTCAGAATGACAGCTTAGACCCAAGAAACACACTGATTGTTGTGCTTGTTTACCTTTGATTTATAATCGGCTCCTACATCTTGGCTTCGTCCCAGAGGTCTGTGGATACCGGAGCCGCCGGCTGTGAGAAAAGCATCAGCATCATAACCATACAGGGCTTTGAGTAAGCGCTTCCATCAAATTGAACCCTGTCATATTACAGGCACAAACAGTGTATTTTAACTGTATTTTATGTTCTAGACCAACACAAAGTAGTGAAGAACTGAAGTGGAAGAAAAACAATACAGTTTTACAAATAAAAATCTGAAAAGTGTGGTGTGCCTTTGTATCAAGCCCCCTTTATTCTTACACCCCTAAATGAAATTCAGAGCAATAACTTGCAGTCAGACATTATTTAATTAGTAAATTGAGTCAAGCTGTGTGCAACTTAATGTCAGTATATATCCAGCTGTTCTGTGAAAGCCTCAGAGGTTTGTTACAGAACATTAGTGAACAAACAGCAACATGAAGCCCAAGAAAAACAGCAGACAGGTCAACAAGCAAGCAAGGGTTAGGTAGTTAAAGCAGGGTGAGGTAATAAAACGATATCCCAAGTTTTGAGTATCTTGCAAAGCACTGTTGAGCCCATCATCTGCACATGAAAAAAGTGCAGCTGCAAACCTACCAAAACATGACTGTACAACGAAACTAATCAGGAGAAGCAGCCAAGAGGTCAATGATAATTCTAGAGGAGCTGCAGAGGTCCACAGCTCTGGTGGGAGAATCTGTTGATGGGAACATTTTTAGTCACACACACAAACTTCACAAATCTGGCATTTGTGAAGGTGTGGCAACAATAAAACCCATTGTTTAAAGAAAGTCCAGTTTGTAGTTTCCCACAAGCTGTGTACAGGACACAGCAAGAAGTTTGAGTAAACTACCCACTCCATGAAGCATGGTTGTGGCAGCAGCCTGCTATAGGAATGTTTTTCTTCAGCCTGGTCAGGGTTGAAAATGGAGAAATCCTTGAAGAGAACCTACACAAGCTTGAGACTGAGACAGAGGTTCACCTTCCACTGGGGCAACCCTAAACACACAGTCAGAGCTAAAAGCAGTGGTTTAAATTGAAGTGCATTCATTTGTCAGAATGGCCTAATCAAAGTCGATAACAAAACTGAATTCATAATCTGTGGAAAGACTTGATGTTCACAGATCCACTCCATCCAACCTAAGCCACTTTGTGAAAGAAAACTGGGTCAGAAATCTTGATATGCAAAGCTGGTAGAGACATAACTCAGAAGACTCGCATCTCTAGCTGCACTCAAAATTGGTTCTACAAAGTGCTGACTCAGGGGGCTGAGTGCATATAAGAAAATAAAAACGGGTATCCATTTTTCCTTCTATTTCACAAATAAATCAACACTTTATGTTGGTCTAGCACCTAAAATACAAATAAAACATACTGAGGTTTTTGGTTGCAACATGACAAAATATGAAAAAGGTATGATTTGACCTGCAAGGCAGTATAGTAAACAAGAGAAATGTTCCCTTCAGTTACCTTTATATTTTAACTGAGGTTCAACATCCATGTCCTCGTCTAAATTGTCATCTTGAAACTTTCTCTTTTGGGATTTTTTCTGGAAGTGCAGAAAAACAGCAGACTGTAAGCAAAACAACGAAATGTTTCCAAAACCAGGAGATTAATACTGTGAACTGTAAATCTCACAGTTTTCACTCCTGCTTCCTCCAAGATATCATCCATCTCCTCTCCACCTGTGAAGAGAAGGACTGCTGTCAGTATGTTCAGACATCGAGTTGTGGCAATGACACCACTGGGCCCCTCTAACCTTTGTCTTTTCCATCCTCCTCGTCATCGTCTCTAATGATGAGCCGCCCGTCGGAGGTCACTTTGAAGCCGTGTTCAACCTTGGTGGTCTTCTTCAGCTCTGGATTTGTGGCTGAGAAACGGCACAAGTCATTAATTCCTCTGAACTTCGTAATCATTTTTTGAATAAAACAAGCAGCTTCACAGCAGAAATTTAAAAAACTGGTCTGTGATACCTAGAACTCTCTGGGAAACCTTTGGATCCAAGAAGTTCAGAGGATCATCTCCCTCTCCCTCCTTCAGCCATGCTTTTCCTTTCTGTTGCTTGCCTGATTTCTTCTGAGTGTTACGAGACTTTCCTTCATCCTCAGACAAATCGCTGTCGGACTCAGCGAGGATGTCTTCGATACTAAAAAGAAGACATGATGGGGGTGATTGAGGTGGGAAACACTTATACTGAAGGTAGTTCTGTGTGGGGAGCTGGTGTCATACCTTTCGCTTTTTCCTTTAGGCGTCTCCTCTTCGCTCTCCGAGGCGCCTTCCTGCTCCTCGGCAACCTGTTTCCGCCTCTTGCTTCGGGCCTCAGCCTTGCGGATGTTTGTCAGCACCTTGTGGTGCTCTGCAGGCAGCATGCTCTTCACCAGCTCAAAACTGGAAACCCATAATCAGAGCTTTCAGAAGAAGGAAGGCATAAAGCTAGCAGATACATAGCTATGAAGAACACTCAGCACTCACCCAAACTTTCTGATGAATTTAGTGAAGATATTCTTGAGTTTGGTTCTGAAGTGCCTCCTTACATCATCCTTGATGTTTCCAATGCCCTCCATCTGAACATAAGAGAAAGAGAATTGTGGGGATCAAATATGAAAATGTGTTTACTCACTTAACTTTTAATCTTCCGTTTAAATATTAACAATATATTTTTAAGTCAATTACATCAGTTATACACCGTTTACATCCAGTTCTCATGGACATGAATGTCAAATAATGTTTTGGGCAACTAATTATGCATGCTTTTGAAGGCCACTCCATTAGCTTAATGTTACCCTGCTTCATCTAGTCATCATTTATTAAGTGTAGAGTGGAAGATTTGGAGTGTGTGTGGTCTATTCAGACCACTTTGTGTTGCAAAACTATGTTCATTCCTAAAAATAATCAAACAAAATACAACAGAGGGACTCAATTTGAGCAATCAGATTTAGATTAATGCTGCTGCCAACTAGCGGTAAAAAAAAAATTATAATTTCATGAATAAAACAAAAACATTTAAAAAAAATTCAAGCAACCTTATACAATGGATAAACTAATGTATATCCAAAACAATGTCGTTTGAATGGCCATCAATGGGCAAACATTTGGACCAAGGGTCTTGTGTGTGCAGTGTACATGTGACTTTTAAACTATTAATATGGAATGATAACTTAGCTGGTCATTTTTACTCCTGTTCCAAACCTTTGGGAAACTTTAATTCAATCAGCATTAAGACAATTGAAAATATTTACACATTTTTACATTTTAAAAGGGGTTCCTGGAGAGTTAACCAGCAGACAGACCCAGCCAGTATTAGCTGCATAACTTTATTCATCTTTCAGCAAGTGTTACTTTAAATGAGTTAAATATGAGTTAGAAAGTACATTTTTAAATTTTGTTTCAGATATAATGCGAATTAATAACCATATTAATTTGTTAAAATTAAGAAAATTATCCAAAACAGAACATTTCCCAGTATCAACTCTCTGTGGTGGGACTTCCTGATTGGGATGACGTGGAAAGTTCCTTTGAAATCTTTTGTTTACAGTAATGTATGGTTCATACCATAATGGTGACATGTGAGCCCAGAGCTTTGGGGTCCATGATGAAGAGAATGACTTTGATGAAGCCTAAGGCAGCTTTGACAACCTCCCTGGTACGAGACGACAGCAGCAGACAGATGTTCTGCAGCAGCTGCTCCATGATGGACACCTCTATAGAGTCTGAAAGAGAAAAATAAAAAGCACAAAACTGAGTCCAGCACACATATTTTTTCATGAGATCAAGTGAAAACATGCAAGTGAGGCCTACCTTTGTACTCAAACACAAGACGAGTCAACGCCAAAACAGTACAAGTGATCATGGTGACGGATCCAGTGAGTCCTGCATACACCAGAGCCAAATACTCCTCCATCGCGTCTATATTAGAGGCAGGTAATGTTAAATGTTGTTTAAACCCCATCATTACAAAGCGACATGCATTTAGAAACAACGCATCACCTTTTTTGTTCCCACAGAAGCGAACGAAAGCGTTTCCTATTTCCACCAGAAGGCTGTAGGCGTTCTTACGAGCTCCAACAGAAACCTCCTTGGTACAGATGATCACCTGAAGGACAGAAACCCCTTATAAAAACCAAATACATCAGCTCTCTCCCTGTCTGTTTTCACCAGCTCTGATTTGCGTTTGTACCTCCGGCAGCAGCGCGGTGATGAAGCCTTTGTGCTCCTCATTCAACCTTTTCACAATATGGATCAGACATTTGAGTCTCGGCTAAGAAAAACAAGAACAAAGCAGTCAGACGAATGAACCACAACACTCCTGCGTACAGAATGTCTTCCTCCTTATACAAAGACCGTACCCTCTTTGCAGGTGAAGAAGCATTTTTAAGAGTATCAAGCAGGACAGTTTTCAGAGTTTCCAGGTTGGACAGGACGAAGGATTTACACTCATCTCTCTCTGCTCCGCACAACTCCTCCAACACGCGGTATGCCTTCTTCTGCAAGCCTGGCTCTTTGGCCTGAACACAAACACAATAAAAGGGCCTGGATTTAAAAACTGTAGATGCCACCAAAATTTTCTTAGAGCAGTAAAAACTTAAGTTTAAAAAATTAAAGCTTGTGTTCTATAGATTCATTAGACAGTGACAAATTTATGTTAAATTTGATGATTTTGGCTCACAGCTACTAAATAAAGCAAAAAATTTTTCCTCTGAAAGCTAAAATATCACATGGGGCCAAACTAAAAAAAAAAAAAAAAAGTTCAAAACAGAAAAGATCCCATGTACACAATCATGTGGATGACTGCTGACTTGACAGTTGTTCAGCAGATGGTCACTGACCCTCTTCACAAGCAGGTTTAGTCAAAAAAATGTTATTGCTAAAGAAGCTGGGTGCTTACAAAGTGCAGTAATTAAGTATTTTGGAAAGTAAGAAAAAAAGGTGAGGGGAAAAAAGCACCCAAGCAAACACACAGATGTAACCAGGGCTACAACTGCTTCAGATAAAGAAAAATTATGAATCTGCAGGAGTGGAGAGGCACAGTTACTTGAGGTCCAGCGTGAAGTTTCCAGCCCAGTGTTAATTTAAAGTCCAAAGTCACCACAGCTGTCTAGCAGGAAATCTGAGACCACTTCATGTCTCCCTGTGCTGGCATGGTTTATGAAGCAACTGATTCAGTTTGACTCCAGGACACACAGCCAAAAACAACAATGCCTCCTTTTTTGGCCATGTTTAATATGGTTGATTGACCAGCAACCTCACCTGACCTAAAGCCCATAAAGAATCAAGAGGAAGACGGGACGTACCAGAGCCAACAATGCAGATGAGCTGGAGGACTCTATAGAGGGAATTTGGGCTTCATTAACAACTCAGCAAAGATTCAGACTGATCGTCTCCATGCACTGCACTGATGCAGTAATTCAAGCAAAAACACCTCTAACCAGGTACTGAGTGCAGATACTACGCAGTATATAAACAGAATTTTCATTGGTCTAATTCATTTGTTTCAATGTTCTGTGGAACTGAATTTTGGGTTTTCATTAGCTATAAACCAGAATCATTAAGATGAAAAGAAATATACGTTGAAATATAGCATTCTGTGTGTAATAAACCTACAAAGGAGTTTCACTTTTGATGTGAGTAACTTTTCAATGATATTCTATTTTATTTAGATGCACCATTTAACATACCTCCATATATGGTCTTATGAGCTCAAATGTTTTGGCCATAGTGCTTTCATCTACGAAGGGAGCCATGGCAACCACAAGGTCCATCACTGCAAGCCTGAGAAGAAGATACGACCGGAACAGGAGCACCAAACAGGTGATGGAGATATATTAATAATTCCCTGATTAAAATCTAGCCCAGTGAATCCCTGATAGATGTCCTACCGTGTGAACTCAATGCTCTCTGTGCTGGTCAGTCGGTCAGAGGCTTTTTGCAGAAATGTGCAGATCAACTGAAGGAGATGGAGCATATCAAAGTTAAATTGCATAAGCGGATCATTTTAAACACTCTTCAGCACACACAAAAAAATAAAAAATAAAAAAAAAACACATTACCTGCATATCAGTGACAGTTAAATAGACTTTGATGGTGTCCAGCACAGCCATCCTGTAAGTACCAGATTCACCTTCCGCAGGCTGCTGGCTGTACACGTTGAAAAGGATGGGCAGGAAGTTTTTGGAGAACCGTCCCAATTCTGTCTTTTCTTCCGCTTCAACAGAATTCATCCCGGAATAATTATAATACTGTAATGATGTAGCAGTTTGTAGATAGAGACAACCTCTGTGAACATTTGCTACCTGTGGAGCAGCTCTTATTGATCAGCGTACGCAGAGCTTGGCACACTGTGAGGCGCAGGTCTGGTCGTTCGTTAATGGCCATGCCAAGCGTCCGCGCGATGCCCTTGAATGAAGCTATCAGGTCCACTGGGCATGTGCAGAAGCCAGGAAGCATAGTCCAAATCTGAAATGCAGAACATCATTTAATTAGACATAATCTGGGGTTTTTTTTTAACCATAGAAAGTACACCTGGCCTGGTCCATCAAGGCTTAGCAGGGCCCTTCCTGGATGATGTCATTAAACTGAGCTATTGATGTGTTCAGCCTTCTTAGTCTTATTGTTTAACAAAAAAAGACATTCTGTGTTTAGCTGCACCTCTTTCATAAACCAAGCCATTCATAGGGCTTCAACTGCCATTCAATCTGTGTACATTTTTTAACCCCAGGACAAGTAATTCTGGACCCATGATCGTCTTTTTCCTGTTTATCCCTCCAGACTGACCGCTGGAGGTTTTTCCCTGTCAAAGGCGATTCGTTACTTTCCACTGTAGCCACTTCTTTACTCAGAATGAGGGTTCGCTGCAAAGTTGCAAAATTTCATTTATCTGCTTAGTTCCTGTAAAAATGTTTTGCCAACACAACTGCTGGATTAAAACTTACATTGGACTCCACTGTATGTACATTAAAGCCCATCTTTGCTCTTTGAGCTCAATGTTTTCTGTACATGCCCCCAGAAAATAAAATTAAATATGGTAGATTTAGTTTTGAAGTTATCTTTATTCAACCAAGATATCAATTCTGATCACCACTTCTGATTGGAAATGACACAAGCAAATACCTAAAGATAGAAAGATAATTTACAAGGGGTATTTTTTGTACATAAATTTTGATCCATTTACATTTTACCAAAATTGGCATGCCTAAAATATTTCTATCCTTCTCAATAACAATTGAAAGCCTTTATTAGAATTAAAGAAATAATCATGTTTTTGATTGCTTACCAGCCTTTTGGTATTTTATCTTTGCTGAGGAGCTCCTAGGTTGGAAGGTCTCCTTGCCATCACCCTAATCTTTAGCTCCTCCTGCAGATACTGGCTTTCTAGCTGAACCATTCCAATATGGTAACATGACAAAATAATCATGGTAAAATGAATTGTACAGAATGAATTGCATTAAATCTGAGCCAAATTGGATCCTCTGTACTAGGATATAAATGCCACATGTTAGTCTTGTAAAGTGACCAGAGTTGATGTGAACTGATGAGCACACACAGGAGATAGGAACATTTTACAGTTCAACTTGTCTGCACTGATTGAACATATTTAGGTGAAAAACTGTGGGTCTTAATCAGAGAAGGAGAATCTGGGTATTTCTACCCGTGGAAAAAAAAAAAAAAAAAAAAAAAAAAAAAAAAAAAAAAAAAAAAAAAAAAAAAAAAAAAAAAAAAAAAAAAAACTGTTCACCAACAGAAATTCAGGTGTGATCCATAAAAAAAAAAAAAAAAAAATCCTGAAGGCCAAAATATTTCTAAATAAACAGTTTGATCCATGTTTTTATGAACAGTATTCCTGACATCGTTCACATGGGATGTATTTGTCATTTTTCAGTAAAAAAATAAATAAATATACACAAAATGGATCCGTGTTGTGAAAGACTGCGATGAAGTTAGTAAATTTGAAACACTTTTCAATACTGTATTTGGCCAGTCTGATGGACTCTCACTGGCCAAGATGCCTAAACCTGATATAGATGATCACAGCAGAGATATTAAAATTTGTGGAGACCTACTGGACATTTGATAATATTAGGAACAAATCCAAAGAGAGCAGAAAATGAAGGCTAATCACAATTGATATGGTCAGGGCTGAGCCTGGACCCTCTAGCATTGACTAGAAGGCCTATGGATAACAGCTGTTTTTTTGCCTAAACGTAGACGGGTTTTTTTTTGTTTGTTTTGTTTTGTTTTTTACCTCTTGTCCCTCATCCAATAAACATCAAAAAACTCCAATATTCAACAATTCCATCACACCAATATCCAGCTGCTCTACTACAAAATATTTTTATATTGCAATATTACAACTGGTTGGTACCTTATCAATACTCCGCAACCTTTGATATTTGCTCCAAACAAAAGTCAATGAAACAATGACAGATTGTTTCATTGACTTTTGAACGGTTCTCATTTGCGAGAAAGAGAGGGACAAAATTTTAGCACTGTGCAAAATGGAAGACTCTATTGTGTTTTTATCTTCAGTGCAATAGCATGAAATGAAACCAAACAAAAATAAATCAGCACAAATGTATTTGACCATGCTTGTGGCCTTTTAAAGAGCCGTAAATAACTGAACAGTTAAAGCAACAAAATAAGTTAGTTTCTTACCTGAAGCTGTAATGTCTGGTAGACTTTTGCTTCCAGCTTCTTTCCTTCTTGCTCCAACTCATCAGCTACATTACAAAACAGGATTAGTCAGTTAACGCATGTAAAAACATAACATTTTATTTGCTAGTCAACTTTCCTTTGAGTAGAGATGCACTGACATATTCTGGTGATCAGCTTCTCAGAAACTCAAAAATCTTTTTTTTTTCCCCACAAGTGAATAAAAATAGCTTGGCACAACTAGCTTGCCCTTACAACACTGGATGCTGTCACTGTCAGAAGATTACTCAAAGTTAGCTCATTTTAGTATAAGTGTGGTTTTTATTACTGCGTTATTCTACATACATCTGATCTGATGGTAGGTGGGAGGGACCGCTGAATGAGGACTTAGTAGCTTGTGAGTGGTTTTAGGCCTAGAAAAGTTCCCACAGTAGTACCGGCTAATTGTTCAGAAGAGTTAGAAAGATGCGTGCTTTTACATCAGTCTCCAAAAGTTTCAAAATACATCATAAAGATTCACTATAATTTGATATACGTCACTTTTAAAAGAAAAAAATAATTAACAATGCACAATGAAACAAAACTAATTAATTAATTCTGCAACATTCTGAGATATGTTGAGACATGCCTGTGGTTCACTCAGGCTGCTAGAGCATGAGAGAGAGCAAGACTTTCAGCAGATAACAGGAACTCTAAACATTTTCCAACAAAAACTAATTTTGGAAATTTTAGTAGCCTTTTGGAAACTTCAAAGTTAAAGTAAGGATTTATATTCTGTAGGAAACAGATATCGAGACTGATGTTTACAGCTAGCAATGCTAACAGTACTGATTATTAATATAAGATGCTAAATCTAGTTTACAGTTTTATCTCAGTAATCGTAAATCCTTCTTTTGAAGCAACTGCTCTATCACACAGCAGCGACTCTGTCTCTGCTCCAACTATAAATAATGACCGCTCACAGCAGGATGACACGAAAAGATATTTTGTTTCATCTTCTTACACTGCAGTTTTAAAAAATAAACAGAAACTGGCTAAAATCAGTTAATACAGGTTAAAGCTTTATAAAAACATCAGAAATCAGACAAAAAAAAAAAAACTCTTCTTTTAAAAGAAGCATCTAACACTTAATTTACCTCTTTGCTTGAGTGTAGTGGCCAAAGGGAGAAAATAAGAAGCAAAGAAACCAAGGCGAGTGTTTGTCACGTGATCTCGGATGACTGGAACCAACCAGCTGCGAGGGAACTCCAAGTCATCACTAAAATAAACATAAAAAAAAAAATAAACAACAACACACAAGTAAAGTTAATAAAATCCCAATGAAAACAGCACAGCATCCCCGTTTGGCGTCATACTTGTAGCCGGTGATGTTGAGAGGCACAGCAGCCAGCACCACTTCAGGCCCCATGCTTTCCACAGCACCTCCCACGGCAAGGTCCAACTCCCCGCTGAAGGGAAACTGAGGGGTGGAGCGCAGGTCTGACAGAGACTGCAGGGACTGTCCAAGACAAAGGATGTAGTCTCAGTCCAGTTCATTTTAATCTATAGCTGCTTAAGGGTTTTATCATGTAAAAATTATACCTTTGTCATGACAGGGTGAGCTTGTTTTCCTGCTACTCTGTAAAAGCAGCCAAGGATCTGCAGCACAAAAGGCCATGAGGCATGAAAGCGATAGGATAATCCTTCCTCCACGATGCTGGAAAAACACAAATACAGACAGTTCATAGTTTTGTAATGTCTTTATGGAAAAAAAATTGTTAAAAAAAACAACTACTTGCAATCTTACCGAAACATTTTACAAACATATGAGGGGTTTCCTGCAGAGGCGGTGGCAGTGATCATCCCCATTTCCTCCATGTGAGGGGCAACACATTCAGTCAACAAACTCTGATTTATAAAGACATAACAAATAACCATTTAGCACCGTGCACACACACCAGAAACAACACCAACACGTGTAACTGCAGTCAGCTTCGGTGCCTTTTACCTTTAGTGTGTTGGTGGCTGCAGAAACCACTTGTGTGTGGGGCGACAGCAGGCACGACATGGTAGCAGAGAACAGCCGAGGGAGGTGACCTAAACTCAGAGAACTCTGTAAACTGGACCAAACACAAACAGAGAAGATCAGCGACCCACCAGGGAAAAGTCTTTGCAATCTTCCTCTCCAGTCTCACCAATTATGAGTCAAAATACCTTGCCAGGTGAACATGTGCTTTCTCCATGACAGTAAGCCAGGCCAGCAGAGGCTGCAGGTCATTCTCACTGGGAAGGTAGTCATAAAGAGCCTGAGGAGGACAACTGAGAGTGAGTCTTCAGCAGATTTTACTTTACAAATAATGGAGCACATTGTTTTTGTCTCACTGTGATGATCTGAGCGTTGAGTTCTGCAGAGAGGGACGACGCATTCGGCTTCCCGCTGAAGAGTCGATGAAACGCCTGCATCGCACTGGCTGTCACCATCTAAAGCCGAGACGAACAGCAGAAGCATTGCTTTAAACCATACAAACAGGCATCAAAGTAGCGGAGCAAAGTGCGAGTCGCTGCAGCTGGGAGTACTCACCACATGGCTGAGAGTCATGACACGCAGCAGAGTTTCACAACACGACTTAACGGCTCCCAGAGGAAACGATCCCATCAGCTCCTTCAGAAGGCAAAGCACATGGAGGGTGGTGGTGTCCTCTTTGCTGCCTGACAAGGAGACAAAACACTATTTATGGATCTTCAGACACATCTTGATATAGCTGCTAAGAGGATGATCCCTCTTTGGATCACCACAATTTTCAAAAAGCAAACATTTGGACCAGACATGGTCTTCCAAACGTTTTCCACAGTCATCTAGAAAATTCCCCCTCTGTAGCCGATAGACTCCCTTGCAAAAGTATTCATACCACCTAAACTTGTTTGCATTTTGTCACAATAAAATCCACAAACCTTAAATGTATTTTAATAGAATCTTATTTTATAGACCAAACCAACAAACCACATATTTGTGTAGGTTTTTCATAAAGTTTAAACTGTGGCGTGCATCTGACTCAATCCTTTCCAGAACCACCTTCGGCTGCTGTTACACCCCCAAGTCTATTGGGGTGTCTCCACTGACTTTGTAAATAGAGACTGAAATCTCTGCTCATTCTTCTTTGTAAAAAAGCTCGGGCACAGTCAGACTGAACGGAGAGCATCTGTAAACTTCAATTTTAAAAGTCTTGTGACAGATTTTTAATTGAATTTAGGTCTGGACTTTGACAGATCCATTCTAATACATGAATATGCTTTGATCTAAACCATTCCATTGTAGCTCTGGTTGTTTGTTTAGAGTTGTTTTCCTGCCACCCCAGTCTAATGTCTTTTGCAGCCTCTAACAGGTTTTCTTCCAGGATTCCCCTGCATTTAGCTCCACCCATCTTCACTTCAACTCTCGCTCCATGTTTTTTTCCCCCCTTCCTCATCACAATTATGAATACGTTGTGTTGCTCTATGACGTAAAATCCCAATAATATACACTTCATACAGCTTCTCATATGAGAACCTCACATTACTTACTTCACTTTCTGACAGCCTTTTTTAATATTTATTATCTAAGGAATTTAAATAACTACAACATTTGCTGATTTTAACTAATTTCTAAATTAATTAATTTCTAATCCATCCTTTAACTGGGAAGTGAAGTTTTTCCTGTATCAGTTCAGTAAACTAACAACCATAATGCCTCACCTCCTGCCTGCTCTATTTCTTTGATGCAGAACTTGGCTGTAGTAACTGCAGCAGGGTGATGGTTTGGAGCATCATCAGTAAAAAGGAAGTCACTGCCTCGAAGAATGGAGCAAATGCCTTGCTGAGCTGCTTTACGAACCTGAAAAAAAAAAAAAAAAAATCAAAATAGACAATCACTTGCTTGAAAAATCTTGAACTTTTATTTTTTGTTGAAAGCTGCACCTGGAATGTATAAAAGACATCTGTTTATGGAGACTAGTGAGACTGACCTTTGGCTTGCTGTGCACCGTGAAGCTGAGCAGACCGTGATAAGCCTGCAGAGTAGATGGATAGCTCCAGACAGAAATGTCCTGCTTCCTCAACAAAGTGGCCAAGCATGACAAGATCTATAGATGCAAACACAAAAAACATCTGGGTTTAACAGAGTGAAAAAAAAAAAAAGATCAAGAGAAGGTAAACTGAAAAAAAAAAACTTCTAACCCATCTGAGAGCTGACGATGTGTCAGATGAAGCCTGTTCAGACATGACGTCCATGAGAGCCTTGGTGGTGTCCGAGAACTTGGACTTAAGCACTGGAGCAGGAACACTGGTGAGTACCAAACACTGAGCAGTCAATATTAATCAGGTAGGACATGTTCAGTCATGGAAAAGACAAAGGCTTTCCAATTCCTACCGTTTCATGACAAGGTTGAGAAGATATGCCACTGCAGCCTGAGACTCTTCTGATTCCACAACTTCCAAGGTGGTCATCTACCAAAAATCAAAAACAGACTAATGAGAAACAGCTAATCAAACTAAGCAGATAACGTTCACGCTTTACCACAAACTTTTAAAAAAACCTAAACAAATGCAACACTTACTAAAGCAGCAAAGTACTCCGTCTCGGTTTCCTTCCCACCCTGGCTACGGATCACTTCAGTAACAGCTGCCAACACTGCACAAATCTGGCAAACATCAAAAGACACAGTTACAGCAGGTGCAGATATATAACAAATAATTGGATGAGCTAAGCTTACAAAATGGGTGTATGCAGCTCTTTTCTTAGTAGGCTGCAGGGGACAGGCAATGCACCCGTAGTCCTACCTCTTTGTGTGCAGCGGAGTTGGACTCCCAGAAGCGCTGCACCTTTCTGAACGTGAGGTTGGAGCAATCGGACAGGCCGCTCAGGAAGGTGCCGGATGTCCTCTCTGACAGTCCCTCGTCAGGCTCTTCTTCCATTTGAGTATCCTTACGGGCCCCTGCATTAAGCTCCAGGGGACCGGCCTGCAGCTCATTGTGAAGCTTGAGAGCATCAACGGTCAGATCACTCTTCGCTATGGAAAAAACCAGAAAGACAAGATATTAATTTATTGCTGTTACTCCCAAACTGTAGTTCAACATTTATTCACAAAAAGAGTTATGAGAGCCCAACTTATTATGTCAGATAAATTAATTTATCATGGTGTTTTCAAGCTTGTTGATGCCAGCTTGGCTTGCTTTGTGTGTGTTGTTTAAGTTAAACGATGATATTTAGAGTTTCTACTTATGTTATCTGTGAAAGGTTCACATTTTTCCTGCTTCAGGTTTTCTCAATCCATTTTACACCACAAATACAACGGTTCACTAAAGATAATTCTCATGAAGTATAGAATATGCAAGAAAACAACCCTGTAAGAGCATGCACAGTGAGGTGTGCATAGATGGATCACATGGATGGATAAACAAAGGGATAGATAAACAATCTATGAATAGATCATTCAGACAATAGGATAAAGTAAAGTCTGAAAATGCAAATATTTTTGCCCCATTCTTTTTCCATCCTTATCCATACCTGGAAAATACTTGAATCCAATTTCATACTTTTCCAGACTGGCCTGTGAATCCTAAATTATATTAGAGCCTGATGTCTTAAAACTGCATTCTATCATATTCTTTGGCAAGTGATGATACGAAGCGTAAATGAAGACTTGTAACTTATGTATAGCAATCGCTCTGGACAGATGCAACTGTAAACTCTAGCCGAGGAGTAATTATGCCAAATTATGACCAGTGTGTCTCTCAGTATTTACAAACTGTCCATTTAAAGTCTTTCTGGGGAGTTTGTGGACCGACTGAACAGAAAGGTCAGGAAGGTTTCCTCCTGAGAGAATAATACTGAGTGTTGTTGAGCAATGTAACAGATAAAGTTATCTAAGTTAAACGGCTAATGTAGCTGATGTTAGCTCTCTGAGACCCACGTGTGTGTCTCTTACCGCTGGGTCTGCTGAAAAAGCGGCTTTTCGCAGCCTGTCGGAAACGACTCGTCTGCGGGTTGGAGTCGCTGCTGTGTCCTTTCTTCCACCGCTTCAGCTTGGCCCCGGTCCCCGACCGAAGTTTCCCCGATTTCACCATTTTCAGGGCCGAAAATAATCACGTTTCCCCACCGTGGAGCTCCAGATGACTCCGTCGCTCATCAGATGACGCCACAGCTTTGCTCTTGCGTCTAAGATGGACGCTGTTGATTGGCCAATAGATGGCGCTGTTCACTACAAACAACATGAAAACCAGCGCTTCTGATTTCTTGTATAGTCGCACCAACAACAAATTAATAAGTTTCACTTTTATGGTTTTTGCGGACAGAACAAACAGAAAACTAGCGGTGATAAAACACTGACTGCTCACCTATGTTATAAGGAACTTAAAAATGAAAGGATTTCTCAAGTGGCAGATATGGGGCAACTCTTTGTAATAATATTCTCCAAAGAATCGATTATGAATTTACAAAGCTATAATAATCTTAAAATAAAAATATTAAAATGATTTATTATGTTAATAATAATTCGCTGCATTTTGATGAAAGCACAATTTACCTTAGAGTAGGAACACAATCCTTATTTTACATTACCGTAAAGGTTGCATATTAATGTCATAGTTAAGATAGTAAATCATTAGTCACAACAGATCTTCTTCTGTAGCTTATATTATGGACAATATGGACATACGAACTATAAAATCAGCTTTGCTTCCATACATGTAACTGCATGGAGGACCACTGCACATTTAATGCCAAAATTAGAACATGAAGAACTGATCAAATTTGTTACCATTTAACAGAAAGTGAAAACAAAGCAAAAAGTTTGGCATTTTTCTTTACAATCTCAAACATTTACTGTAAAAAAAAAAAAAAAGTATACATACGTCATCATTTAGCTTTCCTCTGTATCACTGATTCAGAGGAAACAACCATAGTTCTATAATCAACCATATTTAGTTGCATAATCAGGTATTCCAGTCCAGGACGTTTGGACAATTTCTCTGAATGTCTTGGTTTTGCCTCAAAAACAACAGATTTGTTGTCAACCAGCAAGTTTTCTATTTGATCAAAGTCCAGTGACTGGGCTGGTGGCTTTATAATGTTAATCATGTTGGTCTAGAACCTACATGTTGCTGTTTTGGGGGTTACTGTTTTCTTGAAACATTCATTTAAGGAATATTTATTCTTCAGCACAAGTCAGCATGACCTCTTCATGTATTTTGATGTATTAAAATTGATCTCTGATCCCTGGTATGAGATAAATTGCCTTGAGACTATAGTATGAGAAACATCAAGTGAATTCAAGCTACTAAACAGCTTGAATTCACTGTTTAGTAGGTCATGTGACAAACTATCAGCTGCCTCCAGACTCCCCCAAAAAACAATCTTGCTTTCATCAGTCTATGAACGTTGCGGCATTTGGCAGATTGCAATCTCTTCAGCATGCCCCAACAATTGTCTGCTTCACACTGGCATCTTCTCATTGTTACAGCCCTTGCCAGTTACTGCAGACCTTGTTTGATCACCCTAGAGCTGATCACTGCCTGAGTCTTTGCAATTTTGGACTGACAAAAAGGAAGGATGAGAACATTCAATCAATATATAATTTTAGAGTGACAAAATAAATTCCCAGAAGCAGGAGTTCAGTTTAAATTTATCACATTTATTAAATGATAGTATAGTGAGCATCATTTTAGACAGAAAACTTTGCACGTTTGTACAGTTGTTTGACATGATGAACTAAAAACAAATCTTATCATCTCTTTCTACTTTATAAAAGGTGCCTTTATTATATTCAGTGTCTTTATAGTGTCTAGTCAAAATGTGCTGTTCACACAGTTAAATGAACAAACAACACTTAATCTGATGTTTACAATTATAATAACTCATCTATTTGTCAAGAAAAAAGAAAGATTTTCCTTATTTCTTCTCAGGTGAGCTGCGTTTAATTCATCAACAAGCATAAGTACAAACAAACAAGACAAGGAGAGGAACCCATGTAAACAATAGAGCTGCAAGTCGAGGTCTTCAGAGACAGACAGACACTGGGATGTGCATCTTAGGGCTCTATCATCACCTAAAGTGTTTCAGTGCTTTTCAATAACATCTCTTTATTTGGAAAAAAAAAAGGAAAAATAGAAAAAGGAGTAATATAAAAGCAATAATTTATTATATAAAATATACAGAAAATTTCCCTGCTGGAAACCTCCTCCTGTTCCTGCAGCCTTATCTGGCACGTCCTTTATCTGTTGTTCAGCCCTCAGTTAGGTATGACTGAAGGATTTACATTGACGATCACTTGGACGACATAGTCCTTTTGGATCTTGGCATCTTGAAGGCGAGTCTTGTCCGTCAGAAGCTTCCCAGAAAAGAACCACCGCTGGCGGATCACCTCGATGTCCTCCTGTTTTTCCAGCTGTTTCTTTAGCACAGCGATGGAGTCTGCCAGGCTGGCTGTCAGACGCACATCCTTCCCTAAAACAGGAACATACTGTGTTAGACATTTAAATGTCTCCAGCTGCAGTTGAGACAAAATTATTATCCATTTTATAAAAAGATAAGTTTTTTCCCACTTTCTGACATTAAATCACGCAAAACTTGTTTTGCTTTAGGCCAGTTATGATTATCCAAAATAATTTCAACTTGCTAACTACAAGAATAATGAGAGAGAAGATTCTGAAGTTCAAATTCAGAATTTTACCTTGATTTCCTTAGTGTTTGGTAGACTTCCTGTTATGAAACTGTGTGACTGGGGTCAGATGTTTTGAGTATCCTTCTACAAGCTTCTGATCAGATTTGTGGGCCACTTTGCTTACACTCACCTTTTCTGCGTTGACCATCATTTTTTAATGGGGCTTAGATGAAGGCTTTGTGATGACCACTCCAAAACATCAACTTTGTTGCCCTTAAGTCACTTTGTAACAAAGTTGGTGGTATTATTAAGGTTATTGTCCATTTGGAAGAGTGACTTGTATCAAAGCTTCAGTTTCCTGGCTGATGTCTTCAGATGATGATTCAACATTTCCACATAACGTTCTTTCCTCATGATGCCATCCGCAGTCCCTCCCAGATCAAAACACCTACACAATACTGCCACCCATGTACTTCACAGTGAGGATGCTGTTCTCCCGTGTTTTTCCTCAGAACAAAGGTTGTTATAGCCAAACACTTCAATTTTATTCTTATCAGACCACAGATATCCATCCATCCATCATCTAAACCTGCTTATCCAGGCAAGGTTGAGTGGGTGGGGGTGCCTTTCTCCAGCAGTCAGACCACAGATATATCTCCAAAAATTAACCCTCTGTCCCTTTGTGTATTTGCAAACCATAATCTGGATTTTTATGTTGCTTTAGGAGTAGTGATTTCTTCATCACTGAGTGGCCTTTCAGCTCATGTCGCTTACCAGCTTCAGCCAGTTTTACCTGAGGTTCTTTAGCTTGTGTTTTTTGCACCAAAACATGATCTCTGTTTTTCAAAACCTGTCTCCTTCCTAAAAGTATGATGCCTTGACATAGTCATTTGAACTTTCCATAACTGCTTAAAGACAGTCTCAGTGTATGTAAACTTCTGACTTTGAAAAGGTATTTAAAAAATGTATCTGTCTGATTATTCTAGTATGTGGCATATAAGTAATTTTGGCAATACTAACCTAAAACAGGAAAGGTTTAGTCTGATTTAGTGTCAGACAGTGAATAAAAACTGCTTAAGCTTCTTTTAGGAAAGTGTATAACATCTGGTTTCAACTGCAGTTCTCTATTTTTAACCATCTTGTGGTGTTACCTGTTGATAATCGCACCCGCAGCTGGAACTCCTCTCTAGACGGTGGAGGTTGAGCTTGTTTTTGTGCACTTTCAGACAGTTTGTTCTCACCAGACGTTTCAGTGATGAGGTTCACAGGTGGCGCTAAAGTGTACGCTGGAAGCTGGTAGCGGTTTCCCAGTTCATCATAACTCTCCGTGAGAGATCCTGAAGAGGAGATGAGACCCAAATAAGCACCCACTTTCCAAAACTCTTCAAAGATTATAGAGAAAAATTCTCCTCTGTGGAAGGATGCTGTAGTTTATTCTGGAGCTGTGTGTGCATCAGTCTGTTTTTAGTGGTCATGCAGCACTGTTACATAATTACTACAGCAGTAATCTCCTACTAATCAGCCACTGGATCCTGCAAACTGCTCTTTGGCATTGAGAGAATTACTACTATTCAACCATTAAGTTCCAGTACATCTTAAGCTTAGATATGTAGGATGTGTTTTCACATCAGAAATTGATTGTGTCAATGTTTTATACCGTGTGGCAGAGTGATGCAGGCTCCGTCCACTATAGCCTGAGCCAGCTCTAGGTCATTGCACTCCAGAGCCAGGGCTGCCGCTCTGAGTGCATCCCAGATCTCTTTTCGTCCATCAAAGGCGGGAGCTGTATCCCAAAACTCGTCTCTCTTGCTCCTCAGTTGGCCCTCTGTCATCGGGTACTCACTCTTCCATTTAGGACGGTCTTTCTTGAGAGGCTCATTGCGTGCTATAAAAAAGAAATTATAAAAAAAAAAAATGTTTTTAACCTGACCCAGAGCTTTAAGGAGTCACTAAAAGGCTGTAATCTACAATGCGTTTTATTGGGATTTTATGTGACCAACAAGTAATTCATGAGTAGTGAAGTGGAAGGGAAAGGATACATGGTTTGAAAATCCTTTTCAACAGCTGAAAAGTCTAACATACATTTATATTTAGCCCACATTATTTCAATACCTCTAAATCAAATCCAGTGTAAACAAGTACCTTCAGAAACCACCTACTTTGTAAATAGTCCATCTGTCTGTAATTTAATCTTGGTATAAATCAAGCTGTACTGTCAACACCTCAGAGGTTTATTCGAAAACATGAGTGAAGAAATGAAAAAGTTCATACTGAACAAGGAACACAGCAGACAGGTCAAAGATAAAGTTGTAGAAAAGTTTAAAGCAAGGTTACATTGTAAATCAATATCCAGAGCTTTGAATATTTAATGGAGCACTGCTCAATCTATCATCTGAAAATGAAAAGAGTATGGCACAACTGCAAACCTTCCTAGACCAGTTGTGAGATGAAAGCTGCTGTTGAAAGAAAGCCTTAAGTTTTCCACAAGCACTTGCAGTTTGTCACAAGCCATGTCTGGGATGCAGGTAATATGTGCAAGAAGGATGTTTAATCAGGTGAGACCAAAATTGAACTGTTTGGCCTCTATGCAAAACGCTACGTGTGGAGGAAATTTAACACTGCACAGTCTCCTTAACACACAAACCACACAGCGAAGCATGGTGTTGGTAGAATAATGGTGAAGGGGTGCTATTCTTCAGCAGGGACAGAGAAGACTGTCTGAGTTGATGGGAAGATGAAAGGAGTTCCTACAAGAAAGAGGCTGCAAAAGACTTCTTCACAGATGCTGTCCGTCCAATTGCTCAAGCTATTTTGCAAGAATTTCCTATTTCAAAAGTTCAATGCTGGTAGAAACAAACTTCAAGAGTTGCAGCTGTAAATGCCGTGAAATGTCAGTCTATCAAGTATTCAAGGGATTAATACAAATGCACACATTCTCCTGCTATTAAGTTTTTACTTTTCATTAACATAGAAAGTACTCCTGTATCACTTCTTCTATTTCTTCTGGTGCATTCTGCTCTGTCTTCTCAAACCCCCAGTCGGTCTTGGCAGATGGCCGCTTGTACTGGGCCAGGTTCTGTTGGAGGTTTCTTCCTGTTAAAGTGGAGTTTTTCCTTCTCCACTGTCACTACATGCATCCTCAGTATGAGGGACTGCTGTAAAGTCAACAAAACAACACAAGTGATTGCCTTCTGTCGTTACATGCTTGTCTAGGAGGAGTGAATGCTGCAAGGCAATGACTTGATGCAATCTGCTGGGTTTCCTTAGACAGAAAACTTTTTAAACTAATTTGAATAATAAACTGAACTAAATGCATTGTTTGATAGCTAGGATCACTTGTAATGTATGTGTGATTGAATTGAGATGACTTTTCTGTGAAGTGCTTTGAGACATTTGTTGTGAAATGGCAAAAATATAAATATGAAATATATAAATAAACTGAATTTGATAAAAAAAAAAAATCCTCACATTTTTCCTCATGTTACAGTTATGCTCTTCTTTGTGTTGCTCTGTTACATACAATCCCAATAAAATCCATGTAGGTTTGTGGTAGTAACATAACAAAATGATCAATGGGAATGTACTTCTTAACAAGAATCTTAAGGGAAATGAAGACATGTGAATGGAAGTAAACCTCCAACAAAAAATGCTTAGTATGGAGATAGCAGCCATGTTGACCCACGTCATGGCTCATCTAAAAACGGCTAAGCTCTTTTCCATTACCTCTGGCGCCACAGAGCATTAGGTAATGTTTTTATTTTGCTCTGATGTCCTAGGCAGAGTTGTTTGTCCTAAGATGATGTTTCTGACAGGGAGAGCTGCACAAATATGCAGTTTATTTCTCTGATGTTATATTAGAGCAACATATTATGAATACAATGCAATCTTTTTAAATGACACGGATAGAAGAATGCTTTGGGAGTTATATTACCCACACTAAATGGATCAAGTGCAATATTAAAATCATTTAATGTATACTTAGCCAAGTAAAAATAAGTCTATGGTTATTTTAACCCTTATACTGTATTTGGGTTTTTGGAGGTGTAATACCCTGAAAAAAATCAGTAATTGTTCATGCAGATTATGTAGGGTTGTAACACCTTAATATAAAGCATCTCTGTTATACAGAATTACCCACAATGTCTGTTTGATTCACTGCTAGAGGAAAATCAAACTTGTTATTTATAGCATAGTGGATTATTGCAGTGGCTAGTAACAGAGACTGTACAGTACATGTGCATGGACGCACGCAGACACAGCAATAGATTATAGGCTGTAATCAGGTTCCACATAACAGGATTTATCTGCCACTATCCCATTGGGCATCGGCTGAGATGAGCATTCTTTGACCAATGAGAAGCAGCGAAAAAAAAAATGCATTTCCAACACCGTGCACAGAAATGCAAACCTACTATGAGCTTGAGCTTGAAGGGAGGGACTCTTTAATCTGTCAACTTTTTTTCTGAAAGAATGTTCTGTCGTCTCTGAGACAGGTTTTTTTTTTTTTTTTTTTTAGCAGAGTGGAGTTTAAAACCTTACATAACATATATTTATGTAACACAGTAACTTCCAAATTCACCAGTGTGGAGACCAAAATTAAATGTTTATGACACTTAGAATACAACCAGCTTGCAAATGTTTGTCCCAGCGTTGCATATACATTTTTTGAAGAAGTATACTTATAACACACAGCAATAATCCCTTAAAGTTTTGTTATTACATTTGAACTTAATTGTAAAATAACCACTGTTAAGATTGAATAAATACACATATTTTGTGGAAAACAATAATACTGATTAAAAAAAACTTTCAGCTTTACAGAAATCTTAAGTTATTTAACCTTTACTTATATTAAGTTGTCATATGAGTGCCTAAAAACAAAATGGCTTATTTTTATGGGCAACTTTGATGAGTAAAACCAGATTTTTACATAATTTACACAACAATGTCCAGCCTAAATGTACCAGCGATTGTCTCTTACATGAAATATGTGCCCTTCTAATCTATTTCATCAGGAGAGCATCAATGCTCTACTTCTAAATTAGGTATTTAGTGGGGTTCCTATCACAAAGTGTGTAATATGTAGTGTAAAAAAAGGCATCAGTGCAGGGTGCAGTGATTACTTCTTGACAGGCAGTGATCTCAGGGATCAGTCTGCAAATTCATTTAAACGCACAATCAACTGTTTTAAGATATATTGGTCATGAAGACTTATTCTTATCTTTTATATGGAGTTTCATAAAGTTAATGAGTCTTCTTTTCTATTTGGCTTCTTTTGTTGAAAACACTGCCAAGAGAAAATGCAAGTTCAAATAATTTTACTGAGTAATTATCACACGGTGATAATAGTTACACCTTAAACATCCCCAGAGAAGCAGCTTTAAAATTAGTGTGAAAGAAAAAAAAAATCTTCTCTTAGCTGAATTACCAATATTTTTACTCAAGCTGCGCAATCTATCATGCTTCAAATGTCATCAAAAATATCACCATTTGTAGTATCACCAAAGGATTGCCTTGCTCCAATATGTGGTAGGTTATTATATTTCAAGAACCATGCATGGAATTTATCTGTCCCATTAATACATCTGGTTTGTTGGATGGACGTTTCCTGCCCTCTATACCCACACTTGATGGATATTTTTAGTGGCTGAGATGCTAAAGCTCACAAAGAAAATGTGGATGAGCAGCACCTTATCTTGTCATTACAATATTTAGTAGTAGCATTGAAGATACATGTCTTCCTGATATGGTGCAGCCTACTTTTGGCTTTGGTTTATTTGAATTGGTACAGGGTTGTTATAACCTGTCAGAGCCAGATGTTAACAAAGTAAAGACTGCAGTATACAGAAAATTTCACATTTCCCTTTATTCATAGCCATTTCACTTATTTTTCATTTTAGTTTAATACAGTAGGCAAGACGTAGCAATCAATCACGGGTCAAAACGGCACACAGCAAACATGGCAGGTCAAATAAAGAAAAGTCTGATTTATCTTTTGCATCAGAGTTGGTTAAAATGAGTCATCAGGTCATACTTTAAAGAAAACTAGAAATCAATATCAGCAAGGAAAATTCAGATTAGTGCACTGGTGTGTCTTAATGTATGAAACAGATACAAAAATACATGGCTAACCAATGACACTTTCAACAGAAACAGCAACAACAACCACGTATAGCCCATTAGCTGAACTGACTTAAACTAACTAATGATAAAATAATCCTTACTTACTTCTGAGCAAAATCTTTAAGGGTGCATTTGGAGCATGATAGTAGTTGCATTCCCTGGAGTTAGGCACTCCCATTGCAATTCTTTTTTTGTCTGAGCTTTGCTGTGAATCAAGCTTCTGTTCATCAAAAAGTCCACAAAATGAGTCACAGAGCTTGACCTCGAAGAAGGTGGAGAATCCCCTCTGTGTCCGCTGAATAATACTGATCCGCCTGATCTAGTTCATCTCAAAGAGCCGACTGAGATTCAGAGCTCATTTACCTGCAGTTACACTTCCCCAGTTGCTTCTCCTGTTTTAACCCTTCTAATAAAAAACACACGACCCTGTAAATACCAGGTGAGCAATTAATTGAAACTTGTTCAATGTATTCGGAGAGAGAGTCGCATGTCCTACCATGAAGGTAGCTGCTTTACCTTTACACAAGAGGCCTAATCCTCTCAGCTCTATTTAAAGACAGGATGGAAATACTCAAGGCAACATACTAAAGCTATTAACAGGCTACAAATTCCAGTCAGACCACTCCAGTCTGCTGGAAGAAAAAGCTGCTGTGCCAGAATTTCCCCAAGTGGCTTTTTCACAGAAAAAACAGTGAGGTGGTTCATTACACAGCTTGTGTATCTGCATTTGGCCAGAATTCAAGTTTATGAATCAACTCAAGAAAACCTGATATGCAAATACCATTTCAACAGGAAATTTTGGGCAAAGAGTGGGAAAAGTCTCCACTGATTCTATAGTTAAAGGTGTACTGCACATCTATTCTGCCCACCACATAGGCTGATATTTAAAAAAAGCACTGGATTAAATAGTGTCGAAATAATCTGTCAGGTCATTGGTACAGATTAGATACAGGACTAAAAGATAAGGCTTAAGAGGTTTGAGAGACAGATGCAGACTGAAAATGACATCCAAACAGCAGCGGGGTGAAAAGACCTCATCACATCAACTGTTAAGAAAAGCTGCATGAATTTAAAGAAGCACAATGATGTTTCAATGCTATTTTCAAAAGGTTCTGGGACTTTGAGTGATGGTTATTTGTAGGGCTGCACCACATAAAGAAAATAAGCAGTGCAATACTATTTTCTTTCTTTACCAATACGCTCCACGAGCTTTGGAATCTCAGCCACTAAAAACAGACATCAGGTGTTGACATGAAAAGCTGTTGGTGTCTGTCCAAGAAGCTAAATACATCATCAACATGCACATACTTGAAATATAGCATTCTAGCCAATACTGCGTTTGAGTAGTCATTTGCAATTTCAAAATTGCACATACAGCTGCAATTTGATATTTTGTGCAGCTTTAGACATTTGATTTCTACAAGGTATTAACAGATTAAATAATTCACTTAGATTGATCAAAATTTTACTTTTTCATTTTTTCAGCAGCTTGATAACAAAAAATGAAAAGGAAATTGGTGCACAAGAATCAAGCTGTACAAGTTCAAGAAGCAGGAATTTGGGTATTGTGCTTGGTCAGCACCCAAAAACTAACCTTTCAGTTAAGTATTACAACTAACTGCAATACAACCAGCAATGGTAGTACTAGGGCCCCCATTAGTGGTATTGTAAGGAAATGTTACATTAATGATTTACAATCTAAATCAATGAACAACAAATAAACTGTGATGTAGGGATAATAAGCCCAAACATTTGTTGAAGCAGGTTGATCTCTGCATCAAACAGAAGCAACTCAAAAGAGAAAACACATAAAATTTGATGCTGAGTTTCATGTACCTCTAAAGTTGGGACATGGATGTAAGAATAGGATCACTCTTAACATAACTGTGCTCCAGCAGCAAGTCAGAAAAATCACTGGGACTTGCTAGTTTATGTGTTTGGTTAACTAAAATTAACCAAATTAGCTAAACAAGCTGATAACAATGCCTTTCTCAGCATTTCAGACTGTACTCATAAAATATAAATTTTCAAGAGATGCAAAAAATGATTAAATTGTTTGTTTTTTTACTGCAGTTAGCAGTAAGTTTTAACTGCAGCAGCCATGTTGGATTTTGAGGTCAGGGTTAGTAAGAAACTTTACTTTCCGGGACAATTTTCTTAATTTTTCCAACTTGGAAGCAGAAATTTTTAACTTCCAAGTAACAAAAAACAAACTGCATATTTGAACTGCATCCTTCAACTAAATGTGCAGAGCCAATAGATAAAACATTTTCTTTTAATATGTTTTTGTTTCTGTCTGTTTTTATGACAAAACACAGACCATTAATGTCAAAGATTCACTTGATATAACTTATATTTACAAAAGTGGCACTTGCTACAGAAATAAGAGTAATAGCGGCTTAGACAAAGTGTTTAAGATATATTCAGTTTGCACACTGATTCAAAAAAGCAAAATCTTAGGTTGAAAGACAGGATGTAGTCGATTGCATGTTTTTTTGTGTGATTTTTCTGATCCTCTTCTCATCTTCAGCTTTTTATAGCCAAATTTATTTTAAGTTATTCATCCTTATTCCTGTCATTTTCCAAGAAAATTGATCTGTGTCAATGCTTAGAAGCCTCAGATGGATTATTTTCATAATACACTGGAACTATCCTAAGAGGTTCTGATGCTTAACTTTCTAGTTTAGAGGTTTTCTTTAACTGCTACATGAGGACAAATTCCTTTGGTAGTTATGAGAACCCAGCACTGCAGGTAAAACAACGCAATTGTTTGCAGGTAGCAAAAAGAAATGATGGGTTACATCACTGAAAAATTTTACATTTTACACTTTGTTCCAAATGGACAATTAATTTTTGCCTGCCAAAAAAATATTGATCCAGGATTATTGCAACTACTGCTATTTATCATGTGTTGAGTGTTGACAACTGAAGTAAATTATTCTGACAAAGTGTTTGAATAAAAAAAAAAAAAAAAAAAAAAACTGTCAATGATTCTAGCTTAGCTTTTATTCCACTTGATTTCATTTTATTATTTTAACCAGTTTAACCAGTGTTTCACCCATTAGGCCTTTGTCCAGATTAGATTCAAGAAAGATAAAAGCCAGGTAAATCTTTTGCTATGGGTCACACCCTAGTCATACATCTTATTCAGAAAGAAACTCGAAATTTGTCTAAATCTATGAACTGAATGTTGACGACTGATGTTGTACAACAGCAACAGTTCCAGCAGTATAAGAAGGTTCTCTAAAACTGAGAAGCCCCACTTCACCATAATGCAGACATCTTTTATCTTATCATCCTGCAGAATTAAATATGCATTAGCAAAGTGCATTATCCCGGGCTCCACATCACAGTAAATAAAGTCTTTAAATGTGTTCCAGCCTCTTACCTCCACGTTTTTTAGTCCTTGTGGAGCCACGGGCACTCCCTTGACCATCCATCCTGCTCCTCCCCACACAGCCTCCCATCACTGTCCCTGTGTCCCGAGGCAGGGAGGAAAATGTAACTATTTAGATCATGTTTGACCTATTTCACAATAGATATGTTTTTGATAGAGCTTAAAAATATGAGGGAAGAATGCATGAAACGAGTAATGATCTTGGGCTAAAATGACAGCTCAGCACTGCTTGTTCCTGTGAGGTCAGACAAGCTGCTATGTTTGTGTCACGTGTAGTGCCAGCTGATGGGCACACGCGCCTGAACGGCATCGTGCCTCCATGCTTCCTATCTTTCATTCACAATTTCAAAAGAGAAATCTCACCTTAATTCACTGTTAACCCTTTTTAACCATTTTAAATTAGGAGATGCGCTTTTCATCCAATTTAAACATTGCTGTATCACTAATAGTTTATTTAAAATCTATTATACATATTAAAAAAAATAAAATAAATAAAATCACCTACCTGAAATCCAGTCTGCTAAATTATGCATCCGTCTGCAGTTGGCTTGCCACATCAGAAGTTGTTGGCCAGCAGAAGTTTATCGCCGGATCGTGACGTGACGGGTCAGCTGAAGCAGCGAATCTGCAGGGTGACAGAGACTGTGGGAAGTCTGTGTTTGTGCAGCTCCGGAGATGGATGGGCTTTCTGTGAGGATGAAAAATGTTTTCCCTTCTCAAGAATGCAAAAAACAAAAACAAAATGTTCTTAGATGAAACTAAGGCGAGCCCACCCGGTGAGTCCGTTTCCGATCTAACTCAGAATTAATGCTTTAAAGCCCTGCACGCATGCGTAAAATAGGCTTAGTAACACAGCGGAAACGGAGAAGAGACTCCTTCAGAATAATCGTACGGGAGAATGGGGTTGGTTATAACACTTTTACTTCCTTCTAAATTCAAAAAAATAAAAAAAATGTCTGGTTGGGGCAACTATTGAAAAGGGCTCCACATACACCAAACATAAACATGCATCTTCATCAAAGGATGACTCTATCGCCTGTCTCTACCTTCTATTGATTCTGTTTTTTGAAGTTGTTGGTTTTTTCTTTACAGCTAAAGAGAATAGTTTTTTTTCTCATTCATCGATGAGTAGCTGCCATTTGCTTTTCAATTGTCATATGTGACAACCAACGCTATCTATAATTTTTTGCTGGCAGTTGTACTAGCAAGCACATAGTATAGTCTAGCAAAGAAAAAAAAACTATTCTAACTATGGGTCTGCCTTTGCGCTTTTAAATACTAATAAGTGTTTAATTTTAAATCCATTGTTTATGAACATGAACACAGAAAGAATCAAAAGTTACATTATGATGTGAAAAACACAAAAAGTCCTCCCACGCTGATGTCAAATGTCAAACTGTACCTTTTGTCTGTGACAAAAATATTTTTGTCATAGACAAAACTAAACTGAGAAAAATAACCAGATAAGCACCCAATAACTCTATGGCAACTCTAGAGGAGCTACAGAGATCCATAGCTCAGATGGGAGAATATGATGAAAAGTCAACTATGACTCATGCACTCTACAAATCTGGGCTTTATGGAAAAGTGGCAAAAAAGAAAGCCATTGTTAAAAGAAAGCAATAAAATCTATATAAACAAAAGAAGCCCTGTTTAAAATTAAACACAGCTTCTGACTCAAAAAGTAAAAATGAATGAGGGTTGTGACCCTGATTCATACTTAGGCATACAAGCATTTTTATCAAGTCAGATAAAAATTGTTAGAAGGACAACACAATCAGCATCAACAGTCAATCTACTGGCCAACATGTTCCTTTTTTTTCTGTTCGAGTCCTGTTTTTTTTTTTTATCTTGTACATTTCTAAAATGCATATGCTTTCTCATCATTTTTTAGTGTTCTGGTTATTTTTTGAAGAGGATCTCAAGAACCCAGACTTACATATTAGTGATCCCAAGTGGGGCCCTGAACCCAACTTTTGGAAGTACTGGTGTAATGGACACAACAAACAAAGAAGGTGCTCTTATCAGATACGAACAACAAGGAACCTTTTGTCTACATATAAAATTTTATGTCAGCTAAAAATGTGCTGCCTGAGGTTTCCTTCTCAAGGAAAAATGAACTTGTGTCTAAATTTAAATAGGCTTATGCTGTATCTTGGTCTGGGAACAGAGTAATCCCACCAACTTTACCCTTGGCACAGACATTCAGTCCTGCAAGTAACATGTGCAGAGGGTAAAGATGGCAACACCTGACACTATTAATATCCTTAGCAGTTGGATAATGAGGGGTTAGCGAGCAGCTTCAGGTCTCTGAAGTCAACCACACATGGTGGATTCATGAGAAAATATAGCAACTTGCCTTGTAAAGCAGAATAAAGCTAACCAAACAATTCCAGTCCACATCTAACTCCAGCTAGTTGCTCAAATCAGGCATAACATCAACATAAACAAAAAGACCAGAACAGATGGGAAGAAAAAAAAAAAAAAAAATCAGAAGAAGGTTCAAACTTTCAAAATTTGTTCTCTTAACTCTTGAGGTTTTGGCCAAATGTATTGCTTGAAACTCTGACATCTACTGGAAAATTGAATCCTTTTATCCATGCAGTTTAAATTCAGAGGGGCTGCTGTGATATGCAGGATGAGAGAATGTTAGAATCAGCCTAAACTCATCCTTTAATTTTTATTTTAAAACTGCACGTGTCTCACCAAAAAAATCCCTGAATTACAAACTAAGATCCACTTAAAAAAAAAAAAAAAAAAAAAAAAAAAAAAAAAAAAAAAAAAAAAGATCAAATGACAAGCATCTAATTTGGAAAGAAAGCTGCAGAATATCACAGCTGATCTCTGAGACATAATAAATAAATAAAATCCAGCGTGCATCGTGTGTAATCTCCTCTCATACTGGCAGCTGGTTTGGCTTCCTGTCAAAAACTGACACTCAACTGAGGAGCTGAAATAGATCTGCTTAGTATAGTGGAGCTAAAGGGACATTTATTTAAAAAAAAAAAAAAAAAAAAAAAAAAAAAGAAGTCGTATACATGACAGAGTAAAACAAAAAAATAATACAAAAATGTTTTTTAAAAAAGTAATAAAAATTTATTAACATATGCAAAATACAGATAACATTATCAGGATAGTGTGTTTTAATGGAATCGAATGCTTTAAGTATGTGTTACTATTAGAGTGCATTGTGATAAATTAACATGGAAAATACAAGGAGAGATAACCTACTTTGTTTTCAACTTTAGTGTGTCTCATTGTCTGACATTCTTTTAAACGCAAAACAGTTTGGGCAAAAAAAATGAAATGACAAATTTGACCTTAAAAATCTTTTAACAAATAATTCAGTCACCACATTTTTTTAAATCCTATATTCATGTCAACACAATGCTCAGCCTCAAGTAACGTCAACTAGCAAGAAATATTTATTCTGAAAACTCATATGCAATCCCTGTCTTATTGAGGTAATGGAGGTCGATAGTGCCCAGTGGAGTTGCCATGTAAGAATCCTGCTGGTCAACTGGATAAAGTGGGTTGACAGAGCAATGATTTCAGGCTACAAGTTTGCTGAACCACTCTGTCATACAGGTATCAAGTCCTTTCTAACTGGGAAGATGTCCCACGTCAAGCCGTCACCATGTGGCGGGTGTCCAGAGGGAAGCAGGACGCGTGTCACCCAGTGACTAAACACAAAAGATAAAGCAAACATTACAACTCTGCTCACTCTGACGAAAGATAAAAACCTGAGCAGTGAGTCTGTACAATGAAAACACACCTTCTTTTCTCCACCCCAAAGAATACCTTCCAGTTGTTTAGTTTGCCATAGTTGAAAGGGTTTCTGTAAACCTGACAAGTCGATCGGAAAAAGAACCAATTAAAAACCAATAACAGTTTAATCCGGTTTGAAAAGAAACCACATGTGTTAATTTTGCCATTGGTGCTACATGGTTTAATGGTTATGTTTTGTTATCAGGTTGACTCAAACAGATTTCTAGGAATTGTTATTGATATGGACAACAACCACACTTTTTGATTAAACTTTTAGTACTGATCCAGATTCAGGGCCAGACCAAGGAAACAGTTCTGTGAAAAAGTATTTGGCCCCTAACAGATTTCTTCGGTTGTTGCTTTCTTTTGTGACACTTAAATGTTTTAGATCATCAAATACATTTTAGTATCAAAGACAACCAGAGTAAATACAAAAAGTAACTGCTGATTTCATTAATAATGGGGGGGAAAATGCTAGCCAAACCAACCTGGCTCTTTATAAAAAAAGTTATTGTCCCCTAAATCGAATAAGTGGTTGTACAACTCACAGCGGCATGCAACCATATGGATAACTCAGGCTCTTTTGTGACATCCTGGATGAGTTACTGCTGCCCTCTTGGAGTATTTATGGTGAAATAGCTCTCATTGTAGTTTGCTGGAACCCAAGAAAAGGCTCTGTAACCTTTTATAAACCCATAGATGTCAGTGACCTGATTTATAATTTCTTAAGATTGACGCATTATGTGCAGGTTTTTATTATCTTTTAACCTACTTCACGTTGTCAAGCAGGTTCAGTTTAAGTGATTTCTTGATTCAACATGTCTGGCAACTAATCAGACCTTGGCATGGCTAGTGAAATCAAACTCAGGAGTCCCCAGAAAAATGTAACCAATTATCATTAACTGATGATTTAAATTGGGTTCAGGTGTTGTTGGAATATCTTTTTTTCCCTTTATAAATAGTCATTATTTGAAAACAGCATTTTGCATTTACTCAGGTTATCTTGTGTGAAATTAAAATGAGTTTGACAATGGGAAACATTCACATGTGACAAAAAAGTTAAAACATAGCACTCCATATATTTTTAAACTGTTTACTTCAGTACCTTTCCCCATGCTGCCAGTCTCTGTCTTTCTTTTTTGTTAATGTGTCTATCAATGCTCGTCTCCCCTCTGGATATGAGAACCGCATGCCAAACAGTTAGAGCTCCCAGAGCCACGCCCACTGTGCTGTGAAAATAAAACACCTCTTAATTCATCTCCTGCCAAAACAACAAAGAACAAAGTCATTTTATAGTCATAGTAAAATCGCTGTCTGCTATAAATCTGAAAGTGTTGGATCAATTGAAAGTGACAGAAGTGTTGCATCAGAAGAGCGGAGTTAGTGCAGATAAAGACATTTTGGTATGTTTTAAGCCTTTTCCCTGCATTGAAAGTACATTAAAATTATTGATAAACCACTTTTTTACCTGGTGAGAACCCACATGTAGATGATGCTCTTATGAATCATCCTTTCCTTAAAGGTGTATGAAGGTGCAGGCGTCGCGAAGTCGTTCTTCCCAAAACAGAAAAAAAAGCACATATTAATCACCCAACAAATGAAGAAAGGAACCACTCCTTGGCTTAATCCGATCATTGTGTTTTGTTGTTGAGTTAATACCTGGCCAGATGGGAGAAGCCCTATAAGAAGTCCCATCCCTGTTACAGGAATCCCCGGTTTTTCCAAATCCAAATGCTTAAACCGCTAAAGGAACAGCCCGCATACACAAGCCCAGATGTGAAAGACAGAAATAAGACAGTGGCAGTAAAAAGTTAACCCCACCGATAAAAACAAATTAAAAAAAGAGTGCAAAAATCACAAGGAGAAAGTACCAAGCAAGCTCAGGGGAACAACAACAGGCCAGCTGTCTCACCTCAAGAGCGTTGTATGCATCGAGGAACAGGTTTCTGCCGCTGATGCTACAGTAGACACAGCCCAGGGTCATGAAGAGGCAGAAAGAGAAGAAGTAGCGGTGGTTAAAATGACCCACACAGTTATTTAACCAGGCTAGCAGGTTGATATTAAGGAAAACAAATACAAAACACACTTTCAGCGACTAAATACACTTTCTGATTAAGCTCATACAACCAGCAGAGATACAAGTGACAAAAGGATACGGCAATGATGGTCCATTTTTAGAATGCACCTGCAAGGACAAAAAAAAATAAATAAATAAATAAAAATGTTTAGGTATTTTTATTAACATTCATTGGTGTCAATATGTCATGTATTCCAAAAGTTTCACAATTACAACCCTTCATGAACATACCGGCCTCTTCCACAAAGAAATTTTACAAAAAGCTGAAGCACAGAACAAGAGCACAGTCCTAGAAAAAAACTGTTTTTACAAGGAAGTAAACAATTAAAATATTATATTCTCACAAATACACTGCAGCACCGGACACTTAATAATACCAGACAAACTATTTGTGAAATTTCAAATTAGTCTCGCCAGAACGGGAACAACAAAACAACATTTTCCTACAGACAATTAGCAGTAATTATGCATAACTGGTACAAAACAGAAAACCCTAGCCACCTTTACACGACTGATTAAGAAAATAAAAGAAGCAAGAAGTAAAGACAGTCACTCACCTGTTACAGATGCCACAGTGATGTGTTCTTGCTGGTTTAGGCATGATGCACTTTTTACAGACCGACACAAACGGCCTGTCATTTTTTTCCTACAAGACAGAGAGTGTGTTGTGTATCTTTAAAGAGATAAAAAAAACTGGCAGCACAGTTGAACTGGTTCTTCTGCAGAGAAGCAGATTTGATATCTTACTGTGGGAGGATATCCAGGGGAAGTCTTAGCAGCTTTGTAGTAGTGAAAAGCAATCATGATGAGGTTCCAGTGTCCATAACAAATATGCCAAGCAATCCATGGAGGGGAGTAAGTGTTTAAGACTAGAGGAAGAAGCACTATGTAGGCTATCACCACAATGGAGCTGGTCAGTATAACCACCAGACAAACAAACACCTAAAAAAAAAGAAAGAAAAAACAAAAAAAAAAATGGGACAAACAATAACATACAATTATTTGCATCAGTGCAAATTTGATCGTGCTTAAAAATTATATCTATCTGTCTATCTATCTATCTATATGTATGTAGTTTTTAATAAATAAAACAATTCACTGCAGTGGTTGAATAAAACCCTTACCATTGTATAGTTTTCAGGCTGATAACTGTGTAGTGAATGTAAAATTCTGCCTAAAAGTAGGATAATTTAAACCTCTGAAAAGCCGTCCTACAAGTGGCCCCCCAGATTCCTGACTAAGTAATAATTAAAACATCTACCACAAGAATGATAAAAGGTGGGACACTACAGAACAACATACTGAGGCCCGGCTTTTTAAAAATTCATTCAACCTCGATCCCAGTGGGAAAAGGCTGCGAATGTGGAGTATGTCAAAACAAAATATGTCTTATTATTGACATATCTGCATTGACCAAGACAAGAACTTGGCATTTCCAAAAGCCTGGCTTACTTTTTCAAGTCAGAGCACAAAGAAGTCTTCAGAAAGCTAAATAAACAGCCTCACTTACCAAGCCAAACCATCGTGTGACATAATCCACAGTCCAAAACACTGGCTCAAAGATGGAGTCAAACACTACATCAGAGTCTGTGAGGGCATTGAAACAAAGTGACTGCACCAGCAGCCTCACGTAGGCCCATATTTTCCTGAGCCACTGGGGGAGTCTGTTCCTCCCTCGCCTGCTGCATGATCGTAAGCGCACCATGCGCAGCAGGTTGAGCACAGAGCTGGGACTGCACCGCATCCTGCATTTGTAATGAGGAGATACCTGCAGAAATAAAATAAAGATAGTGTTAAGTTTACGTTAAGCTTTTAAACAGAAGTCTTAGTCTTTAGCCATAGTTTGCTCAATAACTCATAGGATATCAGGAACTGTCCAGTCAACAGTACCAGGGTATAGCAAAGGGGTTACAAAACCACTGAAAAGGTCCATAATACTGGTTCTACAATTTAAAGTCGTTTCAAGGGGCGGCCAGAAGGCGTGATGGGGTGACCAGAGATTTCTACAGCTGTGTGGAGTAAAGAACAATGCAGTATTGCCCCTCCCTCACCTGTTGCTCTACACTGTTGTCCAGCTAGTGGATGAAACAGTTTTGCCTCTTTTTCAAGAAAGATACATTTTTCTGTTTTAAAATGTTTCCGGTCCCAGCATGTCACCAGTGTTTCTCAAGAGGAACACCATAATTACCACACTGATCCCAATGTTTTATCATATCTGAAGCATTAGGAACAAATGTTGATTTGTTGTTAAAAATGAAAGCAGTTATTTCATGTTATGTATTTTTCAGGTTAAAACTGTGATACTCTGGTATTTTTACTCCAGACTATCCTACCGTGAGGATCTGTTATTTAAAAGAAAAAAGAAAAAAAAAGGGGGCGAGGGGGCTGTTGTTTAAAGATGCCGGTAAGATCTGAATGCACACCAAAAAGGGTAAATAAACCAGCGGTCTCAGTTAGAAAGCCAACAGTTTAGTAAAAGTTATGGATAATTAAGTGTTAGTAGAGCTGCATAGCATAGTGAACTGCAGTAGCCAACCGCAGTATCAGTGTATGCAATACCAGAGTCGCAAAGGACTTCCTTGGATGCAATATTTGGGAGACTATTATATTTCAAGCAGCAAGCATTCAAGCTGTGCTTGGCATTAGTTTCTTAACCACCTGGACTGACTTCCACTGTGCTTGGTGTGTACACCTGGAGATGCACCAGTTGATAGGCCAGAGGTTGGAAGTGGTCAATTTTCCATTCATGGCTCTAATCAGTGATTTGATTTGTTTTATTTTATATTCATGAAACACCTCAAAACTAAGAACTCTCAGTGTTTTTAAATCGGTAAAAGCATCAACCACCAGCATGTTGTTCTGCAGTTCAATAAATATCAGAAAAAGATGTGGGTTAAAAACAACTGATATCATCATCACAATACTAAATATCTACATGTTATGTCATCCCAATGTTGTGCAGTGCCAAAGTAAAAAATGCTGACTTAAAAATAAAAACTAAATGGTGTATATATCCCTGCTGCAGGTAAAGTTGGGGAGGAATTTGTTCTTTATTGACAGGTAAATGAAGGGATCTTGGGGGGATATATATATATATATATATATATATATATATATATATATATATATATATACACACATATATATATATATATATATATATATATATATATATATATATATATATATATATATATATATATAATCACACTTGGTTTTGTTGCTTAAGGACTGTTACTAATGAGCAGATCATAAAACTTGTGTATGAGAATCAATTAAGAGCTACCTTTTAAATAAGGCTGTTGTTTATTATATTTAATTTCAGTTGGAGCTGAACTGACCTTAATCAGGCACATCTAACATTTTAAAGTTGCACATGAGAAAGGTAAGTGATCACATGTATAGTCAACCACAAAATAATTATGAACAGAGAATAAAGTAGACATTTGCATAATATATCAAAAAGCAGGAGAGGCAGTCTGGTTTGACTGCATTCCCAACAGGGAGGAGTCTGGGTGGAGGTTCTTGTCGCTGGCTGTGTGAGGTGAAAGGGACAGTCAGTGGTCTGGAGGGCAGCAAATTTCTATCACCAACAGACTCACTTCATCAGTCAGTGGCAGGATATTCAGCAATGACCTGCAAAGCACCTTTAATTGTTACCTTATGAAAGCAAAGTCAGTTGTGCATAATTCACGCTGCCAGATAACTGTCATTCTGCGACATAAAACACTCCCAAGTCCCTTTTGTCTGGATGTCAGAGATAGCTTTGGAATACCAGTGAGTGTTGCGGCTCACACAGACATTGAACGACACTTTAAATAGAAATTTGCGACACTTACCTGTTTATGGAGCGGAGGAACTCACTGAATTAATCTTTAAGGTCGACATCGTTAACGTAAAGATAAAGCGGGTTTGCTATTTAAGACCAAGAGTGGGATCTGGGACCTGTCAGTGAAACGCTGCTGAATCCTGACCTGTAGCTACTGCGCATGCGCTATAGACTTATTGCGACGCATCATGGTTGTCTGAGTCAGGAAATTGAACATTACACTCACAGCTGGCTTTATTTTTCATTAGTAATTTTAATTTCCGTGTGTTGCGCTTCATTTTTGTGTCGTGACAAACCAAATATAATTCAAAAACTGTACAACGAGTCTGTTAAGTCAATAAACAATCTAAAAAGGGGTCATTTGCTTCAGGACTTGTGGGATTTGAAGTCTTCCCGGGAGGTCAACATGTGGAGTCGTCTATCCAGCTCGTTGTTTGTCGTGGTTCATTTCAGTCATTATGTCGTTTTGTTTTAACTTTGACATTTCCGGGCAAACAAACGCCTCTGAAGATGCGGGTGGAAATAAAGTGCAAAGCGGAATGAAAGACGTTGGCGCGAAATATGTGAGTAATATTAGTTTATTAATCTTACGCTCTGATTTCGTACAGTCTATTTTTGTTGCCCGGGTGAGTAGCAGTAGTCTAAGTTGTTCAGAAGATACTGATAGCAGTGGGCTATAAGGCTATTGAGCTGCGTTTGAAAACTGCAGAGTATGAATTTAGTACATTTATCCACGACAGACTAGCTAACATGGAAATCAGACTGTTATACAGCTATTGTTTTGGTTGTCTACTTCCACAATAGAAGCTGTATAAATAGAACTTAGCTATAGCTTTTGCTAGCGGCCCTCTACTGGCGAGTCAGCTACTCCTGTCCTTAATACTGAATGCAGATGGAAATCTAAAGAATAATCAAACTTAAACAGTTTTTTTAGTAACAAAAATATATGAAATGCTATATTTAGGGTATGCCATATGTCAAAAATGCATACGGTATGCCTTTAAACCTTTTTAGGGGAAACTATATTTCTAAACTGAAAAATACTAAATCTAAAACAGTTTTATTAATATTTAGTTTGCTCATAATTATGGAGAATAATATATTTTTACAAAGTATACATATATAAACTTGGAAATGTCAGGCAGTCACTTTTATTTTATTTTATTTTTTACCCCAAAAACGATTTCAAAGATATAATATACTGTATATAATATTACTGTTACCAGTAATATTACTGGTACTGTTCTCCCACATTCTAAAAACATGCATGTTAGGTTAGTTGGTCATTCTGCTGTAAATGTCCCATATGTTGAAGGCTGTGCATGCATAGTTGCTGTGTCTCTTCGTTGCTCTGCAATAGACTGACAGCCTGTCTAGAGTGTAACCCACCTCTCACCTATTGACTGCTGGAGATAGGCAGCAATACCCTTCAAGGATTAAGTGGATGTAGAAAATGAATGGTTGGGTAAAATTTCCAATTTTAAAACAGAAATTGGGCATTCTCCAACATGTATGAAACTGTTTTTTTTTTATTATTATTATTTCAAAAGCAGGACACAAGCACAAAATGTATTCTTCCATTTTCTCTGTAAATATTTTGTTTAGAGGCTTATTTGTTCCTGAATAAAATGTATTTTGCATTCCATAACATGAAGGTCTATAACCTTTCCAAGTAAAAGCTGATGAAATAAGAAAGTTAGAGCTATGTGGAAATGTTTTTGGTGTGTGTGTGTGTGTGTGTGTGTGTGTGTGTGTGTGTGTGTGATTTGTTTTATTCGTTAAAGAAAGAAATAAACAAAGCTGTTTTCTAACTGAGGCAAATGTGAGGGCACCTAACCCTACGTGGGCTAAACTGAAATATCTTCACTGAGATGTTTCTTGTAACCATCTACTAATCTCTGACATCAATCTAAGGAGAGGTGCCCCACTTTTTCCTTCAACTTGAATATGTTGGAGGGATTTCTGGCATGTATGACCTGCTTCAGGTCAACCCTCAGCATTTAAAAAGAACTTCTTGGTCCATGCCTTTCTGTTTTTTAAATTTTCAGCCAGAACTTTACATACATTGGACTGAAAAGAAATCTAAAATTTTTTGAGTTTCAAATTCACAGAGATCTCAAATTCTTTAAGACTTATTTAAATCCCTTACCAGACTCATAAATAAAGGCCAAATAAAAAATGTTAAAAAAAAATAATCTGCTATAATCTTCGTTCTGAAGGGCTCAGAGAGCTCGTTTGATCTTACCATGGTGTTCACTCCCACTTCAACTGTCAGGAGCTACATGTCCAAACTACATGTCGGAGGTTTAAACAGGTCAAAACTCCTTCAAAATGCTCACTGTTCTCATCATGAGTGCCTCATATGACCTTAGCCATTTTAAATGGGAGTAAATGTGGTGGTGACCTAATTTATTCTTTACCAGAAACTGCATTTAAAAAAAAAAAAAAAAAAATACATTTCACAAAACATTTTAAATTATATTTTCTTGTGTTTTTACCTAAATTTTTAGTGTTAAAATTACTATTAAATATCAATATGTCCAAATTAGAAAAATCACAGACTCATAGGGAGTCCTAATTTTTTTACATGACTGTGTGTATCTTAATATTTTAAAAATCAGTCAAAAGTGAGGAATAGGCTTTAAATTGATGGAAAGTATCTATTATTTTTACAACAAATGTTTTGAGCCCTTCTCACCTTTTAAACTACTTAGACGAGGAAAGGAGCATTTAAAAGTCCCTTGGTTTACTTTCCACTGGTAGCTGACAGTTACTGAACCTTTTAATCTTTTCACAGTATCTCTCTATATATGTGTATATATATAATCATGTACTTGCTGACATCTTTTTCCATCTTAGTTATTTAGAATGTGGTATTTAAGTCAAAACCACGTGTCTTAGTTATAGGAAAATACAACAGAAGATTACAATGCAGACGTTTTAGTGGAACTGCCTTAGTTCTTGTGCAATAGAAAAAGGAAGTCAGTAAGGAAATGTCAGCTGTTTACCACTAGAGAGCGTTAGTTCATTATCTTCTAATAATAGAGCCACATCAGTAAAAGGTTAAAGAGAAAAAAAAAAAAATCAGTTTGTGTTGGTGTTCTTACTAATGGTAGAGTATATGACTCATTATTAGCTGTGTTAAATACTGAACTTCTGAGGCATGCTGAAAACTTTCCTTTTATTGTTTTTTTTTTGTTACCAGAATTGTTCTGTGCCTGTGGGTGCGACCCACATGACATGTGCAAACAGTGTTTTCAAGTCACGTAGTGAATCACAAGGCTGATCGCTAACAGTCTCATGTTCAAGTTTAGCAACCAGTCAGCCAACTTTGTCATTATGTCATCATTTATTATTATTAGAAGAAAAGAAAGCTGATATGAGAGAAAATCTCAAGAATTTGGGCTAACATCTTCATTGTTTAATATTGTCAATTAAATTAATTGACCTATTAGATTTACTTTGAGCTTTACCTGTAACAATAAAATTAAAACACAGCTTACATAAATGTCCGCTTTAGTATTTACGGTTGATTGTTAGTTTGATGAGGCTTTTGCTGGGCAGTACAGATTATCAGTTTTGACCCATCGATTCTTATTTTGACCAATTCAAATTTTTTATCCAAAAGACTATAGCAAAAAAAAAAATTTTAAAAATGTGCTGCTGGTTTCTTGATAGCGATTGGAAGGTTTGTTTGAATTGAACTGAAAATCAAAGGAATTACAACGTTGTCCACTGTTATGCTATGAGCCCCTCACTGAAAAAAATACATCAGAGTTGGTTGTTGCATTTAAACTCTGAAAATGGTGGGAATTCTTAGTTTTAATGATTTGGGGGAGCTTTGCGAATACTGATCCCTCGATGACTGATTGGTGGATCTCTACTCTGTGTTTGTTTTGTGTAGGTTTTTAATTACCTAAGAGGAATTTGGTGTTACCCAAAGCCATAAAGCATTTGGCTTTCTTAACTCCCTCCTAAGCCTGTCGCAATAACCAATTCATTAATTTATGGCATGATAAAGTAAAATGAGTTCAATAAAAATGTAAAAATTACTAAATAAATACAGAATATTGAAAAAATACTAATAAATTCATAATGAAAAGAAGTGGTGATAAATTTTAAAAAATATTAAATTTATACAGAATATGAAAAAATACATAATGAAAAGTAGTGACGTTTACTAAATACTAAAAATAAATAAAGGAAACTAATAAAACAATAAGATTGGAAATAAAATGGGAAATTGAATAATAGTGATTTAGTGTTAAGTGTTCTTTACAAAAATTTAAGTTCATTGGTCTTTGAGAGGGCGAACTTGCATTATTATGCCATTATCAATATATCACTTGAAAATGGTCTCAAAACAACATTATAACCATTTATCGCTGTAATTTCTGTGACAATTTATCATCCAACAAAATTTGTTATCGTGACAGGCCTACTTGTTGCTATGATGTAGTGCCATGTTTTCACAGTGGCTTGATGGTACAAGTAGACCAGAGTCAAACTTGTGAAAGGGGCTTTGGACAAAATGGAAAACATCTAGACTATTGCTCAAGTCAAACTCGGTTTTTCTTTCACATTCTCTTCAGATTTTTCATTTTAATTGCAAAGACTTTGTCTCTTGACTGAAACTCACAACCAGCTCTTTCATTCCCTGTTTCATGCTGCTTTCTGTTGCAGGCGGAAGTTGATGATAATACACCAGCCTGTCCAGTAAAAGAGGCCAAAGAGCACCTTCCTCCATCTGACCCTCAGTTCCTCCTCACGGATGCTGTCTTTGAAACAGTTACCATCGGAACCCTTCCTCCCCTGCACTTCCTCAACGAAACCGTTTTTGAGAGGACTGCCTCAGAACGAGACGACGGGGAGAAAATCCTGTCTCGCAGGGAGGAGAAGAACTCTGATCTCATCTCTGGTGTGTACGAGGGAGGCCTGAAGGTGTGGGAGTGCACTTATGATGTTCTGGAGATAATAGAGAAAGAGGGAGAAACGTTCAGTGGGAAAGCAGTGTTGGATTTGGGTTGTGGAGCAGGACTGTTGGGAATACTGGCCCTGAAGCGAGGAGCCAGGCAGGTCCTCTTTCAAGATTATAACAGCACAGTCATCGAACAGCTCACGGTGCCAAATTTAATCCTAAACTGCGAAGAGGATGATGAGGTAGAGAGTTATGGTGAGAAGAAGGGGAAGGGCAAGGGGAAAAAACAAGAAGAAAACAGTTGTGCAGAGAAAGGAAAAGAGAATTCAAATACTGGCGGCCCCCCTCCTAAGAAAAGAGCAACAGATCTATCCAAGCACCCATTAATGAGGAGGTGCCGTTTTTACTCTGGGGACTGGAGAACATTTCTTCCTTTGGTCCTAAAGAAAGAACCACAGCCCAAATTTGACATTATATTCACATCAGAAACTATCTACAACACTTGCTACTACTCTGCCCTACATGAAACGCTGCACAAACTGCTGGCACCCAGCGGACTGGTCTACCTGGCTACCAAATCACACTACTTTGGTGTTGGTGGTGGGCTACATCTGTTTGAGACATTTGTGGAGCAGAGGGGTGTCTTCTCCCTGGATCACTTGTGGGATGGGGCTGAAGGCCTGCAGAGACATGTGGTAGTGCTGCGTTTTAAAAAGCAAAATGACAACTGACAAAGAAACGTCAGCTGGTGTTGAAATTGTTAATGGATGAACCGTTACATGAAAACGGTTTGTGTGCTTTTTAGAGATACACTGATCAGAGACTTTGTAGCCAGTTTCCAGTCCTGATTTTGAGTAGCTCTGACTGACTGATACAGAGTTCTCTCTGCAAACTATAAAAAATAAAAACTTCTTTAAACCTTTTTGAATACACTGAAATCTTATTTCTCTTAAGCAATAACATGTTGTAAAATAATATTGCAAAAATAATACAATATTTTTCTCAAAAACAGCCCAAAGTTGCAACATTGTCTCTGCATCACGGTAAAACTGGTTATGGTGGAGATCACAACTTCCTGTATAAGACCAATTATAGCTTGCTAGCTTTTTTTTAATTTTTTTATTTTTTTTATTTTTTTTTATGCCCAACTCAAAATGCAGAAAAGTACCAAATCCCACGATATTACGTTTTTTTTACAGGGTACAACTTAGAAGACAGCTCTGATTTACAGTTGAATCATTCATTCAATTATTGTAACTATACAGGAATATGAAGCAGACTTTTTGTTATGAACAGACATGGGGTGGCTACAAATATCTAGATATACAGAGGTTATAAAAAGGTAGTTTTAAAATTGTTAAATAATTTTCATTAAACTTCTTATGAGAAGAATATTTAAAATTGTTTCTCTTTATTCATACTGTGTTTGTAGTAGAGGTTTGGTGGTGTATCATTTTAAAATCAAATGTTTGAAATGCATATTTGGATATTTCTAAACAATACTCTATATTTAATAGACTCACAAAAATGGTAGCGATGAACCAGGTATAATGAGAAGCCAGAAAATGTGGCAGAGTGACTAGAGTTTTCCCTGATTGTACGAAGCATAAAGTTACGCCTCATAGCTCACCCTGGTGCTGTGCTCTGCCAGTCAGCTGGCTGAAAAAGGGCTTTTCTTGCAGAAAAGACCAATTCACCTGTTTGGAAATATTCCCAGCAATACAGACAGTCATGTCATTGAAACTAAAGGAGGAGCAGCCATCTCCTTCTGGTAAAGGTGGTTTGAAAGTACGGCTGGGAAGCGACGAGCAGGTTAGCCATCTCTTTTCAATAAAAGCCACCAGGTCATTGTAAACTGTTTTTAGCATCTTATGTTAGTGTTCAGCATTGTTGGTACTGTTAGCATTAGTAACTGTAGACATTAGCATGTATTTTTTGTAGCGTGCATAGACCCATAACTGTAAAGTTTCCAAAAGTTTGCCAGCTATTCCAAATCCACCAAATTTCCTGAAAAAACATAGATGGGCTTTTTAGCGGGGTTAATCAGAGCAAATTTACTGTAATACATCAGCTTCCTGTTATTTACTGAAATCCGCCCCATGTTTAAAAGTAGCTGCATGAATGAATACCTGGCATACCTCTGCAGAAAATGGTTTCCTTTCTAGGAGTGTGTTACTCCTGTTGTGCTTCTTCTCACGACAGTTTTAAATCCATTAACCGATACTGAAAAAAAAGCTAAATATTTTTCCTTCAGTAACAACATCCACGCGGAAGAGTGTTATCAGAACTACCTGTTTGGAGGTTAAGTGTGATGTGTTAACTGATAGGAAAACAGATCAGATTTTTAGCTTCCAACTAACCGATCACCAATCAGACCCAGTCAAGCAAAAAACTCTGCCCAATCCAGTCTCCAGCCGATTTCTCACTGTATTCTTTTTAAAATAGAATTATAATAATAAAAAAAAAAAACAAATAAAAATGTGTTCTCGGGTTTCCCTTTTTTACTTCCTTCAAAGAAATTTGAATATGCCAGGAACTAAAGTGATGTTAAAAGGGGCTGTTCCAGGTCTTTAGATGCATGGGGAAGACAGAAAGGAAATGGGCTCAGTGACCTTTGCAAGTGTTTTCCCCAGTGTTCAAACACCAGCATGAAAGCCGGGCTTGTTTCAGCCATCCAGCGCAAAATGTCAATTGCAACTTATCCCGCAGGCTGAGGGACAGAGTTTGAAAGTGGATGCTGGCGTCACGGCGCATCAATAGCGAAGGGATCTCTTTAAGGTCTCTGTGCCGCTTATTTTTCTGGATATGTGATCCTAATGGGTCCTGCTCCAAAACAATGAGTCTTGACACGTTTCAGGCATGTATGTGACCCAGGAAATGTGCATAGACATGTAGCCAAGCATGACGTAGGGAACTACATGCTATTTTCCCAACTGTGTGGAATCCCCTTTTGGTACAGAACAAGGAAATCCAGTGAATAAAATCTAAGAGGGATTTTTCTGAGGAAGAAAACATCAAGTCTGGACTAGTTGCTTGTACTTAAGGTAGGCAGGTGAGGAGGATGAGGAAATCAGAGGGTTTTTTTTTGCATTGCTGGCTGAACAATAGGACTCTATGAAGAGGTCGTCACATCTCTGTCATGTTTGACTTTCTCTGAACAGCAAACAAAGTTATATGAGTCCCAGTTTTTCATAGTTTGGTAGAAATCCATCTGCGTTTGTGCGTTTTTACATTCGTCCCTGCAAATATTATTCACAGAACCAATCTTTTGGAAACATTATGTCAGCAGCTCTAACATGATTGTACTGTTAAACACCCACGAGTGTATGAACAGACTTTCCAGTTCCCTATTGTGTAACTACATTGCTGCATTATAATACCGTTCAACCCGTACTTTACATAGGGTCCTCCTGACAGTTTCTGTTTGCAGAAACTGACCGACAAACTTTCAGTCCGTCCGCTTCGTCATCTTCTCTCATCTCGACAGCTGTTCTGTGGCCTGCGGGGGAATTCCTGGTTCCTCGAGTAGATACAGCCTTTCCCCTGCTTACTTTATGGGAACAGGGGGCAGGGCAAGTCAGATGGTTTTCCTCAGAAACTATTATGTGTTGATTCATTGTGAGGGGGCGTGCTGTTCACACCCACTGCTTCCTCCTTACTGGGAAGTGACTGTTAGGCTTACCGTACAAAGGGAGTGTATGAAAAACAGAGAGGAGGGAGGTTTGATGGGTGAAGTGGAAAACTGGTATTTAAGCACATTTGCTGCGAATGTCAGGCACCATGTCTCATCTTTCCTTGGGAGTTGGAGGTCATGGCAGAGGGAACTGAAGAGGCAGGTGAATCTTTGAAGGGATGTGTGTGGAAAAAACAAGGACTGCTGAAGTGTGTGTAAACCTGGAAAATCCTTGCTTTAATGAGGAGGTTCGTTTTTGGTACAGCCAGGATCTGGAAAGATATTCTTCAGGTATGTGGTAAAATATCTAACAGGTTTTACATTGCAGCAATGTTTCCATGGATCGTAGTCTAGAGTTCCTACAAAAAAGTAAACCAAATGCAACAGTTTTTGAACACCATCAGGAACTATTATTATGACGCTGATTAATTCCTGTTTACTTAACGAATAGATGTTTCTTGTCGAGTAGCCGGCCCGCAGAACCGGTTGTTTCCCTATTTAACTGCCAGTAAGGTGTGAGTTTTCCAAACCTGCTCAAGTGTGGTTTTCCTTAGAAAACTCTCTGTACTGCAGTGTACCCTCATAAAGTACAGGCTTTAATGCATAAACCATCATGAGTGAGGTAACATTGAGATTAGAGTTTATCTCAACCGTCTCTATCAATCAACCAGGCCTTGGATGAGGTGTTTTTCAGCTGAGCTTAGAGCAGCCCAGTTAATATCAAACTCATTTACTTACTCTGTGTGTTTCTGTAAAACACTGACCCACACCAGCTCTATTCCTGGCAGTGTAACTGATGAGTCATTTCATCTCTTGACCAGAGCACCATGACCCTCATCAGTTAGTGCTTTCATCAGCCCCATGGACAAACTTTCGTTTTAACAGAGCTTCCAGGAACACTCAAGTTTAGCAGAAGTTTGGGGTCCTGGAATGGGGCGTTCCAAACTTCATGATGAAATCTATTCTATCATATCTGCCCCATGTACTAAGTATTGACACTACGATTTTACTCCTCGCATTGATAAAACATCTCCTTGTCTGATGTTTTAAGCTATAACATGTTTATATTTGCTATAAATACTACACTAACAGTGATTGTTAGCTATGCGAGGCCAAATTTAGTCACTACAGTAATGGTCTGTTGCTCAATCTTACCATGGAAGAAGCTGAGTTGATGTTATCATCTCATCCTCACCCTGCTGTTCTTGAGAAATGGGGATGGGCGCCTTGTCATTCTGCTTACCATGTAACAAGCAACTGGTTTGCACTCCCTTTTAGTTACTTAACTCAGTAGTTATGCTGCAGTTATAGATACTCTGTAAATGTATTAGCGTTCTTTGACTAATAGAGTGGTGATCTAAACGAATTAATACTGAGATGTGAGTTTCTTCAGACAGGTTTGCCGTTCGAGGATCGGGACGCTCCTGAGCACCACGTGTTGATAAGTACTCTGCTGTGAGAACTGAATTCCATAGATGGTGGCATGCTAAGGTGTCATCTATGGATTCAGTTCTTTTGGCTTGGTACTGGTTTGTTGAGCACGTTGTATGGAGTCAAACAGCAACTCTCATGATCATCTAAATGCATTAATACTGGTATAAGTGTTGAATTCAGGCTATTTTTGTATTTGTATGTTTGAACTTGAAGATCAAGTTTTTGAAAATCCTGAGTGATTTTCTTAGCAGTTAGAATTGAATAAACTATTGTAAATTGTTCATGTTTTTTTTTTTGTTATTTTAAAAAGTGTGAGAAATTTGGTTTTTATTTTAATTCTTTTTATTGGGTTATGCAACGTATTGCCTGATGCATTGTTGCTGCTTTTCCCGCAGTATTTGGGATTGAATTCTATAACAGCTGTGATTATAATTAGTGACAAGGGATAAATATGTGAGCAGATATTACAACTGATCTGATCTGTCTTTTATAAAGTTTGTAAAGTACTTTGGAAATGCAGTGAGTTAAGAGGCCTTCATAAGCTGAAAATCGCTCTTGCCAGCTGTTTTTACAGATGAAACAATATCCACAAAAAACTGTTTAAAAACAAGAGCGATGAGAAAAGTATGTAGTTTCTAAAACACTGTAACTGAAAAGAATATCAGTGTTATTAGTTTGTAGCCAAGCGCAAGGGAGACTGAAACAACAAATATTGATGTTATACTCATAATATTCTCCTGAATCATAGCGTAAGGACTGCCACATCATGAGATCAAAGCTTAAAGTTATACACTGAAAGGTTATTAATTGTAGTTTCATCTTATTATTCCCTTCCACCCACGCAAAAGTTAGGTCTGCTCATACGAAATGAGTTGGCGCTGCAGTTTCAGCTGCTGCCATTTACTACAGAGTACTTCTCTCTGGGCATTTGACTCAAAGGAATTATGACCTTTTTATTTAACCATGTGTACATAACTGTAAACCTGCCATACTGATCAAAGTTCAAAATCAGAGGTGAAGACCATGACTGCTCAATGTGAGCACAGTTTCTTTCAGAACAATGCTGCAGACAGACGTCAACCATTGGGGTTGTACTCCGTGTTTGAGTACCCTGTTTATCATGTGGCATAGGAAATGTGGTTTCTCTTGTATCACTTGCGTGTATAATCAATGCATGATGGAAGCACACCAGTTTCATCATTAATAACCTGTAAAGAATTGACCTAGTTAGGGTTTAATTTCAGGTTTATTCAGGTTTAATTTTAACAATTAGATGGTAGCAGCTGAACTCATCTTTATTGGTACAGCACTTTTTACGCAGAATATGGCCCTTGTTTCATTTACACAAAGTTTAACTGATATTGTTAGATGTAAAAGAGGTTCTATGAAGCATGCACACCATAATTAGCTCTGATCAATGATGCAAGGCTGTGAAATAACCAACTTGTACATATGTTAATTTTATGCCTGTGTGACTTGACATTTTTTTAATAAATTATTTTGAAAAAAGAAAAACTATTTCCTCTTTGTCTTTACTTATCCTTACTAAAATGAAGCCCTGTCTGAATGTGTTCGTAAAAGATATTTTATGTAGATTTGCACTTTCACACTAGGTAGTTCTGACAAATATTCTAATCATTCCTGTACTATTTCAACTGAATATCTGTACCATATGTTTAATAAAGATTGGTTTTGTTGTTGTTTATATATGTATAACATAAGTTACAATGTGAGGATCTTTATTCTGGAAGCTAGTCATGCTGTCACACTGACCAAGCTACAATAATATTCAGATTGGTCTTTTTTTCTAAATGTTGTTCTCTTTAAGAATTATTACAAACAGCTATTCCATATTGTGCCTCATATTCTGTGTGGTTTCCTAAAACATTATTGCCGTTAGCTCTTCATACATAAAGCATCTGCAGATAGTAAAGCATAAAGTAACATGCTTTAAAAGAAGTGGTTTCGAGGTTCTTGTGAGTTCCTTTTTCATTTGACAGCTCTGCTTCACAATGTCACCTAAAAAATAAACCAGAAAAATTAGCAGATATACTAGATTCATATATTAATATACATTGGATATTATATTTTGGGTAAAACAATAATAACAGATCACTTCAAAAATGGCATAAATTATTAATTGGTCACAAAATATGATAGATTCTTAACATAACATGAATTGTTAATCATTTCAGTAATTTACAATTGTTTTCATATTGTCAGTTATAACAATTATTTTATATAAACATATCTCATGTCAATATTCTGGACTGTTCATATAAAATATTTACAGTAATACTCCATAATCATACTTTTCACTGAGGTAACTTACGTAAGAAAAATATTTTTTATTGGTCTGATCTAATATTCTACTCTTAAACTGTGCTTTTCATGAACTGAAAATAATCATAATTAACAGAAATAAATGCTTGAAAACATAGTCTTTGTGTAATTTATGTGTTTCACTAATTGAATTGAGGTACTGAAATGATATTCCAATTTCCTGAATATGAATGTTTCTACTGTATTTTTCTATAATATATTTATATATAATTATTAATTAATTATGATTATAATATAATAATCTTTTTCTAACAAACACGTTTAATTAACGTTTAATTGGGACTTTCAAACAGATGAATTTGTTTATTTTTAACTATTAATAAATAGGGATTAATATCCATAGCTATTTATTGTTACTAGTCTATACTTCATGAAAGTTGTTGACATCAGTTCGGCCAAAACGGACAACGAACAGTTTCCAGCGAAGCTTCCACACGCTTTTTGTCCAACCCACCGTCCCAACCCTGCTACTGGATACGCCCACTGACAGCAGAACAGCCAATCAAAATCATCCACTAACACTAAGCTCCATGCTTATTGGTTAATGGTTCCCGTCAATCCTATGACGCAGCTATCTTTGTCCAACCAATTGTTAAAGCTTTTTTGTATAGAAGAAGCAACAAGAGTTTAGCAAATTGGTCGGACTTGTGCATTCTATTGTTTCTGGATCCTTTATGGTGTAGTTTTGACTACTTTTGTTCATCAGGGATAACCGATATAAACTCTGTACATTTTGGTTTTACTTTTAGAGAACAACCCGATTTGTTCGAGGCCGTAGTATGGATGAAATACGGCCTAACAGTGGTGCGCAAGCCCACGGGCTGGTACCGCTGTTTCCTCCCGGACTGCAGGCTATATATGGGGAATGTCGGCGACTTTACCCCGATCAGGCCAACCCGCTGCAAGTTACTGCCATTGTTAAATATTGGTAGGTAACATGCTATGTAGTAGCTGGTCTGATTTATATTTATAAGTAGATACTTTAGCAAATAGTAGGGAAAGTTTGTGTATCAAAGCCAAAGAAATAGCCTTAACTTAGCTTAGCGCACAATGCTAACGTTTACCGTTATGCTAACCAACATCCAGGAATATCTTTAAAAACAAGTTCAAAAAGACACAAACTTGAGTCAAACACTACATATGAAAGCAGTAAGCAATATTTAACCCTAGTTATAGTTTCATTTTGTGGTTTTAAAATTTGTAGACAGAAGAAATTGGCTGTAGAAGAAGCTCAGTCCACTGACAACAAAAAGAAAATCTTACATGGTCAGTGGCTTTCCTTTTCTAGGCTTGGTGGACCAGACCCATTAGACTACATCAGCATGTACAGGAACATGGGCTGTTCGGATCAGGACGTCCAGGAACACTGGCACTATGTTAGCTTTGGACTTAGTGACCTGTATGGAGACAATCGGGTTCACGAGTAAGTGAATTTATTTGTGCAATTTCTCTAAATTGGACATAATCGATCTCTATTAATTTGGGAAGTATTTTATCCGAATGCATTTTGTGTAGGGAAAATTTTTGAACAGAACCTTGCAAAACCCATCTACAGGTTAATACTACTTAATAACCATCTGTTATTAAACTGTTATTGCAGTTTATTGATTTTGACATGCATTGTGACTTTAATCCCTTTGCACCTAAGATTAAACAAACATGCAGTTACTGTTGTTTTTCTTTGGCCACATTTGTTTTTTTCAGATTTACAGGAGCGGATGGACCCAGCGGATTCGGGTTTGAGCTCACCTTCAGGCTCAAGAGAGAGGTGGGAGAGACCGCACCTCCAACGTGGCCTGCAGAACTCATGCAAGGCTTGGCTCGCTATGTTTTCCAGTCAGGTAAGATTTATAGAGCACTGATCTTACATAATGGCTCTGATGAAGAATACATTAAAACAACTTGTTTTTACAGTTTAAAAATAAGTGACGACATTTGCAGGACTTTTCTTGTTTGCCTCATCAGTTATTAGTCTGACTGAATCATTTGTATTTTAGAACTGTCTTTGTATGGATTTTTTTCAGCATGCAATTTGTGACATATTCTGGTTTTTGTCTTAATTTATTTACAATATGTTTTTAGACTGATATATTTCAATATGCAGGGATGGAAGAGTCCAGTTTGGCCATCAGTTTTGGCTTAGTACAAAGTTGTGTGTGATCAAGCACCTCAGAGTGCCAGGAAGTCTTGTTTCCTGTCTCCCACCCTTTTCAATGTTTTAGTGCAATTATAAAATTTGTATTTGAGGTCATTTTTTAATCTTGTTATGTCCAAAAATTTAATTTAGTTGACAAATGAGAAGTCAGACAAAGTCTTGCAGAAAGGACAGCTAAGGCTCTTTGCGTTGCTTTCCAGCTGGGGTCAATTTGCTTGTGGGTGGGCTCTTAAGTTAAATGAATGCTGATTCTTGGCCATCTTCTCCCTTGGTTTTCTTTCCACTCCAGACAGGGTGTTTATTACCTCCCAAGTAGACAGATTCAGTCAGATGGAAGTCCATTTTTAATGCATTTCATTCCACATCTGGACCCCAGTTTCTCCCCTTTTTTTGCTTTGTTGGTACTTTTCCCTCACCCTTTTCTGTTATTGTTCTTTTTTAGCACCTTTGGGATGAGTGCTATTCTTGTTTTGTGAAACATATGTTCTAATTTTTTCCCCTTCTTTTATGTTTCTGGAGAAAACACATTTTGTAGTGGGGACCATGTGTCATGGCACAGTCCGTTGGACAACAGCGAGTCTCGCATTCAGCACATGTTGCTCACTGAAGATCCACAGATGCACCCCATCCAGACTCCGTTTGGTACTGTGAGCTTTCTCCAGGTGGGTTTTAATACGTCATATGAATAAACGACTTCACTATACATACAGCATTATTCTTGAGAAGAGGCTGGAGAGTCGTAATTAATTACAGAGATTGAGACAAATTGCTTTCAGTGCTTTCAAATATTGGCTGCCATTCCTTTTATCCAACAGAATAAAAGGCAGTGCTTAGTTTGAGAAGTACAAGGTTCTCGAATCCAGACAAAGTTGAGTTTCAGGAGATTAAACCTGAGTAACTCCCAATGACACAAAAAAAAATACATTAAAAAGTTTTTTTTGACATGAGATTTGCATACTGTTCTGTGTAGAGATGCACTCTGGTTATAAACAGTTCAATATCAGCGCATTGCTGTTTTACCTCAAATCAGGTACGTCAAGTCCAATGAATAAAAGAGAAACAAAAAAAAAACAAATACACAGTGCTACATGCTCCACGAGTTCCTGCAACACTTTCTGAAACTCTGCATTCTCTGTAGATTGTAGGCGTGTGTGCAGAAGAGTTGCAGGCGTCCCAGCAGTGGAATGGACAGGGCATTCTGGAGCTGATGCGCGGAATCAGAGTGTGAGTAAAACTGTTGGAGGAAAAAAAAAATCCAAGGCATTATGAGGATTTATTGCATTGTTTTTTGCCCAGTTTATAGGATTTGATGCAATTTGCATTGGTTTACCTTAAATCAGAACCGATTATTGAAAACTTTCAGTTCCTAGGAGTATGTATGTTGGTATCAAAAGTCTGAACAGTTTCCAACAATAAATGTTTTTTTTTTCTTTTTTTTCTTTTTTTTTTTTTTTTTATTTCTGAATAATTTTGAGGCTGTAGTTGGAAATTAGCTGCATATTCAGGTTTAACGTTATGAATTTAGCCAACATTCAGTAGCTGAAAATGAGGGTTTTAGTGAACAATTCTTGGTATTTCAAATTGTTCTGAGATGTTAAGATGCCAGAAATAAGATCTGCTCAGTTAACTTAGTCTATTTACATAAAAATTACTGTCTTATCATTTAAGTGCAGAAGGACTCCGTTCAGCTGTTGAAAGAATATTGAAAGGGGGCTTGAAGTAACTGCTAGAGGACATTTGGCAACAGATATTTAAGTCTCTGTGGATTGTTGGGTGGGGTGTTTCAGAACTGGACCTGCTTCCTGCAGATTACATACGACCTCATTAGAATGGAAGATCTGGGAAGCCTGCATACACGCTTAATAGGAATCTGGAATTCTTTGTTGTGTTCTCCGACTTCATCCAAAGCAGTTTGGGACTGTTGTTGTTGGGATGAGTGGCCTATGAAAAATATTTACATTGGAGGCTGTTAGAGGAGTAAGAAAATATAGGATGCAGGCTTTATCCTGCAGAACTTAAGAAACATTACCTCAGAGTTGCCATCCTCTTCAGGCTAACTATTTATTGCTACATTATTAATTAATAAAAATAACTGAATCCCTTGAAAACATAAAATCAACCTGATCGCAGCTGGACATGTGCTTGGCATGCTTTAATAAATAAATTTTTTGTGTTGCAGCTTTAGGTTCCAGTCTCAATAAATTGGACCTTTAAATATTTAATCTGAACTTTAACATTGAATTAGAGAAGTCTGAGCTGCTGATGTGAATGTGTGGATGAAGGGAGCAACAGTGGGCGTTAATTTGTTTCATAGCTGTTCAGATGAATCTGACACATCATGTTGGTAGATCATTTGAGTGTAATAACCCAGCAAAAATAGCTATGGTGTCGCTAACAAGTTAAATTGGCTTCAGATCATTTTTTTAATGTTCTGATTCATGTCTAAAAAGGTTAAAGTTGAAAGACTGAGACGCCTGTTTTTTCAGTAATGTGGGTGTTGATGAGTCAAAACGAAGCGCAGCGCTGGTGAGAAAACATTTTGAATGTAATGAATGTCAGTGTCAGCTCATTTTGTGAGTAAATGGATAAAATCATCTGGCTTTGATAAGCTATAATTGAACAGCTGGACAAATTCGCAGTTCTGAGTAAAAAAAAACAAAACTATTTGTATTCATTGTGTTATGAGTTCTCTTTAGTTGAAAATGATAAAAAGTGTTTTGCTTGCAGCTGTTAAATCTACCCCCATGTTCTTTGTAAATGAAGACTACCTTATCTTGGAAATCAATCCATATCACTTACACTTTGAATCTGTTGTGAGCTGAGCGTGCAAACTTTGGTTGTTTGTTGATTTTTGAGTTTAACGTAAAGTTAATGTTGATTTTCTGGTTTACAGAGCTGGTGGCCCCTGGCTCATCACAGACATGAGGAGAGGGGAGACCATTTTTGAAATTGATCCACATCTACAAGTAAGGTTTCATTAAAATCTGCACACAGACAGTTGTTCCTGCATTTTTGCTCTTAGTAGGAGGTTAAAAGAAACTGGAATATGCAAAATTATTGATAGTAGATTAAGGAATTGTTTGGATATAAACATATGCATCTTGAAAAATTAGAATATCATCAAAAAGTCAATTTATTTCAGTCATTCAGTTCAAAAAGTGAAGGTCAAGCATTTATTTTTTACATAGAATGAAATGCTTTAAGTTGCATTTAGTTAAGCTAATATTTAATTTTCTAAAACTTAGAATGTTACAAAGAAACGATAACATATTTTTAATACAGAAAATCCTATGCCCTCTATAATCATGGAGAAGCTGCTGACTTGACATTTGTTCAGCAAACCGTCACTAACATGGTGCACAAGGAGGGTACATCGCAGAATTTCATTGATAAAAAAGCTGCCTGCTCAGTGCTGTATCCAAGCATATTATTGGAAAATTAAGTGGAAGAAAACAGTGCACAAGCAACTGGGACAACAAAAGCCACCACAACTGTCGCAATTAATGTGTTAAGCCACTCCTGAACTCGAGACATCACAAGCATCTTCCCTGAGCTAAAGAAAGAAAGGACTGGATTGCTTCTCATTGGTCCAAAGTCCTCTTTTCAGATCAAAGTCATTGTTGCATTTCATTTGGCAATGAAGGTCCCAGAGTCTGGACGAAGAGTGCAGAGGCACAGAACCCACCCTGCTTCAAGTTCGGTGTCGATTGATGGTTAGGGTGCCATGTCATCTGCTGGTGTTGGTCCACTGTGTTTTCTGAAGTCCACAGTCAATGCAGCCGTCTACCAGGGAATTTTAGAGCACATCATGCTTCCTTCTGCTGACAAGCTTTATGGAGATTCTGATTTCATTTTCCAGCTGGACTTGGCACCTGCTCACACTGCCAAAGGTACCAAAGACTGGATCAGTGACCATGGTGTTTATTTTCTTGATTGGCCTGCAAACCCTCCCACTTTGATCCCCATGACAGAGTATTGTAATAAGGAAGATACACCAGACCCAACAGACCCAACAACGCAGACGAGTTTAGGAGCCGGGCTTTCTTAACAGCTCTGCAGAGGACTAGGTATTTAGTTAATATACAGTGTTTGGACATGCTGTACTTTTCAGGAGGCTAACATTTCTGTGTTAAATCCTTTTTAATTGGTCGTCTGTGATTTTTTGGAGAGACTTGTGTTTAGCTTTCATGAGAATAAACTCCAGTAAGTGCTTTAAGTATACCGATCTGTGTGTAATGAACACATATAATATGAGTTTCACTTCTTGAATAGAATAAATATACCTTTTGATGGTATTTTTTATTCAGTGAGATGCATCTTTTAAATGTCTGGCCTGTGTGAGTTTTGTCAAAGCTAGTGTTAATGATTGCGTATGTGTGTTGCACATCCAAGCAGGAGAGAGTGGATCAGGGTATTGAAACCGAGGGCTCTAACCTGAGCGGGGTAAGCGCCAAGTGTGTGTGGGATGATCTGAGCCGACCCCCAGACGATGAGGAGGACAGTCGATCTATCTGCATCGGATCACAGCCTCGCAGGCTCTCAAACAAAGGTACGGCATCTCCTAAAGGCCAGAGGAGTAAATCTGCTGAGCAAATCTAAAATATTGAACTGGGAAGCTGCTTTCTGTAGCTTATAGCTCTTCTTTTCTTATTTCTTTGTCATTGAACAGACACAGAACAGATCAGAGAGACCCTGAGAAAAGGACTGGAGTTTAACAGCAAGGCGGCCTTACCACCCATCAGCAGCCAGAAACAGAACCACGACAGAGCTCAGTGAGTTCTCCTCCCACACATGAGCACACTTACATGGACTCTGCTCAGCTCAACAGTTCCAGAGAGATACCTCCTTCATGTGCGCTGACTCAGAACCCTGCTGACATCTGAGCTGATACCACCATTGTTTCCAAGATACCAACATATCATGTTGGTTTGTCACTGTTCGTTTCCTCTTTTCTCTAGAAAAGAGAGTGGATTCCATGACAGGAGTTGTGAAACAATCTGTCTACATTCCCATGTGCTGACAAAATCCTGCCGTTTTCTACACTTTTTCCCCTACAGTTTCATCAGGAAGTTGTTACTTTAGGGATCTTCTCTTACATTTTGTCTTGTTCCCTTTGGTTTGTTTTTTTTTGGGGGGTTTTTTCTTTTAGAAGTCGAAAGGACAGTTTGGAGAGTGAAAGCTCAGCAGCCATCGTTCCTCATGAGTTGGTCCGAACTCGCCAGCTGGAGAGTGTCCATCTCAAATTCAACCAGGAGTCTGGCACGCTGTTGCCCCTCTGCCTGCGGTACTGCTAAAACACCACAAGTTGCACACTTTATGCACGGTTTTTAAAACATTTTTAAAAATGGATCAAAGATTCATCTCACTGGGATATCTCAGTGTATTTTAACTAGGAGTTTTAGATGTCATGATAAGAATATATGTGTTGATATATTACAAGATGTTTTAGTAAACCAGAGACTAGTTTTAGAGACAGAAGCGACACTGTGCCTTTTTAAAACAACTTGTTAAATTAAAGTTGTGTGTCTGTTAGAGACGGTGTAGCAAAATATTTCATTCATAAGATGAGACAAGATTTTTAGCACTATTTTTGGGAAGAATAGGAATCCTTCTTGTTTTATTTCACAAATGACGTTTCCACAAATCACAAACTTGAATTTTAGAGAGTCAATCCTGTCCAAATTTGATACTTTCCAGTATTTTAGATTCGAAACTAGAGAACCAAACTCAGTCTAGACTCCTTAAAAACTATGAAATTGCCCTTAAATTGAGCCTATTAAAGGGGGGTATTATGTAAAATTGAGGGTTTTTTTTCAACTTTATATCATGCTATAACGTTATTCCCTCATTAAAAACATACCTGGAGTAGTGTTTTCATTGTTTCATTCATCTTTGAGAAATTCTTGAATCTTCCCTGGCAGCCATTCAGAGTGCCTAAACATGCTCTCACAAAACAGCGCCCGTTTCCAGAAAGCTTCCGCCTCACAGAGCACCCCTCCCCCACACCTCCCACACTCAACTCCTCTAGACTAGTGGCAGTAGCAATTAGCAAACACCTGGTGGAACTTAAAGTCTGCTGAGGTTATCATATGAACTACTTCTCAGTTCAACACTTTTAAGAACGGCTGTAAACGACAATGGAGGAGCATTGTTGTGATGATGTGCTAAAGGCCGAGTGTCAGAAGGAGTAGGAGCGTCTTAAAGAGACAGAGGCCATTTTCAAGGTGTCAAATTGCTAAGTCAAATTTCTGTTAAGTTATGCTTAATATATACAGCATTTTAATAACAACTGAAGGAAACATAGTTACTTGATTGTGCCATAAAATTACACTATGTGTCTGGAAAATACATAATGCCACCCCTTTAAAGGAAGCTGCAAAGCAGATACCAGCTTTAGCGTCGTGTTTATTTCCAGCTTTTTCACATATTTTAAATGTAATCTGCAGTGCAAATGACCTCAAAATATTTGTTTAAACAGTTACACCTTGTAGTAAATATGTTACTAATAATTCATAAACACCTGTTAGAGCTAATACCTTTTGGTTTTAAAACATTCTTTGGCTTAAAATTTATATGGTGAGCTTTGGTAATTTTTTTGTCTTGATGCCAGCTAACGTACTGTGCCTTTATAATACACCACATGAAAACAAACGGCAGAAAGCAATTGTTTGAAATGCTGGGCAGTACAAAAATATGGGTGGCTTCATGCATTCAGGACGAGGAAGTATGTAGTTGTAGATGTTTCCAACTTCTCAGCTTTCATATGTCTTTGTTGTTGCTCGTTGGTAAACCTAAATCAGCTTCAATTAGATCTATAAATAAAAAATAAAAGTTGAGGTCAGTAATAATTGTTACCAACTGTCAGCATCTTGAAGGCCCACAAATGTGGATGTCAAGGGCTGTAAAACTTAAAACCTCCCAGTAAGCAGAACTTAAAATGCACTTCTGACAAAATCTTAAGCGGATCAGCTGATCGACACTTTATGACCACAGCTCTAACAGTCAGAATCGGAGCATAATTCCTGTCATTTTCTGTGACCTGATTGCAAAGGTAAAAAAGGCTTACCCAACAGAGCACCAAACATGAGACATGGACATGTGGATGAAATTTTATGCTTTTACATAGAAAAAACTAATGTGGACAGTCCTGATGGCTTCCAGCGATACTGGCATGAGAAGTTCCCACTGGGGAAGCGTTCAAAGCGTCACAGTGGAGGAAGCTTCGTGATGATCTGGGGAGATTTTTCTTTCAGTTGAACAATAGAGATTCAAGTTGTACAAGACCTTCAGACTGTTTATGTAATGATGTTGCAGCGTTCATCCCTTTTGGCTGAGGGTTCAAATCTGTGCGATGATGACTGGGTCTTTCAACAGGACAATTCAGCAGTTTGGAATCGTTTTCTGACGAAGGACGTCTTCCAGGAGAGTCATTTAGTTCAGTTCAGTTTGTTTCTATAGTGCCACTTCACAACAAATGTCATTTCAATCCAATCACACATACATGCCAATGTATCCTAGTTATCAATCAGCGTATTAAGTTCAGTTTATTATTCAAATTAGTTTAAAAAGTTTTCTTCCCACTGAAAATATTTCTGGGATGGAGGGCAAGGGAGGTTTACTAAAACAGACGTCAGGCCACTGATGTCCTTAATGATGCTACTAACTGATGGAGCAAAGTTTTCAGCGCCCTACTGTAAACTAAGCACATCTTTGAAGCCATTTTTGGTTCTGTTTTATATTCTTTTTTGGGGGGACTATGGTCTGTTGATCAGCCGAAGAACAGTTTTCAGTAATTTGCAGCCTCTTGTTCCTGTTTCTTTTTTATTTTTTGCATCTTGAGGTTCAACTTACTACTGGGTTCTGATCCAGCAGCACAAAGTCCTTGTACTTTTTTCCCAGTCTCATAATTTTGATCGGGAGTGTTGCGTAATTTCCGGACTGTTGAGCACACCTGAATATAAGCCGCACCCACGAAGTTTGAAAAGGGGAAAAAAGTGTACGCGTATAGGCCGCATTTGTCCACGTTGTAACATGAGATATTTACACAGATTTAAAAAAAAAACAAAAAAACTTTGAAATATGTAACATAAATGCTTTTTGCTCTCATGTTCCCACCTCTGATCTTCAGCATCTTGCTGCACACTTCCAGTGAGGTGTTCACTCTACATTCAGGTTCAAACTGAGGTCAAATGGAAGCTTTCTAGAACTTTTTCACACTGAAAAGTCTAAAAAATGCATCCATGTAAAAGTACTGGAGTCACATGTTTGGGTCAGGGGCAGAGAGGAAAATAATGTCCAAAAAGTTATATTTGACTTGTATGAGTTATTAGGTAGGTTAAATAAAAGCTAAATTTACATCCTTTTGTTATTGTTTTGTTTTTCTTGAAGATCTGGAAGGTAAATAATAATAATGATGGTACTAAGGTTGTCAAAACCTGCAGAAACCCTGATACTTGGCTGGGTTAGATGAAGTCTCCCATCATGAAGCTGTGTGTCATCGGATGAACGAAGTGATTCATACTGTGTTGTATTCGATTGTGTGCAGAGGCAGGTTACTCCATGGGAGACACTTCACCTACAAAAGCATCAACGGAGACACGGCCATCACATTTGTGTCTACGGGAGTCGAAGGAGCTTTTGCTACCGAAGAGCATCCCTACGCAGCCCATGGGCCCTGGCTTCAGGTATGCTCAGAGACAGGTTGAGTTCTATTCGCTGTTTGTACTCAAAGCATTTATTGGGTGTTTGTCCTTTGCCTACATAGATATTGCTGACTGAGGAATTCGTTGAGCAGATGCTGGGGGATTTACATGAGCTCGGCTCTCATGATGAGGTAAAGAAAAAAAAAAAAAAAAACCCTGTGCTTTAGGCTTTACTTTCAGTTTGCCTAGCTTCCTCACCTTGTGTCTTTTCCTTCTGTTCAGTCAAAATTACCCAAGGAATACAGCTGGCCAGAGAAGAAGCTGAAGATTTCCATCCTGCCGGACTCTGTGTTTGATAATCCATTGCAATGAGACAGAGAAAATACATAGAAAAGGTTTTCAAAGAGCACCGTCATGAACAGCAGCGCTCCCAGAGCGTGCTGAGAATCAAGCAGGAACAAGGGTACAAATGCTGTTATCCACAGAGGACTGTTTCACTCCAGAGGACGATCCTGGGGATCAGCCTCACATTTCTGACTGTTACTGTGTTGTCACACTAGGCCAGGTGTTTACGACTTCTCTCTGAGGCTCGAATACCTTTTGAGGTTATCAACCCAGCCTCAAACCAGCTCGTTCAGATGGTTGTTCTATGAGAACTTTGCTGCAAGGGAAATGGGATGCTTTTATTGCTCAAAAAAAAAAAAAAAAAAAAAACCCAGCTGAAACATACATCACTGATGTGGCATCCTTGATCATCAGAGACGATGTCTGAAGCAATAACTGGGTTACATTTCATGAAACACTACTATTTATTCTAGTGGCCTTAGAAAAGGGACTAAAAATGGCAAACCAGTTTATCAGTGTTGTTTTCAGTTACTCCTTTTTTGTATAGTATTTACAAATGCTGGACATTTTTCTTTTATGTATTTGTGTTCACACCAAAGTTTTTGGCTGCCAGTTCCGTCTGTCTCAGATCTTTCGGAACTCAATAGCATTACCTTAGCAAGCCACAAGCTCTGGTTACCTATGCTGCTGTTGTAGCTGCCTTCACAAGAGCCTAATCCCACAGAGGCCGACACATAACATTTTCCTCATGCAACCAGGTGTTTTGTTTTAGAAGCTGAAATGCGTCAGTTTTTCAGGAAATGCAAGAGGAAAGATACCAGTTTTCCATCACATAATATGGGACCTTCTCAGTGCCTTGAGCTGCAAGCTATTTTCCGTTTACATACAGCACCTGTTTGTTTAAAAGTACATCTCTTTTAATTAAAAAAAAAAAAAAAAAAAAAAACCTGGTTAAGCTGCCAACCATCATATTTTATTCCCCGTCAACATGAAAACGGAAAATCAGCATATCTCTGTGTTGTCTTAACTATAAAAGTACTCTCGAGCATGTGATGGCATATTTATGTTTGTTTTTTTTTTTTGTTTTTTTTAATCATTCAGAATAAAAGAAAAGTTTAGATGTTGAATTTTTTTTTTTTTTTTTTTTTTTTTTTTTTTTTTTTTTTTTATTATCTTTATGAGTGAACCGGCTGGCTGTAATCCTAAGTGCATTAAAGAGTGTAGATATTACACAAATAAATCAGGATCACTGACTGCAGTGTTGTGGATCTCGTTTCTTTTGAGCGGTTTGGCGTGTTTGCATCCACATACAGAACACAGTGTTGTCCCTACCTTCAACAGTTTATGAATAACAACCTTAAATATGCAAGGAAATTAAACATACTGTTGCAAATGTATGCTGGTAGTAATTTAATTTTGGAGGATTAGTAGTGACAGAAGATGTGGAGAATATTAATGAGAACTACTGCGTTTGCATTTTCTATTAAGCTCTGCTGTCTGAATATGTGTATTTAGTTTAGATTTCAGGTCCAGAATGACTGCAGGGGAATGCCAGACATTAGGTGAAACAAGAAACTAGTTTCTGTAAGTGGTTTGAATATGTACATTGATCTCATTCATGTTATTTTTAGTTTGACAGAAAACTTTCAGACAGAATAACTCCTACAGTGGTTTGCAAAAGCTAGTTTTTCCAATTTGTCACCTCAAATGTGTTTTACTGGGATCTTATGTGGTGAACCAACACAAAGTGATGTGGAAACAAGAAAATAAAATGATTCATTATCTTTAAAGTTGAAAAAGAGTGGTGTGCGTAATTATTCACCCACCCTAGATACCGTAAAATAAACAAACAGTGCAACCAACCGCCTTAAAACCTCATTAAATTAGTAAATAGAGTCAACTTGTATGTCATTTAATCTCTGCATAATACAGGTGTTCGGTGAAGGACTCAGAGGTTTGTTAGAGAACAACAGTAAACAAGCAGCATTATGAAAACAAAGGAAAACAGCTGATGGGTTCGGAGTAGAGTTGTGGAAGTTTAGGATATCAAACAATATCCTAAGCTCTAAACATCTCATTTAGCACTTTTTAATCCATCATCTTAAACAGAGTATGGCACCACTACAAACCGACCAAGTAAGGGCCGTCCACCTAAACCAACAGTCTGGGCAAGGAGAACATTAATCACAGAAGCAGCCAAGAGGCCCATGGTAAGGGCTGAGTCTGATGACAGAGCAACTATTAGTTGTGCACTCCATAAATCTTGCTTTAATGGAAGAGTGACAAGAAGAGAGCGATTGGTCAAAAAAGAAAAACAAACAAAAAAAAAAAAAAAAAAACACAAGAAGACCTGTTTGCAATTTCCCACTGGCCAGGAACATGGCATCCACATAGTGACACATGGCGGTAGCAGCAAGATGCTGTGGGAGGGCTTTTCTTCTGGATGGACAGGGAAGCTGGTCAGAGTTGATGGGAGGATGGATGGAGCTAAAAAATAAGGCAATCCAGGAAGAAAACCTGTTAGAGGCTGCACAAGACTTGAGACTGTGAGTGGGCTGTATGTTTAAACATCCAGCCAGATACGATGAATGGATTGGATCAATAAATCCCAATAACATACGAAGAGCTTTCTGCCCTGTTAAACTTCTTTCATATAGTGCTTTGAAAAAGTCCCCTTTCAGGTGTCATCTGGTTTTGCTTTTTTGTCACATATCAGTGTTTGGCATATACCAAACACTGGACTTAATTGAAAAAAAAAAAAAAAAAAAAAAAAAAAAAAAAAGTTATCAATTTTATATTGCTTCTGTGCTTCTGTTCTATGCATGGCAGGCCATCCCTATGTGCTGTACAGAAGAAGCACTGTAAAAGGATATTGCTGTACATTATGAATGTCTAATAAAGCTGAAACTAGCATTTCATCATCTCTAGATTAAAAGTACAAATTCTATAATTAATAATTTCAGTGGATTGATTGCAGTTAGGCTCACACTTACTCATCTCAGTCAGACTTGGTTTTAAAATTATTTGCATTGACTCAAGGTTGTTTCTGATAGGAACTGAAATAGGCATCTCTCAAAAGATGATAAAGCTATCTAAAAGAAGTAGTTTTTAAATATTTTTCTACAAAGAAGACCTGTCAAAAATTGTTCATTTATATATTTCTCAGTGATTAACTGAATAATTAATGGATGATTTATCTTTGATAATGAACTCCAAGTCTTTAAAGTGGAAAAAAGTTTACTCCCAGTCAAAGAAACATGTTATAACACTAAAAGATTATTTTAAACCTAAATCGACCAGGGGTATGAATAATTTTGAGCGTAACTGGGGGAAAAAAAGTTACACAGGAAAGATATTTTTTGTGATTTTAGATTTAGAGCGGTCGCAAGCAGATGAGGGTAGAAGGACTTGCTAGACAAGGGCAATTTTCACGCAAAAACCGCTTCTGGACCAAGAAAAAACAGTTTTAACCTGAAAATGAATTTACGAGCACTAAAGTTTGTTGTTAAAATGTAACTGAAACACTTTTCACCACACAGAAAAGAAATGTTTTAACAGTCTTTTCCACATTTCCTTCCACGTTTACGGACCCTCGCATGGGCCCCTTTGGTTCTCCGCTGTGCCCTCTCCTGGTTCGGATCTAAAGTATGTTCCCGGGCGGGTCACACTGGTCTTCTGCAGTGTGTCCGGTAGAGTTTGCTGTGTCCGCTCCTTTGCTCGCCTCGCCTTCCCTTCCTCCTCTCGGCTCCTCCCCGTCTGTGTGTCAACTCTGTGACGGGTCACGGTGTGTTGGAGCTGGGGGTTGGAGTCGGTGTGAAAGCACCGTGCTCTCTTCCGACCAGTCACCGTCTGCCTCTGCTTACAGTAAAACCTTACTCAGAGAGTTGACGGGAAAGCGAAACAGTCGACAGAAGCAGCTGGGGATGTCCTAAAAGCCCGGCGTCGGGGTGCTGCGTCGGACAGACGGCTGTAATCTAACCGGAGGAGCTGGGTTTCATCGCGGGCTGGATGACAAGCTCCTCGGCTTTATTCTAGGAGCACCGGAGTCTGCCGACGACATGGACAATAAATAGTTGGTAACGTCGTTCTCTTCCGCAGAAAAACACTCAGTATTTATCGGCTTTAAAGCCCATTTAATGGTAAATTGCAGCGCGTAATTAAAATGTCAGCGTAGCTTAGTGCAACAACAGAGAGGAGTCAAATTCTCAGCAGCAAGTTGTCACTCGCTGTTAAACGCCACGCGTGTGTGGCCCTGTTGTTGAAAAGATCAGAATCCTCTTATTCATATGGAGGATTTATGAAGTTCACTCGAAAATCACTTTGTTTCTCTACCGCTGCTTTAAAACGTGATATTTGTGTACCTGTTTGCCCCTGTTGTGTCCAGGGGCGCCTCCAGAAAGTTTTCAGTCGGGCTGGTCAGATGGGGGGCCACGAATAATCCTTGGGGTGGCTTTCAAAGCCGAAAGCAAGAACAGAGTTTCAGGAGTTTTATTATGCTTTTGTCGTACGCAGATGCATCCCAATAATTTAGACTATCATCAAAAAGTAGATTTATTCTTGTAATTCAGGGGGGAGGGGGGGTGAAACTGTTGACAAAGCAATACATTTAGATGAGTATGGCTTACAGCAAATGGAAAATTATTAGATTCTTAGAAAAACTGAATATTTTATAAGAGCCATTAAAAAAAGTATTTTTAATACAGAAATTTCGACTGCTTACTGAAAATTATGTCCATGTACTACAGTGTCTGCACTCAACACTTGGTTGGGTTTCCTTTTGCATGAATTAAAGGGTCACTGCAGCGTGGCACGGAGGCAATCAGCCTGTGTCTCTGCTAAAGTGTTAAGGACGTGTAGGTTTCAGCTCGTCTAGTTTGGTATCTCTCATTTTCTCCTTGATAATTTATAGATCTCTATGATGTATTTAGTTCAGGCAAGTTAGCTGGCCATTCAGAAATATTGTTACTATGATCATTAAAGCAGGCTGTGTTAGATTTGGCAGTATGGGCAGGTGCCAAGTCCAGCTGGAAAATGAAATTGGTATTTCCAAAAGGTTTTTCAGCAGATGGAAGCATGATGTGCTTTAAAATTTCTTTGTAGATGGCTGTGCAGCCTGTACTTTGTAAATCTCCCCCCAATCTCTTGAGTGGGTTGTTCTTCGCAATCCACTGAAGACAGCGGCTATTAGTGTAGCTTTTTCTGCTACAGTTTTTTCTTCCTCTGAACTTTCCACAAATATGCATGGAAACAATACTCGGCAAACAATAGATCTGGAAATGGGTTAGGGATGATTACAAGTGTAATTCTATAAAGGACACAAAAAAAAATCATGTAAGGATAAATAAATAAAAGTTTCAGTAAACTCAGTCCTATTCTCCTATCTCATAGTCATATAATAGTAAGAGTGGCCATTGCCCTCATTGCTCCCCCTTGTTGTTACCACTGTTTATGCCATTTGCCTGTTGTTTTTTTATTTTATTACAAATCTAGTAAGATGTTACCTGACAATTTATAGCTTTTTCTTATCTTTCTGTGTGATCTTCTGGAAACTAAATTCTTCTTTTGCTCTTTTTTTTCCCCAGCTGTACACCATCAGTTTGGATCCCTACCGAAGTCATGGATGCAAGCTGGAAAAACTGCTTCGAGGAGGAGCTTCTCTGCCCTATTTGTCTGAATGTTTTTGATGAGCCAATCCAGTTGCCATGCAAGCACAACTTCTGCAAAGGTTGCATCTCTGAGGCCTGGGCCAAGGAAAGCGCGGCGGTCCGCTGTCCTGAGTGCAACCACGACTATGACCAGAAACCAGCACTGGAGAAGAACTTTAAGCTTGCCAACATAGTTAAGCGGTTTAACGCTCTGAATGCAGAGAAAGCCCCCGCCGTGATGCACTGTGTCCTCTGCAGACGAGGCCCCCCACTGCCCGTGAGGAAAGTATGCCTGCGTTGCAAGGAGCCTTGCTGCCAGACTCACATCCAGACGCACCTCCAGCAGCCATGCCCGGCGCCGGGACACCTGTTAGTAGACATCGAAGAGCTGAGCGCCTGGACATGTCCCACTCATGAGGAATACAGGCTGCTCCACTGTGAGGAAGAGCAGGTGGCTCTGTGCCCCTTCTGCTACATCTCCCACTGCACGAACCAAAGACACACAGTGTGTGATGTGGACACACAACGCGTACAAATGCAGGTATAAATCCCACCTACTTACAGCGGTTCACTCTAAGACAAAGAAATATGTCAATGCAGGAAATAATTCTTTTACTTCAGTAGGCAAAAGTATATTTTCTCTTTATGTCCTCTTTTAATCTAATCTGAAGGGTAAGAAAGCTGTGCCTTTAAGCAGATAAAAGTACTCACACACACATGCACACACACATCTTTTAACCTTGATCACAGCGCCCATCGAGGAGGTCCACGCCTTTGCATTAGCAGCACTGTGCCCTCGGGTAAGTGCTGTGATGTAGTCTGCACCCACCGGAAGTGACAACCCCTGTGCAGAGGGGACGGATCCTCATGTGTTAGGTAATACCAGCCAGTTTGATTTAAAGTGGTTTATTCTGCATAATGTGTCCTGTAATCTAGCATTTTATCTCCCCTTATGGGCTCTCAGCTGAACCCAGACGAGACGTTTTGAAGGGAGGAACGCAGAAAGGTGCGAAACAGATGCTGCAGAAAGCGTTCATCTGGCAACAAACTGTTAACAAATGAGTTATGATTTGTCTTGGCAGGGTTGACCTTAGGATGGGAGGTGCATGGAGGAATGTATCTCACATAAACTAGCCTGTCATGGCTGGGCTACAGTGTGTTGGAAAAGTATTCACAACCCCTTGAATTTTTCCATATGTTGTCTCATTATAACCAAAAATGTTTATGTTATGTGATAGACCAACACAAATTAGTGCAGAGTTGTGAAGTAGAACCAAAAAAAAAAAAAAAAATGCATGGTTTTCAACCCTTTTTTACAAACAAAGTCTGAAAAGTGCTGCGCACTCATTAGAGATGCATGATATATCAGCATTAACACCGCTATCAGCCGACGTTGGTCATTTATTAACATATCTGTATCAGTCCGATAAGTAAAACTGGGCCGATATTAACAACCGATGTTTATACCCAGCTTGTTGCTGTCATGTCAAATACCACATGTTGGCCACGTGGGCACTTTAACACATTGTCTAATCTGTAGGAAAATGCATAATATCGGTAAATATTGGTATCGGCCATAACGGCAGTGCATGCATCCCCTGTGCTTATGTATTAAGTCCAATTTACCCTGATTCCTCCAAATACAACCCATCTAAATGCTTTTAGAAGTCAACAGTTTTTTTTAAATGAGTCTACCTCTGTGTAATTTAGTCTTCTTGATAAATCCTACTTTAATCTCTACAAGGCATGCTGGGGACACAGCATCCCTGTAGAAGACTCTGCTCTGGTCAAATAAAACCAAAACTGAATTCTTTGGCCAACATGCAGAATGCTACGTGTGGTAGAAAACTAAAATCACCATCCTCACTGTGAAACATGGTATCGTGCTATGAGGATGTTTTTCTTCAGCAGGAAAGCTGGTCAAAGTGGATGGAAAGATGGATGCAGCTGAATGTAGGACGTTTCTGGGAGAAAACCTGTTAAAGCCTGCAAAAGACTTAAGAATGGGGTTGAAGTTCATCTTCCAGTAGGACAGCTACCCTCATCATACAGCCAAACCAGCAATGCCATGGTTCGAATCGAGGCATATTTATGTGTTAGAATGGCCCAGTCAAAGTCACACACATTCATGCCACACTTCAGCTTTTTATTTGGTAAAAAATTTTTGAACCAATTTTACAATTGTGCTATTTTGTAATAGTCTAGCAAATGAAATCCGTTTGAAATACTTGAAAATGTTCATGGAGTGTAAGCACTACTGTCTTATATTAGCTTGCTCTGCTTTCACAAGTCTGATGTTAGTTGAAAGGTGTCAAAAACGACCACCCACATACACATTCCGATTCTGTTCCTTCCCATCAGTGAATGAAAGATAGTGAGAAGCAAATATGTTTTTACATCCGCTGCGTTGCCTTCTCATTGATGCGTTTAGTAACTGAAATATTTCCAAACGGGAAAGTTACAGGGTTTTTTTTTTTTTTTTCTCCAAAGTAAATCAAAAAGTCCCAAATTATTCCAAGTCCCTAGTGCAAAATGTTTCCCTGGTTCCGAGCTATTATTGGGACAAAAGCTGTCTGTTCAGCCCTTTCCACAGCTGCTCTTTCTCTCTCCCTTTCTCTCTGCACACTTGCATGCACACACCCACCCATCTTTTTTTGTTCTTTCACAACCTTATATTCCCAGGGAGAAAAAGACATCCTGGCTTCTCTCAGATTAACACTGTCCATGCTTAGACCCTCACACCCACTTTGATTTCTTCAGCAGCCAAAACGGTCGGCTTCTTCTGCCGTCATTTGTTAAAGTAATTTGAGGCCCTGAGTGGCTTCTCATCAGTATTTACTGAGAGGTCTTTCTCCTTGACGGAGCTGTGGTCTATTTTGGTGAAAGCACTTTAAATTCCCCTGGCAGCACTCTTGTTGCTTTTGGGACAAACGGAGGAGGAAAAAACCAAAGTAGCAACAGTATGTTCATATCTTTGGTTATCTTTGCTTCTCTAAGGAGATTTTTTTTTAAGTTGTAACTTTCTGCATGCTTGCTGGTAATTTTGAGATGAGAAAGGAAGACTAATATAATAGTAATGTTATCCCTGGGGCAAGCGGAGGAGGACCCCTCCCACACAGCCTCACCTTGGTTTTTCTTAGGCACCTCAGCAGGAAACCATCCCTCATGGAGGCTCTGCTGTTTGCATTTTCTTCTATCATAGCTGCAGTGAGTCAATCCCCCAGAATGCTGAGGGCAGTGCACTGACATCAGAAGTGGGGAATATTTGTCTGTTGATTGTGAAAGAGGCTCTCTGTTCATTGAGCCCAAGGCTCCTCGTTTAAACATGAGCTTCCTGGCAACCCACTGGTGTCGGGAAGTCTAAATAGGACAGCGTGGAAAGTGATCATTGGCAGATTTAAGGTTGATAAAGGTAGGCTTTCATGCTACTGCATAGCCTTGGCCTCCATGTTGCATTTCAAGCATAGGAAGCTAAAATGGGAATTGGATGGAAAATGACAAAACTGACTAAGGGGCAAAAAGGATAAAAAGCAGGTATTGTGATGTAAAGCAATAATTTGTTGCAAACTCTTCCTGCTGTTTTGTAAATACAACATATGAGCCACTGATGCATCGACTTAAAAGCTGGAAGAGATGAGGTACCATGTGAACTTTCATGGTTAAGTCACCTGATAGGGGCCAGTATGAGACTCTTCCCGGTACGATCACCTTGATTACAAACGCTGTGGTTTCATGGCATTTGTGCAAAAATGCAAAACAAAAAAGTGTAATATGATCTCACCTATTACATTTAAAACTGAAAAGAAACAACTACTCCTTTTATGTTTTATAAAATAATTGAACATGTTGACTGTTACAGTGATTTGTATATCGTAGATTGTATTTATTTGATTTTGACACACAGGCTTAAACTAAAATATAAGTTAAATGCCTGATATATTTAGTAGTGGGCTGCAAGGTGGAGAAGTTGGTCCTGTTGTCTTGCAGCAAGAAGTTCCTGGGTCACTGCTTTGGTTCTCTCTGGGTACTGCAGATTTCTCCTACAGTCCAAAACACCACTGTTAGGTTGATTGGTCTCTCAAATTGTCCTTAGGTGTGTGTGTGGTTCTTTACTGTGTGTTCCTGAGATGGGAGAAGCGGGTATGGACGATTGATGGATGATATATTTAGTAGTTTCTAGTAAGCATACTTATATTACAAAATGTTGCTGTGCCTGTCATTATAGAGTAACAATGGTATGATAACAACCTGATATTAGCAGGTTAATTAGTAAGGCTATTCTCTCATTCTGCTAGCCTGCAGTCAGCTGCTTAACAGACAGCCACTAAAAGACCTTAACTGTACTAAGAGCAATGATGCTTTTATTTCCCCACAATGACTGTTCTTTTGTTACCAGAAATATTTTCAAACAGGGCAAGGTAAGTATATTTATATAGCAGCGTCCATACACAAGACAATGCAGAGCTCTACAGGAACTCAAAGAAACACAATAAAATGGCAAAAATATTTAAGCTTTGCTTTTAAAGGAGCATATGGCAAACACAGAAAAGCATTGCATAAAAAGAAACCTTTGTTAAAATGCAAATTTTAAGAAGAAAGGTAGGTAGAAAAAAAGTCACTGCAGGGATCGTCCTGTTCTCCAAGATCAGTGATTGCCAGCTTCAATCTCACGCTTCAGTCACTTATTAGTGATTAGTCAAACAGTTTGTTAGTGAGATTCTTTGATTGAAAGCAAAAATGTGTCTTGTCCTGATTTAAAGGAGTTGAAAGTCGCTGCATATTTCAGGTTTTCAGGGAGTTTGTTTCAGAGCTGAAGAGCATAGAAACCAAACACAGCTTCTCCTTGTTGAGTTCTGGTCCTGGGCTATGGGGGACACTGAATGAGCAGGTGTTGGATGACCTGAGGGGTCTACATGGTTGGTGTATACAGGTCGAAGACCATTCAGGTCAAGTAAACTTTATTATCTCCAAGAGGAAATTTGTTGGGCAGATAGCATTGAAGACATACAAAATAACCACACATACAAAGTACATACAAAAAAGAGACAAGTCTATGATGGTCCTTACAATGTGGACCTGGAATTGACCAGAAAAATGCACAAAAATGTTGGCTTAAAAATTCTTTACCTTTTAAAGTGCTCAGGAGAAAATGTTGTCCAGTTCTTTAGAAAGTAAATGGGAACCTGCTTACTATGATGTAGAGCAATGAAGTACAAATGTTGCACAGCAAGACCAAATAAAAAGCCTCATCTAGATATGCACGGACTGGGCTTCTGCTAGCTAAGACTGATCTCAAGGTCTGACTTGTGATCTAATGAAAACTGGCCACAAAAGAGAGCAGTTTGAATCCAACTCAGAATTACAAAATTACCCTCATTTGTGCATCAAAATATGTCCCAAACCTTTATCAGATTTTTGCTAAACTCAAAACAAAGCACATCAAAGAGCATTTTGTTTATTACAGACCAAAAAAGTGGAAAGTTTGCTGTTGTAATTAATTTGATGAACAGATTAAGAAGCTTATTAGGAAAATTGTCTGATTTTGATCACTCAACTTTTATTCACATAGTGCCTTTCAGTGCAGCCCGAAGTGATTCACAGACATCCTGGCTGATCAGTTGGTGCATCACTAATAATAAATGCTCAGTTATAAACCAAAGTGCTGTTGTCTGTGCGATAATTCATCTGTAGTATTTGTGTTGTAGATGTTGTAGTATGGTTTTCAGAGTATTTGTTGCTGAGCTAACTGAATCTCCACTGAGGGTTGCTTCTTGAATTTGTCAGATTTTGAGAAGCAAATATTGTCATTTCAGTTTCTCTCAATTATGTTCCACTGAAATGAAAATATAATTAAATTTTCAATATAAGGTGGGCTCATTACTCCATAGCTGTATTTTTCATCCAGTCTTAATAGGCCAGCTTCCACTGCTCAGCTTTATCACCATCTGTTTTAAATAATGTTACATTCACCTGTTCCTGCTTGCAAGATTATTTTCCATTCCTGTTGTGATATCGGTCTCAAAATTAGTCAACGCTGCATCGATTGCCCCTCAAAGTATTTGAAAATAAACCAATGCTGGTCAATATTTTGCATTAAGAATAGCTGCAATGTTTGACTGAATGTAATGTAAGAGGGGTCATTAATCACCCACCTTCAGTTTCTATTAGATTTTTAGAATCTCTAGTTAATGAAGATGCAATAGTTTAGATGAAAATGCTCTCACTGCATATAGTTGAGTTTTTTATTTTCAGATAACAGAAGTATGACTTTTTTTGTATGATTTTAAAGTGAATGGTAATTAAAAGACTGGGGAAAATATCAAACATAACCTCACATGGATTCACTAGAAAAGTCCATCCTAAACCTCTTTAGACTGTGAATAAAACCGACTTTGTCACGTCGTTGTGCTGTTTTAGCACACAGCCACACCTGTACAAATATGACCCTGATGAACAAGACAACAGAAGGTAGAAGCAAGTTTGGAGAAAAAAAAGGGGGAGCATGAATGCCTCAGAAGGACATCTCTTTAACACAGAGGTGGGTTTACCATGGTTTGTGATTAGATTGCTGTTTAACGCAACATTTGATTACATAAGATGAAAAAATGCTGACTTTCATAGTAGAATATGTTGATCCAAAAGAGCACAGATAGTCTACAATAGTCTTAAACAGAAGTGCAGCCTGAAAATTTTGTGATCATTTTTATCGGTTTTCACATATAACTTTCTAAAAGTTGGAAGGATGGAAACTTAAAAACTAATCTGGGGTAAAATTTTAAAGAAATTTGTTTCTATTGAACAACCAAAGGCATTTATAGCTGCAAATAAGCCAAATGTAACCATTCTCAATAATATTATCAAACAGAGAAGAGTGACTCCATATGTTTGTTTACCTGATAAAAAATAGTTTATGTGTCTTTACCAGTAGCTTTAGTAAATATACACACATACACTCCATATAGGTCTGTTTCTAATGGCTGTTTAAAACCAGTTAAGACTGTTGGCTCTATTCTGTGTAATGTGGTGTTAAGATATCAGCTCCTACTTTCAGTATGAGTGTTGTCAGCAGCTGAAGAGTCCTGTTGCTCAGATACTTTAATGTAACAACCATGAAACTCCCTGAAGAGGTCAAAAGAATGTTCTCGTTCTCCTTTTCCCTCTTTGCTCACTTTCAGTCTCTTACACACCTCGTTCTCAACATTATATTTTACATTGTGCACTTTTTCACCCTATCTTTAGTTGAACCCTGACATGCATGCACACACAGAGGTCAGTGTTAACTATAGGAAGAAATGCACATAAAAAAAACAACAACATGGAAGTGGTGCTTCTATTACTCCCCTGCGTACAAAAGATCCCTGACATATAAATACATAGGCAAGGCTTTGTTGCCTTGGCAGCGACGGTTTCGTGGTGCCTTTCCCATGCAGGAACGGCTCATTAAAAAGCATACCTGCCCTCCTCTGCTTATGCTCTGATGTCAGTTTGTGTCTGCAGATTGATTTCTATCTCCTGCTGTAAATAGAGGAGGATTATGTTTACTAGCTCTCTCTCTGGCCTTTGGCTCTTGTAGCGCTTTTGATTTTGCCCTGAAGAGAAAGCTGGTTGACTGATCCCAACAATGGGCCACATTTATCGTTAAAGGGTCCCTCACGAACGTTGGCGCAATCAGAAATAGATTTGTGCAGTCATGTTTGCCTTTGCTGCTTCTTTCCTAATGGGTAATTGCACGTGCCTACTGCTGGCAGCTGTTTCCCCTGACTAATCGGGGTTGTGGAGGAAGTCATGGTTATCTGAGGTTTGCTGAGGTCAGAGCAGCAGAGTCTCTATATATCATTGTCTTTGTGTTTTTAGTGCATCCTGTTGTGGTTCAACTCTCTGATCCATGTCTCTCTCAACAGGCTATGCTAATGAGGCAGCAAGACAGACTGGATTGTCGTGTTCAGAACATCGATGAGCAGCTCAGCAAGTTGGACTCAGATAAAACCCTTCTGAAGGTGAAGTACAGCACATACCGTGCCGAAATTTAGGCTGGGTTATAAACGGATCAATGGCTGTGGGGTCAAATTTTGTGTCGTATTAAAGCAGCTTTACCTTTTCTCCTGTTTCAAAATCAAAGTAAAACATGTAGCATCTGTCACTTTAAATTAACTTAATATCCATAACTCAGCCAGCTTAAGTTGTTAATAAAGTCAGATCAATCTGATAATCTATCATTAAAATAATTTTCATCTGACGCATGAATTACATCTTACAGTTGAATTAATGATTGGATTTATAAAGAACAGCAAATTTCTATTAATTTTGAGGATTCTTGTTTATTAAAAGAATGAACAAAGAAATGTCACTGTTCATTAAAGATTGTAGAGTTAAAAACTCATCTAATACTGGGTAACAGCAGTTACTACATACAAGACAAGTAATTCTATTTCTCACACGATATGTGGAGGAATGTTTAATTAAAAGGCAAAAACTAATTTCTGCAGGAATTAAATCTGGTTAAAGAGCTAAAAATGATCAAGAGTCTTTTAGACTCAGATTCTGTTGTCCTTTTATGATCGACAGTTGAAACATAATTAACCTGTTTGAGCAAAATTATTCAGAAGTTCTGATATGTTTCCTTAGTATTCGGTAGTTAAGCTGTGTGCTTAGCTTTTAGGCTGTGTGACTTGGGTCAAAGGTTTTAGATGTCCTTTAACAAGCTTCTCTCAATAGTCTTTGGTCCATTACTCCTGACAGATCTGGTGTAACTGAGTCAGGTTTGTTTGCTCATACACAACTTCTCAGCCCTGCTCACAGTTTTTTTTTTATCAGGGTTTTATGGTTGACACAAAAAACATTGAAATTTTGTCACAAAGACACTTTGACTAACCTGATTGATTGAAGTTTTTTGTTTGATTGAGCGACCTATTTGTACTCAGGCTTTAACTGCCTTCTGTATTTTCACACAATGTTTTTTCTTCATGATGCCATCTTTTTGTGAGGTGCACCAGTTTCTCCTACAGCAACATACCAGCACAACATTAAAACAATCAGACCACAGGACATGACATGTCTTCAAAAACTAAGATCTTTTCTCTGTATGCATTTGCAACACATAGAAATATATTTCTGTTGCACAGTTCACACACAAGACAAGTGCTTTGAATGAGGATGATTTGCAAACTGTAATCTACCTTTTTATGTAGCTTTAAGAGTAATGGCTTCTTCCTTACTGAGTGGCCATTTAGCATATGTCGGCACAGGAATTGTATCACTGTGGATAATGACTCTTATCAGCTTCAGGAACCATCTTCACAAGGTCTTTTGCTTTTGCTTTAGGGGTGATGCACACATTTCACAGCAAAACGGCAAAAAAATATCTAAGTTACAGAAAGCTAAAACACATTTCCAAGACATGAAAAACAAAATGCGGTAAAACAAAGGCTCACTCTAAATAGACAATTTAGCATACTTTATGGTGTAAAACAAAGATTTATCTAATCTATATCTCTGAAGACTGGCCAGGTCCTGGTGACTCAGTTGGGTCAGGTTTCTTGCAGGGACCAAAGCTTTGATCTGAGTTTCGGTCTCAGACTCAGAACCAAACTTTCTCATGTAAAGCAGATCCACATGTGAGGGGGCAGCCAATCAGGAGTCGATTTTTAGACAACAGAGTGATGTCATGTGATGCAGCCAATGAGCTAAAGGGAGCCTAGAGTTCTTCCTCTATGATATCTGATAAATTCACAGACATTAGACTTTTACCTACTGCATTTTATTTTAACTAGGACCGATTGGTACTTTCTCAGTGTTTTAAACATACAACCGTTTCATGGGATAAAGAGCAGTTTCACATAATGAACATTCATGATTGGACCTTAGGATGACTTATAGACTATTTTTAATAAAAAGTAAATAAACTTCATGATCAAGTGTTTTGTCTCATGTAAGTCCTATTCTGCTGTAGATGGCATTCATGTAAACAGAACAACACAAGAACATCATGGGATGTAAGAAATATAATTTTGGTTTGAAAAAGAAGCATATTTTTGCCCAAGTAATAAAATCTAGCTGGTCAGTTGAGGTGGGCAGGAGAGCAAAAAGTGTTTGATGTTAAAACATTAAAAAATAAACGTTCATGCTACAAATATATGCACATCTTCTGCATGAAGAAAATTATATTTTGTAAAGCATTTGCCAATTCCCTTCTCAGAATACAGGAAGCTTGTAGCAACCGAGTTCCTGTTTCTTACTGTTTCTTCAAAATATACTTTTCAGAAGATCTATGTGTTTATTTGGTAAAATGCCCATCCAATAAGTCAATGCTGGGCTTTGTTAGCATGTGCACTTGTTTATGTATGCCTTTCCCCACAGGAGGCTGTGTGCGAGCTGAAGGAGCGTGTCCGAGCTCAGTATCAGAGGATGTATGCGCTGCTTGAGGCAAACCAAGCGGAGACTGTGCAGATGCTGGAGAGCACTTACACCATGTATGCGAGGAAGAACTCCCAGCAGGTCCTACAGCTCAATGAGAAGCGGCAGGAGTCAGAGAAACTCCTGAGCTCAGTGCAGTCATTCTTTCAAAGAGCAGAGAGTTTAAACTTCATGAAGGTATAAATCGCAACTTCTTTCATTTTTTTCATGTTGTTGATATTTTGAGATGCGTGTTGGGTTTTAATGACCTTTGGATCTTTTTTTCAGAACACCAAACCTTACCAGCTGCTGATGGATAGGTAAGTGTGTATTTACGGAACCAGTTTTTTTATTTATCTGTTCAGATGTCAAATTAGAGGACTTCCAATGTAAAATCTGGTGGAATATTTTCAGCCATGCTTGTAAATATCTTGCTAATCTAATTGATTAGTTTGGGGGTCAGTGGTGATCTTGTATATAGTTGATAGGGTTTTTATCCCCAGTCATGCCACCTGTCAAAGTGCTCTTGGACAAGGCACTATTTCCTAATGGAACTATATAGACTGTAAACTAGGGCTGCACATTACATTGTAAATGTGTCGTTATTGCAACATCAGAGTACACAACATCAGTATTGCAAAGAACTACTTGGACTGCAATAAATATCTAATTATACAATTATAATGCATTCAGGCTCTCTATGCCAGTGATATAAATAGTGATGCTTGTTGTTTTATTGCAGTAGAAAATGTTTCACAGGGGTATTAAGATGTTCTGGTAAAGTAACTGAGAAGCTACGAGAACATTTTGTTTTCAGTAGCTGGATAGATTACTCACTATCTGGGGTCAATGTTTGGATTAAACCCAAAGCAGAAAGATGGTAGTAGTTTAGTATATTACATATTTTTCAAATACCATGTGGCTATAATATTGAAATTTGAAGTTTAAATAGGTGTTTAAGAAAAAATTTGAATAACTTTTTAAATCATAGGTTAAGCCAAAAAAAAAGTTTAGTAATTTAGTTAAAGTTTATTAGTGGAATTTTTACCATATTTTTTTTTTTTTTTTTACTATATCCTGACCAATTCTTACATGATGTGTAAAAGTGTTTTTGCTCCAGGATGCTCTTTTAAACATTTGCATTGCAGAGCTCACTAGGTTGATATCATAAGATACAATATCTTGGAACAAATAACATTTCTTATTTAAGATCCTTTAAAACGCTTGGTAATTTGGTAACTGAAATCTGTCATAAGCAGGAGGCTTTGGCAGTTACATGTGATTCATTGAGTAATTGAAAAGCAGCACTATATTTAGTATGTTACTTCAGCTGAGCCAACTATTGACTTCTTCCTTTGGCCAGTGAACTTTAGATATAAAAATCATTGCTTGTATCCAGGCTGAGGGGCTTTAAACAGCTGAATACAGAAAAAGGCCTGCATCAATAGAACAGTGTTTATACAAATTAACTACCATTTGTTGAAAATATGAGTCCAGTTTGGTTCTGTTTTTAATTATGAAAAAAATGAAATGAAATAGTTAATTTCTTTAGATGAACTAGATTAAAATGATGAAAACTTGATGCTGTGTTGTGCCTAACCTTGGTAATGCTGCAGCAGTGTTTCACAGCAGAAGTAAGATCGTTCTGAATGCAGGAAGCATTAAAAGTAGGTACAAGGTGCCAAAAAGTAACTTTTCCCTTAGCATTACTTTTAAAGGCATATATCATCATTTTTACAACAATTTTTTGTGTTTAGGCTTATAGCTCACAATAGCTATTGTAATATCCACGTCTGAAATGGAGAAATATGTAAGAGACCCACCCAGGGATTTCATAGTACTCTGTTGTAAGCTTGGTTTACCTCTCTACTGTCACAAATTACCAAGCATGGAAGAAATAGTAAAGTTTTTTGTAATTTTTGCTCCAGTTCCAACCTGCATTGTTACTCTAATGGGCACAGCCTCAGCACTTCCATTTCTTCCTACAGCTGTGAGACCAGATTAGCCTTTTTATATATAACGAGCCATTTGTACAAAACAGCAGCAGTGAATGGAAGCAGCCTAAAGTCTCAGTTTTTTTTTTAAACAAATAATTAGACTGTATTTTCCTCACTCTGCTTTTCCAGATGTAACTCCATATATAGTGGTGAAGGTGCATTTGATAGTTACTACTTTGATTGTGAATAATTTGCGTTAGTGTTTTTCAAATATGTAGGTTTTTTGGTTCTAAAATATGATGAAAATCACTTTCTCAGCAGATGTTTATTAATAGAAAATATCTGGGGCTGTTTTTAGAGGACCAACTGTTGTATTTGATTCAAAAATGAGAACCGGAATTATATTTTTGCTGGATACAGGTTAGCATATTAATGAATTTGTTTCTCATTATAGAAATTTGTACTTGTTAGCATGTCTTTCTTAAGATCAGCTACAAATATGGTTCCTACATGATCTGAACTTCTTTCAGTATGCCTTGGGCCTTGGTAAGTGTTCATTTCAGACGCTGGATGAACGTTTTAATGTTGACTTGACTTTGTAGACCAGCTGGTTTTCTTCTCTTCACTAAATCTGGTTAATGTGCATCACTGTGTGTTGGTTGTCCTGTCCTGTATGGAACTTGGTACTGCTGATGTTGGCCAGTAAGGGTAAAGGTACAGAGTGTTAATGAATTACATCTCCTTTAATCCTGCAAAGTTAACCAGTAACTTACTTAATCCTAAATGATCCCAAATGGAGCACTGTTGTATGTAGATAATAGTTGAAGTGTGTCCCAACCAGGTATTCCTACAGCTTTAAACAGATCGTTGTGGGTCGCGGTTTTTATTTGGGTCTCTTTTTTTTTCCCAGGTTAAACTCACATCTAAGTGGGGCCGTCCCTCCCCTCAGAGTGGGCCAGCTCAACTCTCATCATTTTTTATCCGACCTCTCAACGAGAGAGAAGAACCTGCGAAAAATGCTAGAAGGTAGGAGTGAGAAGCATAAAGTAATGAAGAGTTAAGTGTAACCTGTTAAACGTTTACTTGTTAATTTGGTCTAATGTAGCGTGTTTCTCGTTTTTCCCCCCACCCATCATAACCTGTTCAGAGCCATTTAACGAAGCATCCATTCTTGAGGTTGTCCAGTCTCACAGCAGCCGTGCTGGTTCTCAGCTGGGAATGAGTTCAGGCCTGCAGAAGAGGAAATACAGCATGGCTTTCCTGGAGAGCAACACAGAAAACTCCTCTTCCCAGGATCCTCCACATTTAATCTACAGCAGCAAAAAGGCCTTCCTGACTGACCAGAGCCACCGTTCCTCCTCTGTGTATTCCTCTGAGGTCCTCCCCCAGACACCTCATTCTTCTGGTCGCCTTCTTGACTCGGCTGCCCATCACATGGTGGGTCTGGGGTCAAGCTCGAGCCACCACTCAGGAAACCTTTTCACATCCTCCCATTTCTCCAGTGGAGGAGCATCGCAGCAATCCATGTACGAGAGCAGGAAAGTGCTGATGTGCACCCTGAATAACTGCTGCTGCTCCAGAGCCCCGGCTTCTCGTGCCCAGCCTCCGTACCCGGCGCCAGATACCTTCCCCTCTCAGGAGTTCCCCCCGCATGCCCCACTTCCTGCAAGTCAGCCCCTGCAGCATTTTCCCGTCAGGGGCCTGATGGATGCGTCGCAAACTGCCAGGCACCCTGACTTCTATGGCCTGTACAGCCAGTCGTCCACCAAGCATTATGGGACCAAATAAATCAGAATCAGTGTTTGTTCAAACTCCTTTAGGAAATGATTTCAATATTTGTTCAACAACACTTCTGCAAATCATTGTAGCTCATTTATCACAGTAACACTAGTAACTCCTAAACCCATTGTAGGTTTGCAGCTAGTTTCTTTTTCAACTTCACTGTAAGTGCTGATGTGAATATTTTCATCTTAAAGTCCATCCAAGCAGCAAATGAGGAAGTGACATATCCTCCATCATGAGTCCTGCTGTGGGACTTCAGTGCCTAAAGAGACTGTTAACTCAACTCTTACTGTACTTGCAACTCCTTAGCTCTTGATTATTTCCTGCTTGCGGCTTAAAGTAAGCAGGGATCGTCTCCATGCAGATGGAAGTCAGTGTGGCTTGAGGAAAAGAAAAACAAAACACTGGACTCCAAATGCTTGTCACTTTTTTCATGTATTTTTTATAGAAGAATATGAATAAACCAAAGTATGTGAAAGATATTGAATAAATAAGCAGATTAAAACCCGCTACAGGAATCTTCGTCTTATTATTTATGTATTGAACATTGCTATTTAAAACATTGCATCCTGCTGTAGTTTAAAGTAGGGAAATGTAGTGCTGGAAAATGTATTCGCCTCCATTGTTTTATGTTTTGCTTTTTTTGTCACACCTAAATATTTCAGACCATCAAATAAATTTTGATTGCAGACGATATCCTGTAAGTAGTAAATACAAAAAATGGCTTTCAAATCATGATTTAATTCATTAAGAAAAAATGTATTTAAAGCAACCTGGTCCGTTGTGAAAAAAGCAGTTAAACTATACATTAACCATTATTGGCCACATTTTTTGGTTCAGTGTTTTTCTGTTACTGCATCGGTTCATTGAGCACATTTTTTTGCAAAAATTAACATAACATTTCAAAAAAATGTCAAGAGCATCATACCGTCAGTCAGGCATGGTGGTGATAGTGTGATGGCTTGGGTCTGCTTTTGGAACTTGATGATTTTCTGTAATTGACGGAACCATGAATTGAGAAATATTATCTGGAGCACACCTGCAAGTCCACCTCTGAATATCTAAGAACCCAAAAGGGTTTTGGAGTGGCCTAGTCAAAATCCATATTTAAATATGATTGAGATGCTGTGGGATGAACTTAAACATGCCGTTCAGGCTTGAAAACCTTGTTTTGTCTGAAAACAATTCTGCAAATGGGAGATGGTCAGAATTCCTCTATAATGAAGTAAGACTTATTTCCAGTTATCGCAAACATTTGACGGCAGTTGTTGCCGCCAAGGCAGACACAACTGGTTATTGATTTATGGGATAATTACTTTTTTACATAGGGCAAGGTTGGTATAGCTTTTTTTTATTTATTTAATAAATCAAGTCATTATCACACTACTTTTATACTAATGTTTCCCTTGTCTGATATTAAAATAAGCTTGATTATGAAAAATATTGAAGTGTTAAAAATAAATAAGGGGACAAATATTTTTTACAGTACTGCAAGAATTAAATACACCAATGATCATCCATCCATCCTCTATACTTGCTTATGGAATTTGCAGGTACTGTTTTCTATGAAAATACACTTTCATTATTGCCTCTATGAATACTTACGGTGTAAGACTCCACTGGTGAAGAAAAGGCATGTTAAAGCTTATTTAAAGTTTGCTGCAGAAGATTTAGACAAGATAATGAAAAAACTGGGGAGTCTTGTCAGATGAGACCTTTGGGTATAATTTTCTGAGGGAAGAAGGGCACTGCACATCACCCCTCAAACACACCAAAGCTGAAGTTTGGAGGTGGGAACATCATGGAGTTGGGTTCTTTTTCAGTAAGTGCTTCTGGCATACCTTACATAAATTGAAGAAATGATGATTGTAGAATAGTACTGGGATGTTCTTGACAAGAATCTAAAGCTGAAAAAAGGGTGGATTTTTAGTAAGAAAATTTTTTATCAAAAATACATACAAGAAAACTGTCAACCAGTTTCAGAGAAAGAAAACTAGCCTGCAAAAATAGCTGCCTGAAAATCTATGGAAAAAACTGAAGCTCAGAGTGCACAGAAGGCTCCTCCAGAACTTTAAAGAGTTGAAGACATTTTGCATGGAAAAATGGGTCAAAATCACATCTGAACAATGCACTGGGCTAGTTTCCACATACAAAAGATACAAAAACCAGCCCAATGCAATCCTTTGTGATTTGGTAATTACCAAGGAGTTGTGATTACCAAGAAAAAACACTCCTCTACAAAGCACGTTTTTTTGTTTTGTTTTGTTTTGTTTTGTTTTTTTTAATTAAAATGTAAGAGTTTAAAAGAAACAAAGAGCCCTGACTGCAGATCATCCAGCTAAAACAGAGCTGTGTGTGTGGAAAACACGGTGGAGGAGGTTTGAACAATGATTTGTTACAGTGTGCCCCTCAGCAGGCCCATTATCTGCCAATTTAGGACAGTTCACTTCCTCGTCAACATCCTGGTCTCTGGCAAAATCTCTGTCTCATCCCTCTTTGTCTCATTATGAGAGCCGCTTGTCAAGTTAGGTCAGAGAACAGGAATAACTGATGAGCAGCACCTCCTTCTCTACTCCTCTGCCAGGGTATGATTTGCAGGGGCAGGATTGTGCTTGAAGGAGAGAAGGAGGGTCTGAGCTGTGGATGACATAAGTGCAGGGTTTTAATGAGGGCCTGGATGGAATATCGTCATCTTCTATATATCTGTCACTCATGCTCGTTTTTTTTCTTTTTTCTTTTTTTTTTTTTTTTTTTTTTTTTTTTTTGGGGGGGGGGTGTTACCATGCACCTCCCCCACAGTGAGATAATAAGAGAGCTGAGGGGCAAAGTCTGGGTTGAGAGGAAAAGGAAGAGAAAGGGCAGGGTTTGAGGGGGAGGAGGGGGGTGGCATGGCAAGTGAAGCTTATCACTTATTTATTGGCTGTAAAATCTTCCCCTTTGTTTTGTTTTCTGGTTTTATTAGCTCCGTCTGATTTTTTTTTTTTTGTTGTTGTTTGTTTGTTTGTTTTAGTCAAACATTTCTATTTTTTACCTCTCCCTTAAGCAAAGAAAGGAGGGGACATTTAATTACAGAACTACAGTCTTATCTGTGTTTGGAGCCCAAATAGCAACGTTACTATTCACTGCTACTCCTTTTCTGTGTATGTGTGCTACTGTACAGCTGATATTCTAAAGGAGGTCATATCTGATCCATCTAAATTAATTAAGAGCTTATTTTATATCAGTGTTACCGTGTTTGAGGTAAAAAGGACTAAAAACAATACCTGCTGGTGCTAACTTAAACCTGGCAGGTTTTTAAAGTTGTGTTTACAGTTAGGTGTGTGCTCAGGTGCTAGAACACGGTCACAGAGTTTATCCTGTATTTAAGGTAAATAGGTGATGCACCAGCAGCTGGGATCCATTGTAGCAGGTGTGTTTGAGCAGTATATGTTAGAGTACAACACGCCCCGGCCTGCTGTAGGACGCCAGCCAGCAGTACCTGTGCATGGAGAGCTTAGCAGCTGTTCTTTGTATACTTTTTGTCAGTTGGTCAGGATGTAATGGAGTTAAAATGGGTGCTGGTTTTCTTTATTTCTCTGTTCCATGCTTCTTTAAGGAACAGCACCACAACATAACTTAAACTGTTTTGGTTTGTGCTGTTAACATATAAACTTAAAAAAAAACCCAAAAGAAAACATACACCTCCCACCTAAAACCCCCAAAACATTCAGGCCCATTGAAACTGCTTGATTGCTTAAAGGATGCAGTTTATTTATGCCTTTCATTTTCACTCAGAAGTTGACGTTTCCAAGACTGAAGTTGTAAAAATGAATGGTTTCTGGAAGTTGTAGATTTCTCATCAACCTGGCCCCAAAATCCAATATGGCTGCCTTGCAGAGACCATTTAGTGATCATTGCAGTACAAATGAGTTTACTTTAACTTTTAATTGATCTTCATTTCATTTATCATCACAGTACTATACAACCTCCTTTAGTGAACACATTGCTACAGTGTCTGACATTGTAAAAATGTAAAGAAATAGATCGTTTCAACCTGTCTTGATAAGAGTAGTTAGCCTGGCATATCCAGAGTATATCTCTTAGCAAATTTCAACGCTTTTCCAATTTGGAACTGGAACACAGTTGAGTTTGATGTAATTTCTTGATCCAAGTTCTAACTTTAGAGGTAAAAGGAAAACTTGCCACCAGCAGCTGTTCCTGTATATTCTACCTTGTCAGATATCTTCTGACAACCACTAAAAACAGTTCAAGTACCACAGTAATTGTACCACAGCTTGAGAACCATGACCAAAGCATATTTCTGTGTAATTCCTCACAACTTTCTCAACCTCAAGCACCTCTCACAGCTCTTTACCCTTTGTGCGGATCCAGTTTAAACCCAAAAAAGTTTGAGTGTTGAAGAGAGAAACGCCGTAACATGCCTGCGATTCTAAATATAGCAGTAAATTCAGTTGTAAACAAATTAAGCTAGAATTATATTCAGTTATTAAAAGTCCGTAGAGATAAAAATAAATTAACAGCCCAATTATTTGCAATTGCTTTCATTATAATTCCTAGCAGGCTTGCTTAGATCTCCACTCCTCTGAGGACTGGTAACTGTCTTGACTTGCAAATGATCTCACCACAGATTGATGAATTCAGTGTTTGGTAACAGCCTCATTAGAGTTTGCAGATTGATGGATGGCAGCTGTCCACTCTCTAAGATCTTTACTAATACATTATCTTCTCTTTTTGTTGACACACTTATCAGATCAGTCTTTCCCCATATATCTCTAGTTTAAATTCTTTTTTAGAAATTGACTTTTGACTTTTCCCAATTTAATTTGGAAAAGTCAATTTCCAAAAATTGAAACCAATTTTTTTGAATCTGACTTTTCCAAAAAAGGCTTTAACTTTACCTTTAACTAGATCTGTTGGTCATATTTGACTGAGATGTTTTTGATCTTTGAAAGGCTTTATTTCTGTTAATTACAGTGATTTTCTGCTTTCAGTTAATGAAAACATAACATTTAAAATTAGAATATTACATCAGACCAATAAAGGTGAAAGAACCTGGGATCCTAAGATCTCTGTCTGTCGTTGAAAAACAATATTTATCAATATGTACTGTACATAAATTTACTCCTAAAGTTTATATTTTTTTTTAAAAAAAGTTTCAGTGTAAGATTAGACCACAGCAAAAAGATAATTTTATTGTAAGGCCTTTTACAAATCTTTAGGGTTCCCAGGAAATTTGTCCTCATCTCCGTATAATAGGAATAGCAAAGCAAGTTTCAGTTCATTTAAAAACTTTTATATACAGCAAATTTAAATAAATGCTCACATGAGACAGGTAGAAAAAGAAAAACTAAGGGCCTTGCTGGTTCCAAGTAGGCAATTGCTTAATAATGTATTTAAATGAGTAATGTGCTACAGCATGGACTACCCTGGAGCAGTGGGAGTTTACTCATCTAATGAGGCATTGTGAAGTATGGAGGGATGGGGAGTGTAGATAAATGTGAAGGCCTTTTGATTTGGCTCATATGGGAGACCTTCATGATTAATACCAGAAAAACAAGGAGATAAGGAGGAGGGAAGGACAGCTTGATATATATGAAGAAGAATGAGTGGGATGAGGGTAAGTTAAGGTGGTGGGGGTGGGGGGTGAGCGGGAGAGAGGGTGAATGTCTGAGGGGGAGGCTGAGAGGTGGTTCTGAGAATGAGACAAACAGTGGATGAACACCTCTTGGAAGAATTCTTTAGTTCCAGTACTGATGACAGTTTTTCATGTGGGGGGATCACTCAAAGCTTTTGACATGTTCTATTTTCACCTTGCTTCACTCTTCATGCTGTGAGGCACTGTGGAGCGTTGTGTACACAGGTGTGTTGCCTTTGTATAGTCCCAGTGTGTCACAGGTAAACTTAACTCTGAACCACCAATACATCTCAAAGAAAGTTAAAGAAAACACGATGCACATGTCATCCCTGATGTAATGTTACAACCACAGAGTTCACTGGATTTCACAGGGGGTTAAAAACACAGAGCAGTGCATAATTGTGAAGTGGAAAGACAAGGATGGATCGTTTTGAAAATGTTTTACAGATGCAAATCTGAAAAGTGTGGTGTGCATTTCTAATCAGCCACCATGAGTCAGTAGTTTGTAAAACCACCTTTCCAAGCTCAGTCAGACTGGATGGTGAGTGTCTGTGAACATACATTTTTTAGTCTTGCCACAGATCCTTGGTTGGATTTAAATCTGGTCTTTGATTATGCCATTCTAACACATCAATCTGCATTGATCTAAACTAGTGGTTTTCCACCCTGGTCCTCAGGGCCCACTCTCCTTCATGTTTTACATGTGCCTCTGCCCCAGCACACTTGATTAAAATGATTGCATTATCTCATCAGCATGGTATCAATTCCAACAGAAGCCTTTTAATCACCCATTCATTTTAATTGGGTGTCTAGAAGCAGGGAAATGTCTAAAATGCAGGACAGTGGGCCCTGAGGACTAGGACTGAGAACCACTGATTTAGCTGTAAGCTATTACATTGTAGCTCTGGCTGCATGTTTAAGCCTGTTGTCATGCTGGAAGGTGCAACTCTGCTCCAGTCCTCAATCTGTCAGTCTTTAACAAGTTTTTCTCCAGTTTTGCCCATGTTTCAGTGATTTTCTTTTCATATTACATTTGTGTGTCAGCCAAATTTTTAATTTTGATATAAATGGTAAAATATCTTTTGCAAAGACGAATAAATTTTATACTTCACAGTTTTTCTCTAGTGATGTTGAATTCAGGCTAACTTTTCAAATCTGGAAAATATGAAAAAAAAAATCAATGCATTTAATGCATTCCTATAAAGTATTACAGTGGACAACAGAGTAGCCAACATGGACTGTATGCATGGACATTTTTGGATGAGCTCCACATGAAAGGCAAATGAATATAAATTCTTCTACTATGGAGTAGTATGCTGTGTTTGTGGTATTGGTCTGGACACAGTAACACTGACAGGAACATGGACTCAAACAGCATAATGCAAACAAAGTGGCCATTCATCAACCATTTAGGATTCTAACCCTCATCCGCTTTGAAATTTGCACCAAATCTCCTTCTCAGAAAACCAAGAGATGCCCACAGAGCGAGCCCACATCAAATACAAAAATCCATAGCCAACATTTATTGATCCAGAGGTCTATTTTCGCTGGTAGAAATCGTTGGTAACATAAACCAGTCCCATGTCCTGTGTTTCAAATTTCAGCTGGCGAGAAACAGGCAAGTTCAAATGAGCTATTGGTAATATGTTCATATCGTGTTAATTGTTAATTCTGAATACAGAAGACACTTTAGAGTCCTCCTGTGCTCAACAGCTGTATATCTGTCTGAATCAGAGCACAGAGTGGTGTTAGCTGTTGTCATAGTAACTCTAGGATACACAAGAGTGACACTGTGAAGTGTCAGAAGTGGAAGCTAAAAGTTTAGATAGATAGATAGATAGATAGATAGATAGATAGATAGATAGATAGATAGATAGATAGATAGATAGATAGATAGATAGATAGATAGATAGATAGATAGATAGATAGATAGATAGATAGATAGATAGATAGATAGATAGATAGATAGATAGATAGATAGATAGATAGATAGATAGATAGATAACTGCAATTAGATCACTTTAAAGTGCTATTGCTTAATTGGATGTTGTTTGTCTTTTCATGTCCATTTTATGGTATATTTATTCTCTATTTTTAAACTTTTCTATTCTTGAGTTGGGGAAACACACAAGAATTCCAATGTGCTTATACTTTAATATATCTGAGCAAATGGCAATAAATTCTATTCCATTCTATGGACAGTTACCAGAAAAACTTCAAATAAAATAAATTTATCAGGGTGCAGTATGCCTCCCCTAAATGTCTCCATCTGTGGTTTAAAACCCCTCTTATTGCAATGGAATAAATAAGTCTGATAATTGTCAGGATTAAGGTTAAAAAAAAAAAAAAAAAAAAAAAAAAAAAAAAAAAAAAAAAAAAAAGTTGAAAAATGATGTGTTTTATCCTAACTTGTCAAAGCAAAAAGGATAGTTTTAATAATAATTAATTAATAAATAACGACCACCAACATAGCACAGCCAGTGGATGGATAGTATATTCTTTTTTTAATAGAAGAGGTTGTACAGAAAGGAAAGCGTTTTCTTTGAATCATTTACAAAAGACTTTGCACAAAAAACTGCCAGAACAATCATGAAGAAGGATAGTTTTTTCTATTGTTTTATTAAGTTCTCTGTCACAGAACCAAACAGCCCTCTGGACACACATTTAACCTCTACATGAAGGTGAGGGCACAGCACTGGACCATGAAATCCTTCTATCCAGTAAAATTGGTGCAAATGTTCCCAAAACGCTCCCTCAGCCTGCTGTGTAGCGGCCGGATGTGGTTTATGAGTCAGAAAATAAGAAGCAGCAGCACCTGCTCTCTGTGAAGGTGACATTAACTGGAAGATTAAAATACATTGATTTCCTACCTGTCACATGACTTTGGTGCCTGGTGATTGGCTGACGGCAAGAATGGCAGTGTTGTTAGCAGACAGTTGTCATTAAGGGCATCATCCACCAAGACAGCACTGGAGGCAGGACTGAGTCAGGATACATTTTCCCACTGCTGCATCCTGACCATCAACATGCACAGTTCAACTCTGGATGATCAGGTGCATTAAAATGACATCAAAAAGTACCAGTAAAAGTTTAGGATTTCAAGTCAGGAAAGGAAACTCATATTTAAGTGTTTATTTCAGGTAAATTTGATCAATGCGGCTTAAAGCTGATGAATACCCAGAATTCAGTTTCTCTGAAATCAGAATATTATATAAGACCAATAAAAAGCTGAATTTTAACAGTGAAAAGTTATCCCACTAAAACGTATCTGGATGTACTGCTTACTTGTCATTCAAACTGTGGGATTGGGAGTCTCATATCTTCCTCTTGACCATATTTCACAGGTTCTCTGTGAAATATGGTCAAGATTTCACCTGGCCAATCACCTGGATTGGTCAGGTGAGTTTCTTGGCCAATCCAGCAGTGATACTGTGGTCATTAAAACAGGTACTGGTCATTTTGGCAGAGTGGGCAGCGACCAAGTCCTGCTGCAAAATGAAATATAACATCTCTTTAATGCTTGTCAGCAGAGGGAAGCATGAAGGGCTCTAAAGTTTCCTGGTAGATTTCTGCTCTGACTTTGGACAGTGGACTGAGACCAGAATATGATGTGACTCTGTCTGTGGAAAGTTCACAATGGACCTCAAGCAGCTTGGATTTTATGCACCATGCTCAACTTTCCATTAATATGCTTGAACATGGCACTCTGCACACTCAGCTGCTTTAGTGAGAACCTTTTGTGGCTTATCTTCCTTGTGGAGGATGTCAGTGAGTGTCAGCTGTCTTCCCCGTGATTGTGTATACCATAATATTACATCTCTGTCGCAGCAATGTGGGGTTTTGTTTTTTTTTGGTCTTATATTCTAATTTTCGGAGAAACTGAACTTTAGGTTTTCATTAGCTGTATGCAGCAGTCATCAAACACTGATAAACACTTTCTGTGTGTAATTCTCTATTCCACTGCATAGAAGTTTCAGTAAATTGAATTTGTGAGCTAAATTAATGTTCCTCCTGAGACGCGGCTTCACGTGGGCAGAGCGTATCTGCTGAGCTAAAGCCGAGGAAGATCGTGTGAGTTATGGGGGCAGCTGACACACAACTTTCACCGACTTTGACAATTTTTAATCAAATCCTGAAAAAGCCTCATTAAGGAGCAAAAATGCCTTAAACAATTTGAAAAGACCAGGTTGTGGAAAACAGAAACTCAGTTCTCTTTGTCTTTCAATCACACAGAGGATCCTTTAAAAAAAAAAAACCCCACTGAGACAAACTAGAGCAGCTGCTTCTATCTACAGGTGAGCTCATTAAACAACACAGCATAGCTTCCCACCACAGGCCATGTCTTCCTGCTAGGCTGTTTGTACAGCTGAGAATATGTATGTAGATGATTCACTGCAACTGGATATAACTCCATCTGCCTTCATAAAGCTTTAACGGACATTGCCTCTGAGTTATTCATTGTTTTTGGAGGTTTACAGACAGCCTGCATTCAGGTTTAGAGGACATTTCTGACTTTATTCATCTCTCTCTCTGTTGGTTGCTTTTTAGGGATTTTAGATACAGTTCTGTGTTTATAAATGTAAGAAATTTGAACATGTGGGTACATAATAGTGTCATATGTGCTTGAAAAGGTGAAATTCACATTGATCCTTCAGTACATTCTGCTGTAAGGCCAAAATCTTATAAGTCGATGAGGGTTAACCTGTTATAACATCAAACAGCAGTGAAAAAAACCTTCAGTGCATCACAAACGTGTAGACACTCCTGTTAAAATGACCAGTTGTTGTGATGTAAAAATACAAGACTAAGAAATTATTTCTACTTTTTCTACATATAATTTAACATGTACAGTTCAAGTGAAAAATAAATTTATAAGTGGAAAAAAATAGCCCTAAAAGCTGTTTAGGGATGTGTGTAAAAGTGCACACCCCACAGTTAGTACTTTGTTAAAATCTGATAAACTTGAGAGAAAGCTCTGCTGCCTCAGTTGGATTTTCCTGACATTTGTTCATGTGCCTCCTTTAAATAAAGTCATAGTTAGCAGAAAGATTACATTAGGAGTGTCAATGCGCGGCCTGAGTGCCATTTGCAGTCCCTGGTCTGATTTTGCGTGCCCCCACGCCCCCTGATGTATTTCAAGAATGATAAAGATGTAGCTCAGCAGAATGGGTGGTTGATTCAGACTGAAACATTTTATTTTCATTGAGAGCAAAGAAATTTGATAATATTAAAATGTTTTTACAATAGAAAATGTTAGGTACAATACAAAGTATTTGTATTCTTATCACCACGCTTTTTACTGTTAAGTAAACAGGACCCCATCTATGCAGTGACTTGCTCAAAAAGAGTTTGGTGCATCCACATCTGCTCTTAAATAATTAATACAGCAAACTTTTTCAAAGAAAGAGTGACAGAAATCCTGTTCTTATTACTGAGAATAGATCATTTTTGGGATTTTTTTTCCAATCAAGCACAAAAGAATTTGCAAACTGAATGTCTTTCTTTTAATAAGCAAAACATGCAGAAACCTTTTTAAGTTTTGGATCTACAATGGTTTACATATCCCATTGCTATAAAAATGACTGACTAATTCAGTTTAATTGAAATATTAGATGCTTAGTTTATCATTTGGCAAGTGAAAAATAAATAAAAGAATTTTTAGTGACTTTAGTTTTTAAAATTAACTTTTTTTGGTCCACAAGTACTTCTGACTCGACAGTTTTAGCCAACATGACAACAGTTTGGATCAAAGGGATCTTATTGTATAAACTAGCCCTCTATAACTGGTTAAAGCTCCATCCTGCTGCAAAACACCCACAAAAGATGACAGTGCCACCTCAGTACTTCACAGTTGAGACGGTGTCCTTAAGCCTGAAACCATCATCCTTTTTCCTCTAAATGTAGCGAAGGTCATTATGGCCAGTTTTAGTTTTACCATAGCAAGAATGAAGATCTTTGTCTTGGTGTGCATTTGCAAGCTATAATCTGGCTTTTCTTATTTTCTATTTAAAGCAATGACTTCTTCATCTCTGATTGGGTTTTCCAGCCGATGTTTGTACAGGACTAATTTCTGCGTAAACAATGATCCTCTCTTACCAGCTCCAGCCAACATTTTATGGTCTTTTGGTTTTGTTCTGGGGTTGAAGCACACATTTTGTACCAAAACACTTTCCTCCATGGGGCACAAAACCTGACTTATCGCTGAAAAGTTTAACAGCTGGACATTTCCATGCTGTTTATACCTGTGTGTATTTCTTTGACCAGATAAACAAGGCATATTCAGGCATCTGGATATTGCACCCAAGGATAAACCAGTGCAGGTTCACAATTCTTCTCCTAATGCCTTGGCTGAGTTTTGAATCCCAAAACAGGAATCATTTCATTTAAAGTCAGACAGTGAGGGAAAAATAAAAGTTGTGTCTTACAGTGCATGTAAATATCTGGTTTAAACTACAGTCCCATTCAATAAATAAGACTATATGTTCCAATGAAGCTCATTAATTAGATTAAATGTACCTTTTGAAACAACCTTTAAGCAGGTACTAAACATACTAACATTTTCATTAACACCATGTTTGTATTTTTTTTATTGGTCTGATATATTCTAACTTTAAATGTTTTCATTAGCTTTAAGTAGAAAATCACAATTAACTGAAATAAAGGCTTGAAAACAGTGTGTTTAATTAATCTATAGTGAGTAACTGAACTAATGAACTTTTCAATAATATTCTAATTTACTGAGATGCACCTGTATGTAGTTTCTACCAGGTAGGAATCAAAATTCATGGTAAAATTATAAACTGTGAAATTTATTGTAGCTGTATATTCTACCAGCCTAAAACAGCTTAGATATATATCATTAAAAGCACAAAATATCGATACCAAGATGATATCAGTATCAGATCAATACTAGTGCGGTAAAATTGATAAAGTTTCAGATTCCCTCTTGAAATTTTCGTATTGTTGTTTCTCAACTCTACCTTAAAAAGAGTTTGTGTGATTTGCTCTCAAATAATAGTTTTTAGCACTTTGCTACCGTTTGTCAGGTTAATATGTATTTTGTAGACACGTATAAACTTTGCCCAAATTCTGCTCTTGGTTTGGAAAAAATAATTCAAAAGGAAAAAAAACAAAAAGACAAAAAAACCCCCACAAATGTCAGAAGTTTAACGATAAGTCAAATCTAAGTAAAAAGTATCGGTATCAGTATTGGCTATACTGGCACTATATTTACCTAGTATCTGATTGATACCAAAACATGCAGTATCGCACACCTCTAACAGCATCCATTCCTATCAGGGTATGTAAATTTCTGACCACAACTTATTTTCAACAACTTCCAGCTACAAACTGAAGATATAGTCAACAAACATTTATTGAACTGCATATAAATCATCTAATTATTTTATTCAGTTTGAATCAGAACATGTTCTTTCCTGAACAGGACAAATACAGCGTTATAAATCTTAAACGACATTAGCATCAGCTGGTGGTAACAGAGGTGTTTTTTTTCCCCACCAATGATGGTGCAGTAAAATCATTACAATGGGAATGTTACTATATACAGTGGAAAAAAAAAAAAAAAAAAAAAAAAAAAAAGTGGATATATTTTGATATCAAAAAACACATACAAATAACTGTCTTATCCATAGCGACAGTGATGAGGTGAAAATATGGATGTTTTGTTGTGGCTCTTCTAATGGCGTGTTTAGCTGCCACCGCACTGTGCTTTTACGCAGCTGTGTGGAAGAGGGTGTAAAATCTGTCCATCTGGTACAAAAAAACCTGATAATTTCTCACATCAACAGCTTTATCAGAGGGTCCTCTCTGTCTACTGATTCTTCTTCTTCTTTGCTGGTTTGACAGCAGGCAGCTCTTCTTCCTCAACGTCATCGTCATCTTCCTCCTCCTCCTCAGACAGATCGGAGTCTTCAACCTGTGAGACTGAGAAAGACAGGATCAGGATTTAATATTGATCTGACCAGTATTATTATTGTTTTCTAATATAACTCCACTTCCAATGCAGCTACACTGGCTCTTGGTATATTTTTGAGTGCATTTCAAAATCCTGGTTTTGACTTGGAGAGCTCTGCATGGACAAACTACAGTCTCCCCACACTTCTGGGGGTTTTATGTGACAGACTAACACAAAGTAGTTAATGATGGTGGAAGGGGAAGGAAATGATGAGGGAGCTTTTAAAATATTTCACGAATACAAATCTGAAAAGTGTGACAATAATGAGAAACTGGTCCTGTTCCAGCATTGAGTCAGAGTCGCTGGGGCTTTCAGCTCCAGGTACATCATGGGGTCTGCAACCCCAGTCCTTGAGTGCCACTATCCTGCAACTGTTGGATGCATCCCTGCTAACACATCAGAATTAAGTGAACGGTTAATGACCAGGTCTTTGCAAAATGTGCTGACATGCCAAGGAGGTAATTCAGGCTTTTGATTGAGGTGTCTTGAAGCAGGTAGGCATCAAAAAGTGGCAGAACAGTAGCTCTTGAAGACCAGAGTTGCAGGACCCTGAACTACAAGCTATAACCCTACATGTGGTGCAAAGCCAACACTGCACATCACCCTGAAAACACCATCCCCACGGTTGATCATGGTTGAGGCCGCATCATGCTTAGGTGGTAGTTTTTCTTTAGCAGGAAAGCTGGTGTGAGTTGATGGGGAAAATGGACCGAGTTAAAAACAGTCAGCTTTGGATAGAAAATCCTGTTAAAGGCTGCGGAAGACTTGGAACCTTGGGTGGAGGTAAATCTTCAGGACAAAGTCAAAGTTGAAATGGAATGGTTTAGATTCAAGTGTTCAAATGGCTTAGTCAAAACCTGGAACTAAATCTAACTGAGGAAGAACAGGGGAAAAATATTTGTGTTTGTAATGTGACAAAATGTGAGAATCTTTTAAGCAGCACGTAGCAGAGTAAAAAGTTACCAATAAGGTGGAGGCCGCTGACAGAAACTGGTCCTGTTCCAGCTTTGAGTCGTAGAGTCACTGGGGCTTTCAGCTCAAACTCTCCCAGACTCACCTAAAAAAATATGATCAAAAGGAGGTCAACTTCAGGACAACTTCGTCTTCCTCTGTGTGGATAATGAATGACTGTGTGATTAACTTACCATAGGCAAACACTTGATGTGAAGGTTGGCTATGGGCACTGAGATTTTCTTTCCCAGGTGGTTAATAGCGGTTACCTCCACCACGTTGCTCTCCTCCTTGGCTCCCTCACCAAGGCAAACCTGAGGGGGGAAAAAAATAGTTATTTATTTGCACTGCTGCAACACAAATCCGAGCAAAAAAAATCTGCTGATAGATTCGTAAACTTGCAACATCGATGCTAAACACATCGACAGACTAAACATGCACGTTAAAGATTATAGTAAAAACTGAACACACTGTTCTAAGTTCAAGGAAGTGCTCCAGGTCCTCTTCTTCATCTCCTTGGAAAGTGTAGAAAGGTACTTTAGAGGACAGCTCGCAGCCTGGAAATAAAATAAAACCATCAAATTTATGTACAGCAACATCACAAGAAACATCGGAGCATCCAGTAACCCACGTGTGCGCCGTCAGAGCAGAATTTGAAACTGATTGAACTATTCTTACTGAACAGGAAGCTCTCCAACTTTGTGTCTGTGGTAGGAGGGAGAACCGAGGATTCGTCGTCACTGAAAGACATTTTGTAGAAGCGTCAAAAGTTGGTTTGAATCCAAAAGTTTTAAGATAAACCAACGCTCTGCGAAAAGAAGAGCGTCGCAAAGCAAGGGCGAAAGACGCACGTCATATTCATGCGACCGTTGTTCTGGCTTTTGTTTTGGTCCCCTCGACCAATCACCTTCGAGGAAATAAAGATACTGGCTCCGCTATTTTACTTCTAATTTATTTATTTTTTTCCAGCAACAACTGCGTTTATTTCTTCCAATTGTAAAGGTAACAGATGGCTTACCTTATCAGAAGGTAAAACGGGTATGGAGTTTATCTATCTTTGGGTTGAGGAGCTTGTCGTTTACTAGTTTAAACAGGCAGAACCTTTTTTTCCAAGATTTTATTTATACAACTATGTACAACAAATTACAAAGATGGACATACGAATGTACGTCGAGGCTTAAGGCAGGAAAGATAACAAAGATTACAAACAGAAATGGGAGTAATAAAGCAAATTTTGGCAGATTACATTATAAATTCAGTACAAAGTGATATAGTTTTTAAGGCTTTTGCATATTGGTACAACACTGTAAGCTACTTTATATTTATCTCGCCTGCCTTTTTGATTTATTTTCGAAAGTGAATTATCTTTGAACACGTTACATAACACTGGATAAAAACAAACAAACAAACAAACAAAAAAAAAAAAAAAACAGCGATAGCTTACCTCTCTTTGGAAAATAAAACACGGAAATTACCGAGGGTATAACAATAATAATAGTATGTTAAAGAAAGTGTTTTAAATTCATAGAAATTAATTTTGTGGCCACTTTTCTGAAATTGCAATACCATGCATCGTGAATTAAGTCTGGTGCCAAACGCCGGATTCTGATCTTTCATTGTAATTCAGAATAATAAAAAAAAAAAAAATAATAATAATAATTACTTAAACAGGAATTACCGCACATTTTTTGGAAAACAACAAAAAAACTAATCTAAATTCCGAGGGTACGAGAAATTGTACACTTGAAATAAATGTTACCACTAATAATGTCTTAACTACTAACCACAATAAAGTTTCATTGCTACATTTTCAAAAATTATCAATAAGTTAGTGCCAAACCCCAGATCCTAATTTCTAATTCAGGAAATGATGCCTTTAAACAAAAATAGTTTTTGTCTTTTTAAAAAAAAAAAATGAAGAAAAGCTGATAAAAAAGTTAGATTTTTAATAAAAACTTACAATATAAAATAAAACATGCAAGGCGGTTTTAAATATTGTAATAAACCTAACTTTTGTAAAGGATACTAAGGAGTTTAAACTCATAAAATATTATTTTGTTATCACATTTCAGTTCAGATTTAGGATTTTTATCACAATTCAGATAAATAACATCATAACCTTTGAAAAGAAACATTTTTTATATTCTTAAAATAACTTTATACAAATACATTTTTATCAAAGAAAACTTTTAACCCTTAAAATAGAATTTTGTTGCAATTTTTTCTGATAAACCTGAAGTTGGTACCAATGACGAGACTGACCTCTAACCACAAATCAGAGTAACAAAAAAAAAAAAAAAAAAAAAAAAAACGCTTCACAAAATATTGCCATGTAAAACTAAGTATCTCTGATCATTCTTTCAGTTTCAAAATAATGAAGATAAAAAAAAAAACAAAACAAAAAAAAAAACAAAAAAAAAACTGCAAGACACAAACAAGTAACTTTATATGATTTATTAGTTTAATGTTATTTATCTTACATAGAAATTTTACAGAAATAAACAGTCACCTTAATGACTCCCATCCCCAAACTTAAACTGTACAGTCTGAGGGATTTCTCCCAATATTTAGTCAAATGCATCTAGCAAAAAACAAAATCACAAGCATCAAACTGTAAAATATCCTCTTAGAAGAGGTAAGAAACTAAACACCAACTTCATTTGCTGGAGAGCAGGTCTGTTAGCGAGTTTCATTCCTTGTTGACCAGTGGGGTGGCTCTGTCTAACAAGGGGTTAACATTCCGTTTTCTTTCCACTAAAACAAAACGGAAGCAATTTTCAAAAATAATATACAAAACCTTTTAATACTTCACAAATGATATTTACAAACAATCTAAGCACAACACTTTTATGCATGTAGTTAAAAGTGGCATGCTTCTTCCTTTATGTAACATCAGAAGAAACTTTAAAGTCAGCCACAGCAAATCCAACACACCTCATGCACATTATGAATGGAAATATCACATTGACAGGCAGCTACGCGACAGCAACTGCTGATCTTCATTTAACCAACAGAACACGCCTGTTATTCACCAAAGTACTTCACTAAAACGAAAAAAAAACCTATACTTCTGCAAAAACAAATGGAAATGAGTCAGAATAGGAAGCATTCAACATACAGATAGAAAAAGGCCAACAATAATTTAGCTCCAGGGCTTTAAGCTGCAGCTGAAACACATGGAACCATCATCAGGATTTAGCAACCGCTCTGACCCAACAGAGGCTCGTCTCAAAATACATTCATTTGAATGAAATGATGAGACATCAGAGATTAATGTAAAGCAGTGATTAAAGAACTTAAAGTATACAACAAAACAACAGTTTAACTACAGTAAAAGTGAAGTATTTTTAACCAATGCACCTAAAGCCAAAGGCGATTAAAACTTAAAATATTTTGGTCCCAATGATAAATTTTAGATTTCTTTCCAAAAGAGGACATCAAGCAGATGTTTCATTGCAATTAGGAAAAAACTCAAACTGATGCACATTGCTTAATAATCTCTACAAATTTATAAACAAATCAAACATACAAAAAAAAAAAAAATCATCTCTGTGACAAATATTGGAAGATATATTAAATACCTGGAAGATGCTACAGTCTTAAAATTTTTTAAAGAATCAAAAAAAAAAAGGGCTCAAGAGTAATAGCTGGAGGGGAATGAAGCAAAACACAAAAAAAAAAAAAAAAAAAAAAAAAAAAAAAAAAAAAAAAAGGAGAAGCAAACTGTAAACAAGTATAGTTTTTCTAGTGCTTAGCAAATGTTAGCAGCTACTTTAATGAAAATTCAAAGAACCCCTTGGCTAACTTTCGTCAACACTTTGATGTTCAGGCCTTTCATATCCCAGTGTAACATGGAGGAGAAAAAAAAAAAAAAACACAGAAAACATTTTAGCCCCTCTTTTCCTGTTTGACACCAAATTCCCGTAAACGTCTTTGCTGTGTAATTACAAAATAGACTGAAAGCAGAAGAGGAAGGTTGTATGACAGCCTAAGTTAGGAGCCACCTTCTTCTCATAGCTGCTGCTGTTTCCTTTCTTCTCTCTTTTTTTTTTTTTTTTTTTTTTTTTTTAGTGGGAGGATAAACGGAGGGATGGATGTAGTGGCGAGTCTTGGGGTCCTAAAAAAACAATCCTAGGGGGCCACACCTGATGCTACTACCGGGAGTGGCGAGAGACCTCTTATTTCACCTCTCCTCTTGATCTGCCAAATCCAACAGGGCGGCACATGGTTTCTGTGTGACTTTTGTGCTTGTTTACACAAAATCAAAAAAAAAAAAAAAACAACACACGACATCCTGGGGTGAGCCCAAATTTAATGGCAGTATAAAAATAACCAAAGGTTTTCCACATGAAGGTACTGCTTAAGGTGTGTTGACTCGATCGTGCTGTTGCTGTGTAAGCACGCTTCTTCAAAGGCTGCGTCCCATAATGATGACGTCTTTAGGAAAGCCATCCATTTTAGCCACTTCAAAACATCCCAGCTTACTGTAGAACTCCAACATTCGTTTATCAGTCTGACGAACTTTACAGAAAGCACCATGAGAACCTAAGAGTAAGAAAAACGAAACGGTAATCATGTGACAACCACAGGTTTTTATGTAGTTTGCTGGAAATGTATTTAAACAGACCAACATAGCGTGTAAGTGACCTGGAAGAAATTATGGGTTTCGAAAATATTTGACAAATGTAAATCTGAAAAGTGTGGCATGCATTTGTATTCAGCCCCTCTGTGTCAGTATTTTGTAGAAACACCTTTGGCTGCAATTACAGCTGCAAGTGTTTTGGGGAACGCCTTCACCAGCTTTACCGATCTAGATACTGAATTTTTGTCGAAGCATGTCATGCTGAGTCAGACTGGGTGGGTTCTGACTAAACTTCAGCAATTTGGGCAAAAAGATTAAGCTTTATAATTAAAGACATAACTCAACACAAACATGTTGCTCATTTTGACCCTGTGAATTTTTACACTACGTTGAAACAAAAACAAAAACAAAAACAAAAAAAAAAGACAGGCAGGCTAATCGTTGAGATAGCTGCTACTTACCATTGGCCTTAAGAGAAGATAACAAACATCCCATCATGCTTTTGGCTACACTTGGGTCAGTGACTTTGGCGTGAATGTCCACTTTGATGAGAGATGGAAAATTGGACAGGAAAGAGTCCGGAAGACCCTCCTCCTCCTCATGAAAACTCAGTATCATCTTCTGCAGAAATAAAAAGCAGATCATGGAATAAAGTCAAAAAGAGGAGAAACTATGCTGCATGATGCCTATCCAGATGCAGTGAGATCATACTTCAGCCTCAGAGAGGTCCTTTTCACAGTCAGGTTTGTGGTATTTCTCCTGCATGAAGGGAATCCAGCTCAACTTGCACTTCTTGATGAAAGGTTTCACATCTACGGTGCCGAGAGCGTAACCGCAGATCCCCTCGTCATCCTCCAGCACGAAACCATAGTCTGAACTCACTGTCAGGAGTCCTCCAACTAACCTGTAATCAGGCATTTGGTCAGTAACAACTATCTATAGGTTTCAGTCAAAGCTAGATGACAACATGTGCATCCAGGTTTTACCTGTCCCCTATGAGGTCAGGTTCCCCCTCAGCAAATGGCTCATCTTCCATTCCTTCACAGTACATTTCCTTACAGATTTTATAAACTGAAGCCTGAAACAGAAGCAGACAGCTGTCACTGAAGTTTCCAGCCAAATGCTGTCTGCATGGCTGACTAACTGTCACATATTTAAAAAGGCCATAAAAACACAAGTAGGCCAGCAAAAACACACCTACTGTACTGTAGATATAAACATTCACTATGAATTAATGGCAGATATTTCTATTAAATATGAAACCTAGGAAAACTGGATAGATGGATTGGGGCACATGGATTATGAACACAAGAAAGGGAAGAAGGAAGTCAAAAGGAATGAATGAGAGAAGTAGACAAGGCAGAAAAGATAGCTAAGTGGAGGTAAGGGTACAAGGTGAAAAGGAAGGGGAAAAAAAAGCAATGACATGAGGCGAGGAAAGAAAGACAACGATGGAAGGAAACGGGAAAGGAAAGAAAGAGGAAAGCAGGAAGGGGCAAAGTTAAAAGCAGAAAGGACATAAGAGAGGGAGGAAGTACACAAGGAAAACCAGAAAGGACAGAAGGATGAACATTTCGACCCTAGGGAATAAGACATGGAAATACAAATATTTTTCCAAACTAATTTTTGCTTTTATACTAAATATCCAGACCTGGAAAATACAGAAAATCAAATCCCATAGTTTTCCAGACTGTGTGGCAACCCTGAAGTTATTCATTAGTTTTCACAAATCTTTTATATTCCACCAAAACGGTAGCTTAGAGATTGCTGAACAAACTCCTCAAATTGCTACAAAAAAATGTGGCGTATCGAAGTATGACGTCAATCAAATGGACATTACCTCATCTTTGGGATAGTATGGCCTTATGGTATAGATTTTGGAGGTTGGCAAAGAAGGTGGAGGCTGGTAGAAAAGATCGTTTGCCCCATCTATTGGCAACAATCTCTGTGGGTATCAAAACAAAGAGGTTCAGTCTCACAGAGAACAGGCGGTTTGCTGCTTTGGCTGACTGCCTAACTGTGCATTTGCCAAGTTGTGCCACTGTCAACCCAAAACGAACCGCAGAAGACAGTGAAGGGCTTTGAAAGTGAAGATTAATCAATGAACTGAAGTTCCTTGTTGGTTTGACAGTGGACAACTACTGCAAACATCACATTTTTCTGACTTTTGCCTTGGAGCAGAGAAAAAACAAGTCTTTGCAAACATAATGAAATGAGGGTTTCATTTTGGTCTGACTAAGGCTTTACTGGCTGAAGGAGATGCTCCTTTCCCTTTGGTAAGGCATCGCAATATTACGCTTGCGCAGGACCCTCCTGTTGAGAAAAATAATGATGCTAGCGCAGAAATATGGAGAACTCCAGGAAAAAAAACCCAGAGGAGGTGGGGGGGGAAAAATCAAATAAGAGTCCATTTGCTCAATGGCATAACAACCAGGTGGGAACAGTGTTTTAGAGAGGAGGCTGGTGTGTTTAATCTTGGAGTTCTCCCGTTGCACAAACGCTTGCGTTCTCGCTTGCGCTGCGATGCTTAGCGCGTGCGCTCGCAAACAGTTTGCCGGGGGTCTTTTTTTATTTTTATTTTTTTGCGCTGTGCTTTCCTGCAAAGAAACGAGATGTCATGAAAATAAAACCTAGCCATGCTCGCTTGCGCTGCTTGCGCCAGGGAAAAACAGCATCTCCTTTGGCAGCTGCTGAAAGAAACTGGAACACGTCAATCAGAAAACGCCACGCCAAAAACCGGCTTGAGGCTCTTTTATGAAACGGGGCGGGTGGGGGGTGTTGCCATTCCACCCGCAGAGTTTGACAACACTCCAAAGTTAACAACCTGGATGTTATAGGATTAGCTCGTTACAATCAGCTCACCTTCGACAGACCAAACCTCACCGTACCTACGCACATTTACCATCGTCTTCCACAGCACTGTTTGTTTTTTTTTTTTTTTTTTTTTTTTTTTTTTTTTCCATTTTATTGCCATTATTTCGGTGCATTAGATACCTGGAACTCTCCTGCTAGACCTCCCCTAAAGGCCCAGGACTCTTGTTCTCCTTTAGGGAATTGTGCTGAGGACTGACTACGACACCCTGTTAGGAGCAGAGCCAAGCGGACATTGTTACCACAGGATGGGGCTCTGATACAGATGAAGGGAGTGGGGAATGAAGGGGGCAATATGTAATATAAATTATTTTAATCATTAAAACATAAAATGGAATAAATTAGTTGTGCATAAAAATATTTCAGTGATGTGATGGGGTTCAGGCATCTAAATCTCATGTTTGTGGAATTATGGTGCCACTCAAATGCAAGCCTTTTTTTTTTTTTTTTTTTTTTTTAGCTATGCACCTTTGTAAAGAATCCTTAAAACAATACAATTACCCAGCTTTAAATCTCAGTCTGCAGGTTATCTAGTTATTTTCTCCATTTCCTCCAGCCTTTGTTTATAAATAAAAGGTAATGCTCCTCTGCTGATGGAAAAATACTGACCAACAGTGGGATAATCTAGCCTGTCTATGGATCACAACAGAAAGCTTTAGCTGCCATCACCCCACTGATCTTAGCACCCCGTGTGAAGTCACATTCTTATGTTTATCTGCCTTGTCACATGACGGGGAGAGCACGAGTCATTAAAAACCAGGAAGACCGAACGAGAGGAAGCCAGCACACTCCCAGAGTTAAAGGGCCTCTCAATTTAATATTAAAAGCCACAGTCTAAAGAAATCAAAAAAGGTTAAAAAAAACAAAACAAAACAAAACAAAAACCACTACGAGGTCAAAACATGGAAGAGAACGAATATCTAAAGCACACACGGCTCTTTAACAGATTGAATACAACAGCATGGCTGCTAACAAAGTCTGAACCTGGTTGACAAGAAGCCCTGTCATGTGACCAGCCAAATGCAGCGCGCGTGCAGGACGCCTAACCCTGCTTTACACATGAACCTCACACTGATCAAAACAATCTCCTGTGAAGAGCTGACAGCACAGCACGCAGATGCACCCGCATGAAGGAACCCTGAACTGAACACGGACACGTTACTTACGGTAAATATCTTTAAGGAAAACAGCTCCATCTCTGTGGATTTACCTCCACCAGAATCATCTGGATTTAGCTGAATGTAATCACTAAAACAAGAAGCATGAGTGACTGCTTGTTTTTTTTTTTTTAAATCCAGCTGTTGTGAATGTGAGCTTACTTTCTCCATTTAGAAAGGATAAATTTAATGTTATGGGCAAAACCCAAGTTCCTCTGGGCAGGTGCATCAGGCTGGTCTGAGCGTTTATTTAGGCCTACTGACAGAAACAAAAAACAAGTTAGGTAGATGCCGCTAAAGAGAGAAATTTTTGGAGTTAACAACTGGAATTCAAGCTTAAATCGCTGCGCAGGATGTGACTTCATCCGGAGGGTTGTTTCCTTTCCTCCAATTCAATCTTTTTACATAAACAAATTTGGTTTGAGAAAAAAAATAATAAATTACATAGATCAAATTCACACATGAACAAAGGAAAGAGACAACGCCTGCATTGTGCATACATCGGCCACTGTCGATCCAATAGCAGTAGAAACTTGTACTGTGGATTCTTCCATCTGTACATAGTGAAGGGAGAAAACAGTAGAAAATAGTTATTAGTAGGTGTTCTTAGTACAGCAATTAGGGAGATTGCGACTAAGTGCCGGCTGCAAAGCTTCAATCAGGGGAAATTCCTGTGAACTGATGAGACAACTCGTGTCTGGTAGCAAACAAAGCCAGCATCAAGAAACTGCACAACAGTGCAGCAGATAAAAATTAAATAACTATATATGAGCAATGATTTCTCACCGACTCTGGCTTATAGAAGAATATTTCTTTTTCCATAAAGTCAGACATGTAAATATGTGAAGTGGCCTTTTCCAGTGCAGGTTTTGCTGCCTGCTGTGTTCTGTTGGCTGAGATCCCAGCTTTACAATGTAGCCGAACAGGGAAGAAACCTGTGAATGAAACTGGGTTACGGGAAGTAACCAACAGGCCATGCTGGTGCTTCAGGGTAATCAATGCAACTCTGAAAGAATCAGACATTGTTCCGACAGTGAATGCCACTCAAACTGTATCCAGTGTTTAACCTCACACAAGAGTGAAGAGGCACATCTGCTGTCACAGCAAGAGACGACCTCCTTTCTTACAAGGTAGATGACAGAGATCAGGCATGAGCCGGTTATTGCTACCAAGGAAGATCAATGTTGTGAAAAATTATGGTTCGCGTGCCCAGATTTCTCCCTGACTGTATGGAGTAGAGAAACGCAGTGCTTCCCCTCCCCCACCTGTTCCTGATATCACCAGCTGGCTGTGAGACTACAAAACCTCTCCCTCAAAGACAAAAAGTTTGGAAATATTTCTAATTGAGAAAAATGTGGACAGTGATTGTGTTTAACTCAAGGACGACCACATGTCTCATTAAAGTAGCGCTGTTTAAGAACTACCGTTGGCAAGCTACAAGCAGCATTTCTTATACAATTAATTCTCTGTTATATTCTACAAAGAAAACAACATTTGAAACAAAAAAACAAAACCTTAAAACTCAGGTTAGTAAACATCTAACTAATACTAATTTTAGCTGGTGTTTTTTCAAGATTTTACTTTTTTCAATGTAGCAAAAGAGCAGTAAATGAATATTACAGATATCTTTATAACTGTATTAACCAATAGGTTGCATTTTTTTAACAGCAGAAGGATTAATTATTGATTTTTCTGTTTCATATTTGTGCATTTATACAGTGAAACCTCAGTATTTTTACTCAAGGTTGAAATACTGCAAGAATCTCACACCGGCCCATGCCTAATACCGATTGCGGTAACAAATCAGGCAATAATCATCATCCAACTGAAGCAATTTTGCAAAAAAACTTTTAACAATATTTCAAGTACTTTCAGCTAAAACACTTCAGATATGTTTGAGTTTTTTTTTGTCTATGCACCAGAATGGCCTTCAACAATGAGTCAGTCAACTTGCTCTCCAAGCTCGCGTGCGCGCCAGTGCATGAAAGAGGAGGGGGTAGGGATTTTCCCTATGCCCGTCCCCACAGACAGAAATGGAGGCAAGTGTGTCTGAGTGGGAATGTAGCGGTGACGTTACTGGACACACAGCAAGCAGCAGTAACCCTGTAGTGGCGTTATTTATACTGGATATCATAAATAGTGAACTCAATACTGGATAAACAGCAGTGCAAGCGGCATTCAGTCTGACGCAAAAACATTTAAATTACAGAAAACAATCAACATGTGTTCAAAAGGAGTAATTCTTTTGATGCATTCTGCTTAATCTGTGCAAAACTGATCTATACTGACCTACAATAATTTATAGCTTAGAGAAATAACGTCACATTCTTGTCATGTACAAGTATTATTTTGTAAAGATGTTAAATAAGAAAAAATATTAATTGTCGCTTTTCACTAAATCTGTGCACCTAATCAATAACTGATCTAAGTGTCTGTTGCATTAAACCTAATTTTATAAAAACTTATTCTAACAAATAGGTGTCTGCAAGTATAACTATTAGACACTAAGCTACTGTTTTTTTTTTTTCCTTTGCCAAGACGAAGAGGCCCCAAAGTTCCTCAATACGTACCGAGCCACAGGACGAAAGACTTGACCATAGACATGATGCTCTTGATGTCCCAGATGTAAGGGTAGAGGTCAAACAGGATGGTGCGGTTGGCTGTGTTAGACAGCCGTGTGAACATGTGGATAACGGAGCAGCACATGTCTTGAAACTTCTCCGCCCGCAGCTGCCATTCTGCCACCTGAACGAAAAGATGCAGAAAAATAATACTCGTTAGCTTGTTCAGGATAAGGGACTGATTCATTGCCATCAACGCAATTGTCCTGGCTTCCTTAGACAACTGTTTAATAGCAACAAGCTTTATAAACAGAATCAATATGTCTGATTTGTACTGCTTTGATCCGGACATGAATTAAACCTGCTTGTCTGATAAAGTTTCTTTGTTATATATGCTTGAACTCAATTATACTCAATTTACTTCAAATAAATCTTAAGATTTGTTTTGATTTTTTTCACAGAAAATATCCAATTTTGGCTTAATATAAAAAAGTAAAATTTCTCTCAAATACAGCTTAAATAATTAAAGGGTTGATGGAGCATCTTTCTATTGTTTACACCCATGTTTTCCCACTGTGATGAGCTAAGATGTCAAAACACAAAAATAACAGATGACTTAATATAAGGGAAGCTGTTTAAACAAACAAGAATGGCTCAACACTGTGCAAGCATCCAGTTTACCATCATACCAACACCACCCAATGGACACTAACGGTAGTACACATCCACCATTTTGTTTTCAACTCCATTACCAGCTAGTTTAGTTAATAATGCACCTTAGCTCTCTCACACAGATGTGGCTCTCTTCAGAAAAGGGCCAGTTTGGAGAATCGCCTCACCTTTTCACTTTCCTTCCTTTTACAGTTGACACTGACGACGCTGCTATTGGCTCTTAACCAGTTGAACTCCTTTAACATTTGTGTGGCCTTGGGTCCATGTTCGTAAGGCAGATAAAAGAGCTCAGCGAGCAGACACAGGTCCTCCAGTGTTGGAGGCTCTGGTGTGAACAGGGGCTTCTCGTCGGGGCCGGGCAAATACGGATCCTGATGGCACAAAAAGATAATGTCTGGACTTAGAGGTTTATGCTATAACGATTTTGCCCTAAGCTGCAAATATAAAGAATCTTAGTACCTGTTTGAGTTGATCATCTGTCTGCATAGGAGCAATATCGCTCCCAGAGTCCTCCTGGATTGACTCTTCAGGGGACTTGGACTCTGCTAGACTCTCTTTGTCTGTATCCATAGGCTTCAGGTCCTCAGCCAAGATAGGAGCGACATCTTTCTCTTCTGGATCAGCTTCTGCTTCTGGTTCATCCAGCTTCTCCACCACCATCTCCATAGGCTCCTCATCTGAATCCTTCTTTTCCACATCCACCTGCATAAACATAGTAAACGAAAGAAACTGAAAACAGCAGCTTCACTGAGACACGCGAAGGATTGAGAATTGATACGGTATTATTTCATGATACAAACACGAGTTATTAACTTTTAAATAATGGTTGGAACTAACTATACAACTATTTATCTGTACAATTTATGTCAGCAGCAAGCGTATACATTTATCTCCAGCTATGTGACGCGTGTAAATCTTACCTCTTCAGATGTTTTTACCATGGGGTGTGGGAGGGGATCCAGAAGGAGAGGGGGCATTGCAGGAGACATTATGGGCTGCTGGAACACAGTTGTGACCGACGTGGAGGAGCAAAGGGACGGAGCTGTCATGGAAGATACATCAATGGCCGTGCTTTTGGCACCACTCTGAGGCACCTGTCGGCCTGAAGGTTCAGAGCGTTAATCCACTGGGTTTTCAGTTAAAATGTTGCCTCAAATATTTATTGGGATTGCTCTTACTGTTGTATTGGTGAGGCACACTAAATTCTGCAAGCCACTCTGTCAGAGCCAGCTTTAAAGCCAGCTGTGGACTGTAGAGCATGTCTGTCTCCAGCTCCTCATCACTGCCTTCATTCTCAAGCTTGATCTGGATGGACACAGTGCTGTCCTCGCCATCAGCTGGTTGACGGAGACAAATTAATACATTACGCTACATTGACACAACTTCATAATTGGTACAGAGTTCTTACAAAGTTTTATTTAAACATTTCCATAGGGGACAAATTTCTGAACCATTTTTTTAAAATAAGAGAACCCAGAATATAATGAATCACCAAGTTAAATATCTGAATAATATGTGAGGAAGGGACACACAATGCTGTCAAATCTACCACTCTGGATGTGCCTGAAAACTAATAAATGTGAATCGATGGGAGACCCTAAACCAAGTTCAGATTATTTAAATCAAAGTTTGTGATCTGTAATATCTCCATTTCTTCTAATTCGAAGATAACCTGAGGAGCAATGCATTTATCCTTAAATACCACAACAAGGTTTGGTATCGAAACCAAATCCTGTTTAAGAACAACTGTTACCAGTTTAAAACCAGGCGCTGAGGTGTCCAAATTAGCAATATTGCAGAATTTTTTCTTTGGCATGCGTTTTTAATTTAACAGGATTGTCTAAAACTGTTTTGCAGACTTCAGGATCATTTTAGATGTTTGCACACTTATCCAGACTCGGAAACTGAGAGAAAGTAAAATGTCACACTTTTCAAAGCTGCATAGCAACTCGCAGTGTAATATTTCTAATCCAGAAATTGCTGCTTTGACTCATACTTACTCATGACCACATCTTTGCGAACCCCATTCATGTTGGACTTGTACCAGGTCGCCAAAGTGTGAATTGCGACAAAATTTGATTCAAACTCGCAGTTGGGGTTGGTGAGGACTCCCTTCAGCCTGGGAATGAGCTCAGTGGAGCGGCCCTTGTACGGACCTAAGAAAAGCCTCTTTTGGTCATAATCATTGGCATGAATATTGTCCCAAATAACAGGGGCTCTTCTCAGGATCTTTGACACCTCTTCAATGGACTCCACTGGGATTTCTTTAGAAACCACTTTGGGACCTAGAGATAGAACAGCATACTCAAACAATCAATTTCATTCCACAACTGTAACACTCATGAGATTTAGCTGAACAAGTGAAATGGTGCCCATTTGAAAGGGATACTTTGACACTCACCTGTCCACAGCACATCAATGCCAGGCAGGAGTTTTTCTCCAACTGTGCGGAGGTAGGGGGATTGAGAGACACTTGGGTAGCAGAATGTTCCACAGTACTCTGCATTTTAACAAAGAAGAAAATAACAATAAAAAAAAAAAAAAAATAACACAGGCATTTACAACTATGTAGAATTGGGAAGAAAAAAGAGAGATGAAGTACCTGTGGGGCAAAACAAGAAGGTTTCAGGCTCTCCCAGGTACTGATAGATTTCATTAGTTATAGAAACCTGAGCATGAGCAAAAGAGCTGAATACTTCTTTGTCAGCAGGGCACATGTTGTGGTCAATATCGTCAAAAAGTAAGGCAAAGGATTTGCAGCCAAAATGAGTAACCTGAGGAGGGAAAAAAATAAGAGGGCAGGCATTAAAAACAAAGAAGTGGATTCATAGTACCTTAGGGATGTGTAATCCGAGTTTAAGATAAATTTTAGTCCACTGTAAAAATATTTCAATACCTGATCAAGTTTTCTTTTAAGTGCAGAAACCTCTTTCTGATTGGAGAAAGTTATGTCTAATCCAGGGGAAATGGCATATATAAACTCTATTCCATGTTCCTTGGCAGCACTAACTAAAGTCATGAGTTGTTCTACAAAACAAATGAGAAAAAAAACAAACAAACCCAGAAACAGTTAATAAGCATGATTCGAGTTTCTTAAACCGCAACATCTTATGGTTAAATTTAAACAAAAATATCCACCTGCTTCTTCCACTGAATACAGTTCTCTCCAGAACATTCTGTGCTTGTAGTCGTCTTTGGGCGCATAAAGATATGTGTTGAGCCCCCACTTCTGTTGCCTGTGTAATTCAGTTATGTGCAAAAATCAGTGCCATAACCCAAAAGGACCTGATATTATCTTATTGACACCATTAGTTACAAGAATGCACATTACCGTCTGAACAGCTCTTTCCTCTGTTCCATAGTCCATGGGCGCCCATAAAAGCCTAAGACAAAACATACAATCAGTTTCAATGCAGTCTTCTTTCCATTTCAAGTCACATTAGCAGCGTATTTTGACCCCCAGAGCTGCTATATCAAACAACCTACCCCCCCCAGATATGAATTATACCAGCAAAATCCATTAAAGCTGCACACATGCATGTTAATTTTGGCTTCCCATTCAACAGTATTGCACAATACTATTTTATAGCCTTTTTGGCATTTCCAAATTTATAATACCTTGAAATTATAAATCTAGACTGGATTAACTATATGAATTAAATTTATGTACAGGATAAAAAGAGGTTCAGAGCAAAACCATGATCTATGATGGTCTAAAGGGCAAAAAGCTGCTCAAATACCCCCATTTTATATGGCTTCTATGAGTTGGGGGGGGGGAACGTAAGCTTTTATGGGCCAAATCAAAGACAAAGGAATAAACCTGAATGTAATTCGACCAACAATGATCTTCCATTTTTCATAAATCACGATTTTATCTTTAAGATGATAAAAGTCTGAAATATCTAACATTTTTCATAATGCATTTTTTTCCCCTGTAAACGATCAATTTACATTCCAGACATTTCCAAACTGAGCTGAAACCCTGCATGGTGAGAATGCATTTGGTGCAAGCGAAGACCAATGCCATTTAACGCTTTATATATGTTAATGAATGCATACATATGTTCCATAATAATTCACAAAGTCGCACTAAAATTTAATCCACCTGCTATCCGGGCACACATCATTGTTCTAATGATGAATTACAAAGAATATGGAATCACTGCAGCATTTCTACGTTCAATCTCTCACTGTTTACAGATTAAAAAAAAAAAAAAAAACATCTTAATATAGATCACATATTTATATTTAATCATTACCTTCAACTACCCCACTAATGAATTTTCTGCGGCCCGTTGTTTCCACTACGATGCTGGAGTCTGCCACTGGGCCCGGGGCCTCCACACAAGCCTCTCCAGAGACTGGGCTGGGGCTCGGCTCAACATCCAACGGTGGAGTGTCTAAAGTCTTGTCTTTTTGAACCATCGTACAAGGGTTTCCTTGACACAATCACAAAATCCGGACGAAAAATAGGCAACAAACTGAATGTAGGTTTTTATCACCAACAGGCACCCCGCATGAAATGCACCGCGTCACTCTCCGTATAACGTCGGTAAATCTCACGGTGTTAGCGAATATGTTCTTCGCTAAAATTCAAAACCTGCTTTTTGCAAAATATTTCTAGAATTTTTATCAGGCCACAAAATAACTAATCATACAGACTAATTTATAAAGTAAGAAAATCGCACGTCCGTCTGTATCCGACCATCCTCTTCTCTTTATGATAAATTTAACCTACTTTTCCTTGGTTCTTCCTGTTTACACCGAGTGCGCATGCTCATGAGACTAGCTCAAACCAGTCAGAACCGGATCTAGGCGACAAAACAGAGCAAATCTTTAAGTGTAGAGAACACCTCCACACTGCAGGCACCATTGTGACTGAAGACTTTAACATTGCTTTTGACATATTTTGTTTGCCATTGTAATTTTCGGCATCACTTTTAAAGACACAAATAGGTCGATTTATCATTTATTAATTACTATATATATATATATATATATATATATATATATATATATATATATATATATATATATATATATATATATATATATATATATATATATATATACGTTTGTTTTGAAGGTTACGTTTTATTATTTTTTGCAATAAATAACTTTCATGTTGATGGAAAAAAACTATATTAAATTATATTAATCAAAAACTAAAGCCAAGTTGAATAAAAGAGTAGGGTTTCAAGAATGTTTCAGTATGCCATCAGTTAGAAAAAAAATGCTTGAATTTGTCCATATGTTCAGTGACTTAAGTCTCCACAGCTTTTTACAGATAACTCCTTACATTCACATGCATTTAGGTTATTATTTATTTATAGGTTTATACTTGTGGGCTTGTGGAAAAAGCCTTTTTGCCTTGCAATTATGATCTAATTTTTCATACAGTCTTAGAAACAGCCTTTAGTATGGAAAATAAACATTTAACAGCACTTCCCCAGCAATTTAAATTAATTGTCCCAAGGACTTACAGTTTTTCTTTTGGATCTTTTGCTAGTAATTTTTGTACAGCAGCACTAAGAGGTAAAACTCAACATTACCTGATGATACAGTATGTTGACTGTGGAGGCCACTGGATTACTCTAAACTGAATATTCGAAAAACCAAGTTTAGAATATTTGGGGTTTTTGACGTGCTTCATTTTGCTGGAAGTTGCCACTAAATAGAAAGCCTGGTCATAAAGGAATGGACGTACTCAACAAATATTTAAGAGGGTCCTGGTATTTAAGATACTCAGTTGAAGCCAAATCTTTCCCACAAAATGTCCGCCATACCATTACACCACCAACAGCAGCCTGAACTTTTGACACAAGGCAGGATGATCTATGCAGTTTACGCTAAACTTTGATCCTATCATGAAACTGTCTCGGCTGAAAAGGGAACCCAAGAACAGGCACATTTTATAAATTGTTAAATTTTGATGAGCCTTACAAATTGAAGTTTCAGTTTCTTTGTTCTTAATAGACATGTGTGGTCTCAAGATTTAATGGATTTTGTATTCAGAGATTATATTCTACATGCCTTCATTGGAACACGTGGACATTAAAGCTACTATGACCTTTATCACCTTGAGCCCATCTGCCCATTCTTCTTATACACCAACAAGGGATTTTTGTTCATAATGCCACTTGACATTTTCTTCGTTTTACACTATTATCTGTAAACCTGAGAGATGGCTGTGTGTGAAAATCCCAGAAGATAAGCAGTTCCTGAAATTCTAAGATTGTCCCATCTCGCTCCAACAATGCCACCTTCACAGTCAAAATTAAGTTCTCTTTCTTTCCCATTCAAATGCTTAGTTTGGACTTTGGGGAGGTGTATTTACCATGTTTAGATGGCCATATAGATTGATTTTCTGCCAATTGACTGATCGGTTCAGCAGTTGTGTTAAACAAAGCCCACTTATGGTTTGTGACAAGATGAGCATGACTGGTCTTACAGGTTAATAATGTAAGTCAAGTTTATTTGACATTCAGTAACAAGGCAGTTCAAAGTGCTTTACATGTTAAAAAAAAATAGCACAAGTTTTTTTAACACGTTTCTTTATTTTTTATTAAAAAAATAAAGAAAGAAACATTACATTACAGTGGTAGAATAAACAGAAATCATGAAAAGTTGTAATCCAGACCAGAATTAATCAATTATCCAGTTATACAAAGGCTCTAACCAAATGGGTTTTTGCCTTGATTTAAAGGAACTCAGTGTTTTAACACTTGGGCAGTTTTCTGGAAGTTTATTGTAGATTAGAGAACCATAAAAACCAAAGGCTGCTTCTCCATATTTGGCTCTGATTCAGGGAATGCAGAGCCAAGGGTACCTCAGTGGTCTGGTACCCTCCAGACCACTGAGGTACCAGAGGACCTCAGTGGTCTGGAGGGCTGATATGACAACAGCTTTTAATGTAATTTGGTGCTAAGCCATTTAGTGATTTATAAACTAACAAAAGTATTTTAAAGTTTATTCTCTGAGCTTCAGGGAGCCAGTGTACAGACTTTAGAACTGAGGTGATGTGCTCTATTCTCCTTGTTTTAGTGAGAACCCGAGTAGCAGTGTTCTGGATCAGCTGAAGCTGTCTGATTTTTTAGATAGACCTATGAAAACACTGTTGCAGTAATCAATGCAATTAAAGATAGATGAATGGATGAGTTTCTCAAGATCTTGCTGGGACATCAGTCCTTCAATCCTGGAAACGTTCTTCAGGTGATAGAAGGCCGACTTTGTAATTGTCTTTATGTATCTCTGAAGGTTCAGGTTTGCGTTCATTACTACACCCAGATTTTGGGCCTGATCACTAGTTTCTAGCTGTAATACCTGAAACTGTGTGCTGACTCTTGATTATTCCTCTTTAAGTCCAAAGATAGTTACTTCAGTTTTGTTTCTATTCAGCTGAAGGAAGTTATGCCACATTCACACGTTGATTTGTTCTATGCATCTACTTAGCTTGGATAGGTTCGGAGTTGCCTGGTGACAGTTACGTAGAGCTGTGTATCATCTGCATAGTTATGGATATATTATTTCTTATAATCTGAGTTAACAGGAGCATGTTAATATTAAACAGAAAGGGTCCCAGGATTGAACCCTGAGGCACCTCGCATGTGATTTTGTGTCAATAGGTAATTTTTCATCGGAGCAGACAGAAGTCCCTGTTCTTTAGGTAAGACTTGTACCAGTCAAATATTGTACCAGAATCTGACCCAGCTCTCAAGTTGCTTCAACATTTCATGGTCAACAGTGTCAAATGCTGCGCTGAGGTCCAACAGAACCAACACTGTGGTTCTTCCAGTCTTGTATTTATGTGGATGTCATTGAACACTTTGACGAGGGCGGTCTCAGTGCTGTGATGAGCACAGAAACTGGACTGAAAGACATCAAAGCGGTTGGTCATTGTTAAGCTGTTTAAATGTAGAAAACAATTATAAATGTAAGGTTGGAGATTGGCCTGCATTTCTGCAATTGCAGCTTGTCCAGATTGTTCTTTTTTTAAAATCAGTGGTTAACTTAAAAAAAAAAAAAAAAAAAAAAAAAAAAAAAAAAAAGCAACTCCTGTAAAATCAAAATAACATGACACCAAAACCTTTGTTTTGCTTTTTTATTCAAGCGTGTAGTACATTTAAATGCATTACATACTCTGCCAAAAATAAGGAAGCTCAACTCCTCTTTTTACTTTTAAAATTATCCCATCCATACAATTTAATTTCAATGGTATGTTTAAATAAAAAGAAATATTTTTCCCACTTATTAAATTTTTTTAAACTTCTTTAAAAGTTTCATTATAAATTCTCACTTCAATAGAAGGTGTTAGCTTGGATGAACAAACAACACAAAAATAATCATGATGCAGCAACCAAAATGTAAAAACAGTGTTGCAGGTGCAGAGGCATCAGTCAACTGAGGTAAGTGTCAGCAGCTTCCTGGTGCAGACCTCCTGTTACCTCTTCAGATTCTGCTGAGCCTGCTTCAGTAAAGTGTCGAAGTCTAGTGCATGATATTTGCCTTTTGTAGGCAATGGGTCATACTCTCTGCTTGAATCTAAAAAGAGGAAAAAAATGGAAATATATTAAATGACACCAACATTTTAAAGATGTGTATTACTCTAAAAATAACAGCAAAAGCTGAAAATTTACAAATTAGGCCCAAGTGTTTTAGGTCTAAATCATTCTCAGTTTTTTTTTAAGTTCAAGGTACCATTTTAAATTGTTGAGTGATTTACAGGAGCACCTCAATAAATTAAAGGGGCGTTATGTATTTTCCAGGCACACAGTTCCATTTTATAGCACAATAGAGCAACTGTTACCTTCAGTTATAAAAATGCTGCATATATCAAATATGACCTCAAAGAAATTTTACTTTGTAATTTAACGCCTTGAAATTGGCCTCAGTCTCTTTAAGAAACTCCTACTCTTTCCAACACTCCGTCTTCAGCACGTCATCACAACAATGCCCGTCCATTATGTTGTTTACAGATGTTCTTAGGAGTGTTGGACTGAGAAGCAGTTCATATGATAAGCTCAGCAGATGCATCTGGAGCAGCTGGGTGGGGAAGGTGCGGGGGAGGGATGCTCTGTGAGGCGGCAGATCGGCTGAGGACTGAAGCTCCAAGGAGGAGCTTTGTGGAAATAGGTGGCGCTTCATGAGAGCAAACGTTTAGGAATCCCTGAATGGCTGCCACGGGAGATTCAAAGATTTCTCAAACATCCATGAAAGAATCAAAGCAACACTCCAGGTATGTTTTTGATGAGGGGAAAACATAACATGATATAAAGCTCAAATAAGTCGATTTTGCAGAATACCTCCCCTTTAAGTTATCAACTACATATTTCAAAAAGTGAAACTATTACAGATTCAACACACAGACAGATGAGACTGAAGTGCTTATTTCTGTTAATTTAGATGATTACAGCTTACAGCTATAGTAAACCCCAAATTGAGTTCCTCAGAAAATCTGAATATTATATAGGAGCAGTGGAAGGAAAAAAGTGTGCAAGAAAACAAAACTCATTCAAGAGTTTAAATGAGATTAAAAAGGTTTGGACTGTAGCTGAAGCCACTGCTTAAAGAGCCACAAGACACAGACATGTGTCTATACATTACATAAGTTTCCCTTTTAATTTAAATTCTGAAATAAAATCAACTTTTCTGTGAGAGTCTAATTTACTGAGGGGCGAGAATTGCAATAACACTAAACCACACGAATCATGTTTAATATTCTGCAAAGCCTGAGAGAAATACTATATAATTATAACACCAATGTAACCATGTGTGGGAACAGCAGAAACCGCTGAGCATGCTCACCTAAATCAGCATAGCTGGACTGACAGAACTGTCTCCTTCCACCAAAACAGAGGTCAAAGGGAAGCTCATCGGGTTTACGCAACTTACTACCATTTTCAATGGCTGTGAACGCATCCTTGGTGTTGTAAAACGTCACAAACCCATAGTTATCCCTGTGAGAGAAGACAACATTTCACCAATAATTTATTTCAGTTTTAAATAAAAGTCTTTACATAAAGTAGTAGAAAGCCTTTGTTACTGAATGTAGCCTGCGTTTAAAAAGGCGACCTGGGGATGTTGCCAGGAGGCCCCAGTTATGAACACGCTTAGATTTGCTGTAGCACTGTAGCTTGACCAAGGAGGTCACAGACGAGACCCACCAGGTTCAAAGACAGTGCCATAAAGTCAAAATAAAAGTTAGCAAAAATTTTTTTTATTTCTATCGTTTTTACCAGCCTGGGATGTACTCACCCATGTTCTCTAAAGTGCAGGGTACATTCCTCAATTTCACCAAATAAAGAGAAGCGCTCCCTGAGCTCTGTTTGGGTCATGCTTCCCCGAATTTTGCCAACGTAAACAACCCGCCTCTCCTCCTAGGAAAAAACAAACAAAAATGGACCCAATCAGATTAGGAACAAGTCAAAAATTTAAATCTGGATACGGAATCTGTCATTTTACTCTGAACTTACAATGGCTTTCTCCTTGCGCCTCTTTGTCTCCTCCACATTTGTCTTTGTGCCTTGACAGTATCTAGACCTGTATGATGGGCTGCAAGAGAAGATAATTATTTTAAAGTTACTGCAACGCCGCATTGAAAACGTTTTATGTCCACATAATAGCTAGCAGCCAGAAAAGCAAGACTCAAGTACCTGTGCAACCCCCTGCTTCGACTCCACTGAGCTTGTCTTTGAGGGGACAGAGATCGCGACCTAGAGCGGCTCCAGGAACCAGAGCGGGAGGAGGAATACGAGTACCTCCTCCTCCTTGGAGGGGACCGGGACAAAGAGGGAGAAGAGCGAGAGGAGGATCGGGATGAGGAGCTTAGACTGCTGTCCGAATTGCAGTGTCGATACCTACAGAACAAAAAGCAAGATTGGTTGTAAGAAAACTTTTAAAAATCCGTTAAAAATATTGATGGATCAACCAACTGAAAGACAAACCTTTTCTTTGCTGGAGATTTGGATCTAGACCGAGATCTAGAGGTATAGGTGTCTGAACAGCTAGACGTTGGGCTGGGGGAGCGGTAAAATCGTTTTCTTGACCGCCCACGAGTTCTTTCTTTGGGACTACAGCTAGGACTAGGGGTCCGAGAGGCAACGTATCGACGGTAGGATCTCCCTGATGGCCCCCTTCTGTGGCTTGTGACACATTCCTGCTCTGATGGAGAAAAATCAGGAGTCTCCATAATGGCACATTCCTCTGAGTCATCTTCTCTGTTCTTCTCAGACTGAATGCTTTGTGGAGAATTTTGGGTTTTGGATGAAATCACAGAATTTGTGGCTGACTGTGGAGATGCTGTCAATACAGGTGGAAGTGTTGATGGTGGGCTTGAAGGGTGCTGCCTGAGGGGCTTAATGGTGAAGACAGATTGCTTTTTAATGTTCCAGCGCTTGCCTGGCTCGCCAGGTGAAACACTTTTGTTGGAGAGGCAATAGTCATGATCCATGCATGCCAGAGCTGGGGCAACGGGGGCAGCAGAAGCGGGGGTGGCTTTACCACGGCACCTAACCAGGGGCAGAGGCTGGGCTTCTATCTGGATCACCTTGGAGGGGGTGGGCCTGGAAGCTTCAGAAGTATTGGTCTTTGCCAGTAGAGTCGCAGGGGCCAGAGGTTTCCACATCTGGTTGGGAGGAGTGGCCTTAGGAGCCAGAGCTAAAGAAAAAAGGGAAAGGATGAGTACCCAATTTTTACCAATAAGCTTAGTGCTTTGGGTGCTTTAGTTGGGCTAATAAATGTGAAAACAACAGTTATGTACAAAGAACCAGGCAAACAAATGACATAATTTCATTTAAAACAAAAGTTGAACCAAGTCTTTATTGCATTTCAACTAAATTACCTGCAGCATTGGAGAGAGTATTAGCTCTTACACACTTAACAGCTTTCTCTGGAACCGATGTAGCTCTGCAAAGCAAGCATAGAGTGCGTTAGCACCTGGGTTAATGGTGCTCACACGGTCTTCAGGCCTAATTTAGACGTGAGGACCGACAACATGGGAGTTTTTGCGGTAGGTCTTGGCAAAAGGTGAATTTAGGTCATCTCCACACACTAGAATTCAGTCAGTATCCCAGAGCAGCGTAAAGGGCTGTAGGGTAACTCACCTCGAGTTTCCTACAGCTGCTGCTCTACCAGAGACCTCCGGCACACATTTCTCCTCTTTAGCTAAAAGAAGACGGAACAGGGATACGAATGTGTCAGCAGAAGAACGTTATTGGAAAAAAATGCCAGAGGGAAAAAGCAATATTATACAGTTAAAACAGTGTAAAGTAGTGTGGATTTAATATAAACAAGAAGTTATGAAAGTTATTATTTTTTAATATTCACAGGTACTGACTAGGTATGTCCAGGTAACCATTATCAGGACATGTTAAGGATTTTAAAAGTTAAGGTTTAAAGACCACTGAAATGTTGCATCATCTGTGTTAATATAGGAAGCTATGTTGGGAATCTCATACCAGCTCTGCCTAGCTCTGACTGGACTTACAGCACATACTGTGTAGCCTAACCAGTTGTTTCTAATCTGCTGCCTCTTGTGCATCCGCCCACACAAAGACAGTTAAATGGATCTGCAGACAAGGCAGAATTCCAGCAGCAGAGAATACCGGAGCCCCCTGCAGAACCAAGCTCTCTTACATAGAAATCCTTCAGTAAAGCTAAATCCTATCACAAGCCAGATATAATATTCACTGCTTTAATCACATTCGTTTGACTTCTGTTGGTTCAAATACAAGTAAACTCCCATCTAACATGGAATTTCTCCTTTCCCTGTGCAACTACTGCTAACCACATATAGTGCTGCAATGTTGTGAGCTTACTCGTCACCATTACGAAACTATGAAAAATGATCCTTTGGCTGCTTTTAGCGTGGTACTAAAGTAGAACTACATGCGCCACTGTGGTTCTGAACATTACAACCTGGAAGCAGATTTAAAGTATGGGAAGTAGCACCTTAAAAAGATGAAATCAAAGAAAGAGTTGATGCAGACAGCGGCAAAGCAGGAGTGATTACCTTGAGTCTTCTCAAACTGCTCTAGTAGGCTTGTCAGATCAGCAGCCTCAATACCTTTAGAAACAAAAGTTACACTCATAACTACAGTGTGCCCAAGCAGTAATGACTGCACTTTCCAACATGCATGCATGGTTTGCAGTTACAGTAGAGAAAAGTGAAGTTGAGAGATGCACCAAAAAGCAAGCTGTAGAAAGGAATTGGCTGATTTTTAGCTTTACATGCTGGAAACCCAATAACCTGGCAACATTGTGCTGATTGGTGCATCTCTGATAAAATATTCTGAAATAAAATATCCAAACTCACCTATTTCACTAGTGAATGATTCAATCAGCTCTTGCGTGTCACTCTTGGCTCTTTGGGGTTTCATGGCTGTAGTAGATCCTTCTTTACATTCAACCACGGCGCGATGGTCTGTGTGATAATGGGAATCCAAAGAGAAGGCAGCACAGAGTCGGATACTTTGTTCTTTGGCTGTGGGTTTGGACGCCTTTATGAGCGGGTCACCTAATGAGGTAGAAACGGTGACCTCAGGCATCTTCTGGGAAACAGCGGTGACACTGGGGACTGATCCAGAAGCAGCAGGTTTGTGTACATCTGTAGTGGTTTCTGGGCAGACTTTAGTGTCCTGTACAGACTTTGGCTTTATGGACTCGGTTTCACCTTTTCTTCCTGAATCAGGAGGGGAACATCCCCCATCTGCTGAAGACACGGCTTGGACTAAAGGCTTTAAAGAAGCGGGAGGAGCAAAGCTCTGAGGCACACAAGGTTCTGTAGGCTTGGCAGCAGCATCTGGATGTGCAGCTGAGGTTTTTGCTGAATCAGGGGGAGCAGTTGGGGGCTTTTGGAGCAGTTTGGAAGGATCCTGTGTTTGCTGGGGCTTAGAAACAGGAACAGCAGCTGAAGCTTTGCTTTGCTTTGATGAAGAAATCATGTAGGCTGGCGGCTGCAACAGAGCCTCAGGGGTGGGGGGTGCGCACGGTCCCTTCGGCCGCCAGGTAGGTTTGACCTCCTCCACTTCTTTCTTTGCTGCCAAAGGGTTCGCACGTCTGGGGTCCCTGAGGTTGGGGTCAGGCAGGTGGGGCAAGGGGGGAAGCTCCCTGGGGAGCTCTGGAAGGCTGGGCCACTTGGTGACGCTCTTGTCTTGTTTTTCCACCGGACCTGGCTTTTTCTGCTGCCGGAGTCGTCTGTACTCCTCAAGACTGAGCGACTTGGGTTTGGCCTCTGGGGCTGCTGGAGTAATGCTGATAGGTGGAGTGATCTCGGGAGCCGCAGCAGCTGCAGGGCTCTCTGAAGACATTAGAGGGAGGGAAGCAGAGGAAGCAGCTGATGAGCTGGCTTTCTTCTCTTCTGGAGTGGATGCTGACTGTTTTGGTGTTTCACTGGGCTGCTGGGAGCTCACAGCTGGGGCTGAACATGTGAGCTGACTTTCCTCGGGTGCAGGGGTTGTGCTCCGTTTGGGCAACGGAGGTGCGACAACTTCCTCGTTCTTTTCAGGAACCTGAGCAACAGTGGTGTTTTCCTTCTTAGTTTTGCTGTGTTTTATTCCTTCAGGTTGTAGAAGTGGCCGAGGTGGAGGGGAGCTAGAAGGAACCCCTTGGCGTTTATGCACCTTTTCTTTGCCAGACCCTTTCTGAGGCTTTTTTTGGGAATCTGCCGCCACCCTTCTTACGGTGCCGCTCCTCAGGACCCTTCTTTCTACAAACTCCGACTGCTGCTTCTCGTTGCATTTCTTTTTTCTCCTTGCAGGGCTTGTTGTTTTTCTCTCCTTTTTCCTCTTGACCACTTCATCGTTTGCATCTAAATCTACAACTGGTGTAACGGCAGGAGCAATTTCAAATGTTTTTCTAGCAGGAACATCGTCTTCATCATCGACTACTATATGCTCTGAACTGTCGGCTTGCTCATTTTCTGCTCCTTCTTGTTTTATCTCATTTTCTGGTGGTGGCTGATGAAGAGGATAAGAGACATCCATGTTCGGGATGGTAAAGATAGGTTCTCCGTTTTCGCCCTGGTCCACAACCTCGAGCACTATGCCCCCTTCAGGCAACATCTGCTCTCCCTCTTCATTCTCTACAGATATGGCCATACAGTACGGGTGCATGTGCCGGACCAAATCTCCCAGGCTCAATGAAAGACCATCTTCACCCTCGTTCTCCAAGATGACAGGGAGGGGCAATGCCAGACCCTCCCAACCAGAAAGGTCTGGAGAAGACTCCAGCCTGTCTGGGCTCTGAGTGAAGGAGCCGTCCTCCTCTTCCTCCCCATCACTCCTCTGGACACAGCCCTCTTGCATCCTGGACAGGCTCTGGGTACCAAGCAGGAAAAGATCCAGTCAAACCTCTCATCTGTCTGCTGCGGTATTTTATGAAGGGTTTTTATGAGTGAACAGTTTACCTTTCCACCTAATAACGGTCTGGTGCCACAGAGCGAGTCTTTCTGAGGTGAACGAGACAGGCAGAGCATTCTCGTGAGCTGGAGACAGAGCATAATGACATTAACATTTGGTCTCATTACAAGAACTTTTCTAGGATTCAGGGTGGTTGTCTGGGTTCATTTTTTTTTTTTTTTTTTTTTATCCGTCATTTCTACAGCAGGAGGCAGAGTCAAATTAGATCACCAGGTGGGAAGTCCACCCTAGAAAGAAGCCCTGGTAGAGAGGCAGTATCTTTGGTGTCTACTCTGAAACACGGATTGAGGTTTGTAGCGGGAGGCTGATCAAAAATAAAATGTTTTTCTCTGGTTTTGTTCACGTCATCTCTCACTTTAGAGAAGACTCCTTCAGAGTTTATAGTTCAGTTAACTTTAAATTATACAGCTGGAGTATGTCATGTTTTTAGTTGAAAACATTTAAACCCCACCACCCATATTTAAAATCAGTGTTTCACAATGTTTATGATCAACAATAATAAAACAAATTTGTCAACAATGGAAGTATTATCGAAATAAATTGAACAACATAGACTTCCAGTTTCAACAGTCTGTACCGAAGGAAAGCAAGGGCTCTCACCAAACCCTTGCAAATCTTTTTTAAGACAGTAAGTGATAATTTTTAAATGTTTTACGCTTATGTTCCATATTCCATATAATACATATTTGCTATGTCTTGCAGGCTGCAATTACAGCAAATCTGTCAACGCAAATATCCTCCAACTTTGGAGCAATTCCAATTCTGTTTCAGAGAGTAATCGACCTGAAATATGCAAGTGATGTTTGCAGAAGACTAGGCTGTAATCCTGACCGGAGCTGTCTCCTCTTATTTCAAAATGTGTTCACAAAGAGTTCAGCACGGACAAAAAAAAAAAACCCCTTTGTTTCTTACAGTTATACCTTTTCACGAAGTTTGAGTTAATTTACATAAGCAATGATGCAAAACCTGTGTGACAAAGTCAATGGATTTAGCTTTTTTGCGGAAAATTACTGCATTTTATTTTCATGACAGGGGTTACTGTCCATTCCAGTTACACATTTGGTTTTAAACTGCAAATGCTATGAAACAATTAATGGCAAACTTAGTCTGTTTTTATTGGAGATTTCTTTTTTTTATCTCACACTGGAGTTCTTGCCTTGGGCAGCGACCTCTGAAGCTGAAGTATTGAACAAGTCTGAATGTTGTGTTTGCATGCAATACCTAGCATTCCTGCTGCACAACTGAAAATTAATCATCAGGCCATGGAAGACTTTTCTTTCCCCATCTCATAGTTTCATTAAATTTAGTAATATTAGTTGTAAATGTATATTAGTAGATTGTTTACATTTTATAGTAATGTACATAAATAGCCCCAGAGTGGAAACACACTCAATTATCGGCCAGGATGAAACAGAAGATTCAGGGATATTATACTCTAAACATGTTTCAGACTGCCTAGCTGTATCCTGCCTCAAAGGAGAGAGAGGTATGTTTACAATCCTAAAGGCCCTTTCACGCTCAAAGACAAAAGTGATATTCAGAAAGTTTGCACAAGATGAGAGCTCTCACCGGAGAGTGTTCCCTGCCCTTGGACAGCACGTCTGAGTCAGGCAGTGTGTCAAATGGTGACAGGTTCTCATCATCTACATTGTCAAGTATCTCCGTCAGAGCTGTCAGCAGCGTGGCCTCACTCTCTTCATCGAGACCTTTAGCCTGAATAAACACATGAAACAACAACTTCAATCCAGAGCTTTAAAGATAAAAGCCTCAAAAGTTTCTAGCATACAAAGGTGAAATCTGTCTTGCCTCTAATGTTGGCATGTCCTCGAAGATGGAAAGGATGGAGGGGTCTACGCAGGTTTGGAGACTTTCCCCGGAGCTGAGCCCTGCAGTCTGGATGGAGACAAGAGGAGAAAGGCTCAAGTTTTTAAGGTGGCAAACAAAGAAATGACAAATCATCTCATCCGCTTCTAAAACTATGCGCCAAGTCATCTGGAACAATGTATGGTTACGTTTTAAAGATTGCAGTTCCAAAAATCAACACTGTTTTTAAGATTTCAAGGCTCTTTAATGAGATACCAGAAAAAGTCCTGGAGTGACATGAATTTCCACCAGGTCTTTGGAGCATAGAATAACACGGGAGCTCCCTCTCCCCCACCTGTTGCTGCACACTGCTGGTGATCTGGCTGAAAAAGGACTGTTACATTCTTCCCAAGAAAGAGAAATTCAGCTTTGGTGAAAACATGAACAGTCATGGCTGGTTCACTAAAGGAGCCCCACTCATAAACCTGCTATCTATAACTACAGTTGGGATGTCTGGGAAGCAACCAACTGCTGGCTCTATTCCAACTAATATAAACCAGTTAAGATCAGCTTGTTTTGTTGTACCTGATACTCTAAATAGCAGAAAGAAAAAGTTTTTGTATCTTATTAGAGCATAAGTAGGGATATTTTGTGCTTTTCTAACTTCAATAAAAGCAATTAAACCAGGTGTCACAACAAAGACACTTGCTGCAAAACTTAAAATCCAAAACGCTCATCACATTGCTTTAAACCCATGGCTTACTAAAATGTCTTACAGGTAGCAGTGCAATTTTAATTTGCCATAGCAGCAAGTTAATTACTGTTGATCATTTTTATATGACATGAATGCAAAAAGAGAATCTTCTTTAATTTTAATCCATTAGCCTCCTACACTGACCCACGTGTTTCTATCCACAGCGCAGACATGTTTGAGCCTTCCCACTTTCCGTCCACAGGGAGGCGACGCAACCCACGTGTTGCACTACAACAAACCAGAGCAGGGCCCTCCATCTCTCCATTATTATCCTTTTAAATCTGCAAAGTGAAGAGTATCATTTTAACACCTTATTTGTATAAGAATTACTACACAAGATGTTACTACGCTTAATTTATACTAGACAACGTCCGTGGAGAATAGAATGCAAAGATCCCTCCTGCGCATGTGTGAATAAACACATGTGGCTTTATGTTCACAAGTATGTTTGAATGAAAACCGGTATGGCGACAGCAGTCCCAGTGCAGGTAATCAAGTGTGACTGTACTGGCTGCAGTCATGTAAAAATCAAGCTTCATTGCAGTGAGCAGGCTTATAAACACATTGCTGCAATGCTGCTGTCAAAAAAAAAAAATCTCTCAAAATAGAACTTGGATCCACAACAAAAATTACAATTAAGGTCACTTCAACGCTTACATTATAACAAACAAGGGGAACTCAGCTGAGTTGTCCATTCTTTTTTTAATCACCACGTGTCCATCAGCTCGGACACAGAGACAAAATGCATTCAATAAGCTTCAACATAAACATCTGACAGCAACTGAACAATGTGCTGTCATCCCAAGCGAGCATTTAACAACAACACACAACTGTCACTATGTATGATTTAGATGCTGTTAATATTATGAATTAGGAATCCTGCTAGTCCTAGCAGAGCAGCCAAGTAACGCATTATCGTTCAGAACCACAAAAAGCCCGTTCGAGTCTAGCTCTGCACATAAAGTACAACATATTGGTATCGCTCTGTTATTAAAACAGTCGTATAAATATTGATGGATATAGTAATACTGCTCATCCATCCACGTGTCACTTTTCCACGCCAGCTTGTACAGCCAACGCAAGAAGCCCACTGTACAGAGGAAAAACTCCAATCACTGATATCAGCCGGTGGGAAACAACGTGTACAAGTTAGTTCTCACCTCGGCTAGTGTTTCCAATGAGAATAAATCCATATTGCACTCTAATAAAGTCTCTTCGCCTGCTCCCCACCGCGCCGCCATCTTGCATGCCCACTCCCTGCCGGAGCCTCGTTTCAGAATGAAAAAGTAGTGAATCAGAGGAGGAACAAGCTGCACGCCGGTAGTCCACGTGGTCCAGCAATCCCGGCAAAATGACGCAGAATGACGCCGACGGTCAAGTGTCACGTGTCAATTTTTTTTTTTTTTTTTTTTTTTTTTTTTTTTTTTTTTTTTTTTTTTTTGTAGTTTTCTTCTTTCCTGGTTCGCCTACAAACTGGATTGACGGCTTCCTAAGCGCAGAATTACAAATATGGCGATAAAAAAAACATTTTTCAAAATACAAAAATAAAATAATTTGCTATAATTTTCTATGACGCAGCCGCTGGGCAATGGAGAACCATGTGCTACGAAAATGCTATTGAACTTATATAAAAAAAAAATCAAGCCTGAATAATAATAATAATAATAATAATAATAATAATAATAATAATAATAATAATAATAATAATAATAATAATAAAGACATCATAATACAATTTTGAAAAAAAAAAAAATCTCACAGTATGATGCGGGAAAACAGAATAGGAATGACACAGCTGTAGAAAAGAGAAAAATAAGTTCTGCACTTTTAGAAAATACAACAAAAGGGGAAAACAATACAAGATACAATAGAAATTTAGAAATTATGTCATAATCATAAGATACATGTTTTTACAATGCGGTTTTACTTTAAAATATTAAGAAAACAAATTACAGGACTTTGAGATCGTGGTTTTCTACAGACTGTCCTGCACATTCTGATGGAGTATCAGAGAGAAAGAAATCACTTTGTCGATTTTAAGATAGTCTGTTTTTATTTCTGTGAAATTCATACTTGGTTTTCATGAAACAGCAGTGATTAAGTTTCTGTCCCATTCAAACCTGTGATCAAAAATATCAAATAAAGAGAAAATCCTGTGGAGGGCAGTAATCATCTACAGTTAGACCCCAAATTATTCATTCCTCAGGGAGATTTAGGTTGAAAATATTTTCATACAACCAAGACGTGTGATTCTGATTGAAAGTGAGAGAAGCATCACTCAGATGATAAAGCAATGTAAAGGAGTATCAGTTTTTTTTTTTTTTTTTTTTTTTTTTTGGGGGGGGGGGTTCTATTATTATAATCATAAATGGCATGTTGAAAATTAATAATAAATTCAGCATCATAGCATTCAAAGCCCTATTATATCTGCTTTTTTCATGTCTCCGTTGGTATTTTAAAGATTAGATTTATCTTAGGTAAAGTCTTTGAGGTAGGAAGGGCTCTTGCATCACCCTCATCTTTGTCTTCCTCCATAAATTCTTAAACAGATTTAAATCAGGGCTGTTAATATTACTTCTAATCCAAAGAAACATGTTGGTTGAAGTAAAATTTTATTTTTAACCGAACCCTTCCAAGGCTATGCGTAATTTTGCTCCTAAATGTGTCTGTCCCTACAATACCGGAGATCATGAACAATTAACTTCAACCAGAAGTATATACATAATACATAAAGGTATTTTTTGAAAAACTCTCATAAAAAATAGAATCTATCTATATGTAGACTTATCCAGTCCAGTGTTTAAACATGCCTTTCAAACATAAAAAAAAATCTGATTTTAGCTGCATTTGTATGTGTCATTAAATTAAAAAGATTTGCTGAAAAACAAGAAGATGATGGAAGCAACTGATTTTGAAATAACAATAGGTGTTAAAAATCAGATAATTGTAATCAGTTATGTACCATTTCTTGGACTGACCTTTTTAACTCCAGAGATTCTCTGCTCTTCTACGCTCTTCAAATAATTTTTTATTCAGTTTAATTTTCAGATTTTAGTATCTATAAACCCTTGCTCCAACCAAAACAAAACATCTTTCAAAGCATTGTCTTCTGAAAATAGTGACATTTTAATGACATTCTGAATTGTTGTATTATTTTAGGGGTATTTTTTGTTGAAAGCTACTTACAGCTGTTTTGTACTTTGAGTTTGAAGTTTTTGGACACGATTCTGAAAATATGCTTTGACCTAAAAACAACACTGTGCATCAACACACCATAGCCACAGTATAACATGTTGGTGGCAGCGTAATCGCATAGGATTACTTTTCTGAAGAAGGAACTGGATTTTTTTGCTTGTTTATCATGGTGGATGAAACCATGAACAGAGCCAACTACAAGTCAGCTTTTACCTAAAACCCAACATCTGAATCAAAGAATAGTTTCACCAGAAATATAGTCCTGGGATAATTTAGCCAGAGTCCAGATTGATGTAACCAGTTTAATGTTCCTTTATTTTTTATGTTTTCTTGCACTATCCCCATAGCAGATTTTTTTTCTCTTTTTTTTTTAAATTTAGGGTAAAATACGTTTTCAGTTTCTAAAATTATTTCTCATAATCTTCGTTTTTACATCACAAAAACCTGGCATTGAGTTTTAATCCATACAAGACCCAAATACTTAGAACATAAACTCAATATCAGGTTAAATTGTGGAATATTAATATAATCTTTTGTCAGTTCAGTTCATCAAAGTGACAACTCACAACAAATGTCTCAAGGTACATAAAAAAAGCATGTCATTTGTACAGATAAATTCAACAATTACTGACATGCTAAATTGATTAAAAGACTCTCCATCTTTGTTGGAAACAAGCAAACAAAAAAATCTGAATACTTTCTTTTGTTAAGATATATTTGTACGTTGTTAATTTTCCGCATACTCTTTAGAAAGAGCCTCATATTAAATGAAATTTGCACAAAGGACTACCACGATGAAAGGACCTCTCACTGATGATTAAGTAAACATCAAACTGATAAAACAAATCCGTTCCTCTCAGAACAGTTTAGGGTGATCAAATAAAGAGCACTGGTGGTAGTTTTGCTTTTATGCCATAAAAAATGAAAGTGTAATGAGAAAACAGCCAATGATGAGATGAAGAGCTTAAACTGTGTAAAATACAAAAATAGGGGGAGATAAATTTCTCATTACGACTTGCACTCTATGTCTTAGAGAAGCTATTGGCAAATCCCTATTTCCCATAGGTAAAAATGGATTACAGGCAAACCAAACCACACAGCAGCTTCAAGCCCACAGGCACAAGCTCTGTGGTTTATGTGTGGTTTACCACTTTGTCCATCAGTGTGTTCTTCATTTGTCAGAATCTCTGCTGGGTGGAAACAAGTGCTAGTCAAAAGCCTTTTGTAGTGTTTAAGAACTCTTCTCACATTTGCCAACTGTGCTCTCATCATTTGGTCCAAGATACATGTGATGCTGAACTTTGAAGGTGTCCTCAAACAGAGCTGAGGAAAACCATGAGATGCATTAGGTCATTTGTCCGCTAGTTAGACTGAGTCCCATTTCAAACAGTTCAGAAGGGCGGGGTGTCTAAATTGTTTCTGTGGATTAAAGGTATAAAGGCTTTGTTGCTCTAAAAGAGAGATTCCAGGAGCACTGTAGGAATCAAAGGGGTAAAAAATGGTACATACATAGTTTCTCAGTTAACAGGGTTTTAAGGGCGCAATAAACACTGTGATGTCCATTTGGAAGTGTTTCAATAAATCATTTTCATTATCACTGTTAATTATTTAATGACAGGAACCATGAACTGTGGTTCAAAACAAAAAACAAAACAAAACAAAAACAAAAACAAAAAAACAAGGAAAAATACAACAGTGTAGTTTTCTCTGAGTAGATTCAATGTCAGTTTTCTGAAACAAGCTTGCATTCAGACTAGTGATCAACATCCTTCAAGTATGTCTCTCCATTTGTGTTAAAATCTGTTATTTTGGAACAACTATATAACATATACACATGGCTTCAAATGTCGATTATATCCATGATTGTGTTGTCTTTGAGAGCCGATTTCTTAAATTCCCAAATAAAATATTTCTGATACACGCAATGCTCATTTTCTAATGGTAGCAGTTTGTTTTAATTTTTTTTTTTTTTTTTTTTTTTTTTTTTTTTTACAGATGTTTCTTATCATGAAAATGAATGTTATAGATCATCATTATCAAGGGCTATAAACATCACATTCAAGTAAATAAACAGGTTGTTAATAGTTTTAATATGTGATAATGAAATAAAGCTCAAAATACATATATTAGATAAATTAGGGAATAATTAAATGTTTCAACAATTTAAAACATAATTAATCAACTTAGTGTAACAATCATTATTAAAGGTTGAATGTATTATATGATTAAAGCATATAATGCGTGATTTCACAATTTATTTAATTATTTCAGAGTTTCTTGTTGCAGAGCATTGTGAATTCAATTTATTTGAATTCAATTTATTTGTTTCAATTTATATATATATATATATATATATATATATATATATATATATATATATATATATATATATATATATATATATATATATATATATATATATATATATATATATATAAGACCATGGATGTTAAAACTCGGAAACTACTAACCATGCATGGAGGGTTCCACCCTAAATCCAGCATCCTGAGACTATACGCGAGCCGTAAGGACGGAGGCAGAGGACTAGCGAGTGTGAGAGCCACTGTCCAGGATGAAACATCCAAGATCCATAAATACATCAAGGTCAAAGCCTCAACCGACGATGTGCTCAGCGAATGTCTCAAACAATGGGGACCAGAGGATGAGGTGCTGGAGGAACCATCATGGGAGGATAAGCCCCTACATGGGATGTACCACCGACAAATAACTGAAGTGGCTGATATCAGGAAATCCTACCAATGGCTGGAAAAAGCTGGACTCAAGGACAGCACAGAGGCACTCATCCTGGCTGCACAGGAACAGGCCCTAAACACCAGAGCAATAGAGGCTCAGATCTACCACACCAGACAAGATCCAAGGTGTAGATTGTGCAAGGAGGCCCCTGAGACAGTCCAACACATAACAGCAGGGTGCAAGATGCTGGCAGAGAAAGCGTACATGGAACGTCATAACCAAGTGGCGGGCATAGTGTACAGAAACATCTGTGCAGGATATGGACTGGAAGCCCCGAGATCAAAGTGGGGCACACCCCCAAAGGTGGTGGAGAATGACCGAGCTAAGATCCTGTGGGACTTCCAGATCCAGACAGACAAAATGGTAATGGCGAACCAACCGGACATCGTGGTGGTGGATAAACAACAGAGGAAAGCCGTTGTGGTGGATGTAGCAATACCAAGCGATTGCAACATCAGGAAAAAGGAACACGAGAAACTGGAGAAATACCAGGGCCTCAGAGAGGAACTGGAGAAGGCCTGGAAGGTGAAGACCACAGTGGTGCCTGTGGTCATCGGGGCCCTCGGGGCAGTCACCCCCAAGCTAGAGGAGTGGCTAAAACAGATCCCAGGAACAACATCAGACATCTCAGTCCAGAAATGCGCAGTTCTCGGCACAGCCAAGATACTACGCAGAACCCTCAAGCTCCCAGGCCTCTGGTAGAGGACCCGAGCTCAGATATATATATATATATATATATATATATATATATATATATATATATATATATATATATATATATATATATATATATATAATGAATGAACGTGTGGATCAAGTTTAAACTAGATCTTATAGACACTGAGCCTGTATCGTCTTGGTCTGGGACTAAATCAGACTAAACAATTCATTTTGTGTTTGAGGTTAATTACCTTACTACCTCTTCTTCAAAGTTCGAGATTTACATACATTTTAGTATTAATTAGAATTACCTTTTAAATCGTGCGTCTCTCAAGAGGTTATATGGCCTTCCACATGGTTTTCATAATAGTTTTCTGGATTTTTGGTCCATTCCTTTGTGGGTCACCTTGCTCACACATGTTTTCAGTTCTTCCCATAAATTTTCCATGAGACTCGGATCAAGGCTTTGTGATAACTACTCCAAAACATGGACTTTGTTGACCCTACACCACTTCGTAGCTAATTTAGCTGGACGCTCAGGTTTATTGTCTATTTGTTAGACCCATTAGCATCCTGCTCTCTTTCCCTGGTTGATATCTTGAGATGTTGATTCACCATTTCCACATAATATGCTGAAGTGCATCAGTTACTCATACAGCACAACATCCACACAACATGACGCAGGCTTGGAAGCGTCCCTTTTTTCCCCCTGCAAATTTAACACTGGGTATAGTGACCAAACATTTCAATTTTAGTTTCATCAAACCACAGAGAATGTCTCTAAAATTAAGGGCTTTGTCATTGAGTGCAATTGAAAACTGCAGATCTGGTTTTTCATCTTGCTTTTAATGTATGTCGGTATAGGACTCATTTCACTGTGGATAGAAATAGTCTTTTACCAGCTTCAGTTGGCAGCTTCATAAGGTCTTTTGCTTCTGTTCTGAGATTGATACACTCATTACCCATTGAAACACATTCATCTCTGGAACCCAGAACCTTTCTCCTTCCAAAAATCTTTGATGGTTTGACCTTCATATGCTGTCATACTTCATTTAATTGTTTGAACGGATTAACGTGGCTCCTTCAGGCATCTGGAAATCATACCCAAGGTTTAGCTAGGCCTGTGGAGGTCCATAATTCTCTCATTGATATCTTGACTGACATCTGCCTGATTCTTTCAATTTTCCTATGGTGCTACAAAGAGTGGCAATGCTTTAAAATTACATTCATGGGTGCTCCAATGTTGTGAATTAACACTGAGGCTTACAAGGCTATGGCTGTTATGATCCACACCTGTTTGTGTTTTTGGTTGATTATGTTTTCTGTCGGTCCCTGTGGTATGAAGTCTGTTTTCTGTTCACTTGTTGTCTGGTCGTATGTTGTCCTCCGTGCTTCTTTATTATTGGTTCCTGTTTCCTTGAAGGGTGTTCTTCAATTTATTAAAATATGAACTCTTATCAAATGTGTCTGCCGATGTCCTGTTACCACTTCAGTTCTTCACCACTGCAAAACATGACAATGGCATCATCATCTGTGTTTTCTCAAATTGCTTACAGAAATACTGGTCTCTCTCTGTGTGAACAAATTTACTGTAGGTAATAGAAAAAGCTCTGAAAAGATTCTCTCTCTGATTATTCTGGCATTTAGCAAATAGAAATAATTTAGGTAATTCTAACTGACCTAAAACAGGAAAAGTTTAGTTTGATTTAATGTGCTATAGCAATAATAATCCATTTGTTTTATTATATTTAGCAGCAGCAGTAGGAATAACTGTTGCTTTCCTGTTTTAAATAAATACTATTGAATCACATTAAATGTTAATATTTTAAATGTTTGTGTAAATCTGTTGATACAGTAGCATTTTTTTCATGCTGTGAAAATCATACGGGCCCATTTTTTTGAACAAAGCTTTTTTTCTTCTTTGTATTCGCTGCCAGCTGTTGCTTCTGTTGCTGTTTTTGGATTTGAAGTAAAACACATTTGTGCTTGCTTCCAGCATCCTCTCCAACTTTCTGCAGTCATAACAAGAGCAGACATACTGCCTCTGATTATCAGCCATATTCTGATGAATCCACATTGCTCATGCTTATTTATGCACATTACTGTACATCTGTGAGACCTGTGAGCTTGTCTGTCTGTGAGTGAGACAGAGAAGGAAAGAGGAGCGCCGATGTGCCCCAGCACTCTCCCAAACTGCTACCAACCTACCGGTGCTCTGCCGTTGTCATAGTTACAAGCCTCCCCTCCCACCTCACAGTCGTCTTTCTCGCTGGGTACAGGGAGATGAGAGGAGAGGAGAAGTGGATCTGGCTGCTGCCTCTGCGTCATATTCATACCAGTGCAGCTGAAAGCCACCCCCCACCCCCTCAACACACACACATATATCCACCTCCTCCTCTTTCTTCCTTTCCTTCTTCCTTTCCTTCTCATCATCCAATTTGCACAGTGCCAGATCCCCCTCAGCCATCACCACCAACATCTCTCCATTTGTGTTTGCTATCTGCACCTGCTTATCATAGTACTCTTTCTCTCTCGATTGGACCTGCTGGATTTCCTCTGTGTTGCTGACCTGAGAGGACTTTTATCCAGCAAGTGAGGGAGAGGAGAAGAAAGAGGAAGACAAAGGTAAGCACTGACGGGAAGGATATTTAAGTATGTCTCTGTCTGAAAGAGAAAGCGTGGGAGATAAAAAAGAAAGAAAGAAAGAAGAGAGTACAAAGATGTAGGAGATGTAGAAAAAAATCTTGAGAAGAAATAATCTGTGGCAGAGATATTAAGAACCACCTGGAGAGTTTTGGGTATTTTTGTAGGATGTATTAAAAAATTAGACTGTCGGAGCACAAAAACTAGTGTTTTCTGTAAAACAACGTGCTGGGAGCAGATGTGTACCTCAGTCAGTGAGCCTGTGTTCAAGCACTTTGCTGTGTGTCACATATTGTTATTGAGCTGCTGCTATTACGTGTTCCCACAGTGTAGAGAGGGATTTGAATGCGGAGGGGGGGCTTGATTATTTTCTCTGAGAGCTTTCCGAGCAATGTGTGGACGTGTTGACAGAGTGGCAATCTCTGCACCTTGAAGAGAGGTTAGAAAGAGAGTGTCTAACAGTGCAGTTTAGTCCTCAACTCAAAGCCTAAAAACCCTTTTACTTCATACACACTTTATCTTTTATTTCTTTAACAAGGAGCAATCTCTCTCTTTGCCTTTTATTTATTCTACTGTTCAGAGTTTACACTAGTGAGATCTGTTAATGTTAAACTACAAACATGGCAGCTTTTCAAGCAGCACAGGAAAACAAAACATCTGAGAGAGAAGAACACACAGACACACACACACACACACACACACACACACACACACACACACACACACACACACACACAGAGAGAGAGAGAAAGACCAAAGGGACAAGATCTCTGTCTGTAAAGGGGAAATAAAAACAGAGGAGAAAAAAGGGGGGCCCACAGGGTTGTTCATTGTATCTTGGTCCTGACAGCAGTGTCTGACATGGTGTATGACATTTAACTGTGATGCTTCTGTCAGTGCGACGGTGTGTGGGGAATGTGCCTGTCAGCTTTGATTTTGACAGAGACACATTTATTTGTCTCCTGTAAGTGAATTAGATGTGAAAGACGGAAAACAAAGGATCTGAGGATTGATAAACTGAGCTTCAACTGTTGGGCTGTTTCTGAGATTTGGTATATCAGTGGTTGCAATATTTTCCTAATCTAGAATAAAAACAGTTCTCTGAAAAATGTAGCAGGCATTTGTATTAAACCACCTCTAATCTGAAACCCCAAAGTAAAATCAGAAGTCACCAAGTTAGAAAATAGAGTCCATCTGTGTGTAACTTAATCTTAAGATTTAGGAACAAATCAGACAGGTTAATCACACACACACTTCCATAGACCTACCATAACATGGCTGTCCACCAAGATGACAGGCCAAGCAAGGAAAGCATAACCCAGAGAAGCATCCAAGAGGCTCATGGTTATTTTGGAGGAGCTGCAGAAAACCAAAGCTCAGGTGGGAGAATCTGTGAACAGGACAGTTATAAATTGTGCGCTTCACACATCTGACCCTTATGGACTAAATGGGAAGTGGACTGAACTTATCTAAAGCTTTACTAGTCATAATAACCACTTGAAGCACTTTACACTAGAACCACATTCACCCAGTCGTACTTCACAACACACACACAGACACACACAAAGACACGCACAAGTTTTTATTTCTATCCATATTAGGACTTTGTATGGACTTCCATTGATTTTAGTAACTGCATTTATGCCTAACCCAGACATTTTCCCCAACCCTGATCATTACTAGTCCATTCCTAACCCTAACCTTAACCAAACCTTATTCACACCTTACCTCTAAACCTAACCCCTTACCCTATACAAGGGGTCCACCATATTAGGACCAGGCTTTGGTCCCCATAAGGCCCATCGGTCTTCATTAAGTTAGTAAATATGCCAGAAACGGTCCTAAATAGGATAGCTACACAAGTAGACACACATTCATACACTGATGTGTGGACTGGTAGACAGGAGGACTGGAGTGCATTTCCTAGGGCTACATCGACACATGGGAGGGGAGGAAGCTGGACTCTTACCCACAACTTTCCAATCAAAAACTACTGCTCTCCCTGTTAAGCCACAGTCATACCTGAAGAGAGTCAAGAGGAAAGCGATAAGATGTTAAAGTTTGTATCAAGCCCTATAGGGAACATGGCAAATGTTTGGAAAAAGTTGCTCTGGTCAGATGAGACCAAAATTTATTTGGTCTTGCAAAATTGTGGTGGAATACTAACACTATACATTCCCACTGTGAAACAGTGGTGGCAGCGTTGTGTTGTCGGAGAGAAGAGAAGAAAAGATGGACTGAGCTAAATACAGGGCAATCCTGGAAGAAACCATAATATAGGCTGCAAAAAACACTCAAGACTGTGGCAGAGTTTCACCTTCTAGCAGGACAACAATACAATACAACACAACTTTATTTATAAAACACTTTAAAACAACACCAATGGCCAAAGTGCTGTACACTAAAAACACACAAAAAAGACATAAAAACAACAAGAACAAAAACCCATCAAAACCAACATCTCAAGCTGAGTCAAAAGCCAAGGAGAAAATAAATGGGATTTAGAAAAGATTTAAAAACAGGAAGTGAATTTGCCTGTCTGATTCTTAAAGGCAGCTCGGTCCATAGTTTAGGGGCAGCAACTGAAAATGCTCAGTCACCTCTCAACCTCCTCTTTGGTTTTAAAACAACCAACAAGAACTGAGCTGCTGATCTGAGAGACTGTGAGGGAATGTGAATCTGGATCAAGTCAGACAGGTTCTGTGGGGCAAGACCATGAAAACATTTAAAAACAAATAAAAGAAGTTTAAAATTAATCCGGATATGGACTGGGAGCCAGTGTTGTGATTCTAATACAGGAGTACTGTTCTGTTGTTTTCAAGTACCAGTTAAAAAGCGAGCAGCAGCATTCTGAACCAGCTGAAGTCGAGACAGTAATGAATAGCTCAGGCCAACATAAAGTGCATTGCAGTGATCTAAGCGAAATGTAATAAAATCATGGATTAAAATCTCAAAATGATGTTGTGAGAGAAACAGTTTGACCTTGGCCTGTTGTTGCAAATGATAAAAGCTGGATATGATCATTAAATTAATATGTGCATCAAGTTTAAAATTATTGTCCAGCCTAACACCGAGGTTAGCATACCTATAGCATGGACCACCATTGAAGGGTTTAAATCATAGCATATTTAGGAGTCAGTATAGCCAAGCTAAAGCTCAAACGTACTCCAGTTATGTTTGTGATTAAGAGGTGGCAAAAAGTGGAAAAGTTCAAGAGGTAGTTCACATTCAACAGATTACACAGATCACATAAAGATCTGTAAAGATAAGTAGTAATGTAGAGTGCATAAACTTTATATAATTATACCCAAAAACCCTTAATGTTTTTCTTTGTACAATGTGAAAGTTTTTACTTTTAGCCATTTCCACACTGTTTTTTTTCTTTAACATTTTCTATGGTGCTTGACATAGAGTACTATTGCACTATATCTATTATAATATCCTTAAGAAATTATTGATGTATTATAACAAGAATATTTTTTCCAGTAGAAGTACATTGTAGCAGAAGTTGTTATTGCATATGTTGTCCGCCAGAGCAGCTCTGACTTCATTATTTATGTCTATGTGTGCTGTGTGTTGTTGTACAAAACACTGCTAGTCTGTAGTGTATTTCACAACTACACATAGCACAGATCAGAAGTGGTAAAGAGACATTTAGCTATAAAGTGTTTTTCATTATTTCTGAGCTAAAAAGCTCCGACATATTTGTTAAGACCTCTGTGACTCCATGTATCAGTTTTCCTTTGCTCACATTTGTCATGTGGAAAAAAGTGAAGTGCAGTTGACTCTGGCCATTGCTACAACCCAATGTTTTGCTAAAACATTAAGACTGAGTGTGTCATCCAGAGGCTTCCCTGGGTGGATACATAAGAAAACTGCTGAAGAAAGACTGGAGCAATAAAGAAAAAAATAGCTGAACTTGTTGACCCTTCAATTTGAATCTTGTCCAGTGGAAAAATATGGTGATTGAGGTTCGTTACTGTAAGTCATTAGGTTTCATAAGCTACAACCAACCTACAGGACCAAGACGGTCCACTTTTATTGTCCAGGAAAAGTTGTTTTAGCTTCTTAATGGTGCTTAATATTAAGTTGGGTGTGTTAAACTTGGTCCTTAAAAAAAAAAAAAATACTTATTACATTTTTGCTTTCTTATTGCCTTTCTGTACCAGCGTTATTAAAGAAGGACCCCCTGAAATAGGCTTTCAGTGCCAAGACCTTTTCACATTTTGTCCCAAGTATAACAACAAACTTCAGTGTATTTTTTGGATCTCATGTAGCCGACCAATATAAAGTAGAATGAGACTTGAACTAAAAGGAAAAGGATACATGGTTTTTGCTCTTTATTTTTAGCAATAAATAATTCCAAAATGTGCCGTGCATATATATGCATTACTTGGTTATGTATCTTGGAAAACTAACACTGCACATCACTCTAGGCACACTGTTCCTATTGTAACACATGGTGGTGGCAACATCATGCTTTGGGAAGGCTTTTCTTTAGAAGGGGCAGGGAAGCTGTTCAAAGTGACTGCTCCTGATGGAGAATGAAGGGCAAAACAGGGAAAAAAGCTGTTCTAGGCAGCAGAAGATCAGGGATGGATTCATTTTCCATCATGATCATAAACACACAGCCACAGCTGTGCTGAACAGCTAAAATAAATGTTTTATATCATATTTGTGTGCTAGAAATCAAAGTCCAGAGCTAAATCCAACAGAAAATTTGGGCCATGACTTAAACGTTTTTGTTTAAAAACTCTCTCCATTCAATCTAACTGAGCTTTAGCTGTTTTGCAAAGAGTGGTCCAAAATCTTAATCTGTAGTGTGTCAGGCTGGCGGGGACATACCCCAAAAGACTTACAGCTGCAATTACTGCTCGAGGTGGATTTACAAAATACTGACACAGGAGAGTTGAACATATATGCATGTAACATTTTTCAGATTTTTGCACTTTACAGTTATGCTCTACTTTGTGTTGGTCAATGGCATAAATACTCTGAAGTTTTTGAGAAAAGGGAAAAAGTTTCAGGTGTTTTCAGGATTAGAACATACTACATTACAGATTAAATAATGAAATTGTCTGTGATTATCTGACAAGATCACAACAAAAACAAAAAAACTTCTGGAAGTCAGTAATATGCTTGTGTTTGTGGAACTATGAGAATATGGGCTTTGTGAACAGATCTTGATGGAGTGGACATGAGCAAATTCAGAGATGTGAACAAGATGAAAGGTAATAAGATCTGTTGAGGTTAAACAGCAAAGTAGAGAGATTCAATAAAGAGAAGTAAAAATTAAAAAAAAAAAAAAAAAAAAAAAAAACCTGATAGGAAAAACAGAAATAATTGTGCTCAAATCTGAAGCAAACCTGCAGCTTTGTTAGGTCTGCACACGTGCACACTGCATGTACACGTCCTCCATGCCTCCCGTGGGTCTCCAGTGTCCCTGCGCTCCAGGAGGCCTTTGCATTTTTAATCGATCCTGTCTGTAGTGATTAACACCAGTGTTCTCTCTGCAGTAGGAAAACAAAAAGATAGAGCGGGAGTCAGAAAGAGAGATGAGAATCTGTCATACATGAGGCATAGTATGTGTTTACATGTGTGTTCGTGTGTGTGTTTGTTTGGCAGTAATTACCCTCTGCCTCTGGGCTCCTACTGAGTATGTTTATCTCCCACAGCAGCACAGGGCAAAAATAGACGATGCATCACTGCCACACATGCACTCACGCCTTTTGCATTTTTCCCTTTTTCCTCTCTTTTGCCCTAATTGCCTCCCTCCTGCATTCTCCATTTCAAACATGCATTTGCTCTGATCTGTGGATCTCACTCTGATCCACATTCCCTGCTTTAGTCTCACACACTGCCTAGACTCTTTCTTCCTGTTTCACTGCTCTCTCATTTTCCCTCCCACTCATGTTGCAATATGTCTATTAATGATGCAGCTTGAGCACTGCTGCCAACTTCCTGCCTCTGACAGAGAGAGAGAGGAGTGTGGTTGTGTTGTACATGGCCTGCTTTTTTACCACTCCCTCTTATCTCTCCTCCCCTCTATGTCTGTGCTGTTTTCCTCAGAGTTAGCCCATGCGAGCGGCGTGTGGACTGAGTGCAGCTGTTTCGTTCAGAGAGAAACCCAACATGTGAGAAGATGTCTGTTGGAGGCTGTGCTTGTCCCGGTGAGTGCGCACTCTTTCCTCTTCCTCTGTCTCTGTGCTCAGTGGTGCTGTTAGAAAAAAAATGACTTATGTAAAAAGTGCTGCAAAGCCCCCTGGAGCCAGCACCAAGCTGTGTGACTTCTGGGTGTTTGTGTGTGTCTGTGAAACCAATGCCACACTTTTTAACACAAGGTTAAAGACTGAAGCTGCCACACTGTGGGATTGAGTTGTTCAGCAGAGCCTCTCAGTCACGCTGGCTTGCTGTGCAGCAGATCAATGGCTCAGAGTTTTACCACAGACAGAGAAACTGAAATATCGATAGGTACTTCATTTTCTGGCAGTTTTAACTCCTTTTTGCCGTTTTATCTTTCCAGTGCAGGTCTGTTTTTTGATTATTTGAAAGTATTATGCAGGTTGTTGAATAGTCATTGCACAGCAGCTCTTTGGTGTATTAACATTATAATAATGCTCTGTGGAATATATGTTTATTTCTATTTTAATTTTTATGCAAGGAAAAATATTGAATAAACACCTGCTGATTTGCTAGACATGTTTCTTGCAAAGCTTGTTCTTGTTTTTTGCTCTTTATAACACAACACTATGGGTCCTACAGTTGATTTTACAGGTAAATCAGTCCTATTATCTACTCAGGAAGCGAGCCTGCAATCTGCTGCTTTACGCGACGGGTGATGCTACATTAGCTTCCACACCATTACAGTTGGAAAATAGTTTTATAAACAGATAAATTTGTCTATGTTGAAAGTGAGGCAAAAGGTTAGTAAATGTTTTTCAGCTTAACAGCAACAGGCAGGGAAGGGGCATCTCTCATATGTGTAAAGTCAGATTTCGAAATAAAATTCAAGAATACAAATGTCTTAAATGTAAGAAATTTTACTGGGAAAGTCATAAATGACATGCTATATTCGATTTGTCTTGAAAGTCAGATTTTCTGAGTTCCCTTGAAAAAACATCTCTTCCAGATCCAATCTCTAACTTGGAAGACATGTCAAACACAGCAGAATTAGATGAATAGACATAGAAAAATCTTTCTTGCCTTCTGTCTAAACATCGTGTGCATATGGCTTTAAAGTGAGAGGTGAAAAGCCAAACACAAGATGTCAATCAATGTCTCAGTGTGGTTGAATGTTGTTATGGAGAAATGAAATGAGCAAACCAAGGCTGACTGTAATATCTTTATCTTTGGAAAAAATCAGATAGGACCTTTGGACTGAAGAAGTCCAGTTTTCAATGTGTTTTCATTGCTGAATAAAGACAATGAATGGTCAACCATCAATAGAGATAATAATAATAATAATAATTTAAAAAAAAAGGCCATCAATGTCATCAGTGTTTGAAAGCTATGCTGCATACAGTTGAAGACAATCTGCACCTTCTCTGGCATCTCATTAAAAGGACTCTAATCCATATAATCCATATGGACAGAATGACAATAAATGTTTTTTTTTCTTTGCCTTTCTTTTCTTTTCTTTTCTTTTTTTTTTTTTTTTTTTTGCAGTTTTAAAATCGTATCCTTTAAAAATCTTGATGATAAATCTTGTAATCGGTATAACCTGCCAATGTTTGGTTACACCTGAATGAGGCTCAAGTAACTCACAGGCTGTGAAATACGTTTAAGCTGCTCTCTTTTGGTGATTTTTAACAATTAATGAGGGTGCTTGAGATTATAAAAGAGCTGAATTTGCTTGAAGCTGAGCTACTTATTTTTAGAGTAACTTTGCACTTTACTTTCCTGTATGTTTAATGTGTTTATACAGTAAATAATGTTGACTTCTGAGATTAAAAGTTGATCTTTGCAAAAACTTATATAAGTCTTTCTTGGATGGAGTGCCTACACTCAGCTCTGCATCATATAAAGAAGGAAACTCTCTACAATGTTTCTGTCTGCACATGTCTCTATTTGGCAAACAAATGATTTTGGCGTATTTTACTAAGCAAATGGCATAGTGTGTTTAAATGCAAAGTTTTCTATTTATTTCTATTTTTCCTTTCTCTGTTTCAATTTGTCCTCTACTGAGGGAGATCACTGCTTTGTTTGTGGAAAAAGTGGGAGCAGGGGACAGACTCTGTGTGGCACAAGGGAGTGAGTATTAGACAGAAATTAAACTGCAGCATCTGCTCTTGGGAAAATCAGAGAAAGCAGATTGAATTAAAGCTTCAGAGTAATTTGAATGAGGCTGCCTTGACTTATTAGCAATAGTCCATCAGACAGTATATTAGGTCTTTGCTTGATCTTGTCTTGTTCATTTTCTTCTCTCCCATCAAGGTTTCTCGGTGCCTTCTGTAGTTTTCCTAGTATCTCAGCCTTCTTTCACTGCCAGACTTTACTGTGGAGCAGCAACTTTTAATCACATCCATGTGTTTTTGAGGGATGTATATAAAAGAACAAAGTGCAGCAGAAAGACCTGCTATCATTCAAAGACTTGCAAGCTTACAAATCCTTCGATGCAAATAAGCATGTGCCTGCAGTCTCACTCACAGACACAGACACACACTTTGGTGAGTAGCCTGCTCGGACAAGTTTAGGCTGGTAGATCTCATAGATAAAGCTCACATGCTTCAGTTTCCCTCTTCTTTCTTGAGCATGAGCTACAAACCATCATGTTTGCATACTTTACATTTTCATGGTATAGTAGATGGAAGATCCCCTTTAATGCTTCTAAAATATTTTTTTTATGAGACAAAAAAATTCAAGGTAAAGCTAAACTTTCTATTTCATGTAGCCATTCGTCTTTGTTTACTGGATGAGAATTTCACATAATGCAGCACAGGACTTTTTGCATGTGTCCTAATAAATAACAGGCTGCTCTGGTCTGCCCTGTTCTTCTGCAGCCCTGTGACATTCTGTAGTTGTTGGGATTTAGCTGTGAATCAGCCCTTTTCAGGCTTTGCTCCATGCATGAAGGAGATTCGTCCTAACACAGAGGAGCCAATCACATCCTTTGTTCTGGCTAAATGGTAAAAATAGATTGCCTCTGAGCTGAAGATACCCCCACCTCACAACAGCCTGACTCAAGCATGCGCTCCCCTTGGCTCACTACTCTCTCTTTCCCTCTCTGACCCCCCCTCCCTCATCTCTTCGTCTTTGACTCTTGCTTCCCTTGTTGCCTTTCTGCAGGAACAGCAGCGTTACCTCATGCAGAAAGTCACAGCGTCCCCAATTGGATAAAAGTGTCTTAAAGCAAGATGGCAGTCAAACAGCAAGCGCTTTTTTTGATTACTGTTACACAACAACATCACCACAGCCTCAGCCTTATCTTCACTGCACTAAAATGCTCGTGTCTCTTTGTTGTTCCCTCTACTATTCTCACTTTTTCCCATTCCCTCCATGGCCCTCTCTTCTAACCCACAGATTTTGTTTGTTAGATCAAAATGGCTGTGTGTGCAGAGGCAGAGAGAAAGAAGGAATGCGTGGGAGAAAGAGATGCTGGGGAATCAGAGAGGGGGGGTTGCAGAGTGGCGCCGAGCTGCGGTGATGTCACATCTGCTTTGGGCTGACAGGATGGCAAAGGAAAGCTGCCATGGGCATCACAGCTGAGAGAAGGGGAGAAAAATAAATGCCTGGGAAGGAGAAATTTTTGATCAAAACACAAAGTGTATTCTGTAAGAGATCAGGAGAGTGGTGAAAACATGAAGCCAGGTTTGTAACCAGACTATAGAGGATGATGCTGCTGAGACTAAAAACAAAAAGAAACACTGGTGTCTCTGTGGTTCAGTGTGGTCTCTAAGCACAAGTATGCAAAACACTGACCAGCCAAAAATATCAAAAATAAACTATGCTCATAGCAAATGGCACACTGTACACTTGTTGATTATGTTGTTACTTTGAAACAGTTAATGGGAAGGTTTATATGAAACCTGTTGCTCACACAGTACAATCAGAGAATGTTCTTCCAAACAGAAACAGGTTATATTTTAAGCATTTGGACATTAAATTATCCAGTATTATTATTTATGTATTGAAGAGCATCTCCATGTGTATGACACATGACATAACCACTATAATCAGCTTCCTTGTTGCTCAGTTTAAAAGTGTAAATTAAGATGGAAAAAAATGCATGATTATATCATTTTGTGATTTTAACATTCCTTCACAGATACATAAAATACATGCAGAAACATTACAATATATTAGAATATAATGGAAAAGTTCATTCATTTCAGTAATTCAGTTCACAAATTAAGCCCATATAGATTCATTACAGAGTGATGTAATTCAAGCAATTATTTCCATTCATTTTAATGATTATGACAGTTAATACAAAAGCCCATATATATATATATATATATATATATATATATATATATATATATATATATATATATATATATATATATATATATATATATATATATATATATATATATATGTATGTATATATATATATGTATGTATATATATATATCTATATATATATATCTATATATATATATATATATATATATATATATATATCTATATATATAATATATTTTTTTTTTTTTTTATTTTTATTTTATTTTTTTTTTACTTAATATTACTTCAGACCAATAAAAATATATATTTTATACAAAAATGTTGGGCCACTGAAAAGTATGTCATGAATAACAGCATCACCTGTTTTTCATCACCTGGTTTTCATCACCTGTAATCCATAATCATCAAACAGGCATAAGCACTCTGAAAATGAATCTTTAAAATATATTTCACTTTTTAAATTGAGTGACAAAAAAAGAACAATTCAAATTTAACATCACACATCTTTGTACACCTGAGATCCAGTATTTACAAAAACATTTACATCTCAGCTTTATTTCTATTTTCATTTATCATGGTTTGATTTATCCCACTTACAGGCTGCTGAGCTTCTTTTTGTCAGCCCACAGTTGCATCCTCAGAGCGCAGTACTGTGTTAGTGCTGCCTTGTTGCTATCACTACCAGTCAGTTGTCACAACAGTTTCCCTGACAGGTTTGTGCCTACGCTGTGGTGTCTCCAACAGCAGCAACAGGATTCTGAACATCCTGTTCAACACAAAATGCTTCAGTATTGCTTCGGTCTCCTTGTCATAAATTTGTGAAAAGGAGGATTTGTGCTTGAGTAATTTTTGGTTTTTCAGGCAGGTTTAATCTATAGTGGTGATAGCTTTATTATTCCAATTTCATCTTGTGCAACAGTTCTCAAACTGGGTTAGACCTTCACTGATGAAATCTATACATTCTAAATTAGATCTGTTTTACATTATTATTTAAGACTGAGCTATTGTTCTGTATGAGACATGTTGAAGTTAGGTTTGAAAGTAATGCAACTCAGCTCTGCATAAAATTATATGGGCATGTTTTTTTGAGTCTATATTCTAAAAATACAAGAGGATACATAAGACCGTGTATGGTTTCAGACCAGTTTCCAAAGACTAAAATAGGCAGCCATCTCTTTTTCCGAGACCTAGTCTTATCAGGTATTCTATGTATATACTAAATGTGTCTCACTGTTTTTTGATTAATTCTGATTTTATTTCAAACATCCTGTTGGATCTAAAATTAATTAGTCCAATTTACTATTTATTTCATTTCTTTATTTGGTCAACTTTTGTTCCTATATAATTAGATAATTCAGAAGGCCTTATTTTAAATGTAAATATTTAAGCTCACAATTAAAAGGTGAGACCAAACATAAGAAAATGTAATAACTAACAAAACAGAAGGTACTGTAGACTCAATTTCTACTCTGAAGCCACACTGAAATATTCTCAGCACTTGCCAGCAGAGGGAGTTGCTGCACTTTAACAGCTGTCTGCACAAAAACCAGTCAGTTAAACATAGTCTGAGTAAGCAAATTAGAAAATATCTCATCCATCCATCCATCCATTCATCTATCTTCTACCCCTGCTTAATCCATGAAGAATCACAAGGGGTGACTGCCAATCTCCAGCAGTCATTTAGGTATTGTGATCCTGTGCAGATCGCCAGTCCTTAAAAATGCATTATTTTCAAAAAGCTTAACAGTTGGGGCTAGCTAAATGCACTTATATTTTTATATTAATCTATGTTTAATATAGGACTATTGTAACCTACACATTCAACTTTATCTGAATAAAAAAGAAAAGGAGCTGCATTTTATGACGTAGGCAGTGCAGATTAATGATTAAATTCATGTAATGCAGGTAGTTCTAATGGAGCCAGTGGTTCACATCAGATGAGTCATGTCAATTTTCCTTAACTTGAACAATGATGCAGCAAATATAGTGTTTGTAGATGATTTCTTGATCCTCTTGAAAGTGTACATGTTTATTTATTTATTTTTTATTACTATTGTTGTTTTGAAGTCCAAAGAGATGTAAGCTAATGTATCCAATGGGTATAAAAATGTCCCATAAAGATAATAATGGTGTATGAATAATTTTTTTTTTTTTTTTTTTTTTTTTTTAAAACAGGTTGTATTTCAGGATCGACATTAAGTTTTACACTGACATCACAGTGTGACTTGTTCTCAGGGGTTTTTCATTTTTATTTTACTTCAGTAAATACAAGATAAAGATACAGGAAAGTACTGAGGAGCATTATATTATTAGCAGAGTTCTTTAGCAAGCCAGGGAAGCACACACTCATCATTGAGGATCGTTTTTAGTATACTATTCAAGAAACATTTTGTAGTTGGTTCAGTTCTGAGATCTTGCAAGAGATCGTGAATTGGATTTAGAATGTGATGCAGATATTCTGCCACATAAACATGCTTTCATTCAATCCATTCCATTGTAGCTCTTACTGTTTAGGGTCGTCCTGCTGGAAGGTGAACCATGGCTCTAATCTCAGGTCTTTTCAGCCTGCAACAGGTTATCTTCCAGGATTGTCATTATGTTCTGTTCATCTTCCCATCAACTCCAAGCAACCGATCTGAAAAAAAGCATCCCAACAGCATGGGTTCAGGGTGAGGTCCAGTGTTAGCTTCCTTCACTTCAGCATTTTGGATGTTGGTTAAAAACGACAATTTTCATCTCATCTGACAAGAGCACCTTCTTCCTTCTTGCAATGTCCCTTATGTGGCTTGTGGTAAACTTAAAAAAAGACTTATGACTTTTCTTCAAAAATGCCGTTCTTCTTGCCACTCTTCCATGAGGCCAGTTTGCTGGAGTTTGCTGTTAAGTTTTTCTGTTGACGGATTTGTTCCACATGAGCTGTGGATCACTGAAGCTCCTCCAGAATTACCACAACCATTGCTTCTCTAAGCAATGGTTGTCAGGTCTCTGAGGTCAAGTGCATGGTTATGGGTTTTTAGTTGTGTCACACTCTTTCCATTTTTAGATAATTGAAAGGGCCCCATCAGTTCTTCAGTGCTTGGAATATTTTATGTTATCCTTCTTTGTACTTCCCCAGACTTTATCGCTGACCTGTCTGAAAGTGCTCCTTAGTGTTCGTAATGCTGCTTGTTTTATAATGTACTCAGGTATCAGAGTAAAGGGGATTAATAAAAAGAAGAAAGACACTTTTCATAGTTTTGCTACAATTTCTTTTAGTAAAAATATGAAATTCATACATATTTTAGCGTTCTCTAAAAAGTTAATACTTTGTGTTGGTCTATTGCATAAAATCTCAATTAAGTAAAATTAAGCTTGCAGTTGTAACAGGACGGGACATGAGAATGTTCAAGGTGTATGAATACTTTTGAAAGGCATTGTGCTTGTGTACGGAAGCCGAGAGCTACGGAAGCTGAGAGCGGATGTGTTACGCATAAACTTTTTTCTGATGGTTTTCTCAAGATAATGAGTTAATTTTGAGAAAACAAACTTTGTTTCATGAGATGATCAGTGTGTATGTGTTAAACTTGATTCCATCATTCAAATGCATGCCACACCAGCGGGAGAGGACTTATAAGTGTAAGTCATGGCATGCATGTATAATTCTGTGAATAATTCTGTGAATAAGTGATAGGGTAAACCATAATGATACCACGTTGTTGGTCGTATGATTAAACCATGGGAAATAAACTTGTGATCTCGAGAAAATGGTATTCGTTATGTCGTTATAACGACATAGATAACTCATTATCTTGAGTTAACCATTGGGAAAATAAACATACGAGTATGACCGCTCTCAGCTTCTGTACTCGAGAGCGGTCGTACTCGCATGTTTATTTTCCTGATGGTTAACTTGAGATAACGAATTATTTATGTCGTTATAACGAATATCGTTTTCTTGAGATAACAAGATAATTATGTCATTATCACAAAATAACAATGACCATTTTCTCGATATAACAAGATAATTTCCTGATGGTTTAATCATATGACCAACAACGTGGTGTTATTATGGTTTACCCTATCACTTACTCACAGAATTATTCACAGAATTACACAGGCATGCCATGACTTACACTTATAAGTCCTCTCCCGCTGGTGTGGCATGCATTTGAATGATGCAATCAGGTTTAACACACACACAGCAATTATCTCATGAGAAATTAAGTTGTTATCTCGAGAAAACCATCGGTAAATTAAGTTGTTATCTTGAGAAAACCATCAGAAAAAAGTTTATGGATGACACGTCCGCTCTTGACTTCCGTACTCTCGGCTTCCGTACTTGTGCTTTTCTGTTACATGGAGTATTTAATTTGTATACACACTATAATTTTATGTTTTTGTTCTGTTCCTCATATGGGATTTATACAGTGAGGATAACCGTAGGTCAAATGCTTTTCTTCACTCTACTGCATTCCTGGCTTATTGAGTTCCACAAACTGAGTGGCAGCTAAAGTGAAAGCCTCAACAAATGAGCTTTAAATGCACCCTGAGACCACAAAAGGTTCTCTATCCTTCAGATATATTGCTTGTAAACATGAGAGTGGATATTGACTGAAAGTGAGGCTGCAGATCACATAACTTTAAGGCTATGACAGGCTTCGAGCTGCAGTGCCAAAAAGGAAGCATTTGAAAAGAGGTTGCACTAAACATCTTTATGTTTCTGTAACTGTGGCTGAAATTACATAGATTTTCTGATTGGAGTATTTGAATCAACCTCAGTGACTTTGAAAGACATTTTGAAATGATAAAGGATCTTTTTTTTCTCACAATGAAGTTTAGACCGGAGAGGCGTTTTATGATTAAAATATTACCACATATTACAATTTTGTAGGAAATAATCTGAATAAATATTTATTCATTGGTGGAATACTAAACTTGGCAAATTTAAAAAAACAAAAAGCCTACATATAGACACGGTGTATGTGCATCTTTACACAATTTTATATGGAATTATTATCAAGTTAAGATCAAATAAATTTAAAAATAAACAGCCTAAACAAAATAGGTACAAAGCAATTTGCGGTATGAAGTTTTGCTTATAGTGCAAATTCTGATTTTAAATGTCTCAAATTTTAAATACAGTGCCGCAACCTAAACGTGTTTATAATAAAACAGGTGTTTAAAGCTGCCAGAATAATCCAGGCCCGCCACACCGGTGAATTTTACAAAAAAAAAAAAGTATCTGCATTAATACTGTTTTGTGAATAGTTAGTTAGTAGAGAACTGCACAGTTACAGAAACATAAAGATGTTTAGTGCAACCTCTTTGTGTAAACATATAGACTAAATAAATTGCGAAATATGCTGACATGGAACAGTCTAACTGCCAGTGATCAAGGAGAGAATAATAGCCTTTACTTAGTAAGCAAAATAATTATCTAAACTCTTTTTGCCCAGGATTAAACCCATCAATTATCTTAATTGTGACTTAATGCTATTTTGTAATTTATAAAAGCTAATATGTTTGCATAAATATTGATAATTTTCTCTGTCAATTTTTTTATTAATTGATTTATAATAATAAATTTTGTGGATTTACTCAAGAAAAACACTAGTTTGTGGATTTTTTTGCATGGAAATATTTTAATTGTAATTGTAAATTGTAAGCCTTTAAATAAAACTGTAGATATATTTTAATAGGTAAAAAAGTGCTATTTTTCTTTTGAGTTAAAATTGTTACTAAATCTTATCAGTTCAGTTCTCCAAAACAGGCCCTTTTCTATATCTTTAATATAATTGTTTTCAGCATCTGCTCCACTTTTGTATGAGAGCACCACAGGGTTGGGTGTTGGAACCTGTCCAGTTTTCTCTTTAGTTGTTCTCACTTGGAAATTTTATTTGAAAGTACTATATTTCTTTAAATTTATTACTTTTGGTCAAAATTATATTGCTAGCATCTTTGCCAACCGGCTATGTTATGTTACTCTATATGTCAAGAAACACTTATTGGTTGTTCTAGATTCAGATCTCAATTTAGCCAAACAAAGCAGCACAGTCAGTGAAAATAGCAAAACTTAAATCATTCTTAGCATTCCACCACCTTTTCACATTACATCACCGTTAGACTACTGTAACTGTCTATACCTAGACACTGTCTGTCTATACTTAGTTCTTCCTCAGTCTCATTTCTTACACCTGCGTCTTGTCCAAACTGCTGCTGTAAGACTGCTGATTGACATTTGTAACCATATCCACACTACCCTATTCAGTCCTTGCTCTTTTGAATTGACTTCCCATCTATTTCGGAATTTATTTTAAGGTACTGCTTATGGCATTTAAAGTCCTGAATGGGCAAGCTTCTTCACACGTTACTGACTTAGTTAATTTCCATCTAACCCCGAGAACATTCAGATTTACAGGTAAAAGTCTTATAAATATCCCTAGATCATGTTTCAGCCACAAAGAAGACAGAGCCTTGTCAGTTCCTGCTCCCCGTATGAAACCAGCTACCTCCAATATGCTACTTCTGACCCTACCTTTACTGTAAGCCAAGGCTGAAACCTTACTTTTTAATTTTGGATTTTCAGCCAGCTAAATATACCAATTGCCATTTTGTTTTCCATCTATCTGCTTTTTAGTGTAGATCTTTTTTATTATTATCATCATTATTTGTTATTTTTGCTTTGCTTAATTAATTTACATTGCTTATTTTATTTGTAAAATTACAGTTTTCTCAGTCGCTTTGGTATAGTTCTGGAATCATTTTTGGTATTTGCAAAACAGTAACTGCAATTCTCAAAACAATTCATACAAACAACAAAACACCACGGATTACCTGCAAAATCCAGTCTCTTTCTCAAAATCCTTATTTCATCTCTCAAAATTAAATATCTGTGTCAATGAACATGTCAGTGCCTCAGAATGACAAGTCCTTGTTTCAGTGTGTATGGATAAGACAGTCAAATTGCTTAGTCATGTTGTCAATATAGCAGTGTGCTTTGAAGGGATGTTTTGTTGTAAAGTATGGCTAAAGTTTTGATGACAAGTATTGTAAAGTGTAATTGTGGAAGATCAATGACAAGATATTGGACAAGATTCACATTCACGCTTTTACTGTAATTTGACAATGTCATTATGATACAGGAAAGAAAATGCAGCACTGGAGAACACAAAGAAAAAAAAAAAAGTAGAAATGGAAACAAAAGATAATCTCCTTAAGGAAAACTGTACATTCAGTGATGTAGGAATTACTGTGCTGTCTTCCTACATCTCTTCATGTTCATGTCTGTTGAGCCACAAACTCTCATCCATATCACAGTGAATGGCCTCTCTGGCAATGCAGCGTGGAAAGAATCTTTTAGGAATGAGGAGTAAAGTGAGGGGAACTTCATCAGCATCCTGTTGAGGGCTGCAAACCATTGCCTGATAATGTTCTTCCTCTGTTTTTCCTCCTAACTCCTCTGCAACAGCCTCACTCCTTTTCCTTTTCCTCTTCTTCTCTTTGGCTGTTGATCTTGTTCAAATCATTGACCTTCCATGGTCAGAAATCTAACATTGTGCTGTGTTCCAGCTACTGTATTCTTGGCAGTTGACTGTTCATGGCACCTTTGAGAAAAGTTGATTGTTACAAAGACAATGATCCTTTTTCTAACTGGTGCTGAGAACAACAAACATGTATAGGCTACAGAAGAGCAATTTCATTTTTCTAGTATCACAGTGAGTCAAAAAATATGGAGAGCCGTTTCATTCAAAATTAGATAAATAAATAAACACTGTTATTAATAAATTATTATTAAATATTCCATGAAATAAATGTCCTCATGAAATAAAACAAAAAAAATATTTTAAAAATAAATTATTGCTTTATTTGTTTATTTTTAATTTATTTCAAGATTTATTTATGTATTTATTTTATTATTTATTCATTTCATAATGGTGTTTTATTTTGTGACATTTTATTTTGTAAAGTTACTTTATGTATTTCATGGACTTATTTTTTAGCTCCGTTTTTATTTCAGGCTCTTTTATTTCATGTTCTTATATTCAAATGAGAGGCGGAGTTTCCTCTGTGGAGCAGCTCTGGTCAGAGTGCAGAGAGCTGAGAGTCAACGATCTTCAGTACATCTGCATGAGGGTTGAACATGCGAGCTATAAGGTCTTGAACTGACATACCGGTGTCATGTCAAGGTAGTTAACCCTGACAGAATTTCTGTCCCCTGTGTCGCCATGACAGGCCTTGCTTTCCCTTGTAAACGGGGGAGTTAAACTATGCCCACGTGCTCTTGTTTTGAAACGCATGGCTCTTCTGGGGTAGTCATTGCCTCGACCGGGCTGTGTTGATTTGAGCGGGTTGTGAAGAGTTTTTGATTAAACGGAGACAAGCTCCTTTGATAATCCAGAGGTATTCCACATCTTTCATTGTCCTGGGACGTCAGTTCAAGACTTTATAGCTCGCATGTTCAACCCTCATACAGATGCACTGAAGTTCGCTGTCTCTCAGCTTGCTTCACTCTGACCAGAGCTGCTCCATAGAGAAAACCCCGCCACCTCATTTGAATATAAGAACATGAAATAAAAGAGCCTGAAATAAAAACAGAGTTAAAAAATAAGTCAGTGAAATACGTAAAGTAGCTTTACAAAAGTGTCACAAAATAAAACACCACTATGAAATGAATAAACAATTAAATAAATAAATCTTGAAATAAATAAACAAGTCATGAAATAAATAAATAAATGAAATAAATAACTCTTGAAACGAATCAATACATCCTAAATTAAATAAATAAGTCTTGAAATAAATAAATGAAATAAATAACTCTTGAAATAAATAAATAAATCCTGAAATAAATAAATACATTATGAAATAAATAAATGAAATAAATCTTAAAATAAATAAAAAAATAAAAAAATAAGGTAAAAAATTTATTTTTAAAATACTAATTTCTTTTATTTCAAGGGGGCATTTATTTATTTAATGGAATATCCATTAATAATGTATTAATAATGGTGTTTGTTTATTTATTTATTAATAACAGTGTTTATTTATTTAATTTTGAATGAAACAGCTCTCCATAAAAGATTACATCCAAATCAACAAAAAACTACGACTTCATGAGAGAAAAATGAACGTTTTGGTGTGGCCTAGTTAAAGACCAGAACTAAATTCAACAGAAAATCTGACAGATGAAGAAGGCTGAAGACAAGAGATGTCCTCACAATAGATCTGAAGTACTTTTGCAAGGCAGATTGGACAAATATTGCAATGTGAAGGTGTAGCATACAGAAAAGAATAGACTCATAAGAAAGAAGAGTGAGTGCTGAAATTGAATCAAAAGATTTTTCAACAAATTACAAGTTTAAAGGTGTGCATTATGCATCCAGTATTGCAGCTTTTTAAAAAATCAAATTGACTTGTAATGTCACAGTACATATGGAAATAAATACATGATTTATTTTGGTGTCATTGGCATTTTAACAGGAGTGTGTGGTCTCTTCAGAGCTGCAGGATCAGTGTGAATTCTTCCAACATTTTGCTTCTTCCTTAATATGAGATAAATTGCGTTATGCGAGAAAGGGTTGCTGCTCTCAATGGGAACCCACCTTGTTCCATGCTGGAGGCCATTGGTGCACTGATGAGTTCCAGACAAAACAAATTGGGGGCCCAGTGAGGGAGAGAGGGAGGGAGGCCTGTTTTTGTCCGGCTCTGTGAGTCGGGATGGGCGGAGGAGCCTGGAGGAGGCGGGGTCTTCGTTTGTTCGCGTCTCGGCTGCAGGAACAAAGGGGTCCTGTAGTAGTACAAGAAGAGGTATCACAGTCCTTGTAGCAAATATCTGTTATAACGTATATATTTTATTATTGCAGGTTGGTTGAAACCAGCGGAAGTAGCGGGTTTTTTTTCTGTCATATGGCTGCCGCCTTTTGGACGTTGAGAGTGATTTATCAACGGTAAACGCTGGAGCTTTCTCCGTACAGCCGCTCCGGCTAGCAGCGAGGCTAGCTGGCAAGAAACACCGAGCCGAGGCGTTGAACGACGCCGACTTTTTCCTGAACCTTTCTCTGCAGGTAGCAAAAAAAAAAAACTTTTAGCCATACCTATTCAGTTGCAAACCTGGGTCACAATAAAACACTGAAACAGGTCGCGGGTTAGCAGTAATAACTTAAAGGCGTACGGTGGTTATGGTGGTCATTTAGCTAGTAGGTTAATAGCTTAGCAATGGCATCCGTCTTTAAACGGTTACCGTTAATGAGGACGGCCCAGCAGTTAGTTTACGCCTGGTCCCGACAGGTAAACTAGATGCTCCCTCACTGTAAATGCATACGGTGCATTATTACTCAGAGAGGTATAACATGACTCTGCTGACCTGCTGTGGAAGTATGCTGAAGAGTGTTTGCACATTGATGTTTTATTGGCTGAGGGCCATCCTCTGGATGCAGCTCTATTGTTTGCAGTGAAGGAGTTTGGGCGGACTAAATTACACCAAGGTCTTTTTATGTGGAGTTAACCTCTGTAAGAGCTGGAGCGCCTCAGCACTTCTCATAGGATGTTTGAAGGAGTTATTATATATATATATATATTATAACAACCTGGATAATCGAACATGGTGTTTTTTCTTTATTGTCGTATTTGTCACCGTGTAAGACGGTTTTTTTTTAAGTGGTCTTGACTTTCCTGTGAACATTTCTCTATTGATGCCTTTAATAGTTATAAGTTGTAGGTCGGGTTTTTTTTTTTCTAGATTTGTTGGGGGTTTTTTGGGTGGGGGGGGGGGCTGTATAGGTCTGATGTAAAGCTAATGTTTACAGTAAAGTAGTTAATTGGACTAAATAACAGGCTTGTATGCGTTTACAGCTCCCATAGGATGAAGGCTGGAGTTATTTACCTTTCATTCATATTATTTTAACATTAGCTGGCTATTTGAACCTGCCTCTTTACTGAGACATATTTGTGGCTTTAACTATTTAAATTATGCTTGTCTTAGGTTTGGTAAAGCAATTTATATATATTTTTTTCTCTTTTTTTTTGTAGTCTATTAATTTCCACGTTTACAGTAGATGTACCCGTCAGGCTTTTCTTGGGTGATACTAGTTTCTTTTTTTTTTTATTTTTTTTTTTTTTTTTTTCTTTTCTTGGTCTGACCTGCAAGTTCCAATTCTGACTAATTTAGGTTTTTATCACACAAAGGAAAACAAATGAATGTGCTGCAAGTTATTTGATTGGGGAAGTAAGTTTAAATCCAACAAAAGATGAAGCAACAAGGTCATTTGATTTTATGTATCGAAGCATATGTCCATAATCATTTATGCATCTATCATGATTACTTTCAAGATATTGAGATAAGAGTCGCTCTTTTTATGAACTCCTGTGCTGTTTTGATATACATAAATTTACTGTCTAAATAATTACTTTTTCTATACGTGATGCCAAACTTTAAGTATTTTGAGCATGTTTTAGTATTATATGTGTTAGTTCCAGACATGATAGTTTTAAATTTAGGACTGAATGCACTCTGGGACTAATGAACAGGATTGTTGGGAGGGTGGGTGAAAAGGTCAAATGTAAAGCATATAATGCCATTGTTCAGTTCCCCACTGCAGGTTTAGCCCTTATCATAATAGGGAGTGGAAAATGACCTGCCCTGACTTTCTTGGGTCTACTGAAGAAAAGGAGGACGAGGTTGAAAGTAAATGAAGGAGGGGTGCTATTTGTTCAAAAGACTGGCTTCCCCCTTTACTCAAGTTAATGTTCCTATTACTAGCGCCATTTAGGGGAGTAGTCTCCCTACAGTGCCCTTTATCAGTTCACAAAACCTAATGAGAAAATATCAAAATTAAATCCCTGTAAGATTTGATCCCTTCTTTGGGTTGCTCATCGTTATTGTACGTCTCCCTGCTGTTTTTAATTAGGTATGATCCCGTTTTGCTTTTGCCAGACTGACAGTGACAGACTGTTTCGTATAGATATTGAATTACAGGAACATTGTCTTGTCTGAGAATATCCGAAAAGTGTAATATATGTAAACATTTTAACAGAGAAAACACATGTTAAACAAGCTTTTAGAAGTGTTACATCCATGACTCTACAAAGAATCGCCACCACATACTTGAAATTCAACAAGCAGTAGTGTTGTTTACATTTGTGGGGGAAAAAAAAAAAAAAAAGCAGAAAAGGGCTATGTCCACCCTATCTGGGTCAAATTTCCAGGACTTATACTCTCATGCTTTTTTAGTTCAATACTGTCTGATTATGTATGAAATTTTCTTGTTTGAACATGATTACATGAACTTTTGGCTCATGCTGTTGGTGCATATTCATTTAAAGTGGAGCTACAGAATAGATTTTTTTTTTTTTTTTTTTTTTTAACATTGAATATGGCTACGTTGTCTGGGGAAAAAAAGGTTAACAGCAGCCAGCGTATGAAGTAGGGGGATGGGTACTAGAAGCAACTTAAAGGGGGAGTCATGCACACGCACGTACACAAAGAGTAAAAGATTTTTTTTTTTTTTCTGGGATCACACATCAGATGCAGATGGTTGCATGTACTGGTTAAAAAAGGTACAAAAATTACAACAAACTAAGCCACCTTTGCTTGCATCTGTCTACTTGACAGATTATTTTCCTCAGAAGTGTGAAGGCTAATAAATGCCCTCATGATGATTTGTTTTCTTGTCCATTTAATAGATTGAAGATCCATTAGATAATGAATGCGGCAGGAAATTGTTTTTGCAGCATGCTTTCATTTGAGTAAATCGCAACCAAATCATCCAACATTAGATTACTTAGTTGATGCTGTGATTTGAATGCAGTAAATCCAAAGTAATCTAAAGCTCCTTTTTAATTCTCTGACCCCCCTTCTTCTGTTTTTTTTTTTTTTTTCCTCTTCCCTGTGCAGGCTGTTCGTCAAAATCATTCAAACTGTACTCTCCTAAGGAACCCCCCAACGGTGGCAGCTTTCCCCCCTTCCACCCAGGCGCTATGCTGGACAGAGATGTGGGGTAGGTTTCGGTTACAGCGTTGAAAGAAAAAAAAACTCAAGCACCCCTGAACAATATACACTTTTTATTGCTTTCCCTGTTTATTGCTTATTGTAATTTACTGATTGGTTGTCTTGATCTAGATAAGTATAAGTTTGTGTCCTGTTTGGTTTTTTTTTTTATCTTTGTCTCTATTGTCATTTATTATGAGTTATCTGCAAATTCAAAATGATAGGGTATTATAGAATATACAAATAGATGAATAAAATTTTTTCTATTCTTGCATCCCCAAAGATTTAAATATGATTAACTACATATAAAGTGTTAAAGGCTCTCTCATTAGTAATTCCCTGTATTTGTAAGAAAATTCTTTCTTTCTTTTTTTAATTTTTTTTATTTCTAGGCCTACACCTATGTACCCACCGTCATATATGGAGCCTGGAATGGGGTGAGCATGCTCATCTTGGAACATGCAATTGTAGTTTAGTTGGTCTAAAGGTGCATTTTGATTATACAACCTGGACATGTTTTTTCTGTCAGAAGCTAATGTCCTGGAACCTTTTATTTAACCTTGTTTATCAGCTATGCGTGATTCCTGGGGTTCCTTTACAGTCTTTGTCTGCTAAGACCTGTGTGGTTGTAAAACTGAGCCTGTTTTAGGCTTTAAACAAAGCACTGAAGCTTTAAATTTTGTAACTTTTACAAATAGAATAAAGTAATAAGACATTTCAAACTGTGCTTTATGAAAATCTGTATTAAGTGTAGCAACATTCATTTCAGATTTGACAAACCTTAAGTATTTAGAGTTGATTTAACCTACAAAAATTCAAGAAAATAAACTGCTGCCATTTACCACACAACTCTATTGGAGACCAGGCTGAGCATTGTGGTTTTTATGATCTTTAGAAACAAATGGATAATAAAACTCATGTTCTTTTGTCCTTAAGTTTCTATCAAATCTTTCCAATTTCAGTCTGAAAAAGTATATTTTGAAAACGTGTAGGAAGCAATTATGTTGTGAGGCTATCGATATACTTGTGATTGAAAAATTTTATCACAATTCTTTGTAATTATTGCAATGACGATATTTGAAAGTTTTATTTTTTCCTCCTTTTGCAATAGATTGTAGGCCTATGAATGAAACTCATTGCATACAGACAAATATAAATTGTGCTTAAAAAAATAAACCTAATATACAATTTGAATTATTCAGTACACCAAACAAATTAAATTGCATGTAATAATATTTACAAATATATTGATATGTATTGATAATATTATGAAACCAACAGTCAAATTTGCAAAAGTAACCATTTTAACCATGCTATCAGCTTTTGGTGCTTGCAAATAATCAGAGTTCAGTGTTATGATAAATCAGAGTTTCTATCACACTTTTTCCAAATATAATCCTTCTATAGCTTGGGAGAAATTCTTGATGCGTTATATTTCGAGGTTAGTGCATTCTTATTCTGCCAGTTTTGGACTCTCCCTACCCTTGATGCCCACGTCTGATACAGATTCTTATTGACTGAGGTTCTAAAAGTCACCGTGGTAGGGCTATTCTGAGCAAGTAAAATGAGGGTTAATTATATTTAGTAGCACCACAATGTTCATTAATATCCTTACAATTATGTTTTTCTAATATCAGGCTGCCCAAGCTGACTCTGAGAACGTCTCTCCTGGTGCAGGAGTGTTGCAGCTTCAGACTCCAGAATGAGCGCTCAGTGAAATCAGAACACTACAGGAATAATATCACATTGTTTCATAGCAGTTGTGTTTAAAAAGCAAAGCATGTCGCTACAGACAGTATAATGCCTGACTGTGTTAGAGTTTTAATGAACCGTGCTGATCCAGAGTGAGGAAAAATGTTCTATTTATAAAAATCAAAAGTCGTCATGAAAGCTGTTATACTATAATCACTTATTTTGTCACAGCTTTAGTTTTACTCTTTAAAACTTATGTTGGGTCACTCAGAATGTTGCGTAAAGGAATGACTGCCGCAAACTAAATGAATTTGCTTGAAACAGCCGGATGCAAGAAAAGGAAACAAAGAGCGCTAAGTTTGGGTTCACAACTAGGCCGTCTACAGCAAGAACTTGTGAATGTTTCACAGCACTCACACTCAACAGAATTAAATTCACTTTTAATGAAAGCCTGAGAGATATCTCCCGATGGAACAAGACAACGGCTGCATGACAGTTTCCTTTAAATTAACATTGGCTAATGAGCCAAATATCCTGGAGGGTGGGTTTGTTTTAAATGTTACTCTTAAAATAAACGCTGTAAGATATTGTGAAACTACCATCTTACATCCCTAAAAATGACTTTGATGAGAGGGTTTTTTTTTTTTTTCTCTAAGCCTCAACAGACACTGAAAGCCGAAGTCAATGCTTTAATTAATATTTAATCTATGTTGGGCTGCTTCTTTTTATTTAAATGTGAACACTGATATAACATGGATGATTTGGTTTAAATGTTTGCAAATACAGATTATTACTATTTTATTAATTATGAGTTAACAGAAAATGTGTTGTAGATATCTAAGTAATGTTAGTGATGTTCATATATTACTAATAGCATATAACAGTGTAATATTTTAGGCTTTTAAACAGTTACTGTTTTGAGGCACAAATAAATGATGATTAAATAGTTTAATTCCTTCAATGTAGGGTTTGTATTGGGTAAGGAGCGACTCTTGCGTTGACTAATTTTTTTTGTTTTGTTTTGTTTCAGGAGACCCACACCGTATGGGAACCAGACAGATTACCGGATATATGAACTAAACAAAAGATTACAGAACTGGACAGAGGTGAGTGCTGCTTCTTGCATTAGGGTTTAAAAAAAGGTTCTGTTATGTTCTGACTGAAATGGACTTTTTAAACCATATTTTGACATTTTCGCCACACCTGAAGTGAACTCCTAAAGTCCCAGACAATCAGATAATACAGTTGGTTGTAAAAACATTGCTGGATGTCCACATTTTCTGCACCTGTTATCTGGTTTCAGTTATTTTTTTTAAAGGTGTTGTACCATTTATACTTTCAGTGTAGATGAGACAACAAACACATCTAAGTACTGAGCATTGTTGGAATTTGAACCACAGTTTAATGCCCATCAGTGCCTAATATACTTTAGCATGCCTTGATTTAAAGTGTTTTTCCTCATCTGCTTTTTGTGGGTGTTGCACAACAAACACACATTGTAAAAGTTTCAAGTTCTCTTTAAGGTTTTAGTGTTTTAGTTTTAGGCACATTTTCCGAGATTTCTTCTGTAGAAAACAACATAAATTTTCCCTTCCCCAACCACATCTGATAGTTTGGTTAATGTTTCTTCCTCTGCTCTCAGGACTGTGACAATCTCTGGTGGGATGCCTTCACTACAGAGTTTTTTGAGGATGACGCCATGCTCACAGTCACTTTCTGTCTGGAAGATGGTCCCAAACGATATAGTGAGAAAGAATTTACTGCTGCTTATGTGGACATTTTCCTTGACTTCCTGTCTGCTTTTTTGCTTTTCTGCTCAGTTTCCTTAGTTTTTTTTTTTTTTTTTTTCTCAATTTGCTTGCAGCTATTGGCAGGACGTTGATTCCTCGATACTTTAGAAGTATTTTTGAGGGAGGTGCAACAGAGCTGTTCTACGTTTTGAAGCATCCAAAGGAGTCTTTTCACAGTAACTTTGTGTCCCTTGACTGTGACCAGTGCACCATGGTGACCCAAAATGGCAAACCCATGTTTACACAGGTAAACTTACCTGTAATAATCTCCTACTCAGTTAAAAAAAAAACAAAACAAAAAAAAAACAAACAAAAAAAAACACTCCTTCTCTCCAGTTCCTTTAACCATCTCTCTTGTTGATTAGGTATGTGTTGAGGGCCGTCTGTATCTAGAATTTATGTTTGATGACATGATGAGGATCAAGACATGGCACTTCAGCATCAGGCAACACAGAGAGGTTTTGCCTAGAAGCATTTTGGCTATGCATGTAAGTGTTAAATCTCACTGATGCAAATTTGCATGCATTAAAAACTCTCATTGACCTTTTTTTTTTTTTTTTTTTTTTTTTTTTTTTTTTATCTTAACCCCCAAGGATCCTCAGATGCTCGATCAGCTGGCTAAAAATATCACCAGGTGTGGGCTGTCCAACTCGACGCTCAACTACCTCCGTGTAAGAAAGTTTTCCTTTAAACCTTTCATTCTTTTTTTTTTTTTTTAACTCCAATTAAGTATTGCTAAGGCATAATCTTGACATATTTTGCCTTTTTATTTCTCTGAAGTTATGTGTGATATTGGAGCCGATGCAGGAGTTGATGTCCAGGCACAAGACTTACAGTTTGAGTCCAAGAGACTGTCTGAAAACCTGCCTTTTCCAAAAGTGGCAAAGGATGGTAGCGCCTCCAGGTAAGCCCTGAGTGTACTTTTGGCTCAGTTCATCTTGTGGTTCTGAAGTGTAGTTCCATATAAAATTCCATTGTAACCAAAGGACTTCAGAAGTCACCTAGTTAGTAAAGTGTCAAACCTGTGTGTAGTTTAAGCTCAATACAAATGCAACTGTTCTGTGAAGGCCTCGGAGATTAGTTTTAAATCTACATCCCAAACTTGGAATAGAGCAGTGGAAACCCACTAAGACAACCAACCAACCATCCATCTAAACTGACAGGCTGGGAAAGGGAAGCATTAGTCAGAAACAGCCAGGAGGACCGTGGTAACTCTGAGGGAACTGCAGAGCTCCACTGCTCGAGTGGGAGAGTGATGAATTCATTGTTGAAAGATGCTCATAAAATGGCTTATTAAAGTTTTTCCACAAGACATGTAAAGGAAATATGGAAGAAAGAGCTCTAAGGGTAAGCCATGATTTAACTTTTTGGCCTACATGTGGCATAAAATGAACACTGCTCCCCACCCTGAGCACAGCCAAATATGTATGATTCTTTATTTGCAGTCTGTGGGTGCAAATGACCCACCGGCTTCACTTTGTATTCACTTTGTACATCCTTTGGTTAAATTGAAGCATATTCCTGTTAAACTTTTCCTTCCACTTAAGTCATGTGTTCCATAAAGTCCCAATAAACCAAACTGAAGTTTGTAGTTATACCATAAAGATGTTTAAAAAAAAAAAAAAAAAAAAAAAAAAGTGTGAATACTTTAGCAGGGTATTGCTTAACTACACCTTATTTAATCTGTGTGTGCAGCTGAGCCAGCAAGACAAGCTCCAAACAAGCGGCGGAAAAGGAAAGTGTCCGGTGGAAGCAACGTGAGCTCTGGCGGAGGCGGCAATAATAACAGCAACAGCAAAAAGAAGAGTCCGGCCAACAGTTTCTCACTCTCCAGCCAGGTACCTGTAAGCATTACTACTTCTTAACTGACCTACAACTAATTATGACAGTTAAACCAGGAAAAGAGCAGTGGGGTTATAAAGTAATTTGATGTGACGTAAACCAAACAGCAGGTCAGGGTGGTCTAAATTTGGTCTGGATTCAGATGGGGTTCAGGGATAAGTTCAGTCTTCCTAAACATAATTAGTGACATAGGAGACTTCTCATGTATACCAGTAATGGGCAGTCCCTGGTCCTCTGGTGCCACAGAGTTCATGTAGAGGATGTACATGAGGCCTCTCTTTTTGATCATTGCAGGATGGATTTTTGGGGGATGTGGTTAAATAACCTTGCTATGGTGGGTTTTTTTTTTTTTTTTTTTTTTTTTTTTTTCCCCCCCCATCGGTACAGTGGGGTTTGGTGTTAGTTACCACCAATCTTATCAAAGCGCCTAATTCACACATAACAGCTGTCTTTGCTCACATGGTTGCTTGATTGAGCAAATGAGACCCGAGGTGGAATGAACTCCCCCCTCCGCCCTCAGCCCTCCCCCCTGTGATGCTGCACTCAAGGATCAGGGATGCCCAGCTGTGGCCAGTAGGGAGGGCTCCTCAACCCCAGTTACTGAACTGTCAGGGTAGATGGCCTAACAAACCCTGCCCTGCTAAGTTTAACTGTAATGGGTTAATCCCTCAAGTTTTTTTTTTTTTGTTTTGTTTTTTTTCCTAAAATTTTGCTTGTGTGGCATATTATCCATTTCATTCAGTAAGATCAGTTTGTATGACTAAAAACTGAACCCAGTTGGTTTGCACCTGGACCACATGGGAGAGAAAAATACTACATAAATCGTCGTACAGCCATTCATTGCGCGAGCACCCCCCCCCCCTGTATTATGGGGATAATGTGTACCGGCCCTTGCTGTCCCCTTTAGGATGTGATGATGGTGGGCGAGCCCACACTGATGGGAGGGGAGTTTGGTGACGAAGACGAGCGTCTGATCACACGGCTGGAGAACACGCAGTACGATGGGGCGAATGGCCTGGAGGATGAGGACAGTTTCAACAGCTCTCCTGCACTAGGGGCTCACTCACCCTGGAGCAACAAAGCCCCCTCCAGTCAGGAGGGCAAGAATGACAACTCCCAGTCATCCCAGTAGAGTGCTAAGGTCCAAGCCAGATGTAAAATTTAAAGTTAAAAGCTACTGGGATCTTGCCTCAGCCATGACACTAGCAGGATGGGTCAGGGAGGGCTGCACCGAGCACTTCTGTTGAATGAATGTTTAAAAAAACTGTACCTTCGCTGTTAAACAGAGTCAGTGAGAGACGGGGCTCATTGCTGTCGCTTGAAGCAAAACTCAGAAGACTCTCCTGCACATCGTTGCACATAATTAGTGGTGCTCAGTCTCACCCCTTTGTCGCTTTGGCTCTTGTCAGTCCTCCTAAAGGAGTGGTAACGGTGTTGTTCGCCTGCGGGTTTACTCTCGCCACAGATCACCACCGATTCGAGCCAACATTGACGTGTCCCATCAGAATGTTCGCCACTGCGGCCACGTCAGTGGGTTTTTGTTCCAACCTCGGGTCTCTCAGCTGTGCGTTGTTTTTTTTGTTTGTTTTTTTTTTTTTTTGTTTTCTTTTTTTTTTTTTCTTTTCCTTGACGACGCAGCTCATTGTTTGTTGGTGTCACTGTCACTGAAAGAGAAATGCTTAGCCTTAATTTTACCTTAACCTGACCTTTTTGCAGGCTGTAAACATCAAACTATGTGCACTTAAAGTGTCAAAATTCAACGTTCAGTTTTTAAAAACTCAATTATTTGTTTTTGTAGGACCTGGTTGGAACAAAAACCTGTACAGTGCCGGAGCTTGAGGACCGAAGTTGAGAACCACTACGCAAAATCTCTTAACCCACTCTTACACATCCACACACACACATGCACACACACACACAGACAGACCAGTGCACGCACCAACAAACACTGTCACCTACATCCGTGGCCCCAAACAGTGAGGTACTGGAGAGAGGTGATACGCAGCATGTCTGGACCAGAGCACCAGATGCCACAAAGTTGTTTTTATTTTCTATATTTTAAACCAGTTTTTTTATGTAAAGTATTTGAAAAAAGGCAAGCAAACAATAACACCCCAGGATTTTCTTTGCACTGTTTTCCACTATTAACGGCAGTCTATTTTTCTTATGAAATTGACGTGTATTATTATTTTTTTTTCTATTACTGCTAATGTAAGAAGTGTAAAACATTTGAGACCTTCAGTATATTAATGTATAAGTATTGCTGTTAGATCATTTTTAATGTGATGGTAATAACTCTGTAAGCTTTTGTCATCCATAATCTGGCAGAGGTGTGGACCAGAGTCAAACATTTAATTACTTTAGACTCGACTGAAAGAAATCACAAGAACAGAACCTCAACTTGGACTTTACCACCAATGACTCATGACTTTACTTAGATTTGAGCCTTTTAATTTGAAAATGATTGAAACAAAAAGTATGCTTTTCAAAAAGTTTTTTTTTTTTTTTTGCCATTTCTTGAATTAAATACTGCTTAATATTTTAGCAGCTTGTTTGTTTAAAGATGAAAGTTCTAAGTTTAGGATTTTAGATCTGACTTGAAACTTGAATATCTTGGCTTTAGACTTGACTTGAGACTTGCAAAACAATGACTTACTCCCACCTCTGCTACCTGGCCTCCGTAATAAACAGGTTATCGTTTCTACTACTGCACTACATCTAATCTGATGCGAGTCCAAAGCAGAACTCCGGATACTTGTTTCCCCACTAAATCTCCATCTATTGTCCCATCCTTGCAAAACTGTCTATTTTGTCCTTAAATCTCTTATTCTTCGGGGTTGGGGGGGGGGGTTCTTCAGAAAAATATAGTAACAGAAAACTTCTCGAATTTGCTACTCAGAATATTTTAAAAATCAAGTTTTAACTGGATTGTAAAATAGGAGAACTTTTGTATTAACTTAAGCTTCCCAGCAATGTTTTTAAATTACAACAAAGAAAGCTGCAGACCAAGGAGCTCCATGTAAAGACTCTTACACACTGCGCTGTTTTTATTTTTAATTTTTTTGTTGGCTTTCTTCCATATGTTTGTGTCTGTGCTTGTATATTTTTAGGTAGTATTTTCTGTAAAAGTTCCTCTATGTATTCCTTTGAACTATGAGAAACTCAATCTAATGTAAAGAGATAAAAAAAAAGCCCTGTAAGTTGTTTTAAAAACATGATTTTTAATGGTACAATCACTGATAAAATAACTTTACCTTCATTTTAGCAAACTATTTATTTTTCTATGTACTGATGTTCTGTTTAGGTTTAATAACCCATCTGTACAATACTCATGATTATATCTGGAGGAATTTGTGCTGCAGCTGAGTCAGAATGCTAATCACAGTGATTCTGTGTTTGATATAAATCTAGCAAGTCAGGCAGTTGCTTTCTCTGGAAAAACACTTCATAGCTGTTCTGTAAGTTTCTGCTCTCAGAAAGTCAGATCCTTGTAAATAAATACAGATATCTCAGTTCTTCTGTCACAATGGTACAGCCTTCAGTAAAAAAAAACTATTAAATTTAATGAAATCTTTTAATACATTTTTTAAAATTATTATTTTAAAGCCTGTAACGTCCCACATTAATAATCTGGGGTCAGCTCACCTATGTAGTTGGTAAATTGATGCAGTTTAAACTGTTGTCAAGTGTGCAGGTACACACAGTGAAAATGAAGTCAAGGGCGCAGCAGTGAAAGCCTGATTTGTCCACCAGGGGTCCCCCCAAAGCACCAGACTGAGCAGCTGGACAGAAATTCCTCCATCATTGTGTACAAATTCACAACAAGCTGTCGTGTTTTAAACCCTTTTTCCATTGTCTCCCAGTGCCTCCTAGGCTACTTTTTATTTGTGGTGTATCAGTTCAGCAGGCGGACATGGACATCCAGGGTCAGCTTACTAGCACCCTGTGCTCTTTATAGGTTGACATAGTATGGGAAATATAAGTGTGTGTGAGGCAGAGAAATGGCAATGCACCTGTAGCTGGCTCTTGTAGCACCTCGTCACAGGGGTGGTTTTATATATTTCTTTGCCAGGCTTTTGTCAGTAATAATTGTATGTTATCAATAAAGATGGATTTTCACTGAATATCAGTTGTCCTTAACTTTGAAATTAAAAAAAAAAAACAAAAACAAAAAAACGTGTAGGCTACTATATGTTTTTGGTTTTCCATGGTAGTTTTAGCTATACAAGAGAAGAATACAAAAAAAATGTAAAAGAATAAAGAACAGTAGTATTTGAATTAAATATTTATGCGAAACTATACAGTATGGTGAGTAGAGGAATCTTCGCTATATTAAGCCATAACAGCACTCGGAGTGGTGGGAGAAAGGGTTGGGGTCAGATGAGACCAAAATGAATCTCTGTGACATCAACTCAACCCACCATGAGGAAGAAAGATGCTGAGTACAGTGCCTTGCAAATAAATATATTCAGACCACTTTAACATTTTCACTTTTCACAAAGTTCAACATATTGTATTGGACTATTATGTGGTAAAGCAACACAAAGTTGTGCATTGGAAGGAAAATGTGTGTACATGCAAGTATTCAGCCCCAGCTTACCTGCTGAAAAATAGCATCTTCAGACCATGATGGTACCACCACCTTGTTTCACAGTGGGAGTGGTGTGTGTACTGCTGGATGATGAGTTTGTAGCACTGTAAATGGAGTTCTGCATGTCAGTCTAAAGGTTCTATTATCATCTAAGCAGAGCATATTTTTTTAACCTTTGCTGTGGATCTTCTTTCACTTGACAGTTATGCACTATACTTTGTGTGCATACCTTAAAATACCGGTAGACTGAAGTTTGGGATTACAATTAGGCAAATGTAAAGGGGTATGAATACCCTATAACCCCCTTCTAATTCTGCAACATTGTTCACAAAATGTATATTCTCCAATTTTTCTGGAAGTTTCATTTTAAAGTGGAGAGACAATGTATGATTTATATGCTACATCATACGCTGATGTATGAGCTGCTCACACCCTTCCCCTGCTCCACACAGCACGTACAAGCTCAAACTTGCTGATTTGCTGCAGCTGTGCAAATGGTGGAGAAACAACATTAATGGAAAACTGTTTATCCACCGTCATTGGTGGCCATGCTAACTAACCTGTGCATTCACAGCTGGATCTGCTGTAGGGGAGGAGCTGTAGCAAAGCAGAGAGCAATACAACATGAGCATGATTGACGGTGCTAAGACCTTCCTCCTGGCTCTGATTATTTTTTTCTGACTGGGGGCAATGTATTTCTGCAGATGGCTGTAGCACCACAGGGCTAGATTTTTTCAGAGATGACTTATCTCATATTCTACTGTCAGGAGATAGTGACAATCTTAACAAATATAGAACCCCAACCCCCCACATTTTTTCAAAAATTCCCTTCTGCAGCTTTAAATTAAAGTTAAGAAATAATGCAGACATCAATGAGTGTTGACAAGTGATTGAGCTACCAAGAAGATATAACTAAGAACTTGGTGGAGAAAAGCAAGTAATGGTTACCAGTGTAAGTAATATGAAAGGTGTGGTAAGGCTTTTCTTGTTGTTGGTAAACAGGTTTTCACACATCCTTCACATGCAAGGATTTTGGCCCAATCTACTTTGCGGAACCTCTAAATCTGTCCTCTTGACAACTGTATGATTTTTCTTTAGCCGCTCTTTTGTTGCCTTGGTGGTATATTTAGAGTCACTGAGACACTTAAAAGACGTGTTATGTGTTCTAGCTGAGGGAAGAAGGTCAAGGTTTTATGGTGCACAGTCATGTCCTCTGGTGCAGAGGTAAAGTTACAGTGTATCTTCAGCGTAAAAGCAGCCTAAAAGTCTGATGCTTCAGTCTGTGTGTTGAGTGTAATAATGTATTTTTTGGCTGCGACTACTTTGCAGAAGTATTCACATGGCTTAAACTTTTCCATTTTATAACCACAAACTTGAAGTTTTATTCAGATTTTTTTGTGCAAGGTTAATACAAAGTCATGCATAGTTATGAAATATAAGAAAAAGGTTACACAGATATTTTGGTATTTTAACTTTTGTTAACCTTTGTTTTACAAATAAAAATAAGAGAGCCTTGGGATCCCCCAAGAGGAGCTGCAGGATCTGCAATTCAGGTGGGAAAATTTATCTATTAGTTGTGCACTCCACAAACCTGGTCTTATCTTTATGGAAAAGTGGCAAATAGAAATCCATGCATGCTTGCAAAGAATCTGAATCAGTTATATTCACCAAGTTTGTGGACATAAACAAGGAATTTGACTTTGGTTCAACTTTGCTCTTATTGAATTTTAAGGCTGTGTGATTTGGAAAACTAACACTGCATATCACCCTGAACGTGCCATCCTAATGGTAAAACATGGTTGTGGCAGTATCATGCTGTGGGTATATTTTTTTTTTGGATGGACACAGAAGTTGAAATGACTGCAAATCTTTGGCAAGTGTTAAACATTTATATTTGCAGCTGTACCCTATCTAATATAACTGATTGAATTGATAATTCAAAAAGAAGAATGGGTAAACATTTTTGTATTTAGACGTACAAATCTAGTAGAACCATACCCTGAAATATTTGCAGCTGTATTTGTAACAAATGTTGGTACTACCAAGTATTGACCTCGAGGGGGCCAAACACAAATGCATGCCACACTTCTGAGACTTCTTTTGTACAAAAACATGAAAAAAATGTATTATTTCTCTTCACAATTATGTGCTGATTTTTATTGTTCTGTCACAAAAGAAATCATTGAGATACAATGAGCTTTGCAGTTGTAATGTGACAAAATGTGGAAAAGTTTAATGGGGTAGAAATTCTATTGCACGGCTCTGTATACAGCTGTACCAAGCCTTCCCTGAGTCAATCAAACCTAAAATGGGCCTGCGCATGTTCATTAAGAAGCTCCCCCAGGTTGTTGTGGGCTGATCAAAATCAGCAGGGGGCAAATAATTGTACATACTCTGTATATTTTTGAATGTGAAATCTGGGAAGTCTCCTTTTTCATTACAGGATTGATTATCATGTCATAAATTAAACAAGATAAAATCCGTCCTAATTAATCTGCACCTCAGGCTCACCTTGATTGGAAATATCTATAGAAATATTTAATTTCTATTCTAAAAAAACTCATGCAAAAGCAGTTTAGCTACAACATTTTTAAACAGGGACAATTTATTCCTTTTTTCTGTTTTACAACTTTAATCTACATCTCTGCTTTATGTTTAGGCTTTTCATGAATTACCCAATGTGGAGTGGTTTTACTGATGTACAAATACTCCCGATTTGACATTAAATGTCAGCTTCTTTCAGAGAATTAGAGAAAAAATGAAAGCAAACAAGAAAAACATTGACGCAACTACTGCATTTCGGTTGCAAAAGGAGCTGAAGTTCCTCTTTTAAAAAGTTTGAAAGTTCAAATTGAAGTGTTGTAACCACTCCTTCAGTTTGATCTGGCTCATGGTGGTTACAGTATTTGCTGAAATATTTTTCTTGAGAGGCAATGGAGCACTTTGTATGGTGACAAGATGAAGTTTCAAGCTTGTTTTTCCTGGTATTAGAGGAACTGATTCTATCAAAGGTGCAATGACAGCTGGGGATTAATGAGGAATTATCTGAAAAAATGTCTGTTCTTAGGCAAACTTTCAACAGGGAAGGAAACATGAAAAAGGAAGAGATAGTTGTAAATTGGCCAACAGTGAATTTTGAGCTAAATCCAACTGAAATCTGCCACTGGAATGAAAGACATCTGCAAACTTTCAACAATGAGGAAAACACCTTTATTAATTATTTTTAGGCTGTCAGTGTTGATGAAGGATTTTACACCAAATATATAATAAAGAACCTCAGTTTACTTACAGACATGGACACATGCAGTAACACCATCTCACACTGAATATTTTCAAAAAAAGCCAGTCCTTAACTTGAGCATAAAAAACAAATCAAGCAAATATACATCAGATGTACTGATCAGTGTTCCAGTTGTTATGAATCAAAGGCAACTTTAAACAGGTGGGGTTTGAGCTTTGATTTTAAGGAACCCAGTGTTTGTTCCAGATTAGTGGAGCACAGCTAGTGCTGCTTCTCGATGTTTGGTTCTGGTTCTGGGGATGCAGAGTTGACTGGAACCAGAAGACCTGAGTGGTCTGGAAGTTTTATACAATGACAACAGGTCTTTATTTTGGTGCTAATCCATTCAGTGATTTATAAACCAACAAAAGCATTTTAAAGTCTATTCTCTGAGTTACAGGGAGCCAATGTAAGGATGTAAGAACTGGGGACAAAGGCCACTCGTCATGAGGCTGGAAATTAGCTTCTCATATTGCTCCTCAATTTCACAAATCACAAACGTTATTCTGTAAAAAATGGTCATTATTGTAGAGCTATGTTGTCCAGGTTTTGACCAGTGGTGTAGTTATTTAAAAGAACCCCCTGATGCTTAGAAACCAAAAAATGCCCTAAAATCACTTTTTTTAAAAAAACAAAATTAAATAAAGGTTTCAGAAATTATGTAAAATATGTATGTCCAGGTTTGGTGTTTCTAGGTGGTGTAGTTTTTAAGTTGAACCAAAAGTTGAACCTAAGTTGGCAAAGAACCAAAAAAAAAAGTCTTAAAATAATTTTTTTGTTTGTACAAAACAATCCAGTTCTCGTTTGACCATTCCATGTTAATTCAGATTTAGAACAGAGAGGTTCAAAGGTCTTTAAAGCAGTGAAATAGACCTTTAATCAAGCCCCGACTCCGTTGCTGTGGAGCAGATGCTAACTTCGGGGTAATTAGTGTGGAGGAGGAGGAGAAATCGAAAAGTAAATTCCCAAAGCCAACTAATAGAGAACTAAAGCAAAGTATGAAGACTTAGTGGTCACCAGGTTTCCATAACAACCGTTAGAGGCTAACGGTTAGACTGTATGTCAAGAAAAAGGCTTTTCTGCCTTTAACATCACAAAGCTAAGCATTGCTAAACTTTACTCGTACTTCAACTAAAACCATGTGCTTTGCTCAGAAATGACTAAGTCTGAGCTTTTTCACAACCAGCATTACAGGTAGGTTTACTGTGAAACATAAGTGTGTGAAAAAACAACACCTATGCCCATTGTTACCCACTGGACATTTTATAAGAAAGTGCGTCAAAACAACGTCTAAATTCTCTATAGACATTTGAGTATATATTTGACATAAACAATTAAAATCGAGATTTGGATGTTTATTAGAATAAGGCTGACTTGTGTTAATCGAGACTGAGTATAATAAATGAAGTATTAGACTGCGCTGAGCTCGAACTCGCGACCTCTCACTTGCTGGCGTATTTTCCTCATGCAGAATTGCCAGACATGACAGTGTCCAGCCCAAATACAATGTGAGCCCCCCTCCCCCCAAACTTCAAAAACCCTAGCCCAATCGACTGAATTTATTGATTTGTGACAACAATTCACGTTGTTTTTGCTTATCCTTCATTATATTCTAACCAGAACCAGATCCCATTGGGACTGCAAAGGACTTGACTCTTTGAACACAGAGACTTGTGTTTTTTTGTGGCTATGTCCTTTTAAATCTTGATGTTACATCAGAATTCCTGTTTTACAATACTACTACATAGTGACACTTGATTAACCAGTGACTATTAATAATTGATTATGTCACGATCAACAGATTCTAGACCAGGGGTCCTCAAATCCAGATCTGGGCCAGTGTTCTATAAATTTTCTTTTGTCTAATTTTGTTATTTTTCAATTATGTTATGTTTGGTTCTAAACCAGATATACCAGGGGCCACGGTGGGGCCAGTATTTTTCATGGGAATACAGAACAAAAGAATGAAACAAAAAAAGAGGGCAATATTTCTTTGTATGTTATAATTCATTGTTTAAGTAAAACTGTGAAGGTAAAACATGAAATTGATCCAAGGTGCTCAATTAGCTGTGGTTTCTGTGCCAGTGCATATCATAATAAGAAATGGATTCAGTATTATCTCTATAGTACAGAGGCTGTTATAAGGGACCAGTTCTACAGGGGCACTGAGCACTTAGTTCACATCTTCTACAGATTAAGTGGTTAGTGCAGTATAAATATATCAGTATATCCTCATATTTACCAAAATTCTCTAAATATTTTGCCCTCAAATAAATACCGCCCTGTTATGCACATATTATTACAGCAATAACGTAACTATGAGGATGAAATTGGATCGTTTGTACCTAATCCAGAAGGTATGGGTTCTGGTATATTTCTATGACATGGATCCTACATGTATTTTGTGTAAAAATCCCATACTTCTCCAGACTCTGCGTTTTTGAGAGTTTTGTACCCATCTTACAAATCAGAATCCAAAAATGTAACCTGAATTTTTGACAGATATTTCTGCAGTTGATAGGCTTTCATTATAGAGCCTGCAAAGAAAACAACAACACAGGTTGACAGGTATAAAAATGGAAAGAGGAGAGGACACAGGAAAACAAAGAAGGAAGGATAGGTACAAGAAAGGAAGTGAGAAAGGAGGACACAAAGAAAGGAGTCAGGGAGGAAGAAAGGGAATGAAACAAGTACAAAGGATAAAATGTAGAGGGAAGGATACAAGGAATTATGGAAGGAAGGAGGTGCCTGGACAGAAACTGGGGAAGGAAAGAGGCAAGGAAGGAAGGAGTGAAAGAAGGAAGGAATAAAACAAGGAAATGGATGAAGAAAAGAGGAAAAGACAAAATGACGGAAAGCGAGGAACAAAAGACACAAAGAGAGAAACAAAAGAAAAGAAAGGAAGCAAGAACTTAAAGGGAGGAAGGAGGGTGGAGCAATTAATTATTTAACCTACAGTTTCCCCTCACTGATCAAAAGTACTCACATTAAATGTTGGATTTTTCAGATTTTTCAGTGTCATATAATGCATAGAGTAACTTTCAATTTTACATGATGTGCCAATAAACTTCACAGTGACTGTAAGAGTAAAATGTACATGACATTGAGATGCTATTTGGTATTAGGTTGTGGTGGTGATCACGTGCTAAAGCTTCAAGATAAACAGATTAAAAGATCAGCTTGTAATTGATGACACTGGGCTGAGGTTAACCAGTTATAGGTGATTAAGCAGTGTGCACCTGAGCAAAGAAAACAGAAAAGGACATACAATCCATCCACTGTTTTACACAGTTATTTTATGCAAGCTTTGGTTGCCCCTTTAACAAAAGAGTTTTCCATTTCCCTGTAAATTGTGGGCCCAGCCCTACCGCTACACCAGTGATTATTAATAGAAGGGATAATCAGTGGAAAGGTATGTCTCTACAAGTTCTGTCCAATTGCAGTTCCTCTCCTCAAACTATTTAATCTGAGGTGTTGTTCAGACTGAGAGGTAACTGCTTTCTTGTTTTGACATGTTTCTCTGCAGAGTGGTGCTGAAAAGCTTTCTTTTTTATACTTCTGATAACATCTCTCAGCTGTTTCCAATAATCCACAAATATTTGCTGAAATATTCTTGCAGGATTCCTTGTGCATGCTTTAGATGTTTTGGAGCAAACTCCCAATCCCAAGTGTATCCGTCTCGCACAGATAAAGCTGTATGCAAAGTTATCAGGATGCTTCTCCACTATACATTTGACTTACTTTGCATGATCATGTGACTATTGAAGGGTTTTTTTTAGCCCTGGAAACAAATCAGGGACCTTGGTTGGATTCAGGTGTGGTCAGTGTTTGTGTCCCTTTTTCTTCCACTTCTGTCAGGCTTGGTAAAGCATCTAAATAAATCTTTTACGCACATGCTTAATCCAGGATCCAGGAAACCATTTACGAAAGTTTGCCAATCGTGTTATTCATCTCTGTCCCCCACACGTTCCTTCTTCCATCCCTGCCTCTCTTTTTCTGTCTGTTTTGTTTTTAGGACCCTCCCTTTTTCTCTCTTCTCCAATCCCTTTTCTCTCTTCCTCCCTCCCTCCTCAGTGCTAGTACTGTGCACTCCAGCACACAAACAACTTCCCAACAGAAGCAGACCATATCAGGTCGCTTCTAATGTACTGAATACTCCCATACCCCCACTGAATGACTCCGGATCAGGTGGACATAAGTACAACTTTGGCTGTTTGGCGAAGGAAGGTGAGTTGGCTGAAAAGAAATTACAATATGTAACTACTGCTGCTCCTCACAGTGTACATTTATCTTGTCTTCAAATCTGTCCTCTTTTATCACTTTGATCTTTTTTTTCCTCTGTTTTTTCTCCTAGTGCCCATACCTTCACGGCATGCTGAGACAGCTTGGATCCAGTGGTCAGGTAGGAAAATGTAGTTCTCCTGTTTTCACTGTGTCTCTTAATTTGCCCTTTTCACTGTTAGGTTATTTAGTGAACAGTTTAAAGCTAAAACTTTCCTTTTTGATACGTTTTTCAGTGACCACTATGCCATTACCAAAGTTAGCACTATCTTAAAAAGACGGGCTGTACTGAATGTCTTTTTTGTTGATGTTTTGAATTTATCTTTTTGGAAGCCATAAATTCCTAATATATCAAATATGAACAGTTTTTGTTTTGTTCGAATTTAGAAAAATGTAAATTTCTGTGTATTCATTTCCTGTATCAGGGTTTGAAAAGTTAATAGAGCACATATAAAGACAAAATATTACAATCGTCAGAGCTTTGTAGAACAAGCGTGATTTGGGATAAACAAAGCTGATGCAGGAAACTGCAGCTTATCTGACTGATTGTTTACACGCTGAACACAGGACTGTCAGGTTACAGTCATTTTCCTAACATTTCTTGGAACTTTTAAAAGCCGACATGTGCCACACTTCATTTAACATTTAACTTCTAAAACACTATTGTTTTAGAAGTTAAATAGACATTCATTTAACATTTATGAGTTCCTATTTCTAAAATGTCATTGTCATGGTTCTTGCTCTGAGAGACAACAGCATTTATTTTCTCTCCCACACTGTAGGGAAATTGTTTTATTGTTTTATCATCTCTTTGTGCTTGTGTGACTCACTCTGTGGGTTTCAGTGAGTTTTTTTCTCTAATAACTGGAGCTTTTTTCTTTTCCGAGTGCAACATTATATTCAGTGTCTACTTCTTGTTTCCAGGTGCATTCAGGCATCAGAACTCTCATCATGAGTTAATTACTCTGAAACTGTGCCTTCTTCTTCTTTTGATAAACATTTTCAACCTGGTTTAACCTGTGAGTATGCGTTTATATGGCAATATGTGGAGATGGCCATACACCGGCGAAGTAGGAACAATGCTGCTGCTGGGGTTCAGCTTGGCCCAGTCCGTTTCTGCGCAGCTCAGCTGTCAAGCAGCTGAAACTGCTCAGAACCTCACCCAGCCTCACTACAACAACACAGCAAACAAGAACACCGATGCGGATTTTTTGACACCGTTCATCCAATCCTTCCTGTACACGGTCCAGCCTCACCCTTTTCCTAAAGGTAAGCGAAGCTGCTGTTGCATTCTGGCTCTACCATTTAAATTTTAGCTTAAGAACACATGTTGATGTCTTGCTGCCAGTTCATGGACTGACCACAATAAAATAATGTGGTTTCCACTTGCTTGAGCAAACTTTACCTATGGGATGAAGAACTGGGGCAACATATCAATCTTCACACCAGTACATAAACATCATAGAAGTAGTGAACCAGTAAGTAAATGGGAGTTCTCATAATTTGCCCTGTCAATTATTAACTTTTATGTGGTATCTTGCCTTTAGATCATCTGTTTCATTGCTCATACATCACATGCAAGCTTTTGTCTGCCCTTGGGATTTTTTAAGTTGACCTATAAAGCAGTCTCTGTTCCACTCATTCTTCCAACTGTATATTGATTTCAGATAAGAGTCAAAAACCTGTCCGACAACTTGAGCTCATAGTTAACCCAATTGCTATTGATATATTGAGTACATTTCAAGCAAAAGCCACTTAATGATGTGTAGAAAAGCTTTTGAACCTTACCAGTTCTACAATTGCATAACATAACACTGCCTTTTATCTTTTTGTGACAAGGTAAAAAAAGGTAATTATTTTCTGTCTTTTTCAAATTTGTGTGTCTCACTTTCATCACAGTCCCCTGCACCTCAGGTTAGAAATGTATAAATGCATGTACATAAAAGAATAGGGTATTATATTTATAGCAGGCTACTTTTTGATGTCACACAGATGGAAAATGAAACATAAAAAGCTCGTCTGATCAGCAGCTGAGTGTTTCTTCTCAGTTACCAGCAAAGGCTTTTTGTGTGAATGAAATCCACAATAACAGGGCTTAGAGGTAACCTAAATGACAAGCTTTGTATTGTGTAATCTCCCACTGAAGGCTGTCCCGTCTCCTAGTAACCACAAGATATCGGTGTCAGATTTCTACTCGTATAATGTGAAAATTATAAAATGTTTCAGAAAGGACAGGACACACTGTCCTTGTGGCCAGGATTTCTACACAGAGCTGACCAGAGTAAAGAGGCAGGAAGCATGAAATCAGTGTTCTTTGAAATTGTCTTTCATTTATTCTTAAATTTCAGAAACACAAAGCAACTTTGTCTTACATTTCTTCCTAGATTTATTTCTGGAAATAGTCAACAATCCTCAGCAGGTGCAGTCAAATCGAAAGCTGATGAATGAAGTAAGTAAATATGCTTGAATGGATATATACACAACTTGGAAAATAAGTATCTAGCACATCAACCTTTTTCTCAAGAAATATATTTCTAATGAGGTTATCAGCATAAAATTGACAGCAGTTGTTAGTAACAATCCAAGTAATGCTCACATGTATTGAAATCAAAACAAATAAGTCCTTAAACTAAGTTATGATGTGGAATGGCACAGGAAATACATACCTATTGAACACTCTGGTAGTAAGAAGAAGTAAGTAAAAAAGCCTTTTTTGGTAACTAGTTGGTTATATTGCTTGGGTGTGGTTTTGACCCATTCTTCTGCTCCAACTGTTTTGAAATGTTCAAGGTTCTAGGGGTCTCTGCTATGGACTCTGAATTTTAGCTCCTTTGATAGATTTTCAATTGGATTCAAGTGAGGTAATTGACTGAGGAATTCGATCACTTTTTCTCTCTCTGAAACCATTTAAGAGATTCCTTCGCTGTGTGTCTGGGATTATTGCTTGGTGAAAAAGCCACTATTGAACAGGATTTTCTCACCAGAATGTTCTCAATCCAAACACTGTTTGTATGGTGTTTTTAGGGTAATGTGCAAACACATTCTTTGTCCAAACATGGTGTGTGCATTGATCCAGAGAGTTCGCTTTTGGTTTAATTTTACCAGATTTTTCTCTAAGTATATAATTCTTGAAGAGCTTTGTTGAAAAGCTCTGCAGCAACCTTCAATATGCTTTTCTTCAGCAGTAGAGTCCTAAGCAGTGGGTGTTTACATAGCCCATGGCAGATAGTAGTTGAGTGCCTAACTTACTGTTTTCAGAGAAAGTTGAACCTGCCAATTCCAGATCTTTCTGAACCCTCTGTGAGTTGTCGATGGCTCTTGGACAACTTTTCTAAGTCTCTGTTAGAAATCTAGTGAGGAGAACCTGATCATGGCTGGTTTAGGGTTAAATTAAATTCTTTCCACTTCCAGATTATGGCCTCAACGTTGCTCACTGGAACAGTTGGATGTTTAGAAATAGTTTCATAAGCAATACAGTCAATATGTTTTGCAACATCTAAGGTTTGAAAGTCTTGAGAGAGTTCACTGCTTTTAACCATCCTGATATCCTTCGTGTTTGATGCCTTGGAGATGAGAAACTCATTTTTAGGCCATCAATTAGGACTAAACTTTAACTTTAATTTGCTCTGAATAATTACTGACAGATTTCAGCTGGTTTCTTAGCTTTTATGTTTTTTTCCAGCTTCTTTCTTCATGCGTTCAATGCTTATTCAATATTATTACACATCACTTAATTTATTGACATATTTGTTTAGATTTCTTTTTCGAAGATAAATGCACAGATGTTTTCAATACTCATTTTCCCTGCTGTTTATTGGATCTTTGAGCTGAGAATCTGAGAATGTTGAACATCATATTTTTTTATGAGAAAAAGTCTGAATGCTCTGAAAACTGCTAAGACTCTGTTATCCTCATGGTTGTAATCTGTCAAAACATTAAAGAGAAACTTGTTTGTTGACGTCTCACTGGGATCTGACATCATACAAGGCCACAAAGTCATAATTATTGTGTGTGTTCTTGCATTCAGATCCTGGTGTATGAAGTGGGTTTCCTAGTGTGTATCGCCATTGGCATCCTGTACATCTTCCTCATGCCCATAATTGGTTTCTTCTTGGCTTGCTGTCGCTGCTGTGGCAACTGTGGTGGGAAGATGTACCAGAAGCAGACATCCTCCATCCACTGTCTCAGAAGAACTCTCTACTTCAGCGTATTTGCAATTACAATCATTATCTTGTGAGTATGTGTGTGTGTATATGTGTGTGTGACTGTGTTTTCAAGAGACATAATTAGAAGTTCATTCAAACGTGTGCAGCTCACTGCATGTGTGCATCTCTTGGGTAAACTGTCTATTCATTAAGCAAAATTGACTATTTGTACACGCATGTTTTTTTTGTTCTTTTTATGTTTCTTACTCTAGTGCTGGTAACATCTGCATGTTCAGAAGCAATGAAGCTCTTAAAGTGAGTGTAGACCAGAGTCCGTTGGAGCTTAGCAACGCAATAGGTGACATGCACACCTTCCTGGTAGCTGTGCCACAGGCAAGTGAAAATATCATACACAGGTCAAAGTGTTGGTGACTGACAATTTGACTGTGTTTATCAGGTTATCTCTTTTGTTCAAACTCTGTTTTAAAACAGAATAATATAGTTTTAGTCTGGTAAAAATAATAATAATAATAATAATAATAATAATAATAATAATAATAATAATAATAATATAGTTATATATATATATATATATATATATATATATATATATATATATATATATATATATATATATATATATATATATATATATATATATATATATATAATAATATAGTTTTAGTCTGGTAAAAAATTCCCACAGGAAAGTACCGCGCTCCATCAATATGTCCCAAACTGACAGGTTTAAGAGAGCCATGTGAAAGTCTTCACACCTCTTGAACTTTTTTACATTTTGGCACATTACAAACACCAAACATTCCTGTATTTTATTGGGATTTTATACCTTTTTACTCCAATACCATTAAATAAAATCAATTTTAACCAGTAGAGACAAAATTGTTGAGGAGTTTAAAGACTTTAAACATCTTGTACAGCACTGTTCAGTTCCTTATCTAAAAATGAAAAGAATATAGAATAACTGGAAACCTACTAGAACATGGGAGAACCTGTTGACAGGACAGCTCCTGATATCCACAAATTTAATCTTCTTAGGAAACAACACAAAAATAAAGCCACTGTTAAAAGAGAGCCATACGAAATCCAATTTGCAGTTTGCCACAAGCCATGTAGGAGACACAACAAACATTTGGAAGAAGGTGTTTTGGTCACATAAGATCAAAATGAAACTTTGAGCATTTAGAATGCTTTATTTGACACAAAACCAACATTGGACATCACCCATAGAGGCACAACTACAAAGTAAGAGTTTAAACTAAAACAAATTAATTAAAGTGCGGATGTATATCCAGTTTAGAATTGTAGTGAAAGCTGATTTTTTCTGGCTCAGGAGGTATCAATACAAATGCATACCACACTTTTCAGATTTTTAACCATGAGAAGTTCTAAGATTCAATGTATCTTAGTTCTTTCACTTCAAAATTTTGCCTTGATTACATAAAATCCCAGTGAAATACATTAAGATTGTGCTTGTTCCATGAAAAAATGTGAAAATTTTAAGGGTTTGAATACATTTGCAAGGCAATGGAGGTTATATAAAAAGACTCCCCACATCTGTCCACTGACTTAGATCCACTTCTTTACTTTGCAGTGTCAGCATGCTTATGTAAAGAGAACAGGGTGGTACCTGACTTAGATACTATAATTTCATTTGATTTATTACTATGTATACTGTTGTTTCATCCATATGTACACACTTTAACTGTTTAATTTTCCATTGTTTGATTTCAGCAAGTGGAAAATGTGGTGAGTGAGAGCTACAGAACTGTGCAGGAAGTTACCAAAAACTTAGACGGTAAGAACAAGGAACTAAAAATGTTAAAACAGAGGAACCACTGTATTGCCTTATCTGTCATAAATGGAACTGTTTGTGTGTTACAGATATTGGACGTCAGGTAGGAGAGAAAATCCAGCAGCACTTTAGAGGAACTCTTGATCCAGCTCTGCAGTCGGTCAAACTTCTACACCAAGGTACGATTCCCATGCATGGCTGGGGCTGTGTCATAAGAGCATGCAAATGGATTTGTTTGTTTGCAAATGAACATGTCTTCTTCCTGCTCCAATGAGTTAATGTGTTGTTGTACATACTGTGCATTTTACTTCCCTGATTAGATGTTTTTTATCAGTAGTTTTAGGATTAAAAAGGTACAAAAGACAGAGCCAAGTACAGGCACGTCATCTGCTCCAACTGAACAATAACTGCAAGGCCCAATAAACTGAGTAGTCAAAAGTCTCCTGACTGAGCCTTTGTTTGGAGTAGTTGTGTTGTTTTAATTCGACAAAGAGCTGATTTCAGTGCAGAGTATACTTGATCTCATTGTATTGTTTCTGATCACTATAGCATTGAATGTTTGGGCTGTTTTGGAAAAAGAGCTTCCTTGTGGTTATAGATTAAAGTGGAAGAATTTTTCATATATGTATCTTCTATGCTTGGAGGCTTAGGTAGGTGTTGAGACACGTCTCCATCTAAGGACCTACTTCGAGGTGCAACAGTTTATCCTGAGAAAATGAAACCTGACATGCAGGCATTCCTGTGCATGGGGCCCCATTTTTATCAGATTCTGTTGTCAGATGTAAAACAAAAAAAAAATAATTGTAGAAGTACTCAGAGAAATTGTCATTGCACAACACATTTGAATGTTTGTTGCTTTGCTGAAAGGTTCAAAATGCCTTTCGAAATAAAGTTTATATGCCGTCTGCGACATTTATTGACAGCTCTGGTAAATGTGTATAAAGGTTTAAGGTAATTTCTTTTTATTATTCTGGAAACTTAATCTCACATGCCCAAAAACCAATCCGACCTTTAGTTTGAGTACATTTTTTCACAGTGGGGGAAGAAAATCCCATGTCAGGGAATAGTTGTCAGCACTGGTTTTACCACTAGCAATTCTAATAAAATAAAAGGAGGCATTTTTTTCAACTTATGTTTAACGTTTTAAGTTAATCTGAATACCTAAGAGCATTAATTTAGTAATTCCGGACTCCCTGTTTCCCTGAGGTATATATGACATTACACAAAGGCCCATTTCTCTTAGCCACTCTTCAAAGTAGGAAAAACAAGAGAACATACCATTCAGGTATGTATGCAAGCTGATCATAACAAGTTCTGAAGTGACTACAAGAAAATAGCTGCTTGCCTAAACTTGTCCATATTTACAGTCAAAAATAAACAAAAATAGAGGAAGCCTCTCCACACAGTGAGGAAAATGGTGAGAGATGTGCATCTGGCCATTTTGTCCCTTCACCATTTGTACTTTTGAAATTTCAGTCTTTTTCAATGCAACTTTTTTTCTGGATGACCACAGGATGTCCCTTGCCTGCCATACATCAGTCAAGTCAAGTTTATTTGTATAGCACATTTCAGCAACAAGGCAGTTCAAAGTGCTCTACACCATAAAAACATAATACAGTTACCAATTATGAAACAGCAATAAACGTTACATTTTGTCTAATGCTATCATCAAAATCATCAAGCAAATATACGTTAAATTTACTGAGCAATGTTCCAGTTATTATGGGTCAAAGGCAGTTGTAAACAGGTGGGTTTTTAGCCTTGATTTAAAGGAATTCAGTGTTTCGATTGTTTTGCAGTTTCCTGGAAGTTTGTTCCAGATTAGTGGAGCATTAAAACTGAAAGCTGCTTCTCCATGCTTGTGTCTGGTTCTGGGGATGCAGAGTAGACTTGAACCAGAAGACCTGAGTGGGATGGAAGGTTGATACAATCACAACAGGTCTTTAATGTATTTTGGTGCTAGGCCATTCAGTGATTTATAAACTAACAAAAGTATTTTAAAGTCTATTCTCTGAGCTGCAGGGAGCCAGTGTAAGGACTTTAGAACTTGGGTGATGTGTTCTATTTTCCTGGTTTTAGTGAGAATGTGAGCAGCATCATTCTGGATCAGCTGCAGCTGTCTGATTGATTTTTTCGGCAGACCTATGAAGGCACTTTTGAGGTGATCAATGCAACTAAATGGATGGATGAGCGCGTTTATCAGTTCATAGCTGCTAAGAGTACAGTTTGTCTGAAGTTTGACCAGAGGTCAATTTCTCAGGTTTCTTAAAGGTCAACTGGTCCAAATAAGGATCAGAACCAAAATGAACCAAGGATTCAACCACCAAGTCTTCAGAAAATAATATAGAATTAAATTGTACATGAAACTTGAGCATTTTATGGCTACTTATCCTCATAATTCATAACAATACCCACAAACAAGAAAAGAAGATATCTGACGGTGTAAATAAGTGGCTGCAAAATGGACATAGGAAGGGACTTAATGATAACGTATGAATACAATATGATAATAAGAATTGCTGAAGGAGTCTATTGACCCAAAGCCAAGGGAATTAAAAACAATCTCCAAAGCTCATGTATTTTATTGCTTTTTCAAGTCTTTACCAGGGATGTCACCTTGTCCACCACCTAACTGTTGAGTGGCTTATAGTTATTTGTCTTTCTCTATAACACTTTGTGCAGAAAACCCTACAATAGTAGAGGTGTTAGTGGTATGCTAGTTTTAGTAAAAATTAGTTTCAATGTCAAGATCTATTAACAACACAAAAGTCTGTAAAGAGTGTTTAAAATTATTACGTTTCAGAGATGTGCATACATACAGTGGCTTATTTTTGTGTGTGTTTTTTGTTTGAATTCGCAGAAAGTTTGAACACCAGTGACCGACTGGATAAGCTGAACTCCTCACTGGCCCAACTGCAGTCCAGCATAGACCACATTCAGGCTAACGTCAGTGCTGTCAGAGATCGGATTAATCAGACGCTGTCCAAGTCAGAATGCAATGGATGTCACAACCTAACAGAAGACATGCAGAAACTAACTGTAGATATCACCATTTCTGTAAGTGTTGGTTTTGTGTAGCCTAAAATATAACATGAATCATTCTTGTTTTATTTATTGATTTTTATCTTGAATGGGTGAGTTCTGGGTTCCCAGAATGCCTGAATGACAAGGACACATAAAACAGGACTCTGAACATCCAGTTCTGGTAGTTGAAATGTTTTATGGAAGAGATGAGTCAGGACTGATTGCTCAGTTTGCATAATACACAGACTCTACCCTTAAGCATATTTTCATGAATAAACAGGAGAAATGGTTTGTGCAATCAAATTATGTTTGACGCAGGCTGAGACGTTGACCAGAATGATAAATCTTGATCTTTCTTTGGGTTTGTCTGAATGGTGAATTTACCCTCCTCCACTCTTTTCCCTCCTCTTAAAATACTCAATCTATGTCGTTTTTGTTCCTCTGCTCCTTCTTTCCTCTCCCACTCCTTCATCATCGGTATTAGGTTGATTTATTTTAGTTTAAGATATATTTCTTATTTTGAAAAGAAATTGAGCGTGTGCAAAATTGATTGTACTCTGAAAATCACTGCTTGATTGACCTGGCTGTTCTTAGTAACATCAGTTAAAGATTATCTTTTTGGTTTATTTTTTTGCACTCTGCTGCCCTCCTCTGTTACTTTAAGGTACAATATGTTGAAAACTGTTGAGCAGAAGTTGCTTGTGTCTGTCTTTTCACAGGCTCCCACCTTGCATGAGTTTCAGTCTGCAGTGGATGAAGTCATTAACGCTGATCTCCAGTCTAAAATAAGTGAGGTCAGTGGGAACTGTAAAAAACCCAAAGCATTAGTAGTCTGAAAACAGATTTTAACTGAAGATATGAGGTCATTATGCATTATTTCTGTGCCACAAAGGGCTGGTTGTTTAGTTTTCTCTTTTTATGTGAAGGGTGTAAATATGTTTAATTGTCAGTATAGACAGAATTATTATGATAGTGACAATAGTATTATTGACAAAAACAAAATTTTTCTTCTAATGTAGACACATCAGAAGTATATTTAGAAAACCTGTTTTTATGATTTTACAGGTGGAGGAGTTTTTCAACGCCATTCCTCAGAGGGTAACTAATGAAACTAAGGATTTAGTTCAAAGTGAGTAACTATCAAATTTGTCTCCACACATTTTCCTAAATGAATAAGGTACATGATCAGCACATATTATTTTGCTTTTGTGTTTTTAGGCAGCAAAGAGCAGCTGGATGGCATAGCAGAACAGATTTCGCAGTTTTCCAAGGATCTCAGCCTTTCAGCTTTGAATGATGTGTCGGGGGCTCTGAACCAGCTGCAGAGTGACATCAACAATTTGTTAACTGGAGTGAAAACAGGAGAGAATATTAGGTAAAAACTATGGAAGTTCAAATATATGTAATAAACAGAAGAAAAACAGTAAAAATGTCCTAATTATTGTAACATTTTTTGCTTAGATGGGTTGTGGGTGTGGTCCTGTGCTGTGTGGTCCTCCTGGTGGTGGCTTGCAACATCCTAGGTCTGATTGTAGGCCCTCTGGGTCTCTCACCCAATGTAGACCCCACCAACCGCTCCCGCACGTCAGACTGTGGAGGCGTCTTTCTCATGATGTGAGTGATGGGTTCACGAACAGGAAATCATCCCACTGTTTACATTTAACTGCTCGAGAGTGTTTTTAAGCATCTATTCCTGGATGTGATTACAGCGGCGCAGGGTTCAGCTTCCTCTTTTCCTGGCTGTTCATGATTTTGGTGCTGCTGCTCTTCTTACTGGGTGGAAACATGCATACATTAATTTGTCGACCATGGAGTAATGGCCAGCTGCTGAAGGTAGTAATGTACACACATAGTTGTGAGAATGAATTTAATTACAGATAAATTTGAAATGCTTTATAATCCTTAAAAGGTCAAATCTGGATGCAAAATAAAAGATGACTATTGATAACACAAAACCTTTTATGTAGCTGCAGATATGAATGTTTTATATTGTGCTTTGCAAAGTACTCACACCCTTTGAACTTTTTCAAATTTTGTCCTGTTAGAGCCACAGCCTTTGTATTTTTTGGGGATTTTATGTGATAGACCAACTCAAAGTAGTTTATATCTGTAAAGCAGAAGGTCAAAGACAATTGGAAATCAGGATTTTAAATTTGTTTTTACAAATAAAAATCTGAAAAGAGTAGCATACATTTGCATTCTCCCACCGCCGACTTTGATGCTCCTAAAAAAAAACCCCACAGCAACCTAAGAAATATACCAGACAGTTCAAGGACAACGTTGTGAAGTGTAGTCTATAAAACAATGTCCCGAGTTTTGAACATATGATAAAACATGGGTTCAGTCCTTCATCTGAAAACTGAGGGGATGGTACAAATGAAATCCTCCAAGATATGTCCATACACCTCCACTGACATGTTGGGCAAGGAGAGCATTAATCAGAGGTACAGCCCAGAGGCCCATGGTAACTCTGGAGGAGACCCAGAGATTCAAAGCTCAGGTGAGACAATCTGTTGACAACTATAAGTAGAAGGATGAAAGCTATTGTTGAAAGAAAGCTGCAAAAGTTAATATCTGCAGGCTGATCACAAATACACGCAACACTAAGATTTTTATTTATGAAAAGCATTTAAAACAATGTATTATCCTTCCAGTTCACAATTATATGATTATTTGTGTTGGTTCATGACATAACAGTCCAATAAAATACACTGAAGCTTGTAGTTGTGATGTGACAAAATGTGAAAAGCTCTAAGGGTATGAACACTTTTGCAAAGTACAGTATTTATTTGGAAAGTCTTGGTTGTCTCAGGCTATGATTAAGTTTACTAAGCAACACTGCAATAAACACAAAATCTTACCAAGTATTTTGGTCTAGTTTCTAGTGTAAATATCTTGAATACACTTGAAATAAGACAAAATTAACTTACATGTAACATTTCAGCACAGAATAGGAGCTTGTTTCAAGTCAATAATTCCTTAATATTGATGGCAAAAGTTAAAAGTTAGTTAGTTAAAAGTGAAATAATCTGCCAGTGGAACAAGACATTTTCCCCATATTATAAGTTAAAATGTTTTGTTCCAATGGCAGATTATTTCACTTATAACTAGTACTTTTTCCACCAATATTTAGGAATTATTGACTTAAAACGAGCTCCTATATCGTGCTGAAAATGTACTTGTAAGTTAGTTTTGTCTTGATTAAAGTGTATTCAAGATATTTGCACTAGAAACTAACTTTGTGTGTTTGCAGTAAAGTAAAGGTCAGGTCCCAGTTATGAATCTGATTCCTCTTGTCTTGGTGGTTTATTTAACATCTCCTTGAATGGCTGCATCTCTTATTGAATAATTTTTATGATTTTAGTTTTTCTTGACATTACACTGTGCCAAAAAAAAAATACAACTAAATAATTTCAAAGAAATGTTTGAAACCATTTACATGGGCTTTCTACATATACCAGAGATGTGTATTGACTTCCAGACATGTGGGTAATCTTTTCCCAGGATTGTGTCTTATTCCTTTCACTAGTTTTCATTTTAGTCAATGGGATCCCTTATAGAGACAAACAATAAGAATTTTAGGTTTCAGAAAACTTGTTAGTGCAGCTTTTGCCATTAATTCCTCATGGGCAGCTTAAGAGCAGTTAGACAATATATAATACATTTTTCAACATTTTATCTGTAAATGTTTTTTTTTTGTCTTTAACTAGAAGGCACATCAATACTTTTTAGAATTTTTTTTTAAACATATAGTAAATAAAACCTGTGCATATGGATTAAAAGATCCCTGGGTCTCTGTCTTTCCTGCCTACAGTTCCTTGATACGCCAGGTTTGATCCCAAACTTCGAATTAGGCCCAGCTTTGGGACTCAAGACCAACATCAACCTCTCTGATATCTATAGGTATGCAACACCACTTCAGCTCTAATGCATGAACAAATCCATTCATCCATGGTTTATGTTGCAGTGTTTAATAATAGTAGTGTAAATAGTCTAAAAAATGCGGCCGTGTGATACAGCTGACTGATGACGCAAAAGGTTGGTGTCTGATTCATAGATTACTATTCAGTGCTGATTTAAAAGGCTATTTCACTCTTCTTTAAGAAACCTGGACAACATTTGACCATCTCTAGCTCAAAATGTAAAATACTTCTACAGGTCAAACCTGAACAGGATTATTCTACACTCGACAGAAATTATTTGAAAATGAAAACACATTTTAGCATTAGAACAACCTCGGATTAAGACAAGCATGTAAATGGCAATATATAGATGATTGCAGAGAAAGATGCTTGCCTTTGGCACCGTTCATGCTGGAACCGCCACTGATCACAGGGATACATTTGTATCTTCTTGTTTGACTTGAGTGACTAAAACTTTTGTATCTATTATTGGCCTTTTATTAGTTAAGATATGTGTGTGAAAGTTATATTTGATAATCACCTTTCCAGAGACTGTGAGAAAAACCAACCTTTGTGGACAACACTTCACTTGTATGAACTTGTAGACCTTGAAGATGTACTCAATGTGTCTAAAGTGAGTCTGGTTGATGTGCTCTAGTTTCAAACATCTACTCTTGCCTTATTTACTGCAATTTATTAAATATCTTCTCCATTGATCTGATGCATACAGTACACAGCCCAGATCCAAAAGGAGTTTGAAAACACAGATATCACTCTGTCTTCAGTCAATATCCTGAGCCCTGAATTAATAAAGCAACTTTCAAACATCTCTGCAAAGGCTACTAATTTCAACAGCACAGCTGTCACACAACAGGTAAGGCTTATTCATATGTAAAGTTATTGTCATAATGAGTACTTCTGTGCAACCTTTAAATTGATCTTTATTTTCTCTTACAGTTGAATGCCATTTCAAGCATCAATTTGAATACAACAGCAGATAAAATTGATTTACTGAGTAACCAACAAGTAAGACTCATGACATTAAGACCTAATTCATAAAAAAAAAAGTTTTACACATTTTTGTTCCTTCTTTGATCTTCATACTAACTTTCTGTCCATTTCTAGCAGACAAACATTGGAGATGAACTTCAAAATGAAATTTTGAATCTGAGGCTAATTCAAGCTGACATAGAAACAATCATCTTTCCACAAGTGGTGAGTGTGTGGCTCATATCTCCTGTCCCCTCTTCCCATTCTGCAACCCATTGATGGGCAATTTGTTTACATTAACGAGACACCCACTGTTTTCTGCCCCCCAGAAAAACCTAAATTCATCTATCAAGAGCCTTCAGTCCACTTTAGAAAAAATCAATGTGAGTATGGTGACCAACACCAAGAGATGCAGAAAGCAGAGGTCATTCATTCTTGAGTTTTCATTCTTGGTCTCATCCAGTTCTTTCTGGCCCTTTCAGGGAACAGTGGAGGAGGTGCTGAGCAAAGTTGGAGCAGCACAAGACTTTCTCAACACAAATACGACACAGATTGTAAAGACCGTGAGTAGAGCCACGAGTCACATGAGTTTGAAGAAATGTGCTCCATGTGGTCTATGAATGCCTGAGGTCATTTAACGAGTGGGTGGGGGGCATAGAGTACTTATTATGGGTGTGGAGTTGAAACAGTGTGCCTCTTGGTTCCACATCCACAGACCATGAATTACATTTGGTGTCCAGATGAATTTATCTACAGTGATGCATCTATTTTAGCACTAAAGCACTAGTTATGTAGATTTTATTTCAAATAGTATAAATTTATTGACGAGGAATTTAGAACAGTGTATTTTGCATAGTTGCAGTAAAGTTGATGTCACACTATTTCCTGTCTTGCTGCATAGCTCAAGGGGTCTCAAAGCCTGTTTTATGTGAAAAAATTGGGTGCATTTTAAGAAACATCAAGGCTTGTCCCATCTATGAAGTACAGTACAATAACACTGACTGGCCGGGCCTGGCTAAGTCTGGGTTCAAATTCTGGGTCTGCCGTTTTTGCATTAGCACTTAGAGCCCGGTCCCACCCCTGCACTATAAACTGGAATGACAAGCACCACTTCAGCTGAAGTTTTGACATCAGGAAACATTTCTCCATTTGAAGCGATCAGAACTCTCTGAACAATTGGCAGCAGGAGGAAATCATGCAGAATGCGCTCCTGCATCAGACACGCTCCAAAGTCTCCTATCCATAACTCAACGCATCCAGATCAGAGATGATACTCAGATGAGAATTTTTTTGATTGCTTTGGTTACCTCTGTGATGTACTCTGTGCATAAAGTTGAAAATGTCTGCACGTCTGCACCAAGTGGTCGTGGGTGAATTGTATTCCATCAAAATGATGGCTTCAAAAAAAAACAAACAAACAAAAAAAAAAAAAACAGATCAGGCTCTGGGGTGCAAAAGGCCTTATGTGTATGCAGCTCTGTTTTGCACAGTATGTGTATCTTGGGATCAAGGGTGTGCCAGTGCATCAGGATAGATACGATACCTTTTGCTTTGAAATGACCACCTTCCATTTTACTTTTTCCATACGTAATGATCGGACCTGATGATCTTGGGTTGAAAGCGTAGAAAGGCGATTATTTACTTAAAGCTGTGTGTTTTAGTATCCCATCATATATATGCCCTAGGCCATAAATGAAAAGCAGATAAAACTGTGATGGGTGTGAATGTAATATACAGAAATGTAATATAGTTCAAATCAATCTCAGACCTAAAGTGAAACAGAACCTCGATGAATGTGAGAACAGATTTACATTTATTAAACCTTTGTCTCTGTTTATTGTTAATAATCCACCCTTCAAACAACATTTGTATAGTATTTTAAATTAATTTATTCTTCACAGCGTTTAAATAATGAGCTTCATGTCCTATTGGTCACATATAACACCAAAGGTCTTTTTCCATTTCTAAACAAAAGTCAAATCAATGCTATCGCTGATACTAATGGGCCATTTCACAGGTTTTTATTAGAATTCTGGTTATTTTACTGATTTTGGATAAGAGCAAATTCTTGAAGTCTAACCAGTTTTTCTTTGCAAATCCTAGGAAAGTAGGGGGTTTTTAGACTGCCAGGTGGATTACTTCACTGCTTATGCAGTCTGGGCCAACATTATGGTAAAAGAAACTTAATTTTTTTCATCTACAGTCTTAAAAATGAATGTCCTGTGTTTGTGAAGTGTTTCTTGAGATACATGCAATTTTCCTCAGGTCACACAGCAGGTCGGCCGCTGCGGGCCTGTTGCCAGGGCTGTAGACTCTGTTGAGACTGTCCTTTGTGTTAACATGGTGGAGTCTCTGGTGAGAACAGACTTCCTTTTAATTCATACTTTATTCTTGAGACTAATCATTATTTTCCTGTTTTCATTCATGTTTTCTGCCTCTGAAATAATTTTTTATAGAATGCGTTCTGGTTCAGTCTGGGCTGGTGCGTGATGTTCTTCATTCCCAGCATCATCTTTTCCATCAAACTGGCAAAGTACTACAGGAGGATGAAATACTCTGATGTCTTTGAGTAAGTTGGGAAAATGTGTATGTGAGCCTGATTCATGTGACTGAAGCAGCCTGACTTTGCTGTTAATTTCTTCGTTTCCAGCAATCACATCATTATGAACCACATCCCACGGGCTCAGATGAAAATCACCTGAGATGGGACGGCATGTCCGTGGGGCAACGGCATGTCTGTGAGGCAGCTTTAAAGGTCTGCAGGCACAAATGTTATGCTTGAGGAAATAAAAGCACACAGAGCACCACTGCACAGATGTGGCACATTGTCACTTGGGTAAAACAACTGAAAAAAAATTGTAAAAATTAAGGTACCTACTTGAATAATTTGGAAATTTAGGTTTTTACAATAGGGTGGAACGGGGAACCTGACTGTAGTGTTTATGCAGCATGCTTTCCCCTTTAAAAGCCATCTAGAGGGATTATAATGACACATGGAAACCTATAAATATTTTTAAAATGTCCTGGTTGAAATCAGCCTCATCAGGCAGATTTCTTGTTTCTAGTTGATTACCTCTGTGTGTGTGTGTGTTGCCAATAGGAAACTTTTTTTTTTTTTTTTTCTGAATTCATGTTTTCATTTGCACTAATGTTGGGAACAAATGTTTTCTGGGTTTACTATACTTAACTGACTTGCAAATGGTTTTAAACCATAATGTCACTGCTATCATGGCTATTTGCTAACTTCACAATGCCATTACATTTTTTATCTGAGTAGTAGTTTCTTTTGACTAATGTTATTTACATTTGATTGATAATGATTTTTATTCTGCAGAGTAAATTCTGTTCTTTCGTTGCGCAGCACTTTATGCCACCTGATTGTTTGATGGGATTTTTAAAAAGGGTTAGAACATTTCTGACAGCTGTTTTACATACTGTGAATAAAAATAACCACTTATCAAGAGTTCATTGAGTCTTTTGTTCTTCATATTGTTGTACACTTTTATTGGTTTCTATCTTCCTCACAAAGCAGCAAAGTGCTTTTCATGGTGCAAATGGCTAGAGGTAATTTCTGCAAGGCACATGAACTTTTATCACTCTGCTACATAGAGAAGAATGAATAATCTTTGGATTAATGTGTTACAACAGCAAAAATGTAACAAAATTCTTTCATTTTGCTTAAACATCATTTGTTCACAAAAGATTTACTATTTATTATTTTTTGTAACAGAAAACAGATGTTAAGCTTCGTAGCTGTGACATCTACCATGCATGACACTTATTAGAACAGTCATGCAAAAAGCTCAATATGTTCTTTCCTTTCTGTTCTAAATCTTTTACTTTTCATGTTTCCCAAATATACTTACCATGCGCAAGTACTGGCTATTTAGCGCTAAAATAAAGCTGTTAGTGTTGGTGCAGCAGCACAGCTGGTTGCTGCAGTAAGTTTGAAAAGTAACACTTTAAAAATTTGAAGTCATAGCTTTAAATTCAGGGCTTTACACTTGCATATTTTCATGTCAGTTTTTGCATTTTCACAGCGCTTCGGCAGATCATTTTTGAGAGTGGTTTCTTTGCTGTTGCTGGGGATTTTGGTTTAATATTGGCTAATGGCCTTTATGATAAAAGTAAAAAAAAACAAAACAAACAAAAAAAAAACAACACAAAAAAATAAAAACACCATTGTCAAAAGCTGCAAACATATAGAAGAAAGTGCTCTGGGGAAATGAGGCTAAAATTAAAACTATCGAGCTAACACTATCAAACACTATTTGCAGAAGAAAACTAAGATTGAGGCAGAAATTCACCGTCCAGTAGGATCATGACCCTAATAATACAACTAGAGTAATAACAGAAGGGTTTAGATCAAAGCATATTTATATACCAGAATGACCTAGTCAAAGTCCAGATGTAAATCCAATAAAGAATCTGTGGCAAGACCTTAAAATTGATGGTTACAGACAACCTCCTTGCCATCTGTCTGAGCTTGAACTACATTACAAAGAAAAATGGACAAAAATCAGTTTAAAGATGTACTATGTTGTTGGAAACATAAAGCAATAGAAATGCAGTTGTATTTGCTTCTACAAAATTATATTATGGACATTTTTTTCTATTTGTTGATAATAACAATTTCCTAGAAATTAATTAAAGTCTGTGGATATAAAGTGACAGAATATAAAAAAATAAACATATTTTAAGTACTACTCAGATTTTTTTTTTTTTTTTTTACCAGACAGGTTTATTCCTTAAAAATGGGTGGACCTCAGCCACGTTTAATCTACATTCAAAGTCCCTGTGATTAAAAAAAAAAAAAAGGATAAACCTAAGCTCATTTGCTGGACTCATAACAAAAGGTTTTTATATTTCTGTAAATTAGATGTTTTAGTCTTTGGTTTTAGGGAAATGAACACCAGAATCATAAAACAAAAACAAAACACAACAACAAAAAAAAAAAACCTGTTAGCTTTGCAAGTGTGATCTACAGAATGCAACTTGAAAACTCTCAGCATTGTCTTTACTAATTGTTGCCAAATCAAATCTGAGTTTCCAAAGTTGCAGCAGTATGCATGTAATGTTACTGTTTAATCGAGCTGTTACCCTCTAAAGTAATTTATTTTCAACAACACATTTGTCATCACTGTCCAAAACTGGTTTGCATAAATAATGCTCTGCCAATCAACATGGAAATGCAATAACAACCTTCGGAGGAAAGCTCAAACTCAATTTGGAGCCAATGATCCATGATCGAAAAACAAACCAAGAGCAGCATCATGTCTGTTAAGTCTGTGGTCTGAATCATCTAAAATGTTTAAAATTCCTCATCAACCCCCTGAAATATTTTAGTTTCAAGGTGATGGAGTTTGTTGGACATTAACTCGACATGTGATGAAAATGTGATGTAATGCAGTCATCCCTCTCACGGTACATCAATTTGTGCTGCTCTGTAGGGTTATCCAGCAGCTCGAAGACAGATGGAGTCGCAGCCTTAGGGAGCAGAAAACCAGCGCCTTGTTGAGATGCACTATTGTTTAAAGGGTGCAAGCTATAATTAGAACGAGTGAATCGATGACATTACAGCGCAAGCGTGACCCCAAATTGTGTAATAAGAGACGCAGGATGCAGGGAAAATCAATGAGGGGGAACAAATGTTAGATCAAGTGGAAGAGAAAGAAACAATGAGGCGATATCAGCTTCTGCAGCTCTTTGCACCTAATCTTTCTTTTATTGTCCATTATTATGACTGAACCTCCTTTCTGGTTCTTCTTAGAATGAAGAAAGGTAACTAATCACCTACTTTCTACCTCTGCTGCTATGATTACATCTTCACTCCTTCATGTGGAAGCTGACAGTTAGCTGTGAGAGCCCCACAGATGCACCCAGTGTCCCACATCTGTTCCACTTACAATCATGAGTCTGAAAGTGTAACTAAAATAAACCTTGAACATGGAATCACTTGAGCTATAAGTGGATTTGACAAGACCTCTGTCACAGTTTTAAGTGCACGGTCAGATTTCAGGTTAGTAATTCAACATTTAGCAGCACAATGCCATTACTTATTGTTGAAACTGAACAAATTCTGCTTTAGTCAATGAGAAAGGAACGTGCAAGCAAAGGTCAACTAACCAAAAATACTTCGAAGGTGTATCGTTATCAGGCTTGCTCTGAGTGATACCCCTTAAACACCAAAAAAAAAAAAAAAAAAAAAAAAAAAAAAAATCAAGTTCAGTCCACACAGAATAAACCTAAATACGTGAATTTATATCAGCAGTTCAAGTCTAAAAATGAAATTCTGTTCTACAAATTCATGAAGTACGAGTGTGAAATTCAACTAATAAAAACACAACATTCACATTCTTAGAAATATAGGGTATGGCATAGGACTAATACCATAAATGTTATGGCCTTCCCCATGATGAAGACTGGTGACATGACACCCTCAAGGGTAAGCCTCAAAATGGAATTACTAAAGAAGCTGCATCAACATTAGTCTGTCAGCTATATTAATGGAAAGTCATGGATGGTTGTAATGGAAAGTTGTGTGAAAGGAAGAAAGTGTGGTAGAAAAAGGTACACAAGCAAAAGCCTAGAGAGGATTGTGAAGCAAAGCTTATTTAAGAGTTTGAGGGGCATTCTTAAGATAGAAATTATGCCTGGAGTCTGACTTTTTTTTTTCTACCACAATTTTTTCCTTCCACTCAACCATCCACTTTTATGCTCGGTAGAATTTTATGACTTCCCTTCCTTGTGGATAATGTTAATCACTGTCTCTTTGATAATTGTGAAGTTACCAGTCTTCACCATGAATGTGAAGGCCATAACATGAAGTTTCTGAATTAAATGTATATTTTCATATTGGCCATATGCAATGTTCCAATTTTTTCAGATTTTTCAGCTTTAGCTAGCTTTAAATAATAATATTCAAATTTAGTAGAAAATAATGCTTTGAATATATCACTGTGTATAAGTTATTGATAAGATACATGAGGTCCACTTTTAATTGAATAACTGTAATAAACTTCTTGATATTTCAAAGTTAAGAAAGCATCTGTATATTACATCTTGTGATAATCTGCTTAATCATCATCATCACACCACATCTGAATGCTGTTCCCTGTTTTTTCACCTTTTTTTCTGTTTTGATATGAATTGCATTTTTTATGACTAAGTTCACAATAAAACTCCTCTCATTCAATTCTTTGCTGTTTTTAATTGCCAGAGGGCAAAAAATGTCCATTTTAAATTCTGCAAAATACTGTAAAGTTTCATGTTTTACTAAAATGCTGTGTAAGACAACAATACCGATAGCAGAGATTTAATTTTCTAAGATGCTAAAATAGTTTTCAATGCCAACAAAAGCACCTTGCTTCCCAAAGCAAGCAAATCACCAAGGAGTCCAGAAAGAAATCTCATTTTTACTTTAATAGCATAGAAACATATGCTGATAAATACTTTTGTTTGTCCTCCAGTGAACATTGGCAAATGTAATCAAAGTAACAATGTGGATATAAAGAAGAAATTAACCTAAACTGGAGAATTAAGCAGGCAAAGATCCAGGCGAACGAACACTGAACATCCAAGCAGACAGTCTGCGCGGCCTGTGTGGGGGAAGTCAGGGAGTTCCCAGAGAATCTCAGTTCATGTTCAGCACACCGATCTGAAATCAGCCGAGCAGGTTCTGTCATGCTTGTTTCAATTAAGACTCCAGAACGACGGACTCGAGTGAGGAATCCAAGAACCTCCGAGTAAATTTAAAAACTGAAGAGGAAAGGAGAGCACACCGCGGTCGTATTCTGCATTGGGAGTTCTCCCTCGGGAACATGCGCGAGGCTGAGGCGATACGGCGGAAACGTGACGCTGCTCCGTCAGCTGAAAGGCACCAACTGTCCTGCAGCTCTTTCCAGTCGGATTGTCATTTGACACATATAAGAGACTTCGCTGAGCCCCGCCCACACAGAGCTTAGACAGCTTTAGTAGTCTTTACAAGTTTGGTTAAAAATAAATAAGAACATTATGGACGTTTCCATATATAAGTACAAAATACAACACAATTTTAAGTAAAACACTCTCTCCACTCATCTTAAATGGGAAAAACTCAATCTCTACAGAAGCATCAAGACCTCAGATCAAACAACCGTGACTGGTGTGATATAAAAGTGCAAAGGCAAGAATACAGAAGGCTTATCTCTTATAACAGTAACCTCATTGGTTCCAAGAAGGACCATGTATGAGATCTTATACAAGCAGCAGGGAGACTAGTCTGGTCCAAACAGGTCCTCCACTCACTGACACACACACACACACACACTTAAATCCTAACAAGATTAGTGCTGAAATTGAATTTAAAGTCCCAAATGTGAGTCACTTTTAGCCTGGAATGTCCTGTGAGTTAGGTTTAGACGGGACAAGATGGAGGCTAGAGAGGAAAATGGAAGACGGAGATGGGAGAAATGGGTTATCCTGTCAAGGCGAGCCAATCAAAGCTGAGTTAATGATTAAGCACATTTAATATGTTGAATGTGAAACTACAAACCAGCAAAAGAACCTTGACCCCACCCGTCTTACCTCACTCTGAACAAACAAAAACACACAGCCGGCTCTCTCTGTAGATTACCAGCTGCGTGGAAGCCCACGAACCAAGTTAAAGGACTTAAGACAAATTTATAATAGAGACAACATGATAAACCTCGGACGTAGTAAAGCGGTTTTCTTTTTTTTGGACCAGGTGCTCTTTAAATACTGCATATCTTTTGATACAGGTTAAAGTTACTGAGCACGCATCACATTCAAGTAGATGCTGTTAAGGCTTAGGAGATAAATAACACTGGAGGAGCAGAAGGAAGCTTTAAAAAAAAAATCCAGACTATCCCTTTAAGTCTGCAAATTAGTGGCGTTGTTACTTATCAAGCAGTTAGTTATACTGTCTTATTACAGTAACCTATATGTCATTTTAATTTAATAAAGCTGATGTTAAAGACGCTGGTGCAAGAACAGTCTTATACCCATGCAGTTAAGGTTTAAGTGATAAATAACCCTGTAGATTCAGTATTTACACTAAAATGTCCATGAAGGACTTCACTGCATTATTTACATTTGTAGATTCTTCAGTAGTCATTTCAGAGTTTCCAGCTGTCAGAATTTCAACAGACAACCTAAAAACCCATCGCATTGTGTCAGTTAATTACTTTACCGGTGAACCTTCGACTTATCCGTATTTTTTGTGCTAAAGTAGGAATGCCGACATTCAGCTTGGGCACGTTTTGTTCTCCATTAAGTTCGCTTGTGTTTATGAAAACCCAACCGGGGCGGCAGGCAGAGCCGCGCCGGACCTTTGGAGATTTGTGCTGGCGGAGGATTTCAGCTCACGCGTCTCTGTGTGAAGAGACGGAGCTGTGCTGCCGCAAGAAGCGGAGTCTGCGCCGGACGCGGAGCTCGCCTGCACCGCGGGCTGGCGGGGCAGAGCCGGGGGCGGGTACGATGGTGACTGGAGGATGTCAGCGTACCGCTGGCTGGGCTTCGTCTCCCTGTGCAACACCTTCCTCAGCAGCGGTTTCAGCTGCCCTATGGTCAGCTGGCTGCTGTGGGGGTCTGCGAAGGGCGCGGGGGATGAGTCGGAGGGAACGTTTTTGAGCACCAGGTTGAGGATGGTGGTGACGGTGTAGTCCTCGGGGCACAGCGCCCACAGCAGGTCCAGGTAGGGGTCCAGCTCCCGGTGCTGAGCCACCTCGCAGAGCAGAGAGGTGAAGATCTCCTTGTTGAGCAGTGGGCTCTGTTTGCAGAACTCCTGGGCCACCTGGGTGACCCGCTCCCACTGACGCTTGGCCACGAGGACCCTCAGCGCCTGCAGGATGGCGTTGGGCCGCCCACTGACCAGCAGCAGCTCCACCTCCAGGTCCTGGCGCTGCTCTCCGTCTGGGTCCAGGCTGGACAGGACCCACAGCGCTCGACGATAGAGAGGCACGTTATTCTCGCCACCCTCCCCTCCTCTCCCACTGGAAAGGCCCCAGGAGGAAGAAGCCAGGCTCAGTCCTAATGCTGCAGAGCCCTGCTGCTGCTGGGAGAGCTCCAGGAACCTCGGCAGCCAGCCGGGCTGGAAGCGAAACACTGACCGGCAGAGAAGTTCAAACACAGGCAGGGCAGCTGGAGGGGTGGGGGCTGCAGGTTTGACTTTGCAGTTATGATCACTCTTCAGGCTACGGCTGGATTTCGACTGCCCGTTTGCAAAGGGAAAAGAGTTTGGACAAGCACTGAGGACCATTTTCCACACATCTGGGGGGGCCCTGCTGGACAAGGAGCCCTCCCCGTTGTGGTGCAGCTGCAGCGCAGCCTGAGCTGCTCTCCATGCCTGGCTGGGGAAGATGGAGAAGATGGAGTTCAGGTAGAGCAACGCCTCGCTGTCCAGTTCAGAGGCCGACAGCAGCCTCACCACTTCTTTCTCCACCAGAGTCTCACCCAGTGCCTCCACCTCTTTAACACCCCCCCTCACTAAACTCCCCTTCAGCTCCTCCAGAGAGACCAGAGCCCTGAGCTCACCCTCCAGAGAGCACATTAACTTCTCTTGCCCTGGAATATATTTGCCTCCTCCATTTTGCAACAACTCTGTCTCAGTCCTCCTTAAACCTGAGTTAAGGTAATTCCTGAGGATGGAGGCCAAAGAGATGGGAGCCTGGAACCTGCCTCCTCTCTTCAGGGTGTCCACGGTGAGCTGTGTGCTGCTAAGGCTCCTCTGCTGGTAGTACTTGCAGGCCTCCTCGAAGACGGCTTCAACCAGGACGGCTCCGGAATGGTTGCTCTCAGCTGGACTGATGCCCAGAGGTTTCACTGTAGAGTTCTTATCCACAAGCATAAAAAGTCCAGTTTCTGAGAGCAGAAAGGGAGTCTGTCTTTCAGTCTGGTTTGCATACAACAATCCCTCTCTTTTTAATGCAATCTTTTGCAGCTCTCTACCACAGTGCCCCTCTATCAGATGCAAGGTTTTCCCGACTATTAGTGCCACAGTGTTCACGTACGTGCACAGGCTGGTGTGAGTGTCCTGCTGAGGTGTAAAGTTGTCCGCCAGCTTGTACACCTGCCGCAGCGTCCCGTCCTCCTGCAGGAGATACAACCAGCCCGTACCGAGGAGCAGCAGCAGGCCTCCGGAGCCCGTGGGAGAAAAGCTGCAGATTTCAGGCAGCTCAAGAGCTGATAAATATCCCAAACAATCAGCAATCAGCCGTCTGAAGTCGGACTCCTTGGCTGAAAGCGTCTTTATTGGGGTGTTTTTGCATGTGGTGCTGATGGTGAAGGAGTCATGGTGAGGGGACCACGTTAAGAGGAATTTGGAGATGCACAGCTGCAGCTCGGCTTTTAGATCAGGCAGAAGATGCACGTAATCGCCTGAGCTGATGACAGCGAATTTAGGATTATTATGAAGGATAATTTTCAGCCCTCCGAGGCTCACGGCTCCATCCTGAACCTCACAGTCCCGCCTGCAGACGCAGTATCTCAGTTTGCTCCTGGTAGGGCCGAGGGCAGGGGAGCTCTCTGAGGCTGGCCGCTCCTCACACCACACCAGGAGACCGGAGCAGGCACACACTGACACAACTCTGGCCCGGGGGCCGTTGCACAGATCCGAGGTCTGGAGGAGATGCCAGCCGCTCTTGCAGTCCAGGAACTTCCAAAACTCGGCTTTCCCATTTTCATAAACAACCACGGCAACAGCTCCTGTCCCCTTGCTCTTGTTCTGAAGATGGTCCAAGTAGAACACATCCACTATGGGGACTCCCCCTTTGAACCTCACGTCCAGCTTGTTCGGGCTGAGAGCCGGCTGGGGTCTTTCATGCTTGTCAAAAGTCATGAGACCGACCTTAGGTTGGCGGAGGAGGACATGGATGTGACGTCCATCTGGACTCACGCGTACATCTGACAGCTTGGTCCTGCTGGGCTCATCGTTAGAAAAAGTTAGTAAGTCACTCAGCTTCTGGCTTCCAGCGTAGTCTCTGAAATCCGACAGCTCTTCCAAAACAAACCGCAACATATTCATGGTTCTGTTTCGAGGAGTTCAGCGTAATTTCCTACACCGCAGCCCTTATCAACAAGCCTGTTAGCTTGCACGGCTCATGAATCCGACCTCTGGCTCCGGCGAGGCTAGCAGAGCGGATGCGTTAGGTCCGGGGAAGGGATTCATCTCTTTGACGTCCGAGCGGCGGGATACACAAGTCCGACAACATTACTGCTGCATCCTCATGTTTTATAGACCAGAGCGGAGCTAAACTGTTAACTGACAGTGTAAATGTTTGGAAGAGCAGGCTGAGAAAAGGCACTGCAGTCATTCCGATGCTATGCTAGCCCCCCTGTAACATCACGGGATAGTTAATTTCCGGATACCGAGACTGCTCTGCATAAGAGGAGGAGCCGAACGCCGACTGCTGGACTGCAAAGATTTTGTGAAGGAAAAAAAGAGGAGCCACTCTGCTGAAATATATATTTCGGACTTTGTACAATTTTTCATCTTCAGTTAGAGTTGAATATTTCAATACCGTTAATTAAATTATAATAATAAAAGTGTCTGACCGTAGTGCCTTGTAAGAGTATTCATGTCCCTTGAGCTTTCTGCACATTTCGTCACTTTCTAACCACAAACGTCTACGTATTTCAAGAGGTTTTCATTTGACAGGTTAACGTATAATTAAGTGGAAGGAAACTGATGCATAGTTTTTATCATTTATTTTCAAGGAAATACTGAAAGTGTGGCGTGCAATTTATATGTGGAATCACCAATATCTCTGACAATGGTATGCGTATAGCTCAGAATGTTTAGGTGATGAACCATGAACAGTAATAAATTCATTTTTTAACGTGGCTGAGGTGAATTTGGAACCTGTTTTTGTTAAGGGTGGAGCTACTCTGAATCTGGGTTTATACTGAGTGACACCTGGGAAGATATTTCTCACCCTTTCGCAGTAACTCAGCTCAAAAGTCTCCAAGTACTGTCCTCAAGAGCTACTGTCCTGCAGTTTTTAGATGCATCCCTACTCTGAGACCACTGATTCAGATAGTTCAATTACCTCTTCAGCATAGGGTCAAGTTTGGCAAAGGCCTGGTAAGAAGCCATTGATTTGATTCAGGTGTGTAGGAGCAGAGATGCATCTAAAAGCTGCAGGACAGTAGCACTGGAGGACTGTGGACTCTATTCACTTAGGTGACTTGGAAGACAGCTGCCTATGCTGAATTTTATTTAGGTGTATCAGAGTAAAAAAAGTTTTGAATTCAAATGCAATAGTTTAGTTTGATATATCATTTTACTTCCACATTACAATTATGAACTTCTTTGTCTTGGTCTATTGTATAAAATCCCAATGAAGCATAAAAAAGGTTGTGGTTGTAACATGACAAGATGAGAAAAAGTTGTCAGGGTGTGGATACTTTTGCAAAGAACTGTATATTTCTTTCTGTATGGCTATCTAGTTGTGACTGCTTTGTAAAATTTAGTCTAGCAAATTATTTCAGCTGTCATTTTCTGTCTCTGTTATAGAGAAATGTTTCTTTTTTTCCCTCAAGCTTAGTGTTGCATTATTAGCAATTTTTATAGCCAGCTGGAGCTTTAGTAACTTGGTATCAGAATTTGTAGATTATTTTCGACGTAAAGCAAAAAATACATCACAAAATAGCACACTAACATTCCGAGAATTGAATGTTCTTCATGCTGCATGTGTTTACATGAAGCTGAGGTAGAAATATTTCAGGTAATGCAGCTGTTATATAGCTGGAAACAGCTTAAGAGGAGCGTCAGTAAAGAATGAAAAAAGGAACTACATGAATTTCTGTTTCTACTTTTGAAAGTTTTTTGTAACTAAGCCAGTTATTTTACTGATTGGATGTAAACAATTGATCTTAATTGAAAAAAACTATCCCAATGCTTTTTGGTTTTCTGGTGAGAAGTTTTACAATTTAGTTACTGGGCTGTGTAAGTTTGTTTTTTCTACTTTATCATCCTTGTTTGCTCAAATTGCAAACTGAAGCGAGATTCATTAACACAGTAGTCATAGATTTATGATGATTTGAGAGGCATTTTTAGGGATAAAACAGCATAGGAGGCATAGTAGGAACTAGAAAATAAGGCATACCTAGGTGAAAAACTTTTGCATTGTTTTGACAGTAACTAACATTTATTACAGTGGGAGTTGAAGACTCATTGGTGACTCACAGTCTAAGCAAGCAGCTCTCTCTCATGAAGCCTGTATTACTTTACCAAACTTTTCTGGCAACTTTGAACACAGCCCACACAGTGACATTAACTGCTTAAGGACAGTGTTACTAATTTATATATATACATATTTAGATTCCTAGAGAGAGACCACAAATAAGTAGTTGGCAGAAGCAGTTAAGGATCTTTTTTGTATTTATTAAGGCACTTGGCAGGATTTAGAGATAAATTGAAACTAATCAAAAGAATGCTGATCACATTTTCTTTAATTCAAATGATGGAGAGACAACACTGGACTTTACACTTTCCCTGTTGGTTTGTCTTCACTTTTCTATTCTCACTCTTGTGACCAAATCAGGTCACATATGATGAAGATAAGAGTAGATCTAAGAATCTGAGATAGGAGGCAAGGATTAATGCGAAGTTGTGATTCCACTAACATAATCAAATCATGGAGAAAGTTTAGCTAGCTATGTCTCCTCAAATTACCCATGGAATCCTTTTGTTTTATTGATGAGAAGAAATATTTTTAAAATACTGATATTTTTTAAGATCTCAAGCTCAGTCATCTAAGATTTTTAATGTCAAGTAACATCCAGAAGGAGGCAGGATTGAGCCTTACTGTGTGGCAGTGATTCAAGACTTGGTGCTCAAAACAATGAACAAACAATACACATCATTGCAGATAAGATTAAGTTATTTAAAAGTATTTATTCTTTCCTCATATGATAGCAATAACATAACAGTATCATAATAACAATTATAATAATAGATATTATTGTTTTTTTAATTGAATACATTGAAGTACTTCTATTTTCTTCATTACTTCTTCTTATTTGATTTTTATTTTAATACTCTGACATATGCACTTTATTTATACTATTAATTCTCTAGTTAAGTTTAAAGTGAAGTTAAGCTAAGTTTATTTGTAGAGCACATTTCAGTAGCAAGGCAGTTCAAAGTGCTTTACACCATGAAAAAGGACATTTATTTTCTTTATTTCTATGTTATTTTATTTTAATAGCAATTACCTTTTTTTTTTTAAAAAAAAAATCAATTTAACTTGACATAACTAATTTATTTTGAAACAATGAAGTACTTATTTTATTCACTTAAATCTTTGGCATATTCTTTCAGTCTCTGTTAACTAAAATTGTGATCTGGATCTTATGACTATCATTCTTTCTGTTTTAATATAATGCACCAGTAAAGTTGCTGTTCTCCTTGGAGAAAGCATGGACTGTTTAAAAGTCAAAGGATCTTTTGATGAAAACTACTTACTTTCACCACCTACTTATTTTGCATCTTTGGCCTTTTCACAGCCTCAAACCACTTTCCTTTTTTTGTTGCTTACTGAAAATCAGAAATCTCAAAGTAGGAGAAAAATAGTTAAATCCATATTTTTCTGAACGTTCTCTGACTAAACTGGGTAAAGTGTAACCTAAAAGAGAGAGTTCTCTTTCTTTCTATTCTGACCCAGAAATGGATAGTCTCTATTATATCACCCCAAGCCACTTTTAAAGGAGGTTGTTTGGTTATTCAGAATAGTGTGCATACAGATAAAAGTATATAGTTGCAGTAGATTCAGGCTTCATTGCTCACGGACAGGTTTGCCTTGGATAGAAAACAGCGTCTATTAGAGAGTGTGTTTAGTCTGCTGTGCCTGTAGACAGGAAGATAAAGTGCTTGTCTGGAAACTGGAGGGAATTGAATGTGGGGGAGATTTTCTTCTTGAGTTATAAGCCACAGAAAGGGAAACTAATGGCTGAAAGAAATGTTGCTTCTTAAGGTGGAGAAAATGGGTTGGTTGTCAGCTTTGCCCCTCAGGAGAGATACTTTTCTAATTTGAGCATGATTTAAAAGTGCAAAAATGGGCAATTTTTTTGAGTTTTTAGGCTTTACTAAGATCATAGGTCAGTGTTAAGGTATCTGTGTGCCGTAAAAGTTGCAGCTGCTTGTCAGCCTTCTATCTCCTGTGAGAACAGGTATAACTAGTTTGCTCTTGGTGTTAAAAAGATGGCAGCTTCCCTTTCTTTATGGCTACCATTGACTTCTTATGTTCCATGTCTGGAGTATTTTGTCACATTAAAACCACAATATTCGATGTATTTTACTTGATGTGATCGATTAACACAAAGTTGTGCATAATTGTGCACTAGAAGGTCACAAACAGGTTAAAATCTGAAAATCATGTCAGTACTTTATAGAGCCAGATTTCACTTCAAAACAGCTACAAGTTTTGTGAGGGATGCTTCTACAAGCTTTGAACATCTTCTGAATTATTTGCCAATTCTTCTTTTCAAAATAGTTTAAGCCCTGTCAGACTGGATGGAGATCTTGTCACTTTTTAATCCTTGTCATAGACTCTCTGTGGGACTTGGGGCTGAACTTTGACTGGGCCATTCTTGCACATGAATATGCTTTGATCTAAACCATTCCATTGTTGCTCTGGCTGCTGAAAGGTGAACCTCCACCCCAGTCTCAGGTCTTTTGTAGCCTCTAGCAAGTTTTCTTCCAGGATTGCTTTTTATGAGCTCCATCCATCTTCCCATCAACTCAGACCAACCTTCCTGTCCAAGCTGAAGGAATGCATCCCCAGGATGATGCTGCCACCACCATATCCAAGGTGTGGATGATGTGTTATTTTCCTATCACAAACAGCATTTTGAATGCTTTGCCAAAAAGTTAAATTTAGTTTTTTTTTCTGACCAGAGCACCTTCTCTCATGTTTGCTGGGTGTGCTGCATGGTGTTTGGCAAACTTAGGAACTTCCAATGACCTTTTTTAAACAATGACTTTTTTCTTCCTATTCTTACATACAGGCAAGCTTTGTAGAGTGCACAACTAATAGCTGTCAACAGATTCTTCCACCTGAGCTGTAGATCTCTGTAGCTCCTCTAAAGTTACTGTCGGCCTCTTGATGGCATCTCTGATTAATACTCATGTTGCCTGTCAGTTTAGATGAACAGCCATGTCTCTGTAAGTTGCAGTTGTGCCATACTCTGTCTATTTTCAAGGGTAAACAGTCTCACATGGCTCTGTTAATGTCAGGATATCACAGACACTTGTTTCTTTCATTTAGAGCATAATTATGGATTAATCATATGAAACAAAAACAAGTTTTGACCTAATCCTTCGTGGATATAATAGGCTGGATTGAAGCAAAATGCACATCTTGAAAATGACCCAAATGTCTCTCAAAAGCTTTTAGTGTGACAAGGGAGTGAAAAACATATATCCAGAAGTTTCATTTCATTCATCCCTTCCATGGTATGGGTGGCTAAAGATAGATCTCCAGAGATTTCTGTTCTGGGCCATTCTTTCTAGTTGGCTCCAGATCTAACCCATGTTTTTGACGTCTGCCTCAAGGTCTCATTACCAGGTGTTTCTTAGATGGCCTCTCTTTCACTTGGGTTGGGGCTTCCATCTGAGAACCTGCCTGGTGATGCTGGCTGGCAGTTTATGTTGGGTGTGCCCTACACAGAGCCGACTTTTCTTGCTAATTTCTGTCTCTACTGAGAGTTGGCAGGTCCTTTCCTATAGCTTGAAGTTTCTGTGAAAAAAAGGCTAAGAAATACACAAATATTATACAGATATTTGGATTCTTTAAACATAAAATTAAAGCCTTCTACAGATGTTCATTAACATTTAATCTCGTCTTTTCAGGTTCAGGTCTTCGGTAGTTACTGTAATAGGAGTTGCATCCACAGAGCCAGTTCTTGACTCAGTGAAAGGATCAGACTTGAAAAAACAGAAAAAGAAGTCAGTAGAATTGTACATAAATGAGATATGAAGGACAATATCTCACATGACCCCAAAATAGGAAGCTGGATGTGAAGACAACAACCAGTCTGGGGATGTCATTAGCAATGATTTCAGCAAAATAAGGAAAATTGTTTCTAGAAAAATCATTGAGGTGAAACTCAATATTCTTCCAAATGAGCTCCATGATAAGCAAACAGAAGTCCCAAATTCTCATTGTTATAATTTGTAATGGTTATGCTTGCCTCATTGGCAAAGAAGATAAAATTTACAGCTGGCTGTCCCTCCACATTTAGCCCCAGCTCTTATCTCAATGATCCATACCCCAAGTCTGAGCAGCAATAGCATCAAATCTCCTCCATCACACTATTAATCCAATTTATGGCCCTTGGCTTTCTGTGGGACGTGCTTTGTGTTTTCAGAACCATTCCCTCTCTTGCTTGTCTCCTTTCTCTGCATTTCTTAATCTGTCCTGTTCCCACAGGATGCGCAGTGAGATACTCATGTTTGAACTTCTGAACTGTAATACTCTTTGTGACCACATATAGGCAGTGTGTACACTGGGATCGGTTGAAGAAGGGAGGATGAAAGAAGGTCACATTCTTGCTGATTTTAAACATTTTTTAAAGGATTTTTTTTGGCACTAGTGGCTCCCATTCGACAGCAATCTGACAGGAAGGGGGCAGAAAGAAAGGGGGGAAGACACAAGGCAAAAGAACCGAGGACTGGAGTTGAAGCCAGGACAGCCTGCAGCCTCTGCACATGTGGCACTTGCTCCAACCACCACGCCACGCAATGCCTATTCTTGCTGATTTTACTAATATTTACAAACTGAAGTGTTTAACTTGAGTAGATTAGAGTAGATCCACTCCTGCATCAAATATTCTCTCTCACTCTCATGGATTGTGAACCAAGTTTAAGCTTACTAAGTTCCTTCTTAGTTTTCCTGTTCCATTCACTGCCTCTTTGTTAATGGTCCAGACATTATTAAGTTGTCTTCCTCCATCTCTGGTATTTATGCTCTCTTTATCTCTAGGTTTCATGTTCATCATGTCTCTCTTTCTATCACCTTAACTTCCCAAAAACATCTGAAAACAGATACATTGTGGTCACAACATTAAAAAAAGAAAAAAAACAAGTTCCAGTTACATAACTGAGACCCATAAAACACATATAACCAATGGTAATTAATTCATGTTATGTAAAAACAGTACAATAAAAGTTATTAAAATGTAGAGCTGAAAGTGGCCATACATGTACTGCTTGAGAAAGTGGTTCAGTCAGGAGCCACTTATGTATTTCCAATAGTGTTTAATGCTGTAACAGCCAATGGAAAAAAAGCAATCTTTTCAGACTGATTGTCCTGCTTTTTACACTCTTATAGCTCCTCGCAGAGGGCAAAAAGCCAAACAGCTAATGCTCAGGATGCGGACTGTCCCTGATGATGCTTCTGGCTTTCTTTGGATGTCCTTCAAAGAAGGACAGGAGCAGTGTTTATCACTGTTGCCTTCCAGTCTGCAGCAGAGCAACCAGCATACCACACTGTGACACAGTATGCTAGTATGCTCTCAATTCTTGAGCTATGGAACATCACCAGCAGGCTTTCCTTAAGTTTATTTGTCGTAACAGTCCTAAAAAGTGAAGTCCCTGCTGGGATTTAAATTTTTTTTCCTGCTGTTGTGTAAGCTGACCAGACGAAGTCCTGGGAAAAGGTCTTCTCACCGTTGATGAGGAGAGCGGCCGGTTCTGTTATCTGAAATCCTAGTTTAAGGCCAATGTTGTTGCACAATTTGTAAGATGCACAAATATTGTCTCTGTAGGTGGACTCATCTTCTCCTGAAACTAGCTTTGCAGGAAATGCAAAATACTTGCAGGTGATAATACGGTGAAAACTGGTTCTACAAAGTGTAGATTCGGGGTTGGAATTAAATGCTTGTCATAGCATTCAGATTTTTGGTTTAAAAAAGTTTTCTAAAACCATATGTCATTTTCCCTCCTCTTCAATTATGCACCACTTTGTGTTTTTATATCACATTGAATCCCAACAAAATACATCAGTGTTTATAGTGGCTATGTGATAAAATGTAAAAAGTTCAAGGGCTTTAAATACTTTTGCAAGGCTTTGTAAATCCTCTCCCGCTGATTCTCGTTTTTTGTCTCAGAAAACATTCTCCCTCCTTTTGCTACATGCAAAGACTCAAATCAGAATCAGCCCAGCCTTTGATCATACTGAGCCTCCCCTCACCAGCGCAGGCCTAATTTAACAGGCTCCGCAGCCATAAAACCTTGATGATCTAACTTGAAACACCTTCACCTTGGCTGGATCCTGACATGAATCTGACAACATGTCAGCATGATCAAACCCGTCTAACACACGAGAGCCGAGTGTGGATACATACTCACATCTGTTTGTACATGAAATGTGTGTATTTGTTGAAGATGATAGTTTCCTCTAAAGTGTACTGCAATCAAGCTGTCCATGACGGGCCTTGGTTGATGAGCTGTGACATTATAATGTCTTGGCTTTTTAAATTGTCAGTGTCTGCTCTCATCAATTGCCTATTTGTGCCTTTTATAGGTGGTTGTAATGGCTCTGCTAAAGAGGCATTAGCAACAACATCTGTTTTCCCTTCCCTATTTACACACATGGAGATTACTTCTCTTTGCCTCTTTCTTTAGCTGCTGCTCTACCTAACTAAGCTGTACTTTTTACATGTTGACATCCTTAGTCATTGTAGTTATATGTTATGTACCAGAACATTGTGGTAACAATTAAACTGTCTTATGTCTTTAATTTATTAAGGAGAGAGTGCAGACTTTAAGCTTTTTTGACAACATCCCCTTGAACAGTACCAGCTTCAGTGCAGCAGCTCTGGGGTTAAAGTCACATTTTTACTGAGCATTTACCGCAAAACTTCCCTCTTACCATAAAACCTTCTAAAAGGTTGCCATAGCTTTGTCAAAACACAGCTGAGACTCTCTAGGCGACTGGTCCCCATGTTTCTGTGCATCCAGCAGGAGGCAGGATGTGGGCCTTCTGGCTTTATTGCTTATCATCAAACAGGAGGGGATGTTTTTGTCATTCTGGCCACTTCATCTGACTGCTCCAACATCTGGTGTCTAGTCCATTTTGAATTTGGCTCTGGAAGGAAAATCTGGTAGACTCGTGTGGACTCAGGGAATCGCTGTATTAAACTGTAACTGGGTTAAACTGTAGCTGGGTTAAACCCCCCCCACTTATATTTATTATTCATAGCTTTTAGGATGAAAAAAAGACACATGGAGACAAAAAAAATTTCACTAAAGTTTTTATTGTTTATGTATTCTTATGTATTCTAAATTACAATTTAGACACTCTTACAATTAAACGGGTTTAGCATGCACAATATAGATCTCATATGTCTCGATGTCTCTTTGATATAGAAGACTTGAATCGTCTTGTTTCTTAGGACTCTTTATAAAAAGCCTTTAAATTAAGATTTCAGAATAATTCTATTTAAACTAATTGAAAAAAAAGGATGACACAAACTTTAGTTATTAGTTGCATTTAACTACAAAACAGGTGTGTATCAGGGCATTTTATTTACACCCCTCAGTTTTCAGAGGAAAATATCACACTCTTAGCTTATACAGTCACATAATATTAGTTATAGGAGGATCCAAATGCAGACAAGATGATGGCAATCTTCTAGTCAGTAAAGAATGTAAAGGGCTGGAAGCACAAAGGAAAAACCACAATAAACACAACTGGAAATGAAGTACTAAGGAATGTACCAGGCAGGACAGGAGTGGTGGTAGCTGAACTAGGAGCAAGTAGGTTGATCAGTAAACAGGTGGGCTAAAGGATCAAACTGAGGAAATGACTGATAAACACAACATAAACAGAGAGCAACTAGCAAAGCAAAGATAGAGACGTCTAAAAACTAGATACAGAACATAAACCAATACAAAAATGAATCAAGACACTTTCCAGGAGGGACTCAGAGTAGAGCCGCTGCTTCTCCATGTTGAGAGGAGCCAGTTGAGGTGGCTTGGTCATCGGGTTAGGATGCCTCCCTGGTGAGGTGATCTGGGCATGTCCCACTGGGAGGAGATCCAGAGGAAGACCTCAGACACGCTGGAGGGACTATGTTTCTCAGCTGGACTGGGAACGCCTTGGGATTCCCCCTGGAGGAAATGTCCCAAGTGGCTGGGGAGAGGATCTCTCCCTGCTTGGGTTGCTGCCCCCGCGATCCAACGCCAGATAAGTGAAAGATAATGGATGGGTGGACCAAACAAAAGATGACAAAAAAAAAAAACTCAGAAACAGGAACAACAAGAACTAAGATCTACAGAGAAAAACAGTAACTAAAGTCTACAACTCAAATCAGAATATAAAAACATTTAAATCACAAAGCCAAACTTCCAAGGATCGTAATATATGCTTTGTTTATCTCAGTTTTAGTTACTTTCAACATTTGCAAGAAATTTGAATACAAATTGCATGGGACTCATAAAATATAATGCAATGCTGTGTTAAAAGAATAAGTCTTAAGGGGTCATGTTGAATCAACATCACCAGGCTTTCTGCTTTTCCATGGTCACTTCTTTCCTCACTTCAGTTATTTCTTATATTATGCTAGTTATTGTTTAATCTGGAACATCAAAAAGCAGGACAAAACCAAGAGTTTACATTAGTTAACATTGTTGGAAACAAACAAACAAACAAAAAAGTAATGGGAGACAGTGAACACCAGGATAAAGCAACCCCTTAATTATCTATAAAGTAAACCAAGGAATACTGGATTTGTTGGGGAATCGAAAAGAGGCAGGGAAATAAAAGCGTGAAAACAGGTGTTCCTTAATATGCGCCACACAAGACATATTGTCCCATTAATGACTGTATATTGATAATTGAGTTCTTTCTTATAGATCTTGTTTTGCCCTCTGTATGTGGTTATGCTCTATTTTCTGTTTACTTTATAGAGTTGTGATTAGCAGCTCTGCATTTATATACAGAAGCAGGGCACAACCTGGGCAGGAAAACATTCAGAACAAAGGGTAACCTAGGGTGCCCAAAAAAACCCTAACATGCATTTTGTACAGCAGGGGGAAGCTGGAGTACCTAAACTTCATGACTGGGATGGTGGTCTTGGGGTTGCAAGCCTCCTCCTTGTTTCCTCCAAACGTAGTGATAGTCATTATGCCCAAAAACTTCAATAATTTTACCGAAAGATGAACCAGACTCATGGTAGTCAGATTTTTCCCAGGACTCAGCATAATTGAGGTGTTGCTTTTAAATGCATTTAAAGCCATGACAGCATCATCATCTGGGCTTTCAAATTTGTTTAAAGGCATAGTAATGTAAATGTATACTAAATTCTGAATTTGAAGAAAGCATTTAAATATTTATGTTTTAAAAATTTCATTTTAGGAAACATTTAGGCTGATTGAAAGAAAAAAGGTCTTTAGGTCAAAGGTCAAACTTTAACATAAATAAATATTGTTAAATATTTATTTTTAAGTTTTTACTATTATATTTGATTTTCAATATTTATTTATTACATTGTTATTAAGATTTAGAACAAAAGCCTTTAAATGTAAAAATGTGATTTATTCAACAAATATGGTAACAATGCGATATTAAAAATTCACACCTGATTTTTCATATTCTTATGAACTTTTAATTTGTGAGCATGTAACTTTATAAACAGCAATCCATAGATAATGCAGTGTTATTACAACAATCAAATATCCTGAGATCCCTCAGTGATAATACCGAGTAAAAACAGCCTGCTTCATTTTTAACCAAGAGTTTCCCAACTTTAGGTGACTCCTCTTAAAGAGAGAGCAGCAAACTCCATTTTCCCAGCTTGTCCTTTTTAACGCCTTGGGTAGCCACCTGAGATTTGTAGATTCTAAAGCTTAAAGCACAACTGCAGTAAGAAAAGGTTTATAAATGCCATAACTAACCAAAAGTTTTCCTGTGTAAGACAAAGGTGACAATGGAAGTTAAATTTTTAATGCGACTACAAAAAGCACATTTATAGACTCATTTGAACACAGCAGAAGACCAAGAGCATTACGGCAAAGAATCATAAAAGATACTCACCATAAATTAAGAAACACTTTTATTTTCCAGTGATATGAGTCTCTTGAATCATTGTGCGTATACCTGAGCTTGCTGCTCCCATGGAGGGAATGTGAATGTGTGGATACACAGAGCACATTAAAACCACACTGAGTCGTTTGCTGTGTGGCTGCATCTCAGAGGAAAATGACTTTGACACTGTTGGCCCTTTGCTTTATAAATTAAGTCCCTGGGTGGACATCCAGCTTTACACTGCAAATTCATTATGAGTTAACCACGAGCCATTTGGGAAGGTAAGTGCTGTACAACCACACATTACCAGGTCATTATCAGAAACGTTAGGAGGCACAAGCACCTCTAAACCGATTAAAATTGAACATCTCAACAATGCAAACTACCAAAGATCATGGTCCTGTCATATGATTGGGTTGATGTACACAGATGGTGTAGCCTTAATTGCCTCTTGGTCCAGGGATCTTAGTGGAGATGAGAGAGATCTTTTAATTGGAAAAAGGTGGAGCTCAGGGAACAGGGGAGGTTGGTGGAGAAGTTACATTGAATGTAATGATTTTCTGTGGGCTGCAAAGATAAAGAGGGCAGCCTCCATTGGGTAGTGGTCAGAAAACGAGGAAAGAAGGAGGTCAGAAGGATCACTGGACAGCAACTATGTTCAAGCTCATTCATGTAGATTGCCTGCTCAGGGAGAAAGAAAGATCACTGAATATTAGACCTTAATCAATGTCTGATTCCTTTCCTGTGGTTCCTCTTTCTGTTGGAGTGACAATTCTCACCAACTAACTACTGCAGAAATGTTCAAGAGTAAATGATAATAACCAGAGGAGCTGTTTAGTGAACTGTTTCAGGATCCTGACATTGTGCATGAAGGTAAATTAATAGGTAAGTTAATAGTAAGTGCTTTATAACACAGTTGTTAAGAAAAAACTTGAACAATAACTGGATAATATAGAGAAAACATAGCCTAGCACGCTTTTCTGGTGCTTCTTTGTTGCCACTCTCTCTAAAGTTTACTAATCCCATAACAATATTCTCTTTGACCATCCAAATTAAATACAATTTGTAGAAAAGGGGATAAATGTATGAACCTAATAAAAATGTTAAAAAATCATCATCAAAACAAAAATAATATAACATGTGCAGAGCTTCAAAGGGTATTAGCCTTCAGATTGTGTCTGTTTTTGTTACCTTGTCAAATATTTCAAATCTTTAAATATATTTTAATACCTGACAAAGACAACTTGAGTGGCGCATTGAACTTTTTATATGATTATGTCATTCATTACAGGATCTACACACGAAGGCATAAAGTCATTCAGAGGTGGACCTAGGGCAATACTTCAAAACACTGTCCTGCTGCATGACTGAAGTAGACTTGGACCTAGGGTCACAAACTGATGGCCAGACATTCTTCAGGATTTTCTGAAAGGAAAGCAGCACCAGACCATCACACTATCACAATGTTGGCTGTTTGTATGAAGTTGTTTTTCTAAAATGCTGCTGTTTTATGCCAGATTTAATGGGACATTTTTGTCTCATTAGTCCACAGAAATTTGGGAAACATCATGATAATTGTCATCAAATGAGAGCCCTGTGTGTTTTGGTCAGCACTGAATTTTACCTTGGAATTCTCCCACAGAGGCCATTTTTGCCCAGTCTCCTTTTTATTTTGAATTACAAACACTGACAGTAGGTTCTTTTGTGACCTCCCGGAGCAGTCGCTGATGTATGTAATTTATTTGACCGACCACTCCTGCAAGGTTTGCCACTATTTCATATTTACTCCATTCAGAAATAATGGCTTTGACAGTGGTTGCTTTTTGAGCCAACCTCATGTTGTCAGACAGGTACTATTGAAGTGACTTCTAAGTTCTACACGTCAGGCAGTAATCACCCATGGATGCGACGGGGAAACTGAACTCACCTTTTAAAAAGAATGTGATGGATCACAGTTGAATTACAAATCAATAATGAGGTAGCAATTACTTTTTAAATTTACTTTAATCAATTACATTTCGCCCAGGTTGGTTTGGACAGCTATTTTTGTTTAATAAATAATGCAAATTTCTGGATGGTTTTTTGATTACCACTGTCTACTTAAGTAAGCAACCTGAAATGAAAGTGCCTTTCCTTTTATATAGAATACCACTGATGATCTAACAACATAATAAGTCTTTTTTTTTTCAAAATTAGATTTTATTTGTTAACGGGGAAACAAAGACAACACCCCATGTGTATCAGGTTTTATATCCTATTTCAATCTGACTAATTAGGAAAATCTCCCTTCGAATTTACAACAATACTGGATGTTGTCACTCAGTGAATATTGTTGCAAATCCATCGTGAGAACATTTTCACTGAGGTAATCTCTTTGCAGGCTCTGTCAAAATTTACACTTTGCCATAGCTGAGAATCACCAATTTTTAAAGCCGATACGTGATCTTTTCATGAAACCATACAACAGACTTTTGACCTGCCCTGTTAAATATGAGCTCTGCACTTGATAAGGTTTCTCATAACAAAACTCCCACTTAATTGTAGTTTGAATCTCCCTCCTGCCTGAGTTAATAATGGAGTTCCACAGGGTTCTGTGCTTGGTCAAGTAGTTTTTCAAATAAATGTACTATTTACAAATGTGCTGTATTATTAGATAGGATAAAATCAATTTCAGTTTCTGTGCTGATGACACTGTGCTCTATTCATTCATAAGATGAGCTAAAATAACTCAAATTAGAGTACAGACAAGTTGTAAAATATAAAAGCTTGTATTATTTAGTTTTTAGCTTCATAGTGGATGGAAGTAAATTTCAAAACAAGAACTTTGATATGGAATAAACTGCTATGTACTATACATTGTCTCTCCTTCCTAATATAACAGAAAGTACCATGCCAATAATGCATTTTTCTTTTTTGAAGGGCTTTCTATGTAATTCGAAAATTCCAGACATTATATGAGAAGCAAGAGCTTCAATTATATTTGCCAGAATAGATAACATTTCTATATAATTCCTGCTTCTTTCTGTTGGCTACCTAATAAATCCAGTATCAAATTCAATATCACTCTTCTTACCAAAAAGCAAAAAAAAAGACAAAGCTGTATGATTCATCAAAGGCCTCATAGTTCCACTCTATACCTGCAAAGCACTTTGTTCTCTAACTGTTGTGTTTTTTGTGATTCCTGGAGTTTTTCTAAATTTGAAACAAGCTGTTTAAAATCAAACCTAGTTTTTTTTTTTTTTGGTTTAATGAGCAGTACAAGCAGGCAAATTTAGCTTTCCAGAGCAAGACCTGCAAATAAGCAAAACTTTTAAAACTTTCAGCTGGGGACGATCTGCAGAAATAGTCATGTGTATTTGTTTATTTAGTTCTTACATTTTAAAATCTCATAAGATGAAAACATTTAAACGTCACATAAGAACAGCGATACTGGTGTAATATGTATGTCTGTAACATGAAATATGTTATAAAGAATCCTCTGTTAATCCTGAGATCTTGGGTTCTTTATTGTTCACCATGTTCCAATGAGTCACTTTCACTGATAATTTCTCCTCCTCTTCTTGCATGCCTCCCCACACTGCCTTTGTCATGGCCATTAGTCCTCAGCATACAATCGATACCCTGAGGCCCACAGCTGCCACTAGAAAAGCAATGTAGGAAATGAGAAAGGGAGATAATGAAAGTGTAAGGAGAAGAAAGAGAAGACTTGTAGTGGTTATTGTAGTTGTAGTTTGTGAAAGTTCTTCCTCTTTGTTTTCTGTCCCTCTCTGTCACATCTGCTTATTGATTTAAACTTTTGGACAAAAGTTTATGCTAAAAGTTAAAACTTTTAGTTTGTCAGATAGGGTTTATTGAGTCACAGATAACACCTTTTATCTGTCTGGGTTTCAATGGATTAGTACATTGATTCAAAACTGTTGCCTTTGAAAGCAAAAGCTTCCTGACAAATGGGACTCAGCAATGGTGCAGCACTTGTAGATTTATGATTGTGAACCCTGTTTTGTGTCAACAGGAGTTTGAGGGTGAGGAGGGCTGGTGTTAGAGGTGTAAATTAGACTATAGATCAGGGAAACTGGCAGACACTGATGCTGCTCAGCTGATGAATGGATAACAGTGCCTCTGTTCCAAAGAGCCCCCGGCATCTGGCAGATAAACTAGTGGAAGGCCAGCAGACAGACAGGTGTGCACACATTTGGACACAAAACACGAACACAATTACATTTCCATGCCAAGAAAGTGCATGAGAAACTCAAAGCAAAAGCAAAAGCAAAACTGCTGGGGAATTTTAAACCTTGTGGGCACAGGAAAATATTCCTAATCTCAATCCACTTTTACTAAAAGACAAATACCTCAGGTAACATTTCTTAGCACTGTAAAAAAAAAAAAAAAAAAAAAAAAAAACCCAAAAAACCCAAAGAATAAAAAACAAATGCTTTTCAAAAAGCAAATGTTAAATAGTAAAGTTTCTTATTCAGCAACATATTTTAACAGTATCAGTACATTTAGGTTGAGAGAGCTCTAATATCTTTATGCAGCATTAGCAGCAGGTCAAAAAGACCATTGATGTGTACAGCAAATATAACTAGATATATTCATAAAACATTTTACAAAGGTAATGTATATCATCAAGATTTTATGTGACAAAACAACACAAAGTAGTCCAAAGTTTGAAAGTGGAAGAAAATCAATACAAAGTTTTCTAAATGTTTTACAAATAAAAAAAATCAGAGAAGTGTATAGTGGATACATAATTCTGCTCCTTTCATTCTAGCAACCCTAGATAAAAATTAATGCAGCCAACTGTCTTCCACCAGCATGTTATTTAGTATAAATTCAGCTGCTCTCTGAAAGACTCGGAGATTTGTTAGAGAACATGAGTGAATGAAGATCATGAAGACCAAGGAACTCGTGAGACAGGTTTGGGAGAAAGCTGTAGAAACGCCGAACAGGTTCAGGTTATGTACAATATGTGAAGAGGACTGGTCACATTATCATCTGAAAATGGAACGAGAATGACACAATTGCCAATTGCAAACCCCACAAGGCATCAACATCCAACTAAGCTGACAAGTCAGCCAGGGAGAACATTAATGAGACATGAAGCCACATGGCCCACTGTAACTCTGGTGGAGCTGCAGAGATCCATTACTCTTGTGGGTTAAGCACTTGACTGAAATATTATTTGGCAGGCTCCACAAATGTGGCTGCTGGAGAAGCCTCCCCACATCATCCTGTGGGGAGGCTTTTTACAGCATGAGCAGAGAAGCTGGCCAGAGTTGATGTGAAGATGGATGGAGTTAAATACATACTAGCCATGGAAGCCTGTTGAAGGCTGCAAAAGACTTGAGACTGGTAGGATATTTACCTCAACAGGACAGCAAACCTTATCATTTAGCCAGATCTACAATGGAATGGTTTAGTTTAAAGTATTGTCATCATTGTTAGAATGGTCCAGTGAACATACAAACCTAATTCCAGATGAGTGTGAGTAGCAAGACTTGAAATTTTATGTTCACAGATATTCTTAATCCAATTTGACCAAATTGGAAGAAAACTTGGATAAAAAAAATGTCAGTTTCTAGATATACAAAGCTAAACACACTCCTAAAAACATGAAGTTGTATTTGAAAGTATTCACACAGGGGTCTGATTAATATCATCATCATCATCATCATCACACCTTTAGATTTTTCTTTTTTTTTTCTTTTTTTAAGCATTTTAAAACTATTGTTCTCGTTACATTTCACAGTCATACATCACTTTGTGTTTTGATCTATGGCATAAATCTCCCCCTTTCTGAAAAAATAAAATAAAATAAATAAATAAAATATGGAAGTTTCTAATCCATCTGGTCAATGTGTTACTGATGTGGCTCCAGACTGGAAAGATAGCAATAAAAAAAGCGTGACAAGACTTAAGCCCCAAATTCCAAGGAGCCTGTTAATGTCTCCCAAAAAAATCTGTTTGTAGTTTAATTTGCTTGCAGAAAGCCTGACAAATATTAGACAGATTTTCTGTCATTTTATATTATATCCTGAATACCTAAAATAACATAAAATAGGTAAACCAATGGATTGTCTTTGGTTTTCTGTTCTGTAGAACAGCTGAAGAAATTACAGAAAGGCGAACGCTGCCATGCCTTTCAATCATATGACTACATGGAAACTTTTAAGGACATCTTTTTCTGTCCATCCATAATTTGTGTGACTTATTTTGACATTTAGATGATGCTGTTGTTATTTATAGTAATGTTGTTGCCCAAATCATGTCTTTAATTTAAAGTTTCCAGTGGTATGTTGCTCTCCGCTCTCTGAAGAGATGGTGTGAAGAAAATCTAGGCAAGGAGTTCCCCTCCTTAAATCACCAAGAAGCCAGAGTGACAACAGTGAAGGGGGCGTGAGAGAGTGGATCAGAGTGGGTGTTAGACAGATTTGAGATTACTGTTTTTACCTCCCCCTCATTTGATATCCATTCCTCTCTAAATCTCCACTAAGCTGTAACCATGACTCACCCAGTCTCTTAGGAAACTGAAGGAGAGCTAGCTTGGAAAGACAAACAAAGCAGCAGCCATGTTCCAACATTAACCAGAGACATTAATCTAACAGACACACTCATTATATTGGCATAAGTCATATACACCTCCTTGAATAAAAATTCAGAAATAAATTGGATTCATATTGTTTTTTGTAAACCAACCAGAAAGAAGCATTTCTCGTCATGCAGTCTTGAGTTTGTTGTACAATAACAAAGGCTTTTCAATGACCCAAAGCACATGACTGTAATATGTAATGTTACTTTCTTTGATGATTGATGATAGTTATCGCAGAGCAGTGACAGAAACAGATGCAAACAATGAATCAAGTAAACACACATGGGAGCACAACATAATGATTCACAAAGGTGCTTGCACCCAAAAATGATTTAATTCTAACTTTTTTTTTTCATTTTATATATATATATAATAACTTCAATGACTCAACTCTAAATATTTAAAGAGCAAATACATCTTACTTTATTGGACAACAGAGAATCAAGAAACAAGTCAGCAGGACTTCAGAGAGAAAAGAATAATTTGAGTTAGTGTAATCAATTACATAAATGATGAAAACAAAGTCAAAAACTCTTTACTCCAATAAGTTCTCAGTTTCTTTTTATTACTTAGAATCTATTTAGGCATTTATCAGTCTCATGTTTTGAGACTTTTTAATTGTGATGGGAAATTGTTTTTTTTTTTTTTATCTAAATGATTACTGGGATAAAAAAGCAAAGAAGTGTATATATATAATTTAAACCCAAATGAGAACATTTTTTATTTTTTCTCTTTATTTTTTCACTGTTTTTGTGTGAACCTATATATCTGATGTGATTCTCTTTTGCATGTGCATGGAGACTAACTATTCAAATGCTATTAAACTGTCTTTAGAAGCTAACTACATTCATCCTGTGCAGTACACTGATAAACGACATATCATGCTGTCCTGGCTGTAACTTTTTTTTAAAAAGAGCATCTCCTGATTAAGCAGTCAAGAGCTGTGCTTTGGAGATAATGTGGTGGCTTTGAGGGGATTTTCACAAGTAGGTGTTGTTGTTTCCCCCTTGGCACAGTGGCAGGGATTTTCACTGAAAGTGTCTGACTGTGTATTGCAAGTGAAGCCGTTGGCATAATGCAGTAAACATCGTCAGCAGGCTAATATCACGGCTTCAGCTGTTGAAAGTGGGACTGAAGGATTTGATGGCTCACTCAGTAATATCAGGGGACATGGCAAGTTATCAGCCAGATTGATTTCAAATGCTGTGTGACTAATTGAAGAGGGTTTTTTTCCCAAACACACACGGTCCGTGTTTGTCCTTTCATCATCTTCTGCCAACAGACAATATTATTCCTTCAGCTGCATGTGAGCTGATGTTTTCTGTTTTCATTTTTTTGTATGAATTAATAAATTCAGCTTTTGGTGTTGCTATAAATCTATTTACAGTGTATGTGATTGATCAGGGGTTTGATGGTAGCTGGGATCTTCCAGTCAAAAGTTTATATACACTCATCACCAGCATGAATGTCACATTAATTTGGGTCTTTCATTGATTCATTTAAACCCTTCTTTTAGGGGAGAAATGATTGTACAATGCACTAATTTTAAGGATTTTTAAACAAAAAATATTTTGTTTACTAAGCTTGGTGTGGATCTTTGCTAATCCACAGTGGGTGAATGTTATATTTACAGGCAAAAATTTATACAAACACTCTCTAATATTTGGATTAATAGTGAATTGCAGAGAAATCCTCGATTTTTGTTGCCATCAACAAGAATACTGCATTTTCTTTCTCCATATTTGAGCACTTTTCTCTTCAGAAACAGCACAGATCACTTTCTTTGTTTTGTTTCCTGGCTCAGAACCCTTTTTCAGGTAAAAATCTATAAACTTTTGAATGGTCAGGACCATTCTAGAGGCCTTAAATTTAGCCTCATTTTTCTATTCTAAGCCCAGTTTGATGTGGGGTTTGGATTGTTGTCTTAATGAAACACCAACTTTGTCCAATTTTCAACAATTTAACTGTTGATTTGAGGTGAAGTCTAAGAATTTGGTTGCAGTCCTCCTGTTTAATTAAACCTCCCATTTCACACAATTCATCAGTATCATATATACGAAAACAGGCCCACAGGATGATGCTCCCACTGCCATGCTTGAAATTTTCTCCTCGACACCTCCAAAAATTCTTGTTGTGTCCAAAATAGCTCAATCTTTGTTTCAATAAAACTGTCCCCTGAACTGGTTTTGGAAGACTTACATCACACTTCTTAAAAGTCCAGACCCCAAACCAAATGGGATTTGTGGATTATGCTTAAAAATCAGGTCTGTGGAAGAAAACCACATTTAAATGATCTCAACCAGCTCTCCAAAGAATGGTCAAATACTGAGCCAGAATGATGAAGCTTGCTGATGGCAATAAAAAGAATGGGGTCAAGGTGAAACTAGTGGTAGACATTTACCAAACTCTGGGGAGGTTTACACACAGTTGAAACTGCCAGGATCTTGGGTTGTTTTACGGCGTTTTTTTCTGAATTTGTAGTTTTGTTCATTTGTTTTGTCTGAATTATTCTTATTTTGATCAGATCAACCTTGTTTATGTTTTACTTCAGATCAGTCTGTTCTCAGTTATTTTAGTTTATGTTTATTATTTATTCCATTATAATTATGTTTTGCTTCTTTGTTACTCCTTGCTCATCTGTGTCACCTCCCTCAGTCTGCTTGCCTGGTTCCCTCTCTCACCTGCACTCAGTTACCAATCAGCCACCTGTTCCTTATCAGTAATCAAACTCCTAAGTTTAAAAGTTCTTCTCACTTGCTGCTGGAATGTTCCTGTTAACTTCATGTACCTGGTTTCTGTTTGTTCCTGCGCTCGTGCACTGTCTCTCCCTTCTTGAACTGTAAGTTCTTGTTTAATTATACTTCCATTAAAAATTCACTATCAACTTGCTACCTCTGTTCATCTGCATTTGGGCCCAATCAACACAATGAGTCATGACAGAAACCAGAAGGTTACATACACAGAATAAAAAGACACATACACCTTTTTCTTTCACTGTCAGACATTAAGTCAGCTCAAACTTCTCTTGCTTTAAGTCAGCAAGAATCACCAAAATTATTTTTTTACTAAATACTACAATAATGAGAGAAGAGATCTTATTTGTTAATGTAGGTTTCCATGTCCTTCTAAAAATCTGTTTTTGTACTAATATGAAGAGGGACAATTTTTAGATTTTACATTCTTAATGCACTTTTAGTAAAATCTGCATCTGCTGTCTTTAAAAGGGTATGGCTTTCTGTTCTTGTATATTCAACATTACTGTATAGTTTTTTTTTTTTTTACTTGATGTTTTTCATTATTGCTTATTTTATGTGTACCTGTCTGCTTCCATTTGCCTTGTCATTTGCTGCTGATACACTTTAATTTCCCCACTGAGGGACAAATAAAGGCTTTTTCATTTCAATTCTGAACGCTCTCCATATAGCTGAACACATTCGTAACCCCTTTAGATCAGTGGGAGCTATTAGCCTCCATCAGCTATGGGGGTCAGTGTCTGGTCTGGCAGTTAATTTACCGACTAATATGATCATTTTCAATGTTTTATGGAAAGAGCTGTTAATGCCAGCGAATGAGGCAGTTGCAAATTAAAGCGTTGTTGATCTGCTTCAAGCTGATGACACATTTGTATAATAATGGTCTTCAAAAGGCATCAGATTGAGTTAAGTTCAGTACAAGAAGTAATCACTATTTGCCACTAAATCCTAAGACTCTCTGATAAATAATACTCCTCATTACAACTAAATCTTCTGTATGTCACATATGTAAGGTGTTCACAAGGAACATGTTTGGTAGTGATCAGCTAAATCTCTGATCTCACTGCTGGTGAGTTTTAATGCAAAAAGAGCAAACAAATTAAAGGAAAGATGAGCTAAAATGTGGAACCATGATAAAAGAGGTCATATTAATTCTTGTAAGCTCCAAAAGTAAAGATTATTTTCAGGTTCACCAAATAGCTTTGCACAGATCAGTCTAATTATTATGTGTGGGGATCAAAGAGTGTGGTGGTTTAGCATGCCGAATGTGTTTGTGTCTAAGGAGTTATGTGGGCAGCTGGCTGCAAATTTTAATTAAAATCTGATTTGGATGCTGGGTGTACATTTTATTTATTTTTTTTTATGCACAACATTGTTTTAAATTTTGCTTCCATGAAGCCAACCATTTTTCAACCCCATGAAATGTTTACTCAGGCTTTCAAAAACATTCTTTTGAAAGTTTTGCCTCCCCCTCTTTTTTTAAACAGTAATAAATTAGCAAGTTTTTAATCATATTAGAGAATCATATGTATTTATTAGGCCACCTTGGATCTAAGAACCCTGTAAGTATAAAAAAAGACAAGTTAGCAAATTGACCATACTGTAGATCCTTAGACATACTGTTATTACCACCTTGTCACAAAGACATTGTTTAAGACATGATTTTCAAATGATACTTATCTGCTGCAGATATATTTTTAGGCATGACTCATCTTCTTTTGTTCACCATTTTCTAGTTTCATCCCATTTTAATCACATGCTGCACACTCTGGACTACAACTGGGAGAAAAAGCAAAACTCCTCTCTAAAAATCTCTGAAAGACATTTAGAAGGCCTCCAAAACTTCTTATCTAAGGCACTTTAAAATGAGAAGGTTGGGCTGTTTGGGAGCAAAACGCAAATAAATTTGGAGTCATTTAAACTTCTTAAATCTTACTGTATATGTGAAACTCTCTGTAGATTTTATGATTTCAGACAATCACATCAGCTTGCAAATAAATGATTTCTTCCAGGTTGACAACTAAATTTTGATTTGGGAGTTATTTCAGAGAAATCTATCATTTTGTTCTCTGCTTCAAGATTCTCAGTAATCACCTCTCTGACCTGTTTTTTTTTAATTGAACTTACCAGCTAAGGATTCACACCCCAACTTCTGCTCAGCGCTCCACTGTATCTGAGAGAGACTTATTAATTCTCCTTTACATGATGTACTTTGCCGAGCTTTACTTTACTGAAGGGGAAAATTTTATTCTTTCCAACAATTCTTCTCACCTGTCCATGTTAAGCTATGAGTCAAGCTCTGCCCAACTGAAAGAAAAGACTGGATTTCTTACATCTTGTAAAATAAAACACCTTAACTCCTTCATGTCTCTCTGCATCTGCTTAAGGGTCCAAATTTTCCCCATAGTCAATTTTAGACAGTATTTAACTTTAGATTTCATGTCAGGAGATTTACCGCTGGAGATAGGCACCAGCTATCCTGCAACCCTACAGGGACAAGCAGGTTTAGACAATGGATGTTTGTTCGGCTGGTTTAAGAGGGTTTTTTTTTTTTTTTTTTTTCTTCCCCAGTGTTGATAAACATCAGCAAAAAACAAACCACAAAATGAGTAGTATTTTATTGCAGTTGCAAAATTTAGCATTTCACTTGCAAACATTTTGAGAAACCCAACCTGTAATTTGACTGCATTAAAAAATGTCCTGTGGTAAAACATCTATCAAAACTTTTACCAAAATCAGTGGCAGCAAAATTAACAGTACTCCTAATAAACTCTTTTGGAAAAAAGGAGCATGACTTTTTAAATATACTCTTTCAAGTTGATCAGAGTTTCAATGAGTGTACAGTCATTAATCCTTGACTTTCTGCAGGGTAATAATATAATGTGACATAAAGGCCCATTTCCTTCAGCCACAGGCCATCATGCTGGATGAGAACCCATATTTTCTTGCCACCACATGCAGTGAGCAGGAGGTAAAAAGCAATACCCAAAGCTCACTGTGGGCGACTATTAACAAAGATCGACATGTTGGTGGTCATAATGTCGCCATAACAACCATCAGACATTATTCACAGCTGGTTATTTGGCCTTTTCTGCTACAGTTATACCTGAAACATGTGGAGTCTGCTCATCTCAGCTGAAACTTCAACCCAGAACTGCGTTCGTTGGTTGGATGAGACCAGACTGAACATTTTGGCAGCAAACACTCCAAGTACATTTGAAAGTGGAAATTTCATGCCCACAGTTAGGTATGGAGGAGAAACTAAAACTGTGCAAAAATCCCTCTTTCTCTACTCTCTAACCTTGCGAAATGTTGTCATTACTGTGCCACAAACTTTACAACTATTTTCTGACATTTTTTCCTCAACTGAATAAATGTAGTGAAATTAAAAGCTAGATTCATGTTATGTTCAAGCTTTTTACACATCTTTATCAGGGTTGCAAACAAAAGTGGTCAGCACTGTATGTTATAGCAAATGTATAACACCATATAAATTATACAAAGGTCCAAGAATATGCATCATTGATGTAGTAACTCTTAAGTATTTCTACACTGTTTAAAAAAGGTGATTTTAGAAGAGGCTTCAAACTAGTTAACAGGTAAAAACTTTTAATCTGCTGCAATCTTAAAGCCACTGAACATTAACACTGATTGTCTTTTTTACAATGCAGTGTTCTGCTGGGAAATCTTGGATTCCTGTATTTATGTTGAGGTTACTTTGACATAAATTCTGCACCTAAACAATGTTGGAAATGAAACATGTCCTCCACCAGAACTATCATTTATTAAAATAAATGTTATCTGGATCAACCTTTTGAAGTCCTCATATTCCAACCATGTAAGAAACAAACCCAGTTTACAGGAATCCACTGACCTAAAGTATCTGATTTGTGGTGCCAGAGACCTTAAACAGATATAGATTTACTATCCAGTGTAACCTTCTGTTATAGCAGCAATAGTTGGCTTTCAATTCTTTTGTGTGTTTGAAACCATTTTTATTTTCTCCAAGATGAGAAGCAAAATAGACTTAGAAAACATGGCAAACTAAAATTTGATTCACAATTTTCTGTTAGTTTTTGTGAAGCTAGTTAAGAAGGTAACCCATGCAGCCCTGCAACAAGCAGCTTATTAACTATATATCTGGATAAAATCCACTTCTATATCCTTTCTCCTCTCTCTGCTCTGTAAGCATTTCACATAGACCCTCGACATGCTCAACCAAGCATTAACGTTTCACTTTACATGCAACACATCCAACACACACTGACACACACATGCACACGCACTGCGTCCTGACTTGTCATCTCTCTGACAAGCTGTCTGCAGCACTTCATCCCTAAAAACTCCTGTCAAGTCCATCTCAGCTCACCGTCTCACGCACAGACACACACAGCCAAAGCAACAGAGTTCCTTAAATGCAGCTGGACACACTTGACTCCAAGTGGTGGTAGGAGGCTGGGATTCAGTGAGCTAAGAGACCTTTCTCCAATTATCCCAGAGGATGCTGAGACGAGTGTGTGTGTGCGCGCGTGCGTGTGTGACTGGAACCATGTGAATGCTTATGGATGACTTTCTGCCTCTCACCCAGAGATCATTAGAGAGCCACTCAGCTGTAACAGATCCCCACAGAGAGAGGCTGAGGCAGTGAGGAGAGGAAAGCCACAGGTAAAAAACATGGAACAGGATTTTCTTCTATCAGAAAGAGAAATAAATCCATTTGACTTAGCTGATTTTTGTTTGAAGACAATAAACCTACATATAAAAACTGCTGGGTTTATGCTGTGGGACTGATGCTGGGCTGTAATAAATGTTTGAAAAGTTTTGACTCAGTTTGCTGGGCTAAAACCTACAATCACTTAATCCGACTTACTGAACTGCTTCCTCTGGATGAGGATAAGTTCACAGTAGAGAACGACTTTGTTAAAATTCAGTCCTTTGTTGCAAACCTCTTGTTAAAACTCCAGTTGTATTTCCTTTGAAGAGCCCACCATTGCTGCTGCTAAAACAACAGGAACAGGGGAAACAATTTAGACTGGTACTAATTTATTAAATGCATTCATATATGAGGCTTTCTTAACTTTCATGTCAAATGATCCTTTAGTTTCATTTCAGGGATGTGGTCTTCTCTTCCATTTCACTAAGTTTAAACTTCTGTCTTGGTTTGGGTTTGTATTTAATCAAACATTTCAGCTCAGATTGTATTAAAGTCCAAATGTGTAAAAATAATAGGCAAATGTTCTACTTTTTAAAAAGTGCATTAATTATCCTGGGAGGGAGCAAACAGCTTAATTAGCCAGTAAAAGCTGAGCCAACATTGGGAACCCATTGCCATCTACCTTATGAGTGTAACAGGTTGCCTGAGTTGTAGCTTTATCTAATCTTTGTGCCTCATTTTGCTGCCATCAGAAATGCTCACTAGATCTTTGACAATACTAAACCGTTTCTTTCTGCTACATTTCTCACAGTTTGATGCTTCATGGTGATACATTAGACTGATGTGTCAGAAAATTGTTGCCATGGACATAATTATTTTGGTTTGTTGTCAGTTGATTTGGTCTCAACTACTCCCACTTATTGAAGGCTTATTTAAGGAGGAAGCTGTATTCTTGTGTAATTCATCAGATTAGATTAAAGAGAAGAGAATACCAGGAAACTATCAGCTCTTTCCACTGACAGGAAAGTGGTCATAAGTATCAGTGACTGACCTTTTTAACATAAACTGTATATTTGGTTTAACTTATTGTAATAGACCTAAAAGGAATGACATCACCCAATCAGCCTTTGTTTGTTTTTCTGCAAGTACCTTTCCCAAGAAAGCTAATATTAGGTCAGAAACAATGATATTCATATTTGTAATTTGCTTTACCATTGTATTTGAAAGTATCTCTCTCTTTCATTCAGCTTGAGACTAATCCGATCTGAGCTTTGTGCAGCATCTGATAAGTGGCTGACAACCGGAAAAGCCCAGGGGTTGGTGCATTTACTCTGCCTCTGATCTGCTTTGTTTTGTTTGAATGCAGTATTGAAACAAATGTTTGTCAAAAGGAAAATTAGATCAGATATTATGTTAGTTAAATGAGTAAATGCTATCTATAACAGTACATAGATGGAAAAAATTTTGTTTTTTTTATTGTCTGTTTTATTAGAATATTAACAAAGTGATGACCAAAAAATTTATTTTTTCTAAAACTGGTCTATGTTTGGCACATGTACAATTGTATCCTGCAACTGTGATGATATGAGAAACAGATGCTTAGTGCATAGTGCTGAATATCAATCATGCTAATGATGATTTAAGCATGCTCTGTTGTTTGTTAGCAAAGTAAGGATAGGTGATGTTGAAAAGAAAATTGATTCAGAGATTACATCTTTCAAACACAAAAGCAAAATCCTTATTCTCTGTTATTAACTAGAAATAAGGACAATTTTTTTTTTTCCTTGGAGAATAACCCAAGTTTGCCTGCTGTATGTAAATGAGCAATAAATTGATGCAGTTTGCATGTTTTGCCTCCTGTTTATCCATTAAATTTATTTTCTACCTCCTTTTGTTAAAAAAAAATTCAAACATGCAAATTAGGGCTTGGCAATATATCAATAACAATATACACTGTGATATACATGTGGTCAATATCGATAGAAAAAAACATCTGATAGTATGCTCAATAATTTCATTGAACTCTGATCTAGAATTGCACAGTGTTCTGGGGGGCTGTAGGTTGAGCAAAGGCTTTAGCTGCCCAACCTCTCACAGCCATCTGAGCAAGGTGGGTGCTATCAACTAACTCACACACTCTTTGATAAGTTAACAACAATCTGTTGAGTAACTTGCACAGCAGCAGTTTCAGGTTTCGCCACCGTGCCTCATAACTGCTTAAACATAGTAAAACAATGGTGTAGAGTGACAGGAGAAAATGAGTACAATAGCTCGAGAGGAAACTGTGGATAAAATGGGGAAAGATCATGTCACCAATTTGGCAATATTTAAAACAAAAATCTAATTGATAATTATCTATCGACTTATATATCATATGTTTTTGACATGAAACCCTTATATTGTGGTACGTTTTTCAGCCGTATTGTCGAACCCTAATGCAAATCATGCATCAAAAAATCTAGTCAAAAACCCAGTGCCCTCAGCATGACAGAAGCCTGTGGGTGAAAATCTAGATTCATAACAGGGCTAACTGAAGAACACTTCACTCTGTAGATCAAGTAAGTCACCAATGCTCCCCACATGTATGGGGAAGGAGAAATAAATCTAATCATAGAAGAGACTTTCATGCACAGTTATGATTGGAGCAAGAGACCTGCTGTGAGGTGAGAATTTCAACTACCATAGTGATCTGTAGCTAATTAGAAATTCTGCAAATTTATTATAATAATAGAAAATGATACGTATCTGACACAGAAAAGGTGGTTTATTCATAGAAACGAAAAACCTGGAATGTATGGGAAAAAAAATAAAAAATTACTCACCTGAGGCCTGCTGAGAGACTTACACATACTCTGCACGGAAAAATTAAATACACGCACATTCAATAAATTGGGGAAAATGTAGGAAAGTTAATTTCTTACAGTGACTCAATTTACTAAGCTATTAACATGTCAAATTAGATAAATAAAAAACTATTTTAATGCTGAGAAGTAAACTAAATAAAACATGTTTAATACTTTCAAAAAGGTTATTTTTCAAAATGTACTTATTCTTATGTTTCGTTCTTTGTACATTTGGATTTTGTTCTCTTATATTTATGTTACACTTCTCCCTATGGCTCTGTAGTTTTCTTAACTCTCAGTTCTTCTCCAGTGTTAATTTACTTTTTTCCTCAGTTTGCATTCTACCTCAGATGTTCCCCATTTGCCTCTGATTAGTTTTTCTGGTTCTATTGTCATTTTCCACCCTTGCCTCTGAATTTAAGCACCTAGATTTTTGTTAAGAGTACTTATTTCTAACCATAACCTACAGTCTTTGAAGTCAAGTTAGTCAAGTTTATTTGTATAGAACATCTCAGGAACAAAGCAGTTCAAAGTGCTTTTCATCATAAAAACATCACACAGTCATCCGCTGTGAAACCATCAACACATTACATTTTGTCAAATGCAATCATGAAAATAATCAAGCAAATACACATCAAATATACTGATCAATGTTATGCTTACTATTAAGACAACACTAAACTCGTAGGTTTTTAACCTTGATTTGAAGGAACTCAGTGTTTCAGCTGAGTTATTGCTCAACAAAATTTAACACCTCATTGTATTTTCTTTTATCCATCTTTGTCAGCAGTAGTAAGAATTCTGGATTTGGGTTTACTCTTTACTAGAACTTAGCTTCAGTTCATTATAATTTACTGGCAATTAATTCTTCATTTAGCAAACAGTAGTCTTGGCTCTGCAAACGCTGTGTCAAACTGATATTTTTAACCATGAACATCTGACATCTTTTTAACTGTGTCTCATACAGTTAAATTAATCTGCAAAGAATAATTTGTAACTGTATGAACATTTATTGCTGTTCATGTATTTTCAACAACAGTAGTTCTGGCATTGGTAACAATTTAAGATAAAAGATAGCTAGGCATGCACGATATCCACTTAATTACAAATCTGTCCCACCACTAGATAAAACATTGGCACGGACTGACTTGCATAGATCACAGATGTAACTTAACATGAGTAGTGCCACAGAAAAATACATAATTTAGATTCATCATGCTTCTTGAAGCAAAAATTTAACCAAAAAAATTAAACTTTCTCTCTAAACTGTTTATAATATCCAGGGTCATCTAGAGTCTTTTGATGGATCTTCAGAGATTAGAAGTGCTGTTCCCATTGTAATTTCTTATAAAAGAATGTAAAATCTGTTCCTTCATAAATTGTCTGCTTTGCCTTTAAGATTAATTCGAACATCAGAGAAGCAGTTTTGAGAGTATATATTTAATAATAATCAATGTTTGTGTAAATATCTGTTGCACACAGAAAATGTTTATGGCATTTCTATGTGCACAGGGATGAGCACAAAATAAAGTCACTTATTTCTATTGTCTGTCATGTTTGATTTTCTTTCTGATATAAAAAAGGAAATATCCTCCAAAGTTCTGCCAAGGCTTATCAATGTTTACTTTTTTCACTTGCTTAACACCAATAAATTGGGTCAAGCCCATGACAGCCAGGAACTTCTCTTAGTAAAACAAGGATCCAGAGCCTTTCCTATTGTTACAGCTGCCAATACTGTGGCCATGTTGTGGTTCAGGCTCATTCTATCACGCTCAGCAAGGGCAAAGGGTCGTTAATGCAAATGGAGAGCATATTTAAGCAGATGAGGGTGATATTAGAAATGACAGGTACAGGGTTTTCTTAATGTTGGGACATCATGGGGCTCTCTTTGTGCACCCTGACTGCTAAAACTACATTAGCGTCAATGTTTCACCTTGAGAACTTGTACATTGTCAAAGTGGTTTTTGCAGAAGAAGCTATTAGCGTAGTCGTTAATTAATGTCACTCCCAGTTAATGAAGGAAGCTTTCAGGCACAACTTGGCCTGTCTCCAAATAAACAGGGGCAAAAACCTATGCTGTGCACACACATACAGCTGGCTGAACTCAAAAACTTTTGTCTTGTTCACCTGCTTATTCAAGCTTTTTAGATTATTCTTGTCATTTACTCCAGGCAGGCTTGGTGAAATACCATATCAAGGTATTTAGGCTTCATTGTCAAATCAATGTTTCCTAATCTATTCTTTTTGATGCAACAGAATTTTTCTCAAACTTTTGTTCCAGAAAGTTGCAGTGTCTTTCTTGTGGCCTGATAGGCATGTTTTATTCCTATCAGGCCTTGAAAGTTAGAATACATTAATGTTCTTATGGTCAGTCTAACACAGGCAACATCACAACAACAGGGTCCTGGAGTGGATGATTGGTCTTGCGAGCATGAAGAGGTACCTTGCAGTGGTCCCTCTCTGTTTTCCTTGGTGCCATCCTGCCCCTCAAATTGAAAGCACTGCAGACACAAAGGGCTTTGGGTTTGGCTCACATTGCAGTAGTGGGTTCCTGCTTGGTGGCATATTATTTTTGGGGATGTGTCGGGCTAACTGTACATTGCACAGACTGGGCTGGGCTCTAGTGCGGGTCTCATCCTTTAGGCATCCAGCTATCTCATCAGGCAAGATTGCGCTCTCTCCTTTAGTGGTCTATGTTCTGGTTCCGGAGCGATCAGGCTTGGCCTTCACTTGGAGGTTGTGGCTGCAGTGCTGGATTGGCATTCTGGTACTCTGTGTCACTTCCAGTGCCTTTTTTGCCCGTGTGTTGATCCTCTGCTTCACTGTAGACCTATCACTTTGTTGGACACACAGAAGCTACATGAAGCTACATGCCCTATGCAGCTCTTTAGTGCAATTTGTTGTAGGGTTTCTACCCTTCTTATCCCACTAACAACTTTAAACCACCAGGTAACTGTCTAGGGTGTACCTACCTCTCTGGAGTACCTCTCTGAAGTTAGGCTTCATAGATTAACTCATAACACCTGTTCCTGGTGTACGATCTGTGATTTTTTTTTTTTTTTTTTTTTTTTTTTTTTTTTTTTGTCAGCTCTAGCTTCAGTGAGCTGTGTGGCCCCATTTTACTCAACATTTTCATACAAACAACAACTGTTTGTAAGTTAAAAACCAGCCCCTTATTCTACGCTTTGCTTTGTATGGAGGGTCTGGACTCTCGGCTGTTGAGAAACAATTGTTTCCTGGAGGCATTGAGGCAGAAAATCAATGTCATTGTTCACAACTTCTTCTGTTTGCTGTCTGACCTGGTTAAAATCTACCGGAGGAATCCAAGTCAGTGAGAGAAAGCCCAGACTGAGCTGTGAAGAGAGATTAGAATCGAGCTGATTGCATAGGAAGGCAATGGCCAGGCTTGTGCTTATGTCTTCCCGTTTCCATTGTTGCCCTGGGCAACTGCCAATATAGCAAAGAGCACCCCTGCCTAGCCTGGTGAAACTCCAATGGGGATAAAATCAGTTGCTGAAAAATGGATAGTGCAACATCATGAATGTCATATATAAGCAAGAGTAATACTGATGAAATGTCTTAATTTACTGGACCTTAACGTTACAAAGTTTCCAAGCATTTTAGACATTGAATTTTCTAATTTAATTCTGAAGTTTCAGATTGGGATTTTTGTATCTGCAAACGTCTAAACTCAAAGACCTCCTGATCAGGAAATTCCCCCCCTCCCAAGGCTGCTGGTGGATTTAGTGTAAATAACCTAATTTCTTTTTTTCATTTGTGCTATTTCATCTTTTATTCCTGAGTGATTAAGGCAGTAAAATATTTATTCTACTGTGATTTGCACCCTTTAAAAGTGTCAGCATGCAACTTTTACCAAGAGAAAGACAATGCAAAACATTTTCATCAAACAAAGTGTCTGGAAAGTTTGAGGAAAGTATTACAATTCCAGACAGCATCTGTAAATTGAGATTTGCCCTGTTTCCTTGGACTTTGAATTATTTAACTGCTGTCTTTTCTTTTTGATTGCTTATCTTTTTGCAGCTTTAAGTTTAGATTGCAACTCTAAGCTGAGCTGTCTTCAGTCTTGGTTTGTAATGAAAAAGGGAGGTAAAACATATAGTAACTTTAAAAGATAATTGAGTCATTTTTCAGTGTGTGCAAAAGAAAGAGAATTGTAATAAACTACTTAAGCTCACTGTATCTCTGTTATTTTAGTCACTTCACAGATTAATAAAATATAACACACTCCCACATATACTTAACAGAGAAACTTTCCAACTCATTAAAGCTCTGTAGTGCTTGGGGTAAAGAAGACAAACCCTTTTGGGAATAGTATAGGTTAAAAGATTCTTCACAAAGTCCTTAAAATTTTAAACAATTTAATTGTATTAACGTCACCATAATTTCCAAACAAACTCACTGATTCAGTATAATGGAAGTGTCGAAGTAAGACTGGGTTCTCACTCTGCTTCTGTCTTGGAGGTTACTTAGCATGCTACTGCAGGTTTGCTGTGAGGTGAGGCTGCCACCGTGGAACGCTGGCTCAACTGCTGGCTGCTATTAGAGTTCAGTGTTCCAGTGAGCGGGCACTGAGAATGGACACAGAATAATGTATGAACAGCAGTAAAAGTACTGCAGAGTGTGCCAGAGGCAGATCATTTGGGACTCTGGGTGGGTTATACTGTTTATTAAATGCACAATAGTAGATTTGACGTAGCAAGGGTTTAATTCAGCAATTTTACACTTTCTATAATATATAACAAGATTAATAATTTGGGAACCATAATGAAATCAGTTCTTGATATGCATTGCAAAACTTTTTTGTTCAAAATGTGATTCTAGAATCCTGTGACTAAAAGTAGCTCCAAGTGACATTGTTTTTAGGAAAATGTTTTGAATTTCTGGAATTCTAAGATTTTTCTTAGAATTTTACCTCAGTTAGATAAGTTATTCGCAAAGCACCTCAGGCCTTAATTAGGGTGGGGAGGGGGGTATTATGTAAAATGTGTTTTTTGAGTTTTATATAAATGTTATAATATTATTCCCTCATCAAAAACAGCCATTCAGGGCTGCCTAAATATTTGCTCTCATAAACCTCCACCTATTTACACAAAGCTCCTTCTTGGAGCTGTAGTCTCCATTCAAGCTTCCTCCTCACAGAACACCCCTCCCCCACACCTTCCCCTCTCTGCTCCACCAAACTAGTGACAGTAGCAATTATCAAACACCTGGTGGAACTGCACATCTGCTGAGCTCATCATACTAACTACGTATCAGTCCAACACTCCTAAGAACAATTGTAAATGGCATAATGGAGGAGCATTGTTGTGATGATGTGCTGAAGACAGAGTATTGTAAAAAGTAGCTTATTAAAGAGACAGAGGCCAATTTTAAGGTGTCAAATTTCGAAGTCACTTTTTTTTTTTTTTTAACTATATTTTTGATATATACAGCATTTTATATAACATGACATAAAGCTCAAAAAAATGTTGATTTTGCATAAAACAGCCCCCCCACACACAGATACATCCAGGACATGGACTACTGCTGTCACATTCCTTACATTACACAACCTCTCAACCAAAGACAGCGTTCTAAGTGTCTTACCTGGGCTAAGGAGAAAAAAAAGAATGTACTGTTTCTCATCAGTCTAATTTCCTTTTTTCAGATGAAACAAAATGTTGCATTTCACTTGGAAATCAAGGTCCTAGAGACAGAAGGACCAGTGGACAGGCACAGGATCCAAGTTGCTTGAGGTCCATAGTGACATTTCCACCATTAATGATGATTTGTGAGCCATGTAAGCTGGTGGTTTTGGTCAGCTGCATTTTATCAAAAACAAAGGCAGCAAAGCTGTCTGCCTGGAAATTTTAAAGCATATGTATATTTATACACACCACTAAGATTTCAGTCAAATGAAAAGTATGTCCATATATTGTATAGTATATTCACTCTCTATTTGATCAGGGCTCCCTTTGCACAAATTCCTGCATCAGTGCACTATGATATGAAGGGGATCAGCATGTGGGACTGTTGAGGTGTTAAAGAAGCACAGGTTACTTTCATAGTGGTTGCTTCAGCTGATGTGTATTTCTGAATCTGTTATCTCTTGTCTTCCTCCAGATAACACATCATCATATTTTATGAAAGGAGACAGTTTTATTGGACAACCAAGCACAGTGACACTAAGGTCATTAAAGGTTCTTTTGATACCTTTGACAGTGTGGACAGAAGGCAAATCCTCTAGAAAATTCAAATCAGCATCTCCATAAGGTGGTTTTAAGTAATGCTATAATTTTCTGAAAAGCTGAATTTGGGGTTAAAATTAACAGAGAAAAACAGACTGATGTACCCCACTATGTGGGTAACAAACCAATGTAAGTTTTGCTTTACATTAATGGGGAAAAAAAAAGTTTTTAAACACGTTCTAATTTACTTAGATGGTCCTGCACTTCCATGCCTTTCGCTATTTTGAACCTAAATTTGTCCTTAAATCTTATATTTTTGTTGGTTTAGTTTTATGAAAAAAGGAAAGTTATTTGTGAGTTTTGAAGACTACTTTGCATACTAAGAAATATTTCTTCCATCACATGGTGGGTATGTCAAATTCATTCTCTGTGTTGCCCTATCAGTGTGTGATCAGTAATCTTCTCATGTGCTTTCAAACATTTGTCGATTCACGCCATTATTACAATGCCTGGGGTAATTAGGAATATAATTCACTATTATCAAGTCCCTGTGGATATTTCATGTACCATGATAAATACTGCTGAGAGAAAAAAAAAATGCAATATAGTGGTTTTATTCACAAGGGGAGAAAAAGCCTGAGATTCATCTTGCCTGAACGAATGCACACACAGTCGGATTCATAAAGAAGGATAAAACAATTTTTGGTGTTGATGAAGCACTAAAAATCAATAATGAGAAAATTATGTGGAAATGGGCAGTACTGAAATTCAGATTACATGGTGACAACTTTGCATTGTTTGAGCAGAGGGTAGTGGAGGATATCTAAACTCAAAATGTTTAAATGCTATATTCATTACATTTTCCAAAATAACAAAACTATATAAATAACTAATAACTAAAGTCATACTTAATAAATAAGAATATGCTTTCCTATGAGGTTCATTTGTCAGATTAATAGTATCTTTTAAAATTAACAACCAAATAACATAAAATTACATTTTTCATTAATCCCACATTTCTTAAATCCACAATTCTGTATTTAATTTTTTTTTCTGCTCTGACATATTAAATGTTTTCATTAGCCGTAGGAAGAAAATCATTATAATTAACATAAATAAAGGTTTTAACCAATCAGTGCTTAATTTATCTACATAACATGTTTCATTTAGTCAACCAAGTTACTAAAATAAATACATTTTTAACAATATTCTAATGGATTGAATATAACTGTACATATAATTACATATATTTAAGTACAAAATGTTTGTCATCATTAAAGAATAAAACTACAGCTCTTTATCACAAAATGAACAGTTCCCTGTAAAATTACTGGCACTGCTGGTAAAGTTGTTAAAAAACTGTTCAAATCAATTAATATTTTATTGCATGTACACATAATCTGGCCCATTAAAATATGGGGAAAAGTCCTGCCTTGGTTTGAGTGACTGACTAAAAATCCAATCGTAAGAAGTGATTGTTTTTGACAAAAACACAGGTGCCTTATCTACTGCAACCATGCTGAAAACAAACCCTAAGTAGAATCTGATTTGGGAGCCCACTAACCTAACAACACAGCCCTGCTTGATTGTTTGCAAATGATGCATTTAACACAACATGTTGTAGAATTAACTGCTGAGCCCTAATGAATTCCTTGAATTGAAAATGTGACAAACATGCCAAACAGATTTATTAAATAAGTAGCACTGTGGATAAAGTGTTTTAGAAGGAAAAAGCTGTAAATTAATAGTGGAGATTAGGTTATTTCTCAGAGTTATCCATCTGCTGTTGCAGTCATGTCTGGATTTCATTGTTTCAATACAAACTCAGAAGAGTTGCAAAAGAGGGGAGAACTTTATTTGGTTGTGCTTACTTTCAGGTATGAAAAACTGTCAACTTGTTGAAATGAATTTACACACAGGGTGCAAATGAAATGTGACCTCATCTCAGATAAAAGGAATTGCAAAAATTAAACTACAGTAAAAGCATTAAGTTATGACTCTACTAACATAACTATCAAACTGTTTAAAAAATGCTTTTCATTTACAGTGGACCTGAAGTATTTGCGGGGGTTAAGGACCACAACCGTCTGCAAATAGCTGAAATTTGCCAATACTTGAAAGCCCCTCTAAAAATCCTTATAACGGCCTTTGTTAACAGCTCAAACACCGAATATACCTTAACATGCATTAATATGCACAGTGGAAACTGTCTCAGTACTTCCACAGAAGCTAATATCCACAGTCTTGATGATTTCTGCTCTCGGGGGGTACAGCCAGTCAGCACCAAGGAAAATAAATTGTGCTCCTGGATTGTCGGCTTTGTGAATGCCAACCGGTAGTGTGTCAAAAGCACAGCACCTGAGTATTTCAGCTTTGCAAGCTGAATGTTTTGAATATGCTCTACAAAAAAAAAATCTGTGACTGATTTTAAGTTTTAATTTTAATTTTAAGTTCCACAAAAAAGTCTGCAAATACTGAACCGTGAATAAGCAGGGGTCCACTTTACTTCATTTACACACCATCAAGTTTTTAAATCTTAACAAAATCTAAAGCCCATATTAACCAATTTAAAAGTTGGTTAAATTTTTAATAAACCATTACCACAAATGTGACTAATACAACTTTTGAGATCTTAGATGTCTGAAAATTTAAAACTTCTTCTGCTGCTCTGTGGGCCTTCAGCCAGGCCTTAGTTTGTTTATCCCTCAGGCTGGCTCTATTGAAACCCATAGCAATCAGTATACAGACCCATTCAGTCAAATAGAATATTATTGAAAAGTCTATTTTTTTTCAGTCACTCCATCACCAAGTGAAACACTTTATATGTGATATCATTAGATAAAAACAGATGTTTTAACATCTTTATTTCTCTAACAGTTAACAAAAACACAACATTTAACATTAGAATATTACATCAAACCAATAAAAAAAAAAAAAAAAACCTATTTTAAAAAACAGAAATGTGGGCTTAATGAAAAGTCGAGTCAAGTTTACTTGTATGGCACATTTCAGCAACAAGGCATTTCAAAGTACTTTACATCATAAAATCATCAAAATCATCAAACAAGTAGACATGAAAATCATCAAAATTGAGCAAATATCAATGCATAAAAATCATAAAGATCATCAAGCAAATAACATCAAGCAAATGTAGTTCTGAAAATATTGATCAGTGTCCCACTTACTACTAATCAAAGGCAGCTCTAAACAGGTGGGTTTTTAGTCTTGCAGTTTTCTGGGAGTTTGTTCCAGATTTGTGATGCATAAAAACTGAAAGCTGCTTCTCCATGTTTGGTTCTGGTTCTGGAGATGCAGAGTAGACTAGAACAAGAAGACCTGAGTGGTCTGGAAGGTTGATACGACAACAGGTCTCTAATGTATTTTGGTGCTAAGCCGTTCAGTGATCTATAAGTTTACAGAAGTATTTTAAAGTTTATTCTCTGAGTTTCAGGGAGCCAGTGGAAGGACTTTAGAACTGAAGTGATGTGGTCTAGTTTCCTGGTCTTAGTGAGAACATGAGCAGCAGCGTTCTGGATCAGCTGCAGCTGTTTGATTGACTTTTTAGGCAGACATGTGAAGACATTGTTGCAATAATCAATGTGGTTATCGATAAATGCATGGATGAGTTTCTCTAGATCTTGTTGAGACATTAGTCCTTTAATCCTGGAAATGTTCTCCAGGTGATAAAAGGCTGACTTTGTTACTGGCTTTATGTGTCTGTGAAGGTTCAGATCTGAGTCCATCATTACACTCAGATTTCAGGCCTGGTCACTAGTTTCTAGATGTAATAATTGAAACTGTGTGCTGACTCTAGATTGTTCCTCCCATTGCAGTCATGTAAATTGCTAGTTGGTAATCAAAAAGTTTAAAACAACCGCAACTGTGACAAACAAAGCTAGACAATGACCCACGTTTTAAACAAAACAGGATATGTTTTTAAATAGCACTGAATAAATTCATAGATCTACTAAGCACCACACCATTCAATTTTTACATACCATGTTTCCAGTCTCAGATAATAAAGCACTTCCCCTGTGATATTAAGCTTGTATGCATGATCCACAGCTGCTTCTTAATCTGCTTGTTGCTACTGTTCATGTATATTTCATTTTTTTTTCCTGTGCCCTTAAAGCTTTAGCTTGGATTTGTGTTTGTTTCAGGCATGGACTCATATTCAGACTGTTAACTAGAAAGTAGGACGTTTTTCACGCTCCCAATTTGTGATTTCAAACATGAGAATTCACAAAACTGCTAACAAGTGTACAACTGTGCATCAAAACATATTTTAGGCAAGTAAAACTAAGTTGCATTAGTCTAAGTGTATTCCATTCCAGTTTGTCTTCTGACAGCACTTTCTGATCAAAACTGGACTTGTTTCATTGCTGTCTTTAAAACAACCACATTTACTTGTCAAAAAAACAACCCAAAAACAGTCATTTAAATACACAGAACACTCTATAACTAGTGTACAGCTGTCATAATGTTTCATAACACTTCAAAAATATTTGCAATCAAAAGAATTTAGAGGTCTTTGATAAAATTAAAGGATTTCTTTAAAGGAGAGAGGATATTCTTCTGAGAATTTAGATATAGAGATAGCACAAATTTATGTCATTAGTTGAGGGTTTCCTTGGCCAGTTGAGAAGTTATAAGTGTGTTTTAAGATGCTGGTGAATCTTTTAGTCTGATGAAATAAACAGACAAACAGGAATAAATTTAATCATTAACATTTGCTTAATGGATGTAATGATTATTAAAGTGATTTACCTTTTTACCTTTGATTTATGAAATGGAATGGACTTATGGAAGGATGGAGACATTTATTTCCCCCCAAGTGTGGGCAATATTTTCTATTCCAGTATGCTTTTACCCACACCAAAGCAACCCTCTATCCCAGCTGTGAAATCCATCTATTAGTTTCAGTATTTGGAGAACCACTTTGAGATTGGCTTTTAAAATCAGGAGGGAACAGCATTGCTTTTAGAATTAGCTTCTAAATTGGTCAATTAGGACCATCTTTTGGCTTCAGATGGCTCCGTGAATATGTCTGGTGTTCATGATTATTTCATGCTCTCTTATTTGGACACATGAATTATGCAAGAAATGTCATAAGTCCAAGAGGTGGTGCTGTGAAACCTTTGTAAGTGTGGAGAGTGTGTGTTAGTTCACGCAGTATGCCTCCACACCCGCTGAGATGAGTGGATGAGATGAGTGGGGACTGAAAGTGTGTGCAGGAAGGAAGCCACTATTTAAACTGTGAGTTTCCTAGTCTTCAGAGTGGGTTTGTAAGTTGCAGACACAAACAAGCTCACAAAGGGCCATGCACGTGTCAGCAGAAGCAATAGACGTGTGTGTTTAATAATGGAAGAGATTCCCCTCTTTCTTCTATTGTGTTCCAGAGATTACACAGCACAGTCTTGAAGCTAGAGTTGATTCTCTCTTGCTTCCTCAAAAAATGCACCTTTTTATTCTCACAGATTGCATGCTTAGTATCTGCAACTTTGTGTTCTTTTTGCTCAACTTTGTCAAGTGTAATTGAAACTAAGGGTATGACTGCAAAATGTGTCTATTAAAAAATAAATCTCTTACACTGTGAAATTATTTTTATTAAGCTAACACATTTTGAGAAGTAATAAATACATTTTTCTGTGCAGCAATCACACACCTACCTGATATTACTTGCAGAACCCAGTGTTGGAAAGCAGCAAACAAATATTGACTTCAAGCTCCGTCCAACAAGCTTTTGTAAGTCAATAAAATCTATTTCTTTTACTGGAAAAAAACCCAAGCTTTTCTATTTATTCCTAAAAATTCAATGCCTAAAAATTTAGCTGCCATGGGAGATTAAAGGATTTCTCAAACATGTATGACAGAATAAAGGCAACATTCCAGGTATGTTTTTTTTATGAGAGAATATGATGTAAGTATGCATGTATGATGTAAAGATCAAAAAAGTCAATTTTACATACTATTGCCTCTTTAAATTATTTGAGTGATAGAAATAAACCACATTTCAATAATATTTTCATTCATTAAATATGACTATATATGTCATGTAAAACATGACTTCTGTCATATCTCTTTTCTTTAGGGCAGCAAGGCATAAGGCATCCTTAGCTGTATATTTGCTTGTAAGGTAATGGAATCAATCTTCTTGTGAGACCCCAGGCTACTGTGATCTTTTGTTTGTTTAAGATCTGAGATTTTAATTTTTACAGCACAAAACAACAGGAGCAGGATGCGCATCTGGTCTGTGGGAATTGTGATGTGTTGGTGATAATTTCACTCTCTGATGGTTTTAAATGGTCATATGTTTCTTTTGAGTCTTTCGAGAGGCCCTTAAACCCTTTAACATCCACAGTATTACAGCAGTGCTTATCTGTCATAGTTGGACGCCCCCAAACCCTTAAGAGCATAACTGAAAGGACAACTTATCGCTTCTCTGAATTGCCTCAAACAGTAGTTGATGGACAATTTTTTTTCGAGACTATCGAACACTTCTTGAAAAATGTGCTTTATCTTTTTGTCCTAGAATGATGGAAAAATCCCCCCCCCTTTTTTTTTTTTTTTTTTTTTTTGCTTACTGTGGAGTCTCTGACCAGAACTACAGAAGAACATAGAACAGAGGAGCAGGAAGAACTGGATGGATGGGCTGTATTTTTTTGGTGTTTTCATGAACAGTTAATTTGATGTTGCTGTGGAAGAAATTTATCTGCTTTGCTGCCACATTACCCAAAGTGAGGCAGAAGACCCAAACAGGCTGCATTGGTTCAAACTGCCTTCATAATTTAATCACACAAATCTCAGAGATTTTTTTCATTTTGTATTTGTCAGTGGGTTTATGATTATTTATAGCTTTTCAGCCCTATAGTCAAATTTGTGTTAATTACATTGAAATACAATTTAGGTTCAAACTCTGATGTGTCTTACTGCTGCTGCCTAAGTAGAGGAGATCATCTAGTAATCTCAGAAATTTCACCCATTTTCATGTATGAATGTCTTAGAGATGAAACCAGACTAGAGTTTGCCCCTGGTGGATGCCCCTGCATCTCTTGCACCAGCTGTCTTTGACATGCATTCTTGAACATACAAACATACTTTGTCCACTTAAGTAGAAATTTGTTGCTTGGTCTCAGTTCAGTCCACCATAATAGGCAGTGGTGGTTTCATGGCACTAAAGAGATCCTGCTAATCTCTCCTCTTCTCTTCAGTCGGCTCTTTATCGATTGTTCACATCTCTCTTGAAATTAGACTCAGACCTGGGTCTCCTCTAGTGATCAATCTTCTTATTCACAAGAGAACAAGACTGTTGCGGGTGGACAGATACGGGGATTTAGTTTATATTATTGGGTATGTTTACAATCCAGTGCTCTCAGACTCTCTGTGCTCCTGTTTACACACTTATACATTATCAGTTTGATTAATGAGTATGATATGCTCTCTCCGAGGGTAACTGAGACTAGAACATGGTCAATTTATCCTTAAGAGCAATGCTTTTTCTTTCTTTGTATGCTGGCTTTTTAAATTGGTCAAATTATTTACAAGGTGCCTCTAGAAGAGACTGAAGGCAGTGGCTTTTATATTGATTTTGGCTGTTCAATAAGGCCACTCATGATTTGTAACTCATCTTTTTCACTTTGTGTTTAAAACACATCACATTAAACAGAAAAACTAACAAACTGTAGTAAATGTTTGTCTTAGAAGTTGAATCTGTCACATTCAACTCTGGTTGTTAAACTCCAGCCTTTTAGGACCAGTTTTACTTTACCTCTTGGAAAACCACAAAACAACCAATTTGATGTTTAATGTTGGGTTATGATGAAAAAACAGAAAGCAATCAGTGGTCAGGTAACCACAGCTGGCAGGAGGTGTGTGTGAGTGTGTATAAGTGAGTGGAAGCTGTTTGAGGAGCCTGTGAGTAAGTCATAGAAAATGTGCTACAGATCAAGAGAAGAAGCTTGTTTTTAGCAAGTACTCCTCCGACACTTATTCTACTTCAGTCCTTGTGAAAGGTGAAAGCTGAGTGGCTAAAGGTTTGAGAATCTTGTGGCTGTGCTCAGCCTAACAAGGTTCCTCAAATAGATACAAAAAAATGCTCTAGCAGCAGAGGATGCCTGGCTGTTGCTGAGTTTCTAATTTTCTGAGCCAGCTGCAAAGTTCAGAAGACTGCATTAGCAAGTGCTGGTGTTATATGCAATTACCTCTTCTGACTGTAAGTAATATTAATGTTTTGGAGTGTCCCAGTTTTTAGTCTCAACTTGAATTTGAAGCCTAAGATTAGGATGATGGTATAGATGCTTCCCAATCTCAAAGACGTGGTGCTTATCATCGAAGATAAATCACCAAAATGCCCATGGAAAAATCTAAAGAGTTGTGCAGCAATTATAAAAAGGTTCTGACTGCTGTAATGCCATTAAAGGCTTTTTGAGAGGCTGTAAATAATCTTTGACATCATGGTAAAGACTGAGGTGGTATAGAGTTACTCTACTATGGAAGAAATATGGTCTCATTAGAATTAAACTTTTTTTTAGACATTGCGCTTTTAACACAATTTTTATCCTGTGAAATTATGTTTATGAATTTTATTTTTTACTTTTACAGCAAAAATTTGCTGCAAATGTGATGACCTTCTGGTTACCCAAGCCAAAGCAAACAGCACTAGATCAAGTCAAGTGGATTTTAGCCAATCAAATTACACTCCTTTGATCAGGTGGCACCAGTGCATTGGGCTTGACCAGAGGTACGTCTCTTAACAATTTGCTGGTTAGCGTAACTTAATGAAGATGAGTGAGGAGGTTTTTCCTCTTAAGCAGACATTATTACAGAATGCCAGGTACTTATTGATAGCCATTTGAGTTTCATTATTGTTTTATCGACTCAAACTGGGTGAAATGTTTGACTGACCTCATGACAACTAGGACAGCTAGTGCTCCACTCTATCTGGAGAGACTCTTGTTTTGAGATGCTAACCAAGTAACCGTGAAGAGACGCACCTCTGGCTAAGCCCAACACACAGGTGTCATGTGATCAAAGGAGCATAATTTAATTGGTTAAAAGTAGTTAGACTCCACGGAGTCCTGATGGCTTTGGCTTGGGTCACCAGAAGATCACCACATTTGCAGGCAAATTTTTGCAGGTGAATTTAAAGTTAAAAAAAAAATAAATAAATAATGTACACAATTGCACAGTGTTAAAAATTCAAAGTCTCTAAAATAAGTCTAATTCCATGAGACTATATTTCTTCCATAGTCTACCCTACTATACCTACCTATACCTAAAAAATTAACTATTTGTTCAAATACTTAAACCTGCTACTGATTTGTTGATTAGGATAATTCTTATTTAAAATGTAAAATGTTGTAAAAAGTGCGTACAGTTAAACAGGCATAATTTAAATATGAGAGTGTGTTTGGGCTAATTACTGATCCTCTATATCCAGGCACATCCTCTTAAGATGTTAATGATAAGAAGAAAAAACAGAAGATAAACAGATTCAGTTAATATGCCCCACTCCACAAAAATATATATCCACAATGTTGTTCTTTAGAAAACATTACATTGACTTAGATTGTATGAAAGAGATCTACTCTATCCATAATAGTTCCACAAAGCATGACCTTAAACATATAAGTAAATTCAGTCAAAATCACCAATAAAAAAATCAAGATTACACAAACAAGAGCAGTGAACATCTCTGTCTGTGATGGTTTAAATTTTCAACTGGCCTTCACAAAGATAGTTTCAAAGTCACATATGCATCCCTACACACACATGCATAATTCTTGCTTTGATCTAATACAGTGGCATTTGTCCCATATGGTGCTCAGCCTCACTGAGCTCCATCTCTAGTGAAGCATATGTGTTCAACTCCAATGTTTTTCTCTGTTTAAAATTACACAACACTTTCATTTATTTTGCACCCAAACTGTGAACTGCTTTGCTGTTTCCAGTGTTTTACACAGAACTTGGACTTGTAATTTTAAAACAGTTGGTAACAGGACTTCTCCATACTGAGCAGACAAAAAAAACAAAACAAAACAAAAAAACTCTTCACACCGTCAGCGAAAAAGATACGAAAAGCCTAGGATGTAAACACACTAAAGAACTGTAACATTATCTGAATCCTGAATTACATTATTATCTTGGATGTAAAATGGGATTTGAGGTGACTGTGTAAGTCTGTATTGTCTGTAGGGAAATCAGCATTTCTTTCAGGACATGTTGAGCTGATGGGTAGTCATTGTCCTGCCCAAGGGTGATTCAGAGGAGACAAAGTGTCCTGACAGGGGGGGCTTGATCATGATTTCTCATACCCCTGTAGGCCAACCCCGCCAGCCTTCATAGACTGATCACCAGAGCTGGACGTCGTGCTGCACCTGCTGCCTGTCTCTTTCCTGCCAAAGGGTATCAGTCGGGGCTTATCAAGCTTGATGGAGGTGCAGGCCAATAGAGCAAATGCCTCATGTGCCCTTGTTTGAAAAATCAACGACTCACATGATGTGATTCACAAACAACTGACTTCTGCTGAGAAAAGGAAAGCATTTAGATTCAAAAAGAGAAACTAACAACTGTTCTGGAGATATTCTTTCACATGAAAACATTTCAGATCTTTCCATATAATCAATGAAAAGCACCTAAGACATATATATCAAAAAACACATCATTTCAACCTATTACAAATGTTTTACATTTGCAAACATTCACATACAATGCTGCACCTTCAAAAGAATGCATTCATGAGTGGACCTCACATTTTTGAGAGCTTTGAACTGAAAGACATTTTTTAAGTGGGCAAAGTCAAGGGAATGCAGCTCGTCTTGATATCATTTAATGGCAATGATAAAAAGACTAAAATGATTTACAGTGTTTTTATAGAGCAAAATTTGGAGATTTCAAGACGCAGCATTTTCATTCAAAGGTGCACGCTTAGTGTCTCCTCAGTGTCTGCAAAGTGTTGGTGTGCATGCAGGCAGCAAAGACACAGTTCAGCTCTTTGAGAAACTATATTGGTAATTTAGGCCTACATGTCTCCTCTCACTTTAAACTTGACTTTGACTTTGATTTATACATGAGCTTTATACAAACTGAAGGCTTAAGTTCCAACCTTTCAAACTATCAGGTGGAAGTGAAGTTTTTATGCTGCCCAATTTTTTTTTTTTTTTTTTTTTTTTTTTTTTTTTTTTTTTTTTTTTTTTAATGTTTTCAATTTGATTGAGGATTCTGTTTAAGCACAAGATTCTGACCAACATTATTCAAAGGTGTCCTGAATTTATTTTGACTGTATGGCCATAGAATGATCAGAAAATCTGTAATAAGTGAGTGCCATGGTCCAAGACAACCCTAACTTTTTTTGTGTGGCGGTTATTCACTATTACTGTGGCTTTTTTGGCTGTGCAATAATTGTTTATATTGCAAAAAGAGAAGGGGAAATAAAAACCTAATAAGAAATCGCATATGCATTGTCTCAATGATAATAAAAGGGTCAAAAGTGACCTCAAATATAAATGTAATCTAAATGAACACTTTGGTCTAAATAAAACAAAATTAAAAAATAATAACAACAAAAGGAGAGAAGAAAATTGACAAACATAATACATATGCTAACTTGTGAATGACATCATGGCCTACATATATATTTTTTACTTTATATGAGATGTGATAAATGAACAAGAACTAGTTCAAGTAGGAGCTGTGATTAAATATCAACATGAATCAGTTCATTTAACCTGGCTGAACTAAATTTATAACTACTCCTTGTTGACGATGAACAGGACTAACACTGTGCACTAATATCCTGAGCGCATTTTTTGATTTAGTCTGCAGTTATCGTGATATTTCTTCAAAACTAATGTCACCTTGTGTCATGACATTAAACAGGTAAAATATATTTTCTATTTCAAAGCTATTTTACCACCTCATTGATCAGAGTTTCCTCTGAGCAACCTGAACACAAAGAGAATTTTTAACCACCTTTGATTTTACTGGCTTGGCATTGATTTTTTTTTTTTTTTTTTTTTTGACGTTTCCAGCTTCAAGAATAAAGAACTTCCAGCAAACCTATGGACTCTAGTGATCCCTGCAAAAACTTCATGTCCTTAATAATGATTTAAAACAATCACATTGTAATAATACATGTTTTTCATCATGTTATATAACCTCTTTTTCAAACAGGATTTTATTCACAGCCATCCCTTCAATAATTTTCAACACCTCTGGGTTAATGCTGGAGAAAGGAAGTTATGGTTCTTAAAAGCAAGATAATGATAGTGTTGTGGCGTTATTTGCAAAAAGATTGCCTTTTAAAAGACAACATCCTGCTTTTTACTTCAGTTTATTGGTTTCTGTTTTGAGTACAGCTCACTGGCATTGGCGTGCTCCTTAGTTTGTCTTCAGAACGGTCTTAATTCTTCATTGGATAGATTAAAAAAAGCTACCAGAAACCTTCCCAAGAGATTTTGGTTTATATTGAGATAATTGCATCATAAAGTTGCTGCAGACCCATGATGCAAATCTCCTGTTCCACCAACAGTGCTCTGTTGCATTGAGATCTGGTGACTGTGGGTGTTGTGGGAGTCCAGTGAACTCATTGTCATCTTCAACAAATTAGTTGGAGGTGATTTGAGCTTTGTGACAATTTACATCATCCTGATGAGAGCACTGTAGGAACAAACTCAAGGCAACAAACTCAAGGAGGCTGTGATCGTTAAATAATACTCAATCTCCTCTAAGAGGTCTAAAAATGTCCCAAGAAAATGTCCCTCACACCATTACACCATTAATAACAACCTGAAGCAACAATTCAAGGCAGGATGGATCCATGTTTCATGTTGTCTATGCCAAATTATAACCCTACCAACTGAATATTGAAGCTGAAACTGGGACTGATTTAACCAGGCAATGTTTTTGCAGTCTATTTTTCTCCAATTCTGTTATGTTAAAAAAACGATAATTTTTCATGCTTTGGTTTTACCAAGCTGTGATCAACAGTTTCAGAATAATCACACCAGCCTGTCTGGCACCAACAACTACGCCATATATAAAGTCACTTAAATCCCCATTTTGATGGTCGGTTTGAGCTTCAAAGCCCTATGATGGACTAACGACCTCCCCAGGGTATACCAGGTCTCTCACCCAATGACCACTGGCTGATTTGTTTTTTGTTGAACATGTGTACCTAATCCAGTGGCCACTGAGTGTACTCCCTCATCAAAGACGGAATTAAAGGGGCTCATCTGTGGCAGCTGCACATACTGTACTCTTTTGGTAGTCAAATTGTCAAAGATCCTTTCACCAAGTTTGAGAGTTATTTTGAAACATTTTTGTTTTCCAGGTCTGTTTCACTCTTTGTAAAAGAAGCACCTACAGGCTTCCAGTTTTTATCCCAAACAAAGGACACAGAATTGATCTAAATATACCAACAAAAATGCAATAACACTTTGAGGGAAAAAAAAATCAGTAGAGAAATGTCGGTGCCAGATAAACAAAAAGTATCTTCTCTTACCAAAGTGTCATGTTGCTATGACTACACACCTACTTCTTATTTATGAAAGTAATTTAATTTGCGAATGAAACCAACACCAGCTGAGCTAATCTTAAGAGAGGATCCAAAACAGCTTCTGTTACGCTAGTAGCTTTATGTCATGTATATTTTTAAAGTATAAAAACAGTGACGTAAACTCTCCAGCTTCTATCTCATGGATGCTTTTCAAGTGGTTGCTGTTGCTGGAATCATGGCAGAGAGTGCATGGGTGGGCCTGCATGTGGGTGAGAGCTTGCCAGGTAGAGAAAGAGACTGATGTCTGTAGGTGGAGGTTAAATTCTGAGTTAAGAGCAGGAGAAAAAAATAAAGGTAAAAGTTGTTTAGTGTTGCCACAAATCCAACACTCGGATCATTTGCATACTTAATCCAGCATGACTCAAACTGGACTCAGGTGATAAGCATATTTTCTCTACATAAGCTTGCAACAAGGATTTGTGTCTCACACCCTTCATTTGTGTTACGGCAGGCAGGAAAATAACAGGATGCACATTTACAAGAAGAGAGCTACTGAAGAATTTCCGTGTGGAGGAAAAATAGAGGTCAGGTCCGCAAGGTTGATGGGGGGGGGGGGAAGCATGAGAGTATAGAACAAGGATGGACAGCAAGATGCCCTGAGGAAGGAGAGGTAAAAGGTGTAAATCTACCTTAATGGGCAGGAAAGAAAGTCTTTAGGTGATGGTAGCACACACACACATATTTACACACTAAAGGTAGACGAATATATCAGTTCTCACAGTAAACGCCTTAAGCTGGAGGGTAATCAGTAGGAAGAGTGTTTTACTGCAACCAATATGCAGTATATTTTACAGATAGGTAAATAAATGACTCATTATGGGAGATGTGTGATCAAAGATGGCAGGTTGGTATTAGCACTGAGACAAAAGAGCAAGAAACATGTACCTCATCTTTATTTCACATTGCTTCCAACCACTGCAATTTTACAGTTTTTTTTGTTTGTTTTGTTTTTTTTTTATTATTATTAAGAAAAAAGGAACATTTCCACCACTCAGACTGTAATGTTGTGGAAATGTGCATGTCTTTGTGACCATGTGATTGCTGGTTGTTTTATTTATGTATAATCCATATTGCTGACTTGACATTTGCTCAGTGAAATCTTTCTGATTGAAATCGTAAAGAGGGCCAGGACAGAAATTCAATTAGCCAGAGGAGCTAATTAGAAGAAAACATAACATAAATATCTTATCTATTGACTGTGTCTGAAGAAAAAAAGAAAATAATTACAAACACTTGGGTTCATAAAAAATGAGATTAGAGTGAGAATAATTTGTTAAATTGTAAAAGAAATGAATGGAAGTTATAACATAGGAAAAAATATTACATTGTTGAAGATTTTCAATTAACCGATAAAATAATAGCACAGTGATTACCTTTATATGAAATCCTAATCTCACATTAAATAAACAGCAAAGTGGGGAGTTAAGATATTACATTTAAAATATTATTTATTGGCCCTTAACAAAGATTTTACTTAAAGGAAAACTGTACATGTTTGCATATATGGTGGAAAAAAAAAAAATTTCATGCATGTTCACTTAAGAATATCATTGCTATTCCTCAATCACACATAGATGAGCGTGAATGACATTAAGGCCTTCCTCTTGGCTGTAATTGGTTGTTTCTGACTGGGAGCATCGTATTTCTGCAGACCGCAGTAGGACCACAGGCAGGAGGGAGAGGAGTTTGATTTTTTTTTTTTTTTTTTTTTTTTTTTTTTTTTTTTTTTAAAGATTATCTGTCTCATATTATGCTGTCAGGACATAGTGACAATTTTAATAAATATATATATAAAAAACTGATTTTTATAGAAGTTTATATTGCAGCTTTAATCAGTCATCTAAAATACTGCTAATGTGGGGTGCTGTGTGGCTCAGTTGGTAGAGCATTCGCACCATGTGCAGAGGCTGTAGTCCTCTGTTGAATTGTCCTGGGTTTGATTCCTAGTCTCAGTCTGTTTGCTGCATGTCTTCTAATTCTCTGTCCTATCCATGTACAATTCAAAAAAGCCCACTGGAGCCTAAAAAAAAAAAAAAAAAACTCATTTAAAATTTTGCTCGTGTATAATTTTAAGTAATCCTACATTAATTACAGTAGATTATCATATATAGTTTTACCTTAACATTTGACCTATTTTAAGTCTTGGTTGGAAAATTCTTATTGGATATTTAATATAACAAAGGAAAATGTACAGTCTTGTTTGATGTATCGAGATGTGTACGTTTTAACCTTGTCTGGAGGAAACAGAAGGAGATGGTTACCTTTGTTTAATAGCATTTTTACACTGTCTTTTAGCAGTTTCTCTGTTTTTTCATGGAACAATTGTGTTGAAATTTCACACCAGAATGACACTAAGAGTATTAGTGATACTTTTTTAGATATATTTTTCATGTTATTAGATTGGAAACTATGTGCTTTTTAATATTATTTTTCAAAAATCCCACAGAAAAAACATGTATGCATCCACTTCAATATCTAAGAGCAGAAACAAATGGTGCTGGTTTCAGAAATTACAACAGATTTCCCATAAATTTACCTCAGTAAATGTTTATAAAAAATGATAAGTTGTTCTTGTTTAATAGGTCATATAACATGTTGCCCTAAACAAGTTTTATTTAGCGGGACTAAAATGATGCAAATCTGAATAGTGATGACAAACAATAACACATATATGAAGGCTTGTAGTGTTGTATATGTCATTGTCATCATTTTTTCCATCATTTAGTATGACACCTTTAACTTATTTCTAATACAGCTAATAAAATCAAATTTATACCCTACACTGCAAAGCTAATAAATAGTAAAAACCTTATAGTGACAGCTGAGAAGAATTACTAATAATTACCCTGAGGCAGCCAGCTTACAAAGCAAACTATTATGCATTTAAAAATAACACAGCCACCTCTCAGTACCTACTCCCTAAAACACTTCAGATAGACAAGAGCAGAGGCATCTGAGATGCAGAGCTTGTGTTTATGGAGTTTTATTCAGATTTAAAATCACTATCTCTACTCAACCAGATTTCCTTGATGCTCTGAAAAGGGACCACACTTGGATAGACTTTGTCTGAGTGACATTTCTAGGCCATTAACACGCTGTGCCAACAACGAATTTTATACAAGTCAATCTAACAATGTGACATTTAAGCCATCCATTTTAATGGAGGAGCCTGCAGCCCTGTCTTTGCAGAAAGAGCTCATGTAAAAAACAATGGAACATAAGGCAGAGTCTTATCATGTAGAGGTTTGTATTAGAAATTGAAAAAAAATGTTCTCAAGCTCTTTGTCTGTCAAAACTATTAAAGTTTCTGAGAGGTGTAAATATTTTCCTTCTTCATTAGAATCAGATTTATAATTGCTGAGATTTTGTTTCACAAATTGGGAGTTTTCCCTCCTGGTTAGTTGCAGAAGGGTTTACACGTTATAATGAACACACACAAATGCAAATATTATACACAATTATGATGACTGGATATACATTTCAATACTTGGTTATGTGCATGTATGTTCAATTGCTTGTTTAGTATACAGAGCTAATCAGCCAGTCACAGGGCAGCTACTCAGTGCATTCAGGCATCTGGATGTGGAAAGGCTGACTTGCTGAAGTTCAAATCATCTCTCAGTGTTACTGAGAATGGCTCAAAAAGCAACATTTCCAGTGTGCAGCAGTGGTGCAGACAACAATGTCTTGTTGATTTAAAGTGATAGAAAGGCGCTTCTGTGTGTATACATACTGCACACTACCACAGAAAATCCTTTAAGTGGATCTCTTTATGGAGCAACAGTATTTGTCACATTTTGCAGAAGCAAGTGCTTTGACACATTAACATGTATTTTCATTTCTTACTCCTTTTGCTATCATTCTTTGTTTTTGTTTTTCTTTTTACAAAGCTTGTCTTGACAATAATTACCTTAAATACAGGCACGTGCAGGGGGGGGCACCTGCCTTTCATCCTTGATGCCCCAAGTGCCCTTTTTTGAGTTTTTTGATGTATACATTTATTTTTTTTTTCAATATATATTTTTATGTGTCTGGAGGCCTGCCGCTGAACCTAAACAATAATATTTAACTAACAATAAAAATTTGGTTAAATAAACTGATCTGGCTGCCCTCAGTCAAATAATGACTGAACCGATTCTCATTCTTGACGTGCCTTCTGTCTTCATGTCCTCAGTTGTTCCAGATCCATGGTAGGGGGGACAGAACTGGGCCCTCCAACTATCAAATTATTGGCAAGAATATTTATTTTCAACATAGACCTGTTTGTGAAGAAAAATGTAGGTCTGATGTTGAAGTTACAAAAAAATGTTTTTATTTACTTTCCTAATTGTCCTTGCAGTAGCGGAAAACCCCTCTTTGTCCCCCTCCCGGCTGCAGAGAAAATTTTTGACTCTGAGTTTATAGGGCTTCCCCATCTCCAGTGCTGGACAGTGTTGCAGGCAGGGAGAAGAAAATAAAACCTCCGATTTTACTGATAATGTTTTCTGTTGTGCACAGCTTAACCCAAGGGGTGTTTCCTATGTTTATTGTAAATACTGTGTACTTTGCTTTTCCACAATGTTGTGAACAAATTGGAACTACAAAGAGTATATGCGGGGGAAATGTGAAGCATTCAGTGTCTTGTACTTATTTACTTCACTAAAACAGTAAGGTGTAACTTACATAATTGTATATTTCAAATGGCTGTGCAAATAGTGTACAGTGCTGTCTTGAGCATTTTCAGGTAATTTCACCGAGATCTAACCTTTTGCACTGGAAAACAGAGGGAGCTGTCATAATGAAAACATGACAGTCATTTGATAATCTTGTTCATAAACAATGATGGAATTTTTTTTTTTTTTTTTTTTGACATTGACACTTTTAATTACTTGAATACTTGCTTTTTAAGAATGGATTATCAATTTTGAGCTAGTTACTCACTTTTGCAAGTTATCAACTAGGTTTTGTAGTTTGTACTACTTGTTGTGTAAAGGAATGATGGATGTCTGGTCCACTCATGAGATGACTAACAGGTAAGGGAAGGTGAGAGAGAATGTCCAATGCTGATAACTGAGACATTTTTTAATGCCATGTGGCACTGTATATCATGCAGTTCATTTGCAAACATCATAATTATCTGAGCTGTCATAGCAATACTACTATTAGAGGGTGTGCTAAGGGGTTTCCCTTTCTGTAGTATAGCTGCAACCTTTTTAAATCCCCTGGAGATTAGAGCTCTGTTTGTCATGTGGACAGCCCTTCCTGTGGCTTGGATACTTTGTATGGAGGAGCTTGACTTGGACTGGAATTTATTTGCAAATCCCAGAACCCAGTTGGACCCTTCACTTCTCTCTCTATTCTAAGGTTTTGGGGGAATTTGTATAAAAAATTCCCACAACAAAAGAGGATTCATTCACTGCTAAAAATAGTAAAAGCTGAGTGAATCCCCTCAGGTGTAGCTGCACGTGCTTGCAAATCAGCATGTGCTTGGATGGTGACAATGTTTGTGAAAAACCTATTATGGCTGATGGGCTGGAGTGATGGCGTGTTCACGGCTCTTGTGGCTGAGGAGTGTGTGCATTATGCATGGTTCACAATTTACAATATTAGCCTCAAGTAATTAGAAAAATGCTATCTCACCATTTACCCTACACGATGCAATTTGTCAATGCTTCTCCTGTGATCAAACCAGAGAAACCTTTGCATATAAATGTGCTGCCTTAACATTAATAGATCTGAATAATTTTGTGTAGTTCTTTTCACAGTGCTTGAGAAAATCTGTTCAATTATTATTTTATTGTTCCTCCATTTTACTGTTTTATGTGATAATATCAAATGGGGTTGTCCTCTTAGGTGTGTATGTCATATATTACCATCTTCATCACAGTAAAGACTCAATAAAGATTATCTGGAAACCAGTAAACAACCAAGAACAGATAGAATATCTGGATGCAATTTCTTTCAGGTGAACCTCCGATTTTACTGATTCACAAACATAATATCAAACAACACATAGATAGATTTACTAAGAGAGAAAGATTCCCTATTCTTTGTGTGCTTTCCTTAATTTAGCTCCTTGCATGTCCTTCAGCCATGTCTGTGTTCTCATGTCAGTGTAAATAGAATATGTACAGCATCCAAGTGTGTGTTTGATTCAGAGAGCTAAACTAGGCAGAGAAGCAGCTATAATCCTTAATTTATTCATCAGTACTTTTTGCTCTCTATTTACTTTTATCTAGTTCTATGTTTGGCCACAGTGTTTCATATCTGTGGTTAATAAAGAAGTTGATTAAAAAAAGAAAATATTGCACAGTGAATACTCATGATTGATATCCTAGAGACGAAGAAATAGTTACAAGTTTTTGTATTTTACCCTGCTGGATTGTAACCAGGTTGTAAGCTGAGCTTTAAAGTGAAAAAAGAAGGAGGAGGAACAATAGACAAAAGCATTGAATGAGCAATTAAATTTAAATTTAAAGCTGCACAGTAGGTAACTTTTCTAAAAATATGTTTTTTACATATTTGTTTAAACTGTCACTATGTCCTGGCTAGTAAGCATTCCCTTTTTGCTTTTATGAAGCGGTCACAGAGAGTGCACCGCACCTTTCTGCAAACAGCCTCCTCAGCAGAAAATGCTGGAATTTCCATCTAGGAGTTTTAAGCCATTTGACAGTCTTATTATTATAGTAGTCATTTATTAAAGACATGAACAAATGTATATAATTCCTCACCACGTCTAATAAATGTTCCTAAAAAGTATTCATGCCTCTTGCAGATACAAAAACCAGATAGTGGAAGCGGACTAGATGAAACAAAATATCAACATTGCTATGGAATGACAGTTCTGCATAAAACACGGCAACAAACTTCTGACCAATCACACAGCACTTAGCACAGTGCCCTGTCAAAATAGTTTGACTCAGGGTCGGAGTCAGGAAGGGGAAGCCAATGCCTCTTTGTGAATTAAATGACACAATTTCCTCACGCATCTACATCGATGAGAGCCGATTTTGGTATGTGGGAGCCTTTACACAGTCATCCATCCTGCAGCATACCCCCGCCAGTAGTCAGAACAGAGGAGACCCGTTTCACCTCATGTCCATTTTGCAAATGAATGTACGAAGTTGTACCAATGTAACCATTAGGAAAATGCAACTGTTTAGGCACCGTTCAACTTAAGGAGGCCAACACTGAGATAGTTTTAGGCAAAATATTGCAGAACTAGACAAATTTACACAAAAATGTCCAAATTTGCACAGAAACATAAAGATAGGACCCTAAACAACCTATTTAGTCAGTTTATCAGCAAAAAAGGAGTGGTTATGGTCTCAAAAAAAAAATCACAAAAAAGAACCCAGCAGTAAGTATTTCCACCGATTCTTGTTAACTACTTCAAAAATTCAGTTAGACATGCTTGATAAGAGTGGTGACTTCATTATTTGCATCTACAGTCCAGAACTGATATTTGCCATTTATGGTGTTAAATGATTTTTCTATTTTCAAAAACAGAGACAGGGAGGATGGTCTAAATGGTTGTCAAATGCAGACTTAGAGAAAACAAGGCTATTTAAAATGTAAACGATTGCTGAGGAAAGGACTGTATTGAGTTGTAGGTACGCTCTTGTAATGGTCATATTGAGATTAATATTTTTATGAATGTCACAGATCTCTTGTTGCACACAATGATGCTTTCAAAACAAAAAACCCCATGTAAAATATCCTTTCAACCCAATCAAACCTGCCAGACGTTACAACCATCTATTAACTCTTTCTGTCATCTTCAGCTTTGCACTTTTTTGTGGAAGTTTCCCTCCACCTATAATATTCTATATTTTTATCGTTGTATTAGGTAGGGGTTTTATCTATGTCCCCCTACTCCTGCTGTGATGCTGCTTTGGTGTCTTGGGTCTGGGGTTTGGTATTTGGCATTTTGTTTCTGCTGGTATTTTAATTAGCTGCTTACCTTTGAGAGTGTTCTAGGTGCTTCAGTCCTTCAGTTTGTCCTGTCACCCTGCTTCCTTTCACTCCCTCTAATTACTTTATTCCTATATTTTTCTCATTAATCCCCTTCATATCTTAAAGTAGCTGCTCCTTCAGTTTTTAATGAGAAACTGAAGTTATGTGGACGAAATAAAGTTGCACTGTCAAGCCTAAATCTCATAACGTCTGTCTTTGTACTTTGAAGGAAAACTAAAATTGATAAATGTCTCCGTGATGCCCCAGATTTGGAAACTCTTATTTACTGTTTCTACAAAGGATCTAAAGCAGGTCACAAAAAGCTTGAGCCTGTTGTGATAAAATGATGGATTTCTGGAAGGGGACATCATGAAGAAAGATCAGAACACTTTGCAGCATTATTAGATGCACTAAAAATATTTGAGCTCACGTTTGTGCCGTGTTAGGATAGTAAAAGGACAAATCTTCAAAATGATTCCCTCCTCCCTTCCTCCTGTCTTTCTCGTTAAATGGGATCAGACCCTGAGGCAGAAAGCTCTTAACACAGAAAGTACAGCTCTTCATAATTTTATGCTCTTGGAGAAACTAAGCTGGAGAAGCCCCCTGCTCTTCCGCTTTAACTAACAGCACTCTGTTTTAAAATTTCATGTGCTTCCACCATGGGTCCAGAGTAGACGCCATGGAAGGAAGGTTTTTTTTTTTTGTTTGTTTTTGTTTTTTTCAAGCTACGCTAAATAAGAGCTGCGGTAAGAAACAGGTTAGAAAGGTTTGTCAGTCCAGCTGATAAGTTGTTTTATATGCTGGATTTTGTGAACAAGATGTTTATAGAGTGTATTGCAGGGTCAGGGGATAAACATTTAAAACATGTACAAATTTGAATGTTTACACACAAATAAAAGTTAGGTCGATAGAAATCTACTGCAAAAGTTGTTTTATGTAAACAATAAAACACTATTTGGATGACATCTCTGATGGATGTCTAATCGATCTCTATAGCGTACTGCAATTTAGGTCATTTTAACCTTCAATCTCACCTCAGTCAGTGCCTGTTGGCAGTGGAGGTGTGTTGATATGAGCCATATGGGGCAGTTGCCCAGCGTGACGTTTGAAAGAGAGGGGCTCGCCCAGGGCGCCATTCTGGCAAGAACCGCCACTGGCTGTTGGTTTTCATGTCTGGGTTTTTCCCACTCATTCTTACTGTTTTATTACAACCTTTTACAAAATGAATGCTGAATTACAGGTATAAAAGTAAGTACACCCCTTTTTAATTCTATATATACAAAATTATTACAGTGCAAAAATTAAATAATCTTGTCCTCTCCAGATCTTAACTAGGTCAGCATAACCTGAAGTGAACTACAATACATGACATAACTCTGTCATTACTTATTTAGCAAAAATACTTTGCCAACCCTGAAGAAACTGCTTTAAACAACATTAAAGCAAGCAATTTAGTTGCTTATGAAAGGTCCTTTTTCATGAATAATTTCAAACGACTTTCTTTTGTATGATCTCATACAGACTCTTCTTGATAAATGTGCTTCAGCTCATTAGTTTTGGGGGCATTTGTTTATGCAGAAAGAATCCTGTCAGAGCACTGAAAAAGGCTACACCCAGATTAGGGCTGGGCTATAATAGGACTTTGGATGTAGAAAACGTTGGCGTAAAGGATAATATTTTGTTTGCAGTAGTGACAAAGTCATGTCATCATTCAATCTCCATGCTTTACAGCTATGAGTTGACAATGCTTATAAGCAACACATGAACATAGGAAATACCAAACTTGTGGCAGCACCAGTATGTGAATTATTCTGTGTTAATTTAGCAACTGCTTTTCCAAGATATGATGGTTGCACCAGTGTGGATGTTTTGTCCACAATACTGATCCAAATGATTTAAAAACTGCTGTGTTCAATTCTAACTCAGTCTGATACTTCATTCACAAATTCCTCCACTTGCTCTATTTTCAGGCACCTATGTTTACATTTCTGAGGCATGTGGAAAAAAAATCCAAAATAAGTCATAGCTTCATAGTTGCAACTGGACAATCATTGCTTCAATGAGAGGCTTTTAAAAACACCATTAAAGCTGGAAATCAAGGTCATTTTTTGGTTTGATTGTATTTCAATTACAGTTTAAACTTAATCATTTTGTCAGTCAAGGTTTCTCATAAAACAAAGGGAAAACTGAACGAGTCACATTGTAATTTCTAACTAAAGAATTATTTCCCTATTTGCAGATAATACAAATACTAATCTTGATGTTGACAGCTGGCTAAAACTTCTGGCACACAGAAAAAAGATTATTTCGCAGAGAGTCAGTGACCCGTTGTATAATCTAATAATTGCTCCTGTAATGCAAGTAGAAATGTTTTAGCATATTATTGTTTACCTACAGAACTGACATTGGTCTCTTTACTTATTTACTGGTACATTGCTTTCACCTTTCTCAGTCACGCAGTGTTTTTTTTTATTCAACAGCTACTTGTTCTATATATAAAATGAAAGTACTATAAGTAGAATTTGATACAAACAGAACGAAAAAATACCTGTAATATCAAAATTTCCTTCAATTTGAAGCCCAAATTATTCATCAGATTCTATGGAATAGAGAAACTTGAGTTAAATTTAAAATGTGGTCACATTAATTATCTGTTTCATATACTGGGAAAGAATAAGATCTGTAAAAATCAACAATACATGACATTTGAAGGTAGGGAAGACAGAAAATTACCATCTCACTTCGATGTAAAACCTGATGTCTCAGAATAATTGAACCAAAAACTCCTGGACAGAAATTTATAATTCTGTCTAATCTGATGCAACAAAGAGTGTGGTAGCGGTCATCCATAGAGTAGATTCATTATCTCTAATCAAATACGACAACATTTGAAACTATGATGGATACTTTTATAGTCTAAACAAAAGTTGCCTCACATCATTTCTCCCATCAATCCTCATAGTCGTGCAATCCATCCATCTGTCCATTCTCTATACTGGTTCCTATCAAGAGGTCACTGAGCAAGTAAGAAAGTATACATGGCTGTACATTCAGTCTCATGTGAAATCATGTTATGTAAAGATGGGCCACTGAATGTGTTTTATATACCAATACAGCAGGCACCTACTGAAAGCTTTGCTCCACATATTTAGTTCTTTACAGTGCATTTCTAAAATATCCACTACTTTATACCTTAAAGAAATCAGTACAAAACAAACTGTTTTCAAGCAGTTTTTTTGTGTTGTTTTGCTGATCAGAAAGTAGTGCATGCTTAAGCTAGTGGTTTGTTTTTAAGGAGTTTCTTTCTAAAGTATTCACTTGTTCCCAGTATAAACTTACACTGTGACTGAACCTCCCCTTGTGGTTCCTCTCTATCTGAATTTCTTTTCATTTTTAAGCTGATTTTGCAGGGTTCTTTGAAACTAAATTAATACCATTTTCAAGCAAAATTTTAAAAATACAAAAATGTTTTATGAAATTCAATATTTCTCCATTTAATAAAAAAAAAAAAAATTAGATAAGCAAAGTCCATGTTATTTAAGGCTGTATAACATGTTACATTTAAAGGACCTAAATGTATTTTTTTTAAAAATCTATTCAAATTGAATGAGACAGACTACAGTTGCCTCAGCTTTTTTAAATTTAGGGTTTAACTGGATGAAAAAATGTTTTCAGGCCTAATTGTTCCAGTCTATACTCCAGTGAAAACTCTTCAATTACAATGAAACTGATCTCATTAGTGCAGGATGTGATAAGTGCAACTAAGCCTGAGTTTGATTACAGAGATTTTAGCTTCGGAAACAATAATTACAGATGCTTTCTGTGCAGCTACAGACAACAACCTCTAATCATTAACGCGGAGTCAGGAGACTAGGATCTGCTGTGGCTGTTGAAACCTCTCGAACACAAAATCTTTTTACAGAGATCACTGTTGTGGCCAAAGCTTTCCTACCCAAAGGTAATGAAAATATTGATACTCTTAGTTTTTGTAATTTAATTTTATTAGACTAGCAGAGAAAAGAAAACAGATATATGTTTAATCCCCGAATGGGGAACTGTGGGAGGAAGCCAGAGTATCCAGAGAAAATCCATGCATGCACAAGATTGGGATCTAGGATCTTCTTGCTGAAAACCAACAGTGCCCACAACGGTGCAACTGTGCAGCCTTTATACAGTTTAACTATACATTTTAATTAAAAACAATGAGACTGACATTCAAAACAGTCTAGCACTAGTATAGTGTCTTCTTACTCTACCTATTTCTATTTCTAGTCTGACACCTTATTGGGAGACAGAACTTTTGAAATGACCACCACTTCCTTCATCAGGACCATGTGTTTTATTAATACATTTTTCTTTTACAGTGCATTTCTCCACACTATTCTTCAAAAGATCTTTTATTTTTGAGTTATAACAGTGTTCCCATAACAGCGTTCCCATGGTCTCCTTATGTTTTTAAGTAATTTGGTTTTATGAAGGCAGTCTCAGTAAACAAGAAGTTTCTACAAGTATTTAAACTCCAGCAATAAGCAACAGAAAAAAATATTGCTAAACTATCAACAATTAATGTTAACATGAAGGAAGAGTGCTGAGACTCTCTTCAGATGGCAAATGTATTTTAAAACCTTTTTTTTTTTTTTTTTTTTTTTTTTTTGTTCAAAATATAGTATCTGTGTAGGTGTGATTACAAGGTTAAACAGATTCATGTACTAATGTAATCAATGGATGGATGGAGTCCTTGTTTTTATATGTAAGGAAGACTCCCCTCTTGCATTTAAAGCCTTACTGGTAAAGTTACCAAACAAAGCAAGCATAAACAACTTTGATTTAAAAATAGCTGTTTTTTGTGGTCATGCCTTTTAATAAGGAACATCCAGCATTTGGGGCAGTGTGATAATCTGCATGACTTCCCCTCAGATAAAGTGTGTCCTGATAAACAGCAGAATATTCCATTGCGGTTAAATCTGATAAATCTGCTCCTCCTTGGCAGGTAGGAAAGGGCAGATATAGAGAATGTGCATTATTTAGAGATGTTCACATTGAGTAAATGCCATGTGTAAATGGCTTTTTCATGCAGCCCTGTACCTCTGTCGAGCTATTTTAGCTGTAAGATGGAGAGGAGGAAATGAACCCTTATTTTCCCTCAGACCATTCTAAGTTAGTAGATTGGTTATGTGTGTGTGTGTGTTTGCGTGTGTGTGACTGAAGTAGGCATGGCCTTAACTTCACCTAAAGAAAGCAGATATATTGGTCTCCATAGTTCAAATAGAGTTAGATAAAGTTGGCTGCAGACACTGAATTATAGTTGGACATTCATAAGGAATACAAGACAGTGCAGACTTTTGTATTCTGCAGATGATGCAAAATCTATATAGTCTATATAATGTTGTACATGGTGGAGGGAGTAACTTTCTAAAAACATGTCTGTTTATTGCATAAAAAACATTATGGAGTCTATAACAGGAGCGTTACCTTTTGTTGTGGCCAAAAATGTTTGAAATAATTGCAACTCATAGAGACATTAGAATTAGTTTCATCCAGTCTAAAAGTCTGCAGGTGATGGACTTTGAATCGCACCCCCACTAAATTAACAGCTAAACTTTTCTTTCTTTCTTCCAATTTTATCAATCAGTTTTTCTCATTAAGATTCTGTACAGTTGGCACAACATTTGCAAGATGCCATCTGTTATTGTTTGTTTGATCATTTGTCTCTGGGTCACTTTTACCAGTAATAAATCAATTTACTGGAGTAACAAACAACCCCTGAAATCAAAACCAGACCAAAACAGTGTTTGTTCAGAGAAATCTGGCTTGGCACAACAAATCATAGCCATTCTTCAATTTATTTTGCAGGCTGGTGACCAGTCATAACTCTGGTCTTTGAAGCAGCTGTTATCGCTATTCCTTTGCTCCATCTGAACCCACAATCTCATTCTGTTCATGTTTAATAGTTTCCTCTTTTCTGCTGAATGTAGCTCTTCTCTTTTACAGCTTGTCTGTCATGAGGAGAGAAATAGCTCAGGTTTGCAGGGTTTCCCTGAAGAAGAAAAACAGGGGCAGTGCTGCAGACTGGTCAATTTTGTCTTTAATGAAGGTGAATTTGAATCTTGTAAAGTCTTGGAGACCGGTTAGTTGTAGAAAAAACTTTGATTTGATTTAGATCTAACTTTTTGTCAGACAATCATTCATCCATTATCCATCATGCTTATCCTTGCATGGTCACGTATGCCTATCTCCAGCTGTCATTGGAAGAGAGGCGGGGTACACTCTGGACAGGTTGCCAGTCCATTGCAGGGCAACACAAAAAACATGCACACACACACACACACACACACTCACCTAAGGAGAATTTAGAGAGACAAATTAACCCAACAGTCATGTTTTTGGATTGTGGGAGGAAACCGGAGTACCCGCAAAGAACCCACACATGCACAAGAAGAACATGCAGAAAGATCCAAGGCTGGATTCGAACACAGGACCTTTTTGCTGCAAAGGAACAATGCTACCAACTGCACAACCCTTGTCAGAAAACATGATTGAGAAAACAGTCATACTAATGTCTCATAATGATAGCCAAATACACCTGAATAATACAGGTATGACAATTATTGACAGATTTATGCAATGTCAAGAGATCTGACAGTAAAACAGATTAAAGGAGTGGTGATGTCACTATATAAACTACTTAATGTAGTTGATATTGCTGCATATGTCAATTCTTCAAAGAATATAATCTAACTCTTGACATTCACACGGCTTCATCAGTGCCCAAAAGATCATATTATACCCTATATAAACCACAGAAAAATTAAATTTTTTTGTCATGACCCCTTTAAAACATAATAAAGACAGTACAAGTTAATACAAAGACAACAGTTTTTGAACCCATGGTAACTTAAAAAGGGCTGCAGAGATCCACAGTTAGATAGGCTAATCCGTTAACAGAACAACTATTAGCTGTTCCCTTCACAAATCTGGTGATTTAAAAAGAGTAGCAAGAAGATATCCATTGTTTAAGCAAAACTATAATGTGCCCTATTTGCAGTTTTCCACAAGCCATTTAGGGATATGGCAAAAAAATAGGTAAAAATAAATAAGGGTGCTCTCATCAGATGACACCAAATTTGAACTTTTTGGTTTATACACAAAAGTCTATGTTTGGTGTAAAGCTAACATTTTACACATCCCCCTTGCTGAAATACAGTGATGGCAGTATCATGCTGTGGGTATGCTTTGCTGGAAGAAAAGAGAGGCTGTAGAAAGGTTTATGCTGAGACAGGCAGGTTACCTTCCAACAATCCTAAACATACAGCCAGACATCTATTATGGAATTATTTAGGTCAGTGTATATCCCTGTGTCAGATTGGCCTAGTTAAAGTCCAAACCTAAATCCAGATTGAGAATACCTGGCAGGAAAACTAAAATTATGGTTCACAAACTTGACGGTGATGTAGAACCAGTGAAATCAAATAGACTGAAGTTTCTAATTTTAACTTTTGTACATTTTTGTTTTGTCTTTAGTGTCTGGTCCTCTTTGTTCAGTAACACCTTAAATATATTTCTTCAGTTTTCTTTGTTTGTTTGTTTTTTTGTATAGGGATATATCACAGAGAGTAACAAAAACTATTTTACATACAAATTGAAATCAAATCGATACAACATCAGTGTTTCATCTTTTGCTCTCTGCCATTCAAACCAATCTTGTGCAAAATTTATCAGTACATCCAACCTGCCTCTCCTGTGTTCTTTTTTTCTTCTTTTCTCTATCATTCATCCATAACCTCAGGTTCTTCCTCCTCCTGCTGCACTCTTTTCTCTCTTCAATTCTTACTTTCCAATTTCTTTTCCCATCCGCCTACTCACTGTATTGTGTTTTTATTTTCTACAATAAGCTTTATTATATTATATATTATATTAAATAGTAATTTAATATTACTATACTGCTGTTCTCCCCTTTCTATTCAACTGTCCATCAGCATCAAACCCAAGGTCAATACCAGAGGGAATCCTGTCCCAATTTAGATGAAACCAGTTCAATCAGGAGGCCATGTCCTTATATGTAGCTTTGCATTATTTCATCATGCTTTGCTTTTCCTACGAAACCTTACTAGTTTTACACAAAGGTTCATTGCTGAGAGAGCTGTCTGTTGCAGCAAAATGAAGATGCAGTAACACAAAATATGTTATTAATCTCAATTTTAGACCTAAAATATATACTTTTTTATTTTATCTTTTATTCATGTTTGCATGTGTTTATGCAATGGATATTTCTATTCTTCTCTTCATAAACAAATATGTTATTACTTTTATTACTGTTATTTTTTTAACAAAAAAAAAACATTGTTCACCCTGTGTTTTGTCATTTTCTATTTTAATGTTAAAAGTTTCTTTTGTTATTTTTTATTTTAAGAATTTTAGTCACACTAGAGTTATTAACTTGAAATCAAGTAAAATGTTTATTCATTGATGTATGTATTTATGTATTTATTTATGTATTTATTTATTTATTTATTTATTTTAAACAGGAAAAAAATAGCTTCTCCTCAGCTGCAACCCTTCCTGTTAAAATGACTAATCTGATCCTGGTTCTAGTAATCACCTTCCCCACTGGGGTGTACACATGCTGTGCTGTTCTTCAATGCTTTGTCACATCCCCCTTGTAACCATGTGCTCAGTGATGTTTCCTAAAAGTCTGCTGTACTTTTTGAATTGAGTTTTTTTTTCCTGTTTTCCACATCTTTCTATGTTTAGAGTTTTGTTTAAGATTTGTCTTATTACCTTACCTTAACCTCACATATGTTGCTTCTCTGCATTGTAGTACTCCCTTCAGCAAACATCCACTAGACATTAAAACAATTAATTCTTTGCATCATTTACTTCTTAAGATACCGAACAAAACTCTATACTGTAAGTAGTGAAATTGGATCTTTTAATATACCTGTGTAGTGAAGTATCCCAATTCATAATGAGTTTTTTAAGGCATTAAAGTTTAACTTTTAAAGCATGTATTTGTAAGGCTCTAAATGCAGTGAAAAATTGGCACCAAAAAAGGCTTTTAATGCTCTCTATCAAAACTTTTTCCTTTGGCAAATCAAACCACTGAATATTTTGTGTTCTCCCCATCATTTGGTTAAAAACTTTACATTATTAGAGGCCTTTATAAATTTGCTGTGGTTCAAAAGATATAGGAGAAGCTACCAAAAAGATGCAATCAATTTGCCAGAACTGTGGCTGGACCTGGAACAGAATCTCAATGGCAAGAAAAAGTTTATTACAACATTAACTGAATGTGGAAACGATTATGATCTTTATATCGCGGGAATCAGCATGCTCAGCATTTCTCTACAAGATAGAGAGGCAGTTAGAACAGTTAAGAAAAGAGATCTGAATTATCCCTGGAATCTTTTACCCCCCAGCTTCCTTTAAGACAGAGGAGAGAGAGTAGTTGTGAAGAGGATGCTGTTGCTAAGGCTATGACTGAGTTTTCCTGAATGAAAGAATTTAAAGAGGAGAGCAAGATGGGACGCTAAAATCTGTTGTTTTTTTCATGACTTCAAACTGAATTAGTGAAAATAACAAACAATATCCTTAAGAAAAATTCAAAACTGTGATCTAAAATCTGAAACATCAGTAGGTACATAAAATTAGGCAGAGATTCAGAAAATTTACTAATCCAGTGGGGCAGGGAAATAAGGATTATAGACAATCAGTTTGAGATACCTGAGCTGACAGATACAGGCAATGAGGTGATTTGGGGCAACAGGGGAGAGGGGCAGAGCAGCAGCACAGACAAATTTTGAAGGCCTCAGGAAGTCCATGTACAAACAAATTTAAAGATCTCTTCCTAATCACAATTTTTATTTGACCACATAAAACCAGTTTATAGAAACATTGTTTTCTAACAAGTCCAGATATATAGAATCCAAAAATGTAGCTGTTTCTAAATCATCAAAGGATGGATGGCATTATCCTTCCAAAGGACCATGTAAGCCATGCCATGAATAAACAGCAACATAATATCATCTTTGCCTGTCAAGTGTTTGTGTATTCTTTGCATGGCAGAGTTTTGCTTAAATACTGAAGGTATATATATTTAAATCATGCATTTACACCAGTTCACATAGCTGAAGACTCCATGCTCCATACTATATACTATAATGTTTAAGTTGTTTTACATCAGTGTCTCTCAACCCTGGTCCTCAGGGCAGGGAGTCCTTCAGGTTTTAGACATGTCTCTGCTCCAGCACATCTAATTAAAATGATTGCTTCACCTCATCAGCATGCCATCAAGAGCTTCAGAAGCCTGTTGATCTCTCATTCATTTGAGTCATGTATACCTTCAGTATTTAAACAAAACTCTGCCACACAAAGAATACACAAACACTTGACAGGCAAAAATTATATTGTGTTGCTTACATGGTCCTTGAAAGGATAATGCCATCCATCCTTTGATGATTTAGAAACAGCTAAATTTTGTGGGGAAACATCTAAAGCAAACAGAACAGTGGGTCCTGAGCATCAGGGCTGAAAAAAACTTGTTTTACACAAATAAAACAATAACTTTACAAAGTTTCTAGGACAGTTTTGCTGTAAGAAAATCAAGTAAACACTGTTACTTATCCTACAAGATTGAAAGAATCAGTGAGAAGTGCTGAGTGGGTGTATTTTTTTATTATTATTTTTTATACATTTTAGAATTTATCTGAGATATCCCTGAAGAATTTAAGCCTGCAGCATTGTTTACAGAGATAACAGCAAATCGGGATCTTTAACATTTTCCGTGTTGAGTCCTATCTCTAACCTAATCTTAAATCGTTAACAGGTACACATTCTTAGATGTACATCTTTTACATCTGGTCATGTCTCTTCCAGTGAGCAATGTTTGAGATTGACCTTTAGCATCCCTCCAAGCAGGGAAGATTTGCAGCACTCTGGAACACAGAAGAAGGATTAATCTAAACACAATTGCAAGCTATTTCATGCTAGATTATAGAATGCCATTCTATGCGTCTTTTCTTAATCCAAATTTTCTCTACAGAGGTAAAGAGTGAGGCGCGTCGGATACCCCACAGAGGTTAGGAGGGTAGTTCATTATGTAATGTCTGCACCTTCAAGTACAAATCCGTGTGCATGAGCATTCAGTTACATGTGTTTAAACATGTGTTGCTGTTCTGCACAGCTCTTTGCGCATTAGTTGTTGTGTGTTAGTGAAATACTGTATCATATGTACTGTAAATTATGTGCCTGTTTGTGCAAGTGCGCAGGTGTGCCCCAGCAAACCTAATCCTCTCGAGAGATCTCTACGAGGGTCTGATTTATTTGTGGAGTAGATTCATCTTGTGGATGGAACATCTGCCTCTCCGCCTGGGGTTACCATGCACCCTCCAAATTTGTTAGCCCCTTGCTACGCAAGAGCAATGAGTATGCATGTTTGCTCCCTATGTGCTCAAAGTGAAAGCCCTGCCTATTAACACACAGTTGTAGAATCTGTCTTATCTTAAACCGTTTAATTTAGGGGTGGGTTTCAACATTACTCATTAATATGCACTAAATATAGAAGCAACTGCCTGTAATCCAACAAATACTGTGCATAATGACATGGTTTAATCCTGCAGGATCTTCTGAGCATTAACAGGTCATCTCAGAGGGGAAATTTATTTCCTCTTGCCTGATATACCCTGATCCTAATTTACAGTGAATTGTTGTGTAGTTGTGTTGGAATGCTTGTGTGTGTGTTGCTCTAAGTGCTGTTACTTGTTGCGTGGGGGATGTTTTCTGACATGTTTCTTGTGCTGTCAAAGCATATTGTGTTTGAGTGATTACCTGTCATCTCATGCCTTGAGCTTTGCTTACGCTCCAGTCTCACTACTGTTGTTGCTTTTCCATTCTCTGCTCCCAGTCTTTCACTTTGTCTTTTTTCTCCTCACACCTTCTTCACAATCTTTTCGCCCTCCCCCTCTTTGCATCCTTTTCTTTGCGTCTTAGTGTCTTACTTGAAAGGTGGTATCAGGGTTTTGAGGTTGTTTGCTTTCTTTGATCTGTTTATTTACTTTTTCATTTCGTTTTTCCTGAAGGCATTCAACTGCAAAACAACTAGGTTTGTCTTTGCGAGATTACTGTCAGGCCTGGATGCAGTTTCCATTTGTAAAACATGCAACAGTCAGAGGTTCTGAGATGATGATATGCCTTCTGGCAGCATCTTACCAAGTGAACTGTACGTACTATCACTTTGGAAATAGCCAGCTCTGTGTAAAGTTGTTGTATTTTATTTGCAATATCTTTTCTATTTCCTTCACAGCCTGCACACTCGATGGTGATGTCTACAGTGCTGTGAAAACCAATTTGAAAACATGTATGCATGGCCAGACTACCAAAATTACTCCAAGATTGACTCATCCTGCAGGCCTTTCTTGCCTCAGTTAGGATCAGTGGTCATGGAGTCAACAATAAGAAAGACAATAAGAAAGAGACTGGGCAAAAATGTTATTTATTGAACAGTTATAAGGTAAAAACTGCTGTTGACCAAGATTTCAAAAAGAAAACAAACCTACAAATCATGGTTGTACTGTAATGGTGTGTGCCTGCTTTGCTGCTTGAGGACCTGGATCAGCAGCCATGGCTGATGGAACCTTGAATTGCTGCTGCTTTCTACTCAAAATGTTGAAACATAATATTTGATTATCAGTTTTGTAACCTTCAGAAAGTGGAGTCCAAAGTCAGTCCTCAAGGGCCAATATCCTTCGTGTTTTAGTTCTTTCCTTGTTTCAACATACCTGAATCAAACGATGGTTTATTATCAGGCCTCTGTAAAACTTTAACATGCTGAGGATGTTGTTGAACCATTTGAAACAGTTTGTTGAAACAGAGACACATCTAAGACTGGCAGGACACTGACTTTTAAGGATTGAAGCTGGACACCTTCAGCTCCAGTGCACTTGGGTTATGAAACAGGACATACCTGGCTGCACACTAACAAGTTCACCTCTGTATTACTAAAGAAATAAAACAGAAGAATGATTTTAGAGTGGCCTAATTAAAGTTTGGGCTTAGACCAGTGGGCTCAAACTGCATTCCTCAAGGGGCAGAGTCCTGCAACTTTTAGATATCTCTCTGCTTCAGCACACCTGGCTCCAATTTGAACTCAGCTGAGCTCTGTGGAGCTTGACTGCATGCTACAAAGACAGTTTCACGGTGTAATTCAAGTGTATAGGACAAGGGACACATCTAAATATTGCAGGACTCTGGCCCTCGAGTAATGCAGTTTGAGACCACTGGTTTAGACCCTGTTGAGATACTGTGGAATGCCTTTTAACAGGTTGTTCAAGCTCAGAAACCCTACTATGTGGGTAAATTAAAAGATAAAATTAAAAAAATTTGAAAAAACATTGTGCACCATTTACTCCCTAACAACCATGCCAATGTTATCATTACACTGATGGTAGATATTGCTGCTGCAGAATGGCAAAACCAGTTACTGGGTTTGGTGGGAATTGCATTTTAACACAGTCAGTTTTGGATAGCTTTTTTTTTCTTATTGAATGAAATCATTATTTGAAATCTGCATTCCATATTTTCTCAGGCTATGTCTGATATTAAAATGTGTTAAGTGATCTGAAAAGTTTAAGTGTTACATAAGAGCAAAAACAGAAACAAATCTGTAAGGGTGTAAATGTTTTTCTTGGCACCATAGGAGATGTGTGCATAGATTACAATGCATTTGTTTTTGTTTTTTATTTTATTACTATCCTTTTTTTTTTCTTTTGTGGCCCCAGTTGTACCTCTCATGGCACATCTTTGGCTTTGACTATGCTCTCCAAGTTTTCCATTGAATCTGCACTATGAGAACAAATGACTTCAGCTTTGCCTCCCTAATCCGACATAAATATTTCCACCTAATTGGTGGCAATGCAACACATTGGTGTATTGATTGTGATGACATTCCCTGACTACAGCAGTGTTCCCACAAATCCCTGCCTAATGGTTGCTTTGACTAAGTCTGAATCTTATAACTGTAAGTTTAAGAGTTTCTGCATGTAGTCTCTGCAGTATTGAGTCTGAAAATGGGGAATATAGGAAATGGTAATGTGCAATAGGCACCTTTTAAAATAAAAGTGTAGAATGCAATGCACCTCTCGATTTGGGTTTTTAAAGTTTAGGAGTGCTTTGAGAGTATATTGCATTATCAAGGTCAGCATCAGTTGTCTTTTGCAAATGACTTCATGATTTAACCTTAAGAACTTATACTGCCTTTAAAGTTTGTTGATAATTTTAGCTTAAAAATCCATTAAAAAGCAGAGGAATGTGACAGTTAATACTTAAGTAAAACTGTAAAACTTGAATAACTAAGAAAAGACTGAACTAAAGTAAAATAAAAGCAAGGCAGATCTAATGAAAATAAGAAACAGGATAAGAACCATTAAACATAATCTAAAAATAACTGAACTAACAGAGGGAAAATAAAAAATCAATACAAAGAAATGACAGAATTAAAAGTCCAAAAGAAGGGATCATGACAGATCCTAGTCGGTTTATCAAAAACACCTACTGCAACTACCCTTATCTAAGCAACGTTACAAGTTTTTGCACAGACATTTTGGTACTATATCAGACTTTATTCTACCCTTCTGGCAATGTGTGCATGCAAGGAAATTCAGCTTTTTGGCGTAAAAATTTGGCTCCACAACATAATTAATAATTTATAGGGTTTTAAGATCCAGGTTGTGACACTAACCACTACGCTTATACATGCATGTTTTGTATAAAGCAGCCACTTCCTTTGATTTAGAAATATTCATTCCATGACCATAAACACCTAAACCAAATCAAACTGTTTCTCTTTTGACCACAGAGACATGAAACACCAAGCTACTTGCTAGGTGACAGCAGTGGGGTGAGCTCCAGGGAAGTGTCCCTGTTTGATGATACCTCTGCCCAGTGGGAGGACACAGCGGGGCAGCTGAGACAGCTTGACTCTGGCACCACTCCTTCTCAATGAGTATACAGTGGTGCTGAGATGAATACCAATTGTGGGCAGCTACAAATACGTGAATGCGAATAAATAGATGTAACAAAAACATTGACTGCAGGTATTTGTAATTGGTTTTGAATTATTATTTGGTACTACACACCCACCCACCCACACACACTCACACACACACAAATATTTTCTTGCATTTAAAAACAGATGATTTGATGCTGTAATTTTCTTGCATTCAGACAATAGGTGGGGAACCTATTCTATCTCTGAGTAAACGTTGGCCACACTTATCATGAATTTAAATGATGTAATGGCATGTTAAGGAAATTAAAACACTAAAGCATACTGTCTTAACCAATGACATCTAATGATTTAACAAACATATTACCACGTATCATAACAAATTAGAAACAGACAGATAACTGGACTATGGAGGGTTTATTAAAGGGGGAGGGGGTATTATGTAAAATCAACTTTTTAACTTTATATCATGTTATAGTGTTGTTCCCTCATCAAAAACGTACCTGGATTGTTGCTTTAATTCTTTCATGCATGTTTGAGAAATCCTTGAATCTCCTGTGGCAGCCATTCAGGGCTGCCTAAATGCTTGCTCTTATAAAGTGATACCTATTTCCAAAAACCTCTTCCTCAGAGCTGCAGTCCCCAAGCTGAGCTTCTGCCTCACAGAGCACCCCTCCCCTGTGCCTTCCCCACTCAGCTCCTCCAGACTAGCGGCAGCATTTAGCAAACACCTGGTGGAACTGGTGTTTGCTTATCTTGTCATACAAACTATCTTTCAGTTCAGTGATCCTAAGAACGGTTGTAAATGGTGTAACAGAGAAGAGTTGTTGTGATGATGTGCCAAAGGTGGAGTGCTGGAAAGAGTAGGAGCTTCTTAAAGAGCCACAGGCTAATTTCAAGGCGTCAAATTGTGAAGTCAAATATCTTTTAACTTATGTTTGATATATACAGCATTTTTATATCAATTGAAGGTAACATAGTTACTTGACTGTGCTATAAAATGGCACATTGTGCCCAGAAAACACATGCCCCATCAAGAGTTTTGTTTGCAAGCGAAATTCTGCATTTATTGCTTTGAACCAAGGTGTAAGGTTATCACTGAATGTCCATTCAGTGTTTCACAGACTGTACTAAGACACCCAATACAACAAAAAACTGGATGGAAAAATTCTTTTACATTTACTCTTCTAAACAATATATTTTAGTGCAAACACAATATCCAGCTAGATTTCCATTTATGTGTTATTTTATAAATAACAAATATTTTAGGTTGCATTACCAAGTATTTAAGAAAGGTATAAGAAAACAATGATATAGTGGTGCATCTTAGTCAAAATTCAATATAGGTGAATAAGAGAATGTTAAAATTTTTAAACAACTGGGTATTGTAAAACTAAAACCTCACTACTTGTAATTTTTCCTTTTTAATGTAAAAGTGTGAATTTTACTAAAGTCTTGGACCTTTATTAACATATTTAAGGTGTCTAAAGTGTAATACATTTACAACAAGAAAGTCAAATGACTCAAAGTTTAAATCTCTATAAATATTCTGTCACCTGGAAAGATTAAAAACAACAGACTCCTTTAAGTTAATCTCAAATAAAATGAGGAAAAACAGTTTCCCTAAAAGCAGAAGACAGAAAAAGATAGGCATCTGGTGAGCAACAGATCACTGGACACTTATACCCCCGATCCGATTGGTCCATTTTAAACCAACCAGAGATTATTTCCAAGGATAGTCTGCTTCGTTTATGCAGGTCTGTAAACTCATTTAAACTCATGTACAGTGCAAAAAGGAGAACTCTGGTACATATAAAAATGTGGGTATTGGTGAGCTCGCCCCTGAATCCAAATATGGTTCATTCGTAGTGGGAATACAAACATATTTTTCAGCAAATCCATGATAAAATGAATTGTAAGGTGTGACACCTTTTAATGTATTATTTGATATGTGAAGTGAAAACTCTCGCTCAGTTTCTGTGCAACGAAACGTCACGTTAGCAGTCTCTTGCTTTCCACTGCCTGTGTTGCAGCATTCATCTGGTGTATACAGCACAACATCCTGAGCTGCTCGCTGCCTCGCCTGCTGCTCATTCTGTGCAGTTTTGTGATAATGTCCCAAAACAGCAGATGTTGTAACTGCATGTCATTGTTCTGGTGGTTTGATCCATTTTCAAAGGTGCAGTGAATTGAAACAAAAGAAGGTTCAATTCAATTCAAATTCAAAAATACTTTGTTGATCCCAAAGGTATAAAAAAAAGGGAAATTAAATGTTGATGTAACTCATTTAATTAAGGAGTTATTATAGACTGTGATGGCTGTGGGCAAGATTCAGATTGTGTTCTTTTTTTTTCAAAACAGAAACACAATCTGAAGGTTTTTTCATATTTATTTCACTATTGTCACCACATTATTGAAAATCTGTGATTACAGTTTAGAGAATTATGTATAAAGCTAAACCAAAACATTCCTCAGAACCTACAGCTTTAAAAATTTACTCTGCTAAATCGTGTTTGCAAGCTCAAAATCACAAGCAAATCATTCTTGATTATCTTCAAGACATCCAGCTTTCGGCAAAACACAACAGTTTGTCCAAATTAGTAACTATAGATGTCTGCATTTATTAAGTGCCCTCCTTTTCCAATTGACTTTACAGATGACAGTTTTGGCTCAGAAGAAAAACTAATCCTATCAAAATGAATGACAGGCTCTTTACTGACTTAAAAAGGCCTCCCCATAACGTTGGTATGTTTTGAGTTTAATTTTGACAATGGAAAAGAAAAACATGTCCTTCTGAACCATTTGCTTGCCTTTTCCTATTCTTTCATTGATATAATTCCTATAAAATGCATTGGTATATTGTTTTAAATTGTCTTTCAGCCCTGTGCCTTTATTATGAATCTAAAGAGCTATGTTGTCTTACATGTCTTCCAAGCATTTTGTTTTTGTTCTCAAATGTGTTGGGTTTTCAATTAGGCTGTGATGTTTATCTCTTCTTGTACCTGTCTTAGTGTTTAAATTCATTTTTAACAATCCTGCTGTTGTAGTTTAGTATCTTCTTCCAGGTTTTGTATTCTTTAACTTTCAGAAATGTATATATATTACATTTATAGTTCACAATCCATTAGGGATAGAAATAAGGATGACTACCTGATCCCTTGTTTGTTTTTGATAAAATATTTTTGAATGTTTGGACTTCAGAGATTAAAAAGAAGAAACTTAATTTAAAATGTTTCTTTGTTTCTTTTTCTTGTTGCTAAGTTGACAAATATATCATATTCAATAAATGCTATTCATTTTTCAGAATAAAACAACCTTTAGCAGGTTTTCATTAACCCCACACTTTTGTATTAAATAGTTTTTTTATTAGTTTGATGTAATATTCTAATCTTTTAATATCATCTCTCTTAATCTCTCTTAACCATTTTAAAGGATTTAAAACAAGTCTGTGTGTAATTAATTTATTGTTTCATTTTGTTAAGTTACTAAAATAAATTAAATTCAACAATATACATAGTTATTGAATATGATTTTATATAACACTGTTCTCCCACTTTATTTAATGTCATTGTAACCCTTGTGTGACCTCTTTATCTGCTCTTCTGTTTCCACCTCAAAGCAAAGTGGTTGGTGTGTGTTTGAGAGTGTGTGTTTGGCTCTGGGTTTGTACAGTTTTATGTATATCCTCTTGAAACCAATCTTTTATTTTAGAGCTCTTTGACTTCCATTGTCTAATTGTGTGTTGTTTAGCTTTTAACCTCTAGGTAACAAATCACAGAAAAACACTTCAGATATTCAAAATATTCTTTTGTAGTGTGGTCTCACTGAGAAGAAGTTTCTGCCAAGATGAGCAGACAGGGCTCTTCTAGCAACAATGTGGTGAATAAAGCAAAGGCTAATCCTCTCTTCAAAGCTGTTGACTGGATGGCCATGTATGGGTGATTTGGCTGCTGGATTCTTTTTCCTTCTGCTCTGCTAATCTGCAGTTAGCTGAAAAGACTGATGAGATTCTTCAGTACGTCCCCATATGAACACATACCAGCACATTCACTGGCAAAGCCAGAGAATAACACATTTACATTGGTTGGATTTTTTTTTTTTTTTTAATTTTTGTGATGTATACTATACATAAATATATGTGTGTTTGTACAGAGATGTAATTTTCTCCAGTATGAGACATTGAGTAGACATTAAGCCTGGGATGATCTTTTCCATAATAAACAAACACTTCATTTTGACAGATCATTAACTAGCCATTATCTTTCATTAGGCCCCTCAGCATTACTTATGCAACACCCTTAAGAATAACATTCACTTTCACAAATGCCTACATACACACATATATCTCCTTCTGTGTGTGGAAAAGCAGAACAATAGATTATTATGGTGCAGAGCATTGGAAACACTGAACTCAGAGCAGAGATATTCTGTGTCTTGTGTTTGACATCTACAGAAAAAGGTTCTAATCATTATGGGAAGTCTCTCCTGTAAATGCATAAAGCTATGCAAAATGTTTGCAGAATTAAGTTTGCATGTTCATTTTTAAACAAGACCAAAGTGCTACAAATTAAATAATGTTTATTTGTGCTTAAGTTGTTTGTACATTACAGCCAAAGCAAATAGCTTCACATTCTCAGAAATCAGAGCTGCTTGATTTTCACAAATTGTGTGAAAAAAATAATGTAAGCTGAAAACTGGAGGTGATTTTGGAATGGAAAAAGAAAAAAGCATAAAAAAAACCAAAACAGGACCAACTTGCTGTGCTGCTAGCTTTATAAAGAATAGGTCAGGATGTCAAAGTAAATTTTATCCTCTCCTGTGGTGAGATGTGCCTGATATCCATTCATCCATCCATCCTATAACCTAAATTCTTGATGGCTGCAGGAGGTCGAGAGGTAGGGTACATCCTTAATAGGTCACCTGTCCATCACAAGACAACTACTGGCAAGCACACTCAGACCTGATTTAGAGATTAACCTAACATGGAAACATGCCCCAGGCTGGAATTTGAGCCTAGGACCTTCTTCCTGGAAGACAACTGTGGCATTGTGCAGCACATGCCTGATATTTTCAAGATTAATTTCTCAGATCGAATATGTTGTCTAACTTGTGTTAAAAGCCACACTGTTGCTTTTTTAAATAAAGAATGCAAGCCTTAGGATTGTGGACCTTTAACTAATGCCTAGAACTTAAATCGGTTAACTCTTGCAACTTGGGTGATGTACATTGAAAAAAAATCTATGTTCTTCTTGGCTTTTGAACTGTGGGCCTTTCTGTTATGATGTGAAATTAACAGGATGTAATCTTGAAGTGTATCTTTTTTATGCTGAAAGAGTTAGGAGTTGCTACAGGATATTTATGTATTGGTCGTAATATCATAATTGGAATATTTTTTTTACTTCAATTACTTTTTTATCCCCAAACGAATCCGTTAATAGAATCTTTCTATTTTCCTTTACAATCTGCTACATCACTTTTGATTTACAAATGCATTTCTGCCATGATTCCTCCCATCCATTTTTAAAGTTTTGAAAACTCTCTGCTCAGGTTTGGAACTTAATTGTTGATTTAAATAACACTAAATAAGTTATGGAAATAGTATAAAAGTTTGCACACTTTTTTGGTTTTTATTTCTGCATCTGCAACAGCAAAAATATGTGCAAACTTTTGCACTCTTCTGGACTTGGATATGTTTTCCCTAAGTTATTGCAAATGCAATTTGCTTTGTAAATCCAGTGCTGAATTAAAGCAAGTAGCGAATGTAAAACAGTTGTAACAAGTGGAGAAGATTACACTGCTTTGTGAATTGCATCCTCTTTATGTTTTTCAAAATGCCATATCTGATTCTCGTAGCTTCCATTCAGCTCACTCATTCCCCACTTGTATCATAACATGCTGATAACTCAGCTACTTTACAGATGGATGGGGTAATTAAATTTACAATGAGTGAGTGAGGAGGCAGCGTTTTAAAGGGTGTTTTGATAAAAGGATGGGTGCTCTTCTGGGCATCATGAGAGGGAAATCATGCCATAGTGTCGTGGTGGTAATTCAGATGCTTGGTCCTCCCGTTTCTCTTAGTGGTGACAAGAGGAGTGGAGTTGACCTTTAACACCTAGAATGCCTCCCCATCCACAATCGGCAACACAGCATTTGTTGCAGCATCAATACTGGTGACTTTAATGAGACAACACATCATGACTAAAGGCTGGGGCAATTTCCGACCTGCCAGGCTCAGTCTGTTTGTTTACCAGGTATTTTTCCTGTTTGGTCTCTCCATCACATCTACACACCAGTTGCCGCTCTCCATTCGTCTCCCTTAGCAGGGAGCAGGTTTTTTTTTTTTTTTTTTTTTCCTGCTATAAAACCCATGCACCTTCCTTAGCCAAGCACACCCTAGCGATCTTACAGAAGGTGATTTTATGGTCCTTTTCCCCTCACTGATAGCTATTTAGCTGTCCTCACTCAACCCAGGATGATTTGTTATTGTAAGCCTTTGTCCAACACATTTAGACTGTTTGTACTGATGGCTCACTGATGTAAAAAGAGGATGTGTTAAGGAATGTTATGGCATTTAATTTTGCCAACAGATCAATGGCACATGAGGGAAATCGGAGGTGACAATGAGATTGTGTCTAAGTTAGAAATGATGCTTGGATATGAGGTGACACATTTCTTGATTTGCCCTCTTTCAATTAATCTTTCTTTTTATTAATAGGAGGCTACATAAGCTTCCTTACAATGTGTATTGCCGGATTTTTTCTTTATTTGCTTCATTATCTAGGATTGTTGTGGTGCAATACACGTGTGTGAACCTTTAAACACAAAATACCATTCAATGACTCTTAAAGAGGTAGTGACATCACTGTATAAACTATTTCATGTAGTTGACATTGCTGCATATGTCAATTCATCAAAGAATTTCATTTAAAAAAATAATGTCACGTTTTTGAAGGGGTTTATTTTTTTGCAGGCCAGATTTCCCTCCACGGTAAAATGGTTGGGTACAGCAATGATGTAGCTCTACCTAGTTGACTTCACTCTGATTGGCTACAACCATATTTGGGAAACTCTTCAGTAAAATGCGTTGAACATCGTCTCAAATTGGGCCTATAATTGTGTGGTACTTTCCCATAAATGAACTTCAGTCACTCTTCTCTGATTCTCTCATCCTTCGGGAGTAAGTGGAAACTTCCAGCCGTTTCTGACCACCCTCGGATGTAACATCTCCCCTTTTTAGTAGCCATCCTCTTCTCAAATGGAGAAGTCAGACATGCTAGTAAGACTTAGCCCTTAAATTAACCGGTGTATCAGCTGGGGGGAGGAGGGAGGGAAGGGGAGGGTTGTTTGCTTGATGCTGTGCTCTAATTGGAGAATATGAATTACGTAAAAAGATAAACTGTTCTCTGAGTTGTCCGTTTTTGAGCAAAGAAACAAAGCTGACCACCTGTGAGCAGGGCTTTTGATACCAACTCTTGACATTCACATGGCCTCTTCAGTGGACAACAAATCATATTATACCCCCAAAACCACAGAAAAATGACATTTGTTATCATGACCCCTTCAAAATCAATGTATGATCTGAAGGAAAAGTTGGTTAGTGATCATAAATTGAGAAAAATGTGTTTCCAGTTGTAGAAATTAGTTTCAAATGTCAACTGAATCCATACAGGGTTGACTGATTTGAGGGTAATACAATCATCTTTTCAATAAACAAATTTATTTCAAGTTCATGGTTTGAGGCGTCAATAACATCTCTTTGCTTTAATGGACTTCATTGTTCTTTAGGTGCACTTTACTGGGTGAGAAAAAGACACTTTAGCATGTGTTCATAAATAATGAAATTCAATAAATGTAATAAGGATTAAGTCTGATTAGGCAATGCTTCAATCATTCACTGCCTGTTTGTTAAGGTGCACTATTGACCACCATACACAGGGTAACACTGAGTAATGATTAAGTAAGAAAATACATACTCCCCATTTAACTTAACATTAACAAAGGCAGATCTTCCATGAAAAGATAGACAGAAACAGCAAAGGCATAACTAAAACAACCTTGATATCATACAAATCCTGGACCTTGATATGTATCTCTGCTTATTTTAATAGGTTATATGCAAATCTGATATTTTAAAGTAGTTATACCCTGTATATGTGCGTATCACATAGACTACACCACAGACTGTAAGAGTATGAAACTAAAGTCAAATTCCTTGTTTGTGCACACAATCTTGGCTAATAAAGCTGTTTTTGATTCTAAGTATTGACGCTTTCCAGGAGTGGCCAGCCTACCAAAATAATTCCTAAAGCCTATCAACAACCCATCTCAAAGGTTCCAAAAGAGCAACAATTCTTATTTTCCTCATTTTAGATTACTGTAAATGATTCAACAAAAATGGAGAGACTGAACAAAAATGGCACCTATGGAAAAGTTCCAAAGTGAAAACCACTGTTGATCAAAAAGAACATGAAAGCCTGGCTTGTATTTGCCAAAATACTTCATGACCTCCTTTTTGGAAAATATTATTTGGACTGATGAGACAAAAGTAGGAATTTTTGGAAGGCATGTGTTCTGTAACATCTAGCATAAAGCTAACACAGCTTTGTAGAGAAAGAAAGTCTTAGCTATGGTAAAACATGGTGGTGGCAGTGTTATGGTCTGGTCTGGGGGTGCTTTGCTGCTTCATGAACTTGATGACCTGCCATTATTGACAGAACCAAGAATTGTGCTTATTATCTGAAAATGCTTAAGGAGAATATGTTTGTGATTTTAAGGTCAAGTTCACATGGATCATGTAGCATGACAGTGATCCAAAGCACAGCTGTCACTCTACCTCTGAATGCCTGAGGGAAAAAAAGGTTCCAGATGGGTGTAGTCAAAGTCTGAACTTTAATCTGACTGAGATGCAGAGGTATGATCCCAGAAGGGTCATTCATGCTTGAAAACCCACAAATGAGGCTGAATCAAAGTAATTCTGCAAATAAAAAGTGAGCCAAAACTCCTCTCCAGTGATATAAATGTCTCAATGCCAGTTATTCTAAATGTTTGATGGCAGTCATTGCCACTAGGGGTGACAGAACCAGTTATTTGGTTTAGGTGGCAATGACTTTTTTTCATAGGCTAGGTTGGTTTGGATACCTTTTTTACCTTAAACTTAAAAAAAAAAAAAAAAAAAAAAAAAAAACCACTTTTTGTAGTAAGTCAGGTTCCTTGTCTGTCATTAAAATTTGTGTGATTCATTCAAAACAGGTTTTTGATCAAACAAACAACAACAAAAATATGGATGTTGATCGAAAAGTTTTCTTTATAGACATGCCTGGGTCTTTCCCCTTAAGGACACTTGTCAGGAAATAAGAGGATGGCAAAAAAGCCAGGAACACCACAACAAACTAAAAAATGTCCACTCTCAACTCATAAATAATTAATACAAGCTCCTTTCCTGTCTGGTTTTCCTCCCTGCAGTTGAATAAACACAAAAGAGACGCCATGCTATAAAACAACTTTACCAGAGCGCTGGATCTAAACCCAAAACAACCTGCTATTTAAGAGAAGCAGAAAAAAAGCATGTATAAAGTTCTTGGACACCCACACTATCTCAAATTCATCTCTCTGATGATGGGCAAGTTATGACATTACTGCACACGTGCGCCACTCTCTCTCAGAGGGTTTCGTCCTTCAGGCAAAAGGTGACATTGGTAGCAATAACCCAACTGACATCTGTCAAAGGCTATCACAGGTTTTAAATGCTCAGTGAGACAGCAAACTGCCCTATGCGTCAAACTAAGTGCCTAAATAACATGCACCAGGATTTTTTTCTTTTTTCCATGCTTCACCCCCTATTAAGAAGGTGATTTTTTTTCTAACTGACTGATGGAGAGTTACTGGCTTTTAAGATGCTGTTGGTGATATCCATCTCATATCATATCATATCCAAATTAGTTTTCACACCAATAATTAGAAAAATGTCTCAACATTGTGGTCCAGATCTTTTCCAATCATTGCTGTTCACACATTTTCTGAAGAAGAGTCTATGTGAGATAAAATATGTAAAATAAAGATTAGATGAATGAGAAGGCCTAATTTAAGAAGCACACAGATGAAATCAAATAATTTCCTTTGTATCACATCCAAAGTGGTGGTCCTTAATGACTGGTGTTATGTAAATTTACCCAGTACAAAAATAAGGAAATTTGTGTTTGTTTTTTGTTAACATTGCTTCTTGTCAATAATTCATTTACTATGAGAAAATCTGATGGCCTTCGTTAAAATAGGGTCACATTCGTAAGGAAAATGCATTTTGGAGTTGAGTATTTGGGTTGTGCGCTTCAAAAACATAAAAAATGGTCCTTTCTGCTCATGCCAGGCAGCTTATTCTGATATTGACTCTTGTTTGGTGTTTATTGGACTGGATAATTGAAGTTTGAAGAAGCAAGACATTGAAATTTCACAGTTTATTAATTTCACCAATAAGGGGCCTAGTGCTTCAGAGAACCTCATACAGCCAAATGAACCTGCCACCTCCTCCTCATACCAGTCACCAGGTCGTTTGCACACTGCTCGTCCTCAACCAGCATTTGTTGCCGGCTACCTAATGTGGTTGTGTTTGGCAATCCTAGAACATCCAAGCTGTGCCTGCCAAAGCTGATTTAAACAGTGTTCAGCAGGGCTGAGGTCAGGACAGCAAGCAACCCATTCCATCTTCTCCACTCACAAATTCTTGAGTTCGTCTCTGATAGACCTCTCTCTGTCCGTGTAATAGTTGGCATCTAGGGGGAAAAAGTTTAGTCAGTAAGCGTATTGATAAGGGGTTGCCACTGGCTGCAGCATCTTATATGACATATCTCTGGATTGAGATTCCCTTCAGTGATAAGAAATTTGTTCCAGAGAGGTAGATGAACACCAAAAAGCCACACATCACACTGCCCCCACAAAAAAAGCTGTTTGGTACTGGCAGAGGAGGATTTGGCAAGTTTTGCATGGGGACAGCCCACATACTCAACTCTGCTGCTTAATCCACAAAGGCATTTTCAGCACAAATTTGGCACCATTTAAGGAGGACGGGGCTTTATTGCCAAGAAGCACTGTTATAAAAAAGTAAAAAAAGGGACCGAACATAAATTTCCTTCCTTTATGTGGTAAGTTTATTAATATAAACATCTGCTCTGTGACAAAGCACTTTATGCTCCAGATTAGTTTCTTCATACAATTACTTCCACTGTTCATAAACCTTTGCTGACATTTCAGCAATATTTTACAGTTGCAGTAAAAAGTTGTGGTCAAAAGAAAACTTTCAATGCAGGCTTTAGGCATTTCACACCCATTCACAACTTACATCCAGAGACGAAGCCAGACTTTTATAGTTGGGAGGTCAGTGGGGGGCAAGTCTATTTTGGGGGTCCACAAGCTATGAGAATGACAATTAACACAATAACAGTACTTTAAATATATACAATGGTATGAAAAAGTGTTTGCCCCCTTTCTGATTTCCTATTTTTTTGCATGTTTTTCACACTTATATGTTTCAGAACATCAAACCATTTTAAATATTAGTCAAAGACAACATAAGTAAATACAAAATGCAGTTTTTAAATGAAGGTGTTTATTATTAAGGGAGAAAAAATCCAAACCTACATGGCCCAGTGTGAAAAAACTTATTGCCCTCTAAACCTAATGACTGGTTGGGCCACCCTTAGCAGCAACAACTGCTATCAAGCATTTGCAATAACTTGAAAAGAGTTTTTTTTACAGAGCTATGGAGGAATTTGGCCTCTCATCTTTGCAGAATTGTTGTAATTCACCCACATTGGAGGGTTTTCCAGCATGAACGGCCTTTTTAAGGTCATGCCACAGCATCTCAATAGGATTAAGGTCAGGACTCTGACTGGGCCACAAGTAGCCTCTTAAAAAAACCAAGGGCATCTGCCTAGCTGCAAATGGTAAAACCGGTACAATAGGTTTCTATAACATTTCCTGTAACTTTAGCTTCCATATTCTGGGTTTGTTTTGTTAAGCCACACAGAATCTTTAAATTACTGTACCTGTCCTGTTTACTGGTGAAGAATGAAGAAAGTAATGGGTAAGACATGGAGAGAAACAAAAAGACATGAGAGAAGCAGATACTGAAACAGAGTTTGTTTTGACTGATAGAGAGACAGCAGTATGACGCAGTTCGCACTTCAAACGTACGTGTAGATTGCATTTCAACGTGGGTTGTTTTATGCTTAGGTGAGGATTGTCTTTTTAAGTTTTGTTCTCTATGGCCCCTTTCAAACTTTGGTCATTTCCCCCTTTTAAATGTCATCCCAGCATTAAACCTGCTGCAACTATAACCCAAACTATCTGCTCTGGGTCTATGAATTTCCTTTAATATCTCATCATTTCTCTTCAGTGACGTCTCCATCTCTTCATCTTAGCCAAGCGTACATAATGGCACCAACCTTTAAACTGAAAACTGTTTGACCTTTGTATAACATGAACAGATTCCCCCCTCTCAAGGCTAATGTTTCCCCATATGGAATCTCACTGGTCTGTGATAGTTCTTGTGTGATTCCATGCTCCTATCTTAAGCAAAGAAGAACAGTTGTATCTCAAACATGTAACCTATGTGTCTATTTGGACTCAGATGATCAAAACAATACAAAATTTGTTCCAATTTATACTTTAAAAAAATCCTTTTGATTTTTCTATACTAATTTGTGTCAAAATTAATAGAGACTGAGAAATCTGTCATTTTCATATTTTCATAATTTTCATAACAGCGCTGGAGACACAGACACCCAGACCCAAAACGCCTTGACTGATGGTTGACAACAAAAACTGTGAGCTGGTACCAGAAGTTTATAACTACCCTAACACTGAAACTATGTTCAGACAAGATCTTTAGTTGGAAAGGCAAAAGCAAAAGCATTTTTGGAGGCATTTTGTCCATGAGGCAGACTAACAGGAAATGCCAAAGGAAATCAAGAAGTCCCTATGCAACCTTTGCTAAAGCATAGTAGTGAATCGACTAGCACAAGAAACTTGGTGAAGCTTATAAAATGCAAAAATTTTGAGATTTCCATTTTGAGATACCATATTACCAGAAACAGAATCTAGATAGGGTGGTTGTTGAATGTATTTGTTTTGATGACTCTCTTGTTTACACTGTTAAGAAATCTGTTTTCCAGTTACTTTTTCAAGCTTCATACATTCATAAATCATTTGAACCTTTTGAAAGAAGGTTCATGAATTTAAAAAATACCCCTTGGTGTTTTCAAAACCATGGTTATGGTTTTGAAAATACCCTAATGCCAAGGTGGTGCATGTATACCACTAATGCTCTTTGAGGCATTTTCATCGCTATGGGGTGACTGTGATTCAGTGGTAAGAATTGTTTTCTTACCATCCAAATGTTGTTGGTTTGATTCCAGCTTCCTCTTACATGTTGTGTTCCCCTTGAAAAGGCACTTAGACACAAACTGCAGGTTGCATAGCAGTGTTGGAATAACACCATTTACTGTGTATTTTACTGTGATATATAAGTTTAATGTTTTTTGGTCAGTTTTATTAAACTTGGAAAAATAAAACAGATCAATCACAAAAGGTTCAAATTTATAAACCTTTCAAACCCTTAGCATTTAGAGTAAGAGGGTTCCACTGTAATTAGCAGATATTAAAATCCCAAAAGAGAATGAAAGGTTAAATCTGTTTAATTTAAACCTTTGATATATTGACCTATTGAATAGTGTGATGGCTTCATTCCAAGATTTTCAGGCCTTAGAACTTTTTATACTGAAGGTTGTAGATTCTCCTAAGCTTACAAAGTGACTTCAGATCTCCAAATTAAACATAATGAATAATCTAACCATAATTAAAATTATGGATTGTTTTTATAGATTTCAAATGACTGCCCATTTGTCTAGAACAGAAAAAAGTGTGTGTATGTAGAGTGTGTGTGTGAGTGAGCATTTTTGGTGTGCATATCTGTATATTGCTGAATCTCATCGGACATCATCAATCAGTTTCTCAGCCTATACTGGCAGAGTGACCAAGGCAAAGCTGTCAGCTCAGAGTTAGAGGTTGCTGGCTGCTGTGAATAATGAGACATTCTGTCATTTAAATATCTGAAGTCTTGTTAAATGCTACTTAACAAGACGTGATGCTTTGTACATCCGCTGGGATGCTCAGACTCTACTCAGAGACAGTCATTTTAGTGAATGCTTTTCACTTCATCCTTTCTGCTGATGTGGAGAACTATTCTAACGGTTTTTTTGCCATCTTTCATGACTCCACTAAACTTGCATGCTCAAAATTTGTTACGAAGAAAACAAAGTACCGCATAAAAAGTTCAAGTCCGCACCAATTTGCAGTTACAGTGCTGTTTTGATAAATTTTAGTTGCTATCACCATAATATATGCATACACACACCTTTGTCCAGAGTTCCCAGACATTTGTTCAATTAATATTCATGTCACAGTTTGGCTCATGGCTCAAGGTCAGGGGATCGACCTTGGGATTGCACTGAGTGCCAGGATGCATTCCTGTAGTTTTCCCCTCCCACTGTTACTTTCTCAGAGGTTTTATCTGTTGCTTGCAGATACCAAATACATGACCTGCTCAAGTTTTTAAGGTTGTGTGAATAATGTGGTCACAAGATTTATGGTAGGCTTAGATTAAATGGCTCAGTCAGGATTTAAAGTTTCTCTTGAGAAATATGCAACTCTATTTAAATACGAGCAGTCTTAAAAATCTAAAAATAAATCTTAAAGACACACTATTGCCAAAAGTGTTCGCTCATCTGCCTTCTCACACATATGTTTGAGTGACATCTCATTCTTAATCTATACAGTCTAATGCAATGCCAATCCACCTCTTACGCCTGTGGCAGTTACAATCTTCTAGGAAAGCTGTCCACAAGGTTTAGAAGTGTCTTTCATAGGACTTTTAACTAGTCTTCCAGAAGTGCATTTGTGAGGTCAGATACTAATACAGGATAAGAAGACATGGTTCGCAGTCTAACTCATCCCAAAGGTGTTTTCTGAGGTTGAGATCAAGACTCCTTGCAGACCAGTCAAGTTCTTCCACACCAAACCAACTCATCCATGTCTTTAATGAACTTGATTTGTGCAATGGTGCTCATTCAAGTTGGAACAGGAAAGCCATCCCCAAATGGTTTACATAACACTGGGAGTTCCTGGAAATAGCCCAGGAACTTTCTTTCACAAATTTTTGTAAAAGCAGTTTTCATTTTTAAATATGTGATTTTATACACTTTTGGTCATGGAAGTGTTCAAACAACTGAATTTAATGATTTGGAGCAATGATCCAGTACTTTTAGTAATATAGTGGATTTTCAGTTTTCTGAAGTGGGGTTGTGAGAAGAACCAAGGAGAAGACGGTGTCAACTCTTTGAATGTGAGATGCATTCAGTGCTTTACTTACAAATGATGTTGTTATGGGCAATCCTCAATGTTCTATTGAATGCATCCAATTTTGATGATCATTGTATTTCTCAGTTTTTTTTTTTTTGTGGCTCTAGTGGCCTTTATTTGATAGTAGAGTGACAGGAAGGTGGGTTATAAGAGAGGGGAAAGACACTCTGCAAAGGTCAGCAGGCCAGGATTCAAACCTGTGACAGCCAGTATACAGGTTGCATGCTCTACCCCCTGGTGGAGGCTGCACTATACCACTACTTTGTCCCACTAAATATGATGCCCTGGATAGTGAGATAGAATGTTGACACCTTCAAGTACACATGCAGCACACCTGAAAGTAGGACTATTTCCACAGAAACTTGTCTGAATCATACTGAAGGTAGTAAATGACTGACAGCTAATATCCTTCCATCAAACCATCAAAACTATGGATCTGCTGCAAGATATCCTAAAGCTGTGCTGAAAACCTGAGGCAGTAATGGAAGTTCTCATGGGCCAGTGCAACAGTCGGTTACTATGGAGACTGAATGGGGACTGATGGATGACATATGACCAAGGAGTTGCTGACCAAGGAGTTGTACTTACTTATTGCTTAACTCTGCATGTTGCTGGGGCATCAGAAGATGTGACAGTGTTTGCTCCCATCCGTAGCCCTGTTTGATCTTCTAATATCTAAAGGAAGACATTACTTCAGCAATTTCATCCTGAAAAGATTTATTCAATTTTATTTCATATTTTCATTTGAAAGGACAGTGAATTGCTTCTACATCTCCTTAAGCACAGAATATCCATGTAATCGGAGGTTTCTGAAGCAGTGCAAGAGGAGATAGCTAAAGCCCATTCTGACAAAAAACAAGAACGATGTATGAGGAGCAGCTGGCTCCCTCACTTTTCTGACACCAAGACCAAGTTGGTTCACAGTGCATTGGTTAATGTTAATCTGCATTGCGATGTTAAAAAGGTATTTAAAAAATTTTTTTTTGATCTCTATGGAACGGTTTTTAAATTATTTTCATAAATGGTTTCAAACGGTGACCCAATACTGTCAGCATAGTGAATGTTGACGTCTCTGAAGACAGATAACTAAGAAAGCAACACATTATGTGGTTGTAGAACAGGTTGTGTTTTGCTGAACTTCTAAGGTTAAAACTTAACAGTATTTGATGCAAAGCAAAATCAAATTGTTCAGATCTTCTGGTTGCCTTCTCCAAGAAGCACTTATCCTAGCAACTCTATCAAAAAATTCTCCCTAAATTTCCAGTTGAGATTGTGCTGTCTACAGGAGGTAAAGTGCTGGCTAATCATAAATACCTTTTTTATGTAAAAATCCAGAGAGTTTGTTAAGTCTTGTTCACAGCTGAGATACAAGAAAGACAGCAGGATGATTGCAAATATTTTAAACAGTTTAGAGACCTAAGAGTTTGGACAACCTTGTGGTGTCCCTTTTGTTCTGCAATGTTAAATTATGGATACAAAAACCTCATTAACAGAACAGAAGCAGACCTCACAGGTATTATGTGTGCATAGCTGCATCAAGGTTTGTCCACCTCAAACTGTCCAGTCACAGTCTCCTCATCAGTGACCAGCTAATTCTTTTTATTTTGCCTGTGAATCACTAAATCCCCTTTAACTCACCATAAATCGATCTCCCCGCTTCTTCTATCTTTCATTCTTGCACGCTCCTCCTCTCCATTAAGAAGTGACCTGTCCTTGTCTCCTTTCATTTAACACGCACAGAAATCCAATCACCATCCAATTGTCTGTATCTGTGAAATATTTTGCTGGTATTAGATGACAGAAATAGCTGATTTTGTGATTATTGTTTACCACTGTGTGTTCATGTTGGGCCTGCAGCTTAGACATGAAGTTGAATGGGGGGATGTCCAACTCCTTGTGAAAATAAAGGAAAAGTTTGTTTTCTTTAAAATGGGGTTGTGCAAAGAAGTTATGTGTTGTAAGTCGCTTATTTTCATCCTGGAGCTGTCAGAATAATTTCAGTTTGGAAAATCATAGGGAGTAATTTTAGATTTTTAATACAAACTCTTAATTTTTATTTTATTTCTTTTGAATTGTTATTTTATCTGCTTATTATTTATCTTTGTTTATAATTAATTCACAGTTTTTTTTATACTGCATGCAGCCCTTAAATCAAATGTTTTTTTTTTGTTGTTGTTTTAAATGTGCTATAAAAAAAAATTCACAATGAATTTCACTTGACTTTGAGCTAAGTTACCTACTTATTGGAGTACCAATTTCACTATGAATTTACACTATGTAAAATATACAACCAAAAATGTCATGTGGTTCAAATATTTTTTTTTACTGTAATTTTTCACACCATGTATTACTTGTATCAGTGAGATTTTATTTCATGTCCTATAGACCATTCTCCACATGTTCAATGTACAATACTGTGTTCTGGTAGAATTACATTTCGCACGTCTGATTAAGTATCTGTTGTAAATCTGATCCATAACATGTCATGGGTTGATGAGTTGAAGGCTTGAAGTTGTTTAAGCCATCAGAAATTCTTCCAAGATGGCCATTTTAAGAGTAGCTGTGAGTTTGACTTCTCATTAGAAATAGGCCGAATGTTCTCTAAACCAAAATTGCTCTGCTGATGTTTATTGTAAGCAAGATACTGATGATTTCCATCTACACCATATAATGGCAGTTTAACAAAAACCCTGAACTATTAATTTTAGTCAACTGTTTTACAAGATGTTCTGTGCATTTTAACCAAACTACGTTTCCAGTTCAAAACAACACTATTTATGCTGGAAATTTTCAGTTACCCTCTCTTTCTGAAATCTAACCAAATAAGACCAAAGAAACAATGTTAAGGTTCCATATTTTTAATTTATTACTTGAAAACAAATCAGACTGAATTAAGATTTACACACATTAAACATTTTTAAGCTGGAGTGTGTGTGTGTCGATCCAGGAATACTGTCACCTCAACATTTCTGAACCATGGATATGTGCAACCAAACATCTCACTAGAGCAGGTAAAATATTCAGTGTCTACCTCATTGGCCGTTATATGGAATATTTTGCTTTTTATGAGTCTGAATTACAATAAATCATTCTCTATGTTTCCTCCAACATTGACAAAGTAGTTTTACTGAATACATCTAAACAAAAGGTTTAAATTATGATAACCAAAGTTAAGTTAAAGTGGCATCCTGGAAGCCATTCTATTGCCAGATAGAAAACACAAAAATGTAATTTCTGACGACTGAGTTGGATTTTGCTTTCAAACAGATTCTGAATATATCATTTAGTCAACTATATATATATATATATATATATATATATATATATATATATATATATATATATATATATATATATATATATATATATATATATATCTGAATTGAACTGATGTTGAATTATTCAATGATGATCTTATGTATTAATTTACGGTTTGGGCCATTGTTAATAACTGCAGGCTTGACAACATTCAGTTCAATTAATTATAGACAAGGTAGATTTGTTATTCCATCTTCACTTGCTCTCTTTTTTTAGCTTGTTAGCTTGTGTTGAAGCTAAAGAGCTGTTTTAGTTTAGCTGCAAATTAAAACAGTGGACCCATTGCAACATGAGGTTATGAATCTCTTTGTCTCCTTCTGGTTGAAAAGAGACCCATGGTCATGCTGAACTGAAGCGTGAAACTCAGAAATATGAGTAGCAAATGTAAACTGTAGAAATTTGGACAAGGTATTTTAGTGTTCTCTCTCAAAAATCCTGCTTGCCTTCAAATATGGTTGTCTTCTTCCTCAGACTATTCTTTCTGTGCTCAGATTTAATGTGTCCTCCGCAAATCTCTTCTAACTTGAATTCTGCTCATTGCGCTCAAGCTCAAGCTGTCTCTGCCATATTCAGGGAGCATTTTATTGTGTAATTAGCAGGAGACTTATATGAGACCAGCACAAATTTGAATGATTATTTACAGTTAGTCCTAAATTGGTTAACTCCCACAGCAAATTAGGTTTACTGGCAAAATATAAAATCTAGCAGCTGTTTGCACTAAACAAATCAAATGATCTAATGTTATTAACATTACAAGTGGTTTCTCCAACTTCAGCACAAATGCCATTTTTAATTATTCCTGCAGTCTTAACATTATGTAACCCCCACATGACAAGTATTTCAGTACTTAGTAGAGCACCTTTTACTTTTATGACCTGCTGCAAATGTGATCCACAGCCAGACAACAAGTTCTGGCAGTGTTTCTGAGGAATCTTAGTGCCCTCCTGTTGGGCAAAGGCATCCAGTTCATTGATATTCTTGGGTTTGTGTGCTGCAACTGCCTTTTTCAAATCGCACCAGAGATTTATCAAGCGAGTTCAAGTCAGGCGATTCTGATGGTTACTCTTGTATATTCCTGGAGGTGTTCTGAAACAAGCTTTGGTGAACTTTGTGATATGGTTGAGATCAGTGTCCTGTTTGAAGATTCAAAGACACCCAAGCTTCAGCTTCTTCACACTCATAAACAATATGACATATTCCCAGAATTTCTTGACACTAAACTGAATTTATTTTGCCCTCCACAAGCCACAGATTTTCAGTGCCAAAAGTAGTAAACCAGCCCCGTATATCACTTACCCATCACCAGGTTTTTACTGTGGATATTTTGCTAAGTTTTTTCCCAACAGAGAGCAAATTTTTCCTCCTACTCATTCATAGTTCGTTTTTCTTGTCCTTTTTGGTCAGTAGAGGTCTACGAGTTCAGGCATAAAGCTCTTCAGTTTTTAGTTGATGCATCACTGTGGAAACTGAAACCTTAGTGGCTACTGCTATGCTGCATCTCACAGAGGCCAGGCTAGTTTGCATAGCCACCAGTGATTGCGGATAAATGGTTTTCCTGTATCGTTAAGTTGTTTCTCCACCATTAGCATATTTAGCAGCAAGTAAATGAGGTTGAGTGACAGCACTAAGACCTTCCTCTTGGCTCTGATTGGTTGGTTTTGGTTGGGAGCAGTGCGTTTCTTCAGATTGCAAAAGAGGCTCAGGGAGGAGGTGGAGGAGATCGATCTTTTCACAGATTATCTCTCTCATAACATATTGTCACAACATGGTGACAATTTTAATAAATATGTAAATAACATATTTTTGTAAAAGTTACATACTGCAGCTTTAAGAGGTTTTGACCATCCGCCTCCTTTGGGATTGGTGGCAGTCGTTGACAGCTTCCTCTTTTCACAATGCTCAGGCGTTGCAGTCACTGTTTCTTTACATTTATATTGCTCAACTCTTTGCGTCCATTCAGAGTTGTCGCAATGTTTTTGTATATTTTTCTTGTTTGTGCTAGGCAATGACCCTGTCTGAACTTTTAAAACAATTTTCTTGACTTGTATATCCAACATAAACTGTTACATTACCACCAACACTCCAGGTATTTTATGTGTTCTGATGCAACTACCTAATGCAACTAATCCAGCCCTATTGACTGGTTGGATCAAGTGTGCCTGAGATAACAGCTGTTTTACAAATGTATGTTTTTATTAAGAATTTTATTTAGGAGGTTGAATAATTTTGAGACTGCAATAGCCATTCAAATTAGAATTTATTGTTGAACTTGAATACAAATCCCTCTAAAATCGGCTTTATTTAATATTTAGGCTGTCTTTTGGTATTTTTTATTTTTTATTGCAATCACCTGAGCAAGTTAGAATTTTGGGAGTTGTGACTGAATAATTTTGGATGAAACTGTATGTCGTTGACATTGATGGATACGTCTTCCTGGCAACAAGTTGCTGAAATGTGTCTAATTCCGGTTCAGTAGCAGTACTTGCATGATTAGCACTCTGAGTGAGTCTTGCCTTCTGCCACCCCCTGACCTATTAAAATGCAGGAAATTGCCCAACATTCTAGGGGGGGAGGCAATGAAGTGTAATGCAGTCTTGCTGAAAGTGAGGAAGCCAGTCTCATTATTCTAAATAGCAAGCAGGGGTTGCCTACTCAACACAAGGTGGTGCCAACTCCCCAATGACTGCACATATATAAAAACACTCAAACTTGTTCAGGGCACAACTGACAAATGTACTATTTTCTTTTTTAAAAGCAGGTTTTCTCCCCTCTTAAATGCCGCCCTGGACAACTGCCCATTTGTTTCATATCAAAACCCACCACTGATCAGATGTCAACGAAATTATGCAAGAGTATAATGATCAGTACAATGAAAGAATGCTGAATGCTCATGCTGAAAAAAGGGCATAAACAATGAAATAACAAGGTAAGAGATAAACAAGTTGTGTACAAGATGCCTTGGAAAACGAGCTGTAGTATGTTGATAAAGCTCGAATATAGTGTAGAAAACTATGTTATCAAAGTAAGGTTGTCGCTGATTAGGACCTGCCAAAGTAAGAGAGGCAAAGACAGAGAAGAAGAAATGAGAAGAGAGGAAGAAGGATTGAGACAAGGCTTCCCAGAGCATGTGAGTATTTATAGATCAGAAATAGACAGAACCTCTGCCTGGCAGCAGCAGTGTGCTTCTTGTTGCTATTGCTGATGTCTCTGTAAACATACAGCATGTCTCTGACTCAATGAGGAACATAAGGAGAAGAGGTGATTTAGAAACTGAAGGTAGAGAGGTAGGCAAAACCAATATGATGAGTAAAATAGATCTGCATGGCTGAAACCAAATGTAAGTCTATATATCAAAGAGAAAATGAGATTCAAAACAACGCAATTCATAATTAGGCCATTTAGATGTTCCAAGATCTAAAGTCGGATCAGATCAATCTGCGTTCACAGCTCGCCTACTCTCTCTCTCTCTCTCTCTCTCTCTCTCTCTCTCTCTCTCTCTCTTTCTCTCTCTCTATGCGCGTGCGCTCATGCCAGTCTGCGCGAGAGAGTGTAGACCAAGAAGCACGCGCTTGCTCCACTCAGCTCGTGGAAGCAGAGAGCGCACAGAGCAACAGCCACAAGGAATAACTAAACACACAGCTTCCTACTTTTCATCTATGGGACTTCAAATATGATTTATTAACGGTAGCGTACTTGCAGCCATCTTCTGTCAAAAAAGAAAAATTTTAAAAGTCTTATTTTTTTTTCAACAAGAAACTCTAATCTGCCAACTGCTTACCACAGTTCCACATACCGGCGCATACTGGGAATATGAAGCAGAAAAACCGTGACCAAAGCTTGTCGGAGTCCAGAGAGCTGGATGGATCTTATGACCAGCTGACGGGTGAGTGAACCCCGCGCTGAATTTTGAAATTTTAACATCTGGGAAAATATTCAATAGTCTTAAAATAGTAGCTTCGCCAAGAACTTCAATTTTTTTCCCCCAAATTGTAACAACCTGTTCCATAATCATCCGTCAATTAAACGAAAAAAAAAAAAGAAAAAAAAAAAGAAAGAAACATGGATATTTACACGTTTTGGACTAAGACTTGCTAATTTTGAATATGTTAACTTATTTTGATCAGACTTTGATATACGGCTAACGTCTTCCCCTTTAATTTATTTTACTCCTTCAGTAGTTAAAGATTTTCCCTAAAGGTTCAAACAGCAACAATAAAAACTATATCTATTTTTAACTTACTATATTGAATCTTTTCTCTTAGTGTTGCATGGGATTGTTCGTAATGTTTGGTGATTTATTTATTTTTTCTTTTAAAGTTTTTATGAATAAAAGTGCGACATTTGTTGGCTTGGCTCAGCTGTGGGAGACCACCTTTTATTTTGTGAAAAGCGCTCTTTGTTGAAAATACTTGTCCAGCCCGGAAAATTAAGCAATTCTGACCACATTCAGCTGCTTTTTGGGGAGTTCCCACTTCAAAGAGAACTCTCATATCTCCGTAGGTTTCCCGTGGTGTTAAAACTGAAATTATTAAAAAAATAACGATAATGCATGAATTAATTCTGTAGCTGCAAACATCTGAACGAAATGTTGATTTTCAGGGGTTCTTTCTTCGGGTTGAAATCTAGCTCCAGCCATGTCAGATTCCTGATGTGAAACAGTGTTCGCGGTCTGTTTACACCTGTGGTGTGGTTGATGATACAGAGGAGACCTATAACACTTTAAACTCATGACCAGGTAATGAGCTATTTTATTTATTGCCAGGGTTGACGCCTGTTGACTGTGTGAGCTGAGCTGAGCACTCTATTCAGGAGTTGTCAAGGCAGGCAGTTTTGTCAGGGAAATAGCTATTGTTCACATCCTTTGTTTAAAGGAGTTTTGTGATCAGAGGTCTACAAGGGCAAAAATTTTATATTATTTCCAGGTTATAATAATTTTGCCACAGTGGAATGGTTATACAACATACAAGATTTTGGTGTGCAAGTTTGAAATTAAAGCATCTTTTTACTCTATGTTGCATGACCAAAATTACAGGTAGAATGAATAACACTGATCAAATCTTCCTTAAGCGCTCCTTTTAGTGAGTGGGATATAAGAAGCAACAACTTAAGTATTTCCTTAAAGGTGACAAGTTAGAAGAAAGACAAATGGACAAGTGTAAGGATTTGAGAGTTTAACAACAGACGTGATCACTGGGTAACTGGATCAGATCTTCTCCAAAACAGCAGCCCTTTTTTGGTGATTCTATCAATCAAATGTGGTCCAAGGAAGTATCCCTGATGCACTTTGGGAGCGAAGGCTGGCCTGTGTGGTTCAGTACAACAGATGAGCTACTGTACTTCAAATTTCATACTACATCTATGAAGCTTTGCAGACCAGTAAGGCTCTCCATGCCGTCCCCTGTCCAGGCATGAAACCAACAACAGACGCGTAAGCATCAGAGGAGGACTATGAAGCAATGAAAGAAGGTGATCTTGTCTGAACAATCTTTCACATTAAAATATGGCTCTGTTAGTGTCATGCCATCTAAATATATATATATATATATATATATATATATATATATATATATATATATATATATATATATATATATATATATATATATACTCCATTTATATATATTTATTTTTATTAAACCACACACATTTGACATTGGGTGGATTAAAACGAAATCCCAGCAACCTCAGTTATAGTTGTATGTTGCATAATCACTCCATTCTGGAAAAAGAGTGCTAGAATAAATCTACTAAACCCTAAAGTAGATATGACTTCCAAGCCCATGACAGATATATCAACTCTGACTGAAACCAAATAAAATCTTTGTTTTCATTAAGCTTAAAAACATTACCGGCCTTCAAAGTGAAGTAGTCCACTTCCAGACCTACTAATAGGAAATAATGGGTGATTAAGAAAAAAATGTAGACAGTAAGACAGACATGAAAACAGACAAACACATTTTAGTTTTCATAGAACTGCAACATTTTCCTTGTAATGACTTGCAGATCCTGTTTCATACACACTAGGTTATTCCACTTTGCTTTAACAGTCGATCTCCCATGTGTGGTTGTCCACATGAAGTCATTATGCTTTTTAAAAAGTTGAATAATGAGTGAAAAAGAGCAGCAATAAGTTGCTCACGGTGCTGGAGCAATTTACTTCTTGCAGAGTTAATGACTTTTTCAAAGATGTGAATAGCATGGTCAATTCATCTTTGTAAGACACTGTCAACTCTCCAGCATGCTTATCCCTGGTGGTTTACGTAGTTATTAAGGCTTGCTCTCACAAGAAGTCGATATTGTGAAGATGGGTTGCAGATGAAGATGTGGAGAAATATGTCTTGTTTTTTGTGTGTATACCATTTTTAGACTATAGGTGCAGGTGATTGCAAAGTGCCTCAATATTCACTATGTTTATAAGTTTGTAATTCTGACATAACTACACGAGTATTTAAGCTAATATAGTTCATTTTGCATAATATTGAGAATGACTATGGTCATTAAACAAAATCAAATCTTCAAAGGAACCAGGAGTCTCATTAATTCAGAGCAAGCTTAAATGAGTTACACACATCACATATGGTTTATAAATTTTATCTCAAATTTGTGCACATGAGAACAGAGTCTGTGGTCAGAGTTTATCACCAGCTCTTCCTCCTATCTGTAAACATGTCGTTTGGATATACTTTTTGCAGATCTCAGAACTACTTACTTCAATAATTTAATAAATGCTTAAAAAGGGGGAAATGTTTGAGGGTTACAGATGTTGCTTTTTATACTTTATTACTGATTTACACATGGCTTGTTAAAATACTGAAAACGGTGTTTAAATCAACTGTAAACTCAACCTCTTTGAGTGGCATAACGGATTTAAGACTCATCTGCTGTCTCGATGCTTACCTACACTTGATGTTGTGGACACAAATCAGGGACAGTAAGCTAACAAAGTCATTATTATCTCATATGAGATAAAAATAGTCATTTTTATCTCATAAACTCAGCATAGTATAACATTAAAGACATAATGTTTTGTTCAGACAGGGATGCCTCCAGATAATTTTGTAAGGCCAGATGGTGATAATCTTGGGGAGGCACACCAAAACCAAAATCCATAGCAGAATTTCAGGAGTTTTGTTCTGTAGTTGTTAAATAAAATTGAGGGCAGATAATCAAAACAGGTACAGCATAAAAAAACTAAATGCTGTATATGTATAATATTATGCACAACATTTCTCACAAGACATTCAAGACGGGTACAGTGAATCTACACTTGTTTTGTAGAGACTACAGGTAGATTTTATTTACTTGTCATGGTTTAGTGCCTAAAAGTGATTCTTCCTTTTTTAAGATTTATTTTTATTTTTAAACAAACGTTTAAAGATGCAGCAATCAATAGACCAAAGATCAAAATTATCATCAGGTCAAATACTGAAAAATTAGATATTTTTCTCATATTAACTGAATACCTCAGAACTAAAAACTCAAAACTCATACCATTTTATGTTTACAACCAATTTTATGCATTTTTAAAAATTAAATACAAGTTCAATTAAATGATTAGTGGCTTTGATTAATAAATTAGGATAATCTTACCATACCTTCATTTTCTGTTGGGTTCAAACAACTACCACTATCAAGGAGAATGTAACACATTTTCTTCTTTAATAGACCATTGAGAAAAACCTCCCAGAATCATTAAGACATTAAATAAAAGCAAAATTGATATCAGACAGAAAAAGCCAGATTGCTGCATTGTTATACAATATTGATAAAAAAAACATATATAACTCAAAAAGACAAATATATTCACACTCAGCAAAGGGAATCAAGACTTTCAAATAAAATTGTATAACACAGCACCTACATGTGGATTTATGCAAGGGAAACATTTTATAAATAATTTCTGTTACTCTGGTTTGTTGTTTTGTTTTGTGATTGGCTGAAACCTCTAGTCCATTCTTTGTGCACTGCTGGAAATAAGCTACAGACAAAGTCCTCTGACATCATTAAGTTAGTATTAATATGATTCATAAAAACAACAGAAAAAGGTGACTAAGCAGCATTTTATGGTAGGAAGATCTCAAATTGATGCATTTGCATATGATAGTTTCATGTATTATAACAAGTAAGATAAAAAGTGTTGCAGCATGATGTTAGCACATTGTTTGTGAACACGGAGGTGGCTTTTTCCTCTGTGTGTGTGTGTGTGTGTGTGTGGGAAGGACCACTACAGGTGAGTCATCCCTCTTACTTACCAACGACTTCTGAGTGCGAGTGAGTGTGGTGAGAGTGTGTGTATGCGTGCTTAAAGTAAAGCTGACCTGTGTTGCCTAAAGGCAGCGTGGGTGGTCTCCAATTCCAATTTGAGAGAAAATGTAGCCCCTCTAGAAATAACTCCCTCACAGGTTGCCTAGCCGTAATGAAATGAGCTCCGCGGTGCCTTCGCATGTGAGTGTGTGTTAGTATGGCATTCCCTGTTGTCTTTCAGGGTGCTGGTTGAGAGATGAGAAGTAATTATAGATGTGCGCTGCAGTACAGCTGCAGTACTTCCCCTCACAAGCCACAATTAGGACCAATATCACCTGCACACACATGAGAGTAAACACACACCTAATATCTTATACTGTTTGCAGCTTTCATGTCAACCCTTACTGTCAAATCCTCTGAGTCCGGAATATTACCTAAAGTCTGTGAGCGTTGGTTGGTAGCTGTGCTGTCAATTATAGTTTTTTGTTTAATTCTAAAACTGTACATTTCTTGATGTTGGGAAGATATATAGTCAGAAAGCTGCATTTATGTTTTAGGATTTAAAAGCGTAGTATTATGTAAAATCAACTTTTTTGAGCTTTACATCTTGGTATAATGTTATTCCCTCATCAAAAATATACCTGGAGTGTTGCCTTGATTTTTACATGTTTGAGAAAGCCTTTAATCTCCTGTGGCAGCCATTCAACTGAACAAAACCCTTGGATGGACCCAGCGCCACCTTCGGAGTGTAGCTCCTGCTTAGAGCTGCAGTTTCCAAGCTTCCAAGCGTCTGCCTCACAGAGCAGCCCTCCCACGCAACTTCCCCACTCAGCTCTTTCAGACTAGAAAGCAGCAATTAGTAATCACCTGGTGGAACTGCGCATCTGCTGAGTTCATTATACAAGCTACTTCTCAGCGACACACTGATAAAACGTTGTTAAAAAGTTAATAGAGTGATATTATGATGACTTCCTGAAGGCGGCGTTTCAGAAGGAGCAGGAGTTTTTAAAGAGAAAGAGTCCCAAATTCAAGGCGTTAAATTACAAATTCAAATTTCTTTTAAGTCATATTTGATACATACAGCATTTTTGTAACAACTGAAGGTATCATAGTTATTTGATTGTGCTATAAAATGTGCTATAAAATGGCACTATGAAAATACATAATACTGCCCCTTTAAATATTTTACATGAATTTCCTGCTTTTTTTCTTTTTTTTTCTGATTTATTTTGACTTTGTCCTGAGATTATGTGTCAGATCCTTCCTGTCAGAGTCTTATTTTGTCAATTTATTGTTCGTTCCATTCATGGGCTATGTTATTAGTTCATCTCACAGTTTTTACAAATACTTCATCAGGTACCTAAAATTTAGTGGCTTAAGTTATCAAACATGTGGAAACCGAGCATTGCAATGTTTAATGTTTAATTTGGCATTCAATCATGTACTTATCATGATAGAAACTGTTCATACATGTTTATGACTTTACATTTTCTCTTATAACATCTTGTCCAAGCTCCGAAGTGGCATAATGGCAGAATTCAATTAAAGGTTTTCAACAAGGGTGCATCAGTGGCTCAGCACGTAACTGAAATCGGCTAATTTAAAGTTTGACTGATGTCCGGCAGTCAAAAATGAAATTTCCTTCCAGTCATTGAACGCACCATGACTGACTTCTACTTATGAAGTATTTTTTCCAGTCTGCAAGCAGGTCATAGCTGAATGGTAGTAATACATTTTTGTGTGGACATTTTTACTCAGATAAAGTTCTGCAGGATATCAGGAAAACATGTAGTTGTGAAGATATTGCTGAATATCACAATAACAATGATTAATCTCGTTTTCCTGCCTCCTTTCTTTCCCTTTCATTGCAGCTTCTCCACTGTCCTCTGTGAACTTTATCATCTCATCTAAAAATACATATATGGCATGTATTAAGGCATTCAGAGTGTGAATGGATGGCACTATAAATATATTTTGTGCTATGACTAAATATTACATCCAAGGAGTACTTTGCATTTGTGATATTGCACACATTGATATTGCCATGACAAGTGTTATGTGATATATTGTTCAGCTCTGAAAAAAAACCCAAATTAATTCAGCTATGATATAATTGTTTTCTGAGCCATACTGTTTATTTTGAAGGTGAAACAAAGTTCTGGTTTGCTGTGGTAAAGAAACTAAGTAGGATGGAAGGAGCAAATATGCACCTCATGTGCTAACAAAATATGCAGTTGCAGAATTTTTGTTTTAAGGTTTTCAATTGTATAATGTTAATTTTGCCTTCTAACAAAATTTTGAAAGTATCCAAAATTAGTCAGAGAGCTCTTAAAAAAATTTGGGAATCAGAATTTGGTTCAGAATCTCCACTCTGGAAACACCATAAAACAGAATAAGGAGATTGACACACAGTATCTTAACACATTTTTTCATCCAGACAAATCCAAGTAAGTTAAACAATTAAAACGGCAACCTTATCGTTGGTGCAAATAGAAATAGACATCTGAACTTAGGTTGTAGGAATAGATGTTTTACACATTTTTCCATCATATGTGGTATACATGCAACAAAAAAAAAAAAATCCATCTGAGATTGGAGCTGGTCAGCTTCCCCTTGCTCTGATCAGTCATTATCAGATTAAATTCTGAAATAACAGATTTTTGTTTTGCAATACATTAAATGCATCAAAACTAACAACACCTACTATTTTCAGTGTATAACATGTAGGCTATTTTAAAGTACCTTTTGAGCTTAGTTAAAATTAGATAAAAGTTAGGTTCTTATTCAAAACTACTAACTCTATCAGTGAACCTGTGGTATATTTTGGAGCATCTCTAAACTATAGACCAAACTGTAAAATGTTAACTTCTGTAAACTATAGATTTTTTTAAAAAGTTAAAGGTATTGCAAAAGTTGACTTTTTGAAATAATTCATCAGTGCATTCCCTATTGTAATATTTGGCGCACATGACAGATGTCCCATTGACAAACAGCCTTTATGTTGCCAACAGCAAGTGATTTTGAATTATGAGCACATGCAGTAAGTATGCCTGAGGAATTCAGCTGCCCTTCAATGTCACTGTTTCTTTTCTTCTTAGTTTCAGTTTGGACAACAGTGTTATACTCCTCTTTGGTATGTTGAGCAGTCTCCTCCTCACTGTCTGGCTTAAGATACAAGCTTTGACAACCTTGACACGTCACATAGTTTCAGTGTGTGACAACTGAGGTGCCTGTGTGTAGAGTCTTGTCGTTAAAAAATTCAAGATATCCAAGGTACATAAAATGGCAGTACTTTTAGTCGAGTGACTCGACTTGGTTATGTTGTCATAAATGTAACAAAATTTAGTTAAAAATGTAACAAAAATTAAAGCCTGTAGTTTATCTGTAAATGTTTAAACATTTGAATTTTAATATTTGAAAAGCTGCACAGCATTTAAACACTGTACCTATGAATGTGTCAGACCATGTACAGTGTGGCCAGGGTATAAACAGGCTAGACAATGATCTCCAATGCTCAGATCTCCACCTGAGATTTCCTTAAAAGCCTCAGTTCCCAACCCTTAACACACAAAAACGCCCATCAGAAACACTGAATTGGATTCATTTTATAGGGTGACAATTTTAAATGTTTAGCTTTTTCTTGATTGCATGTTGATAGCATGCAACGCTATCAATGTAAAACAGTTATCATAGTTAAGTAGGGACTGCATTTTTCAATCTCAATAAATTTATATGAAATATAAATTATTGTTGTATTTTTCTTTGTTTTCTCTTTTTCAATGAGTTTTCTTTATTTGTGGCAGCTTATTACACACAGAGAATGTCCCAAGTACATGTGTCAATGGAAAACAAAGTTATTTTATTACACTTTTACCAATATTAGTGAGAAGCTAATGAATGATGTTAAAATTTCTGACACTGTGATGTGTCTGTCCAGGCAGACTTGATTTAGATGAAGAAAGATAATTGTGAGCAAAGCTAAACGTGTCGAGGTGAAGGTTTCCACTGGCCTGGAAGCTGCGTGACAACCTCAGCTGTGTGACAGAGGAAGAACTCATCCTACATTACATTAATTTGGTTGAATGAACTGAATCATGAACATAGACGGCTATAACAGATCTTGGTATAGCACTTTTTGCTGGCAGCAAGAATCTTAATGACCACTGGCACTCCTTAAAATACTTGATTTAATGCAGCATCGCGTGTGCCAAGACATCCATGGCACATTTGTCTCATTGTGGATCCTGTCTCTGCTGAGGTTGGAATCACTGATTTGACATGAAACAGTCCCTACATGGAGGGGTACTTAGAATAGTTCACATAGGTTTACCTGTCACAGTGGTTACATCACTGAAGGGGCAAAAAGGATTTGGATGATAGAGAATGTGAAGAAGTGAACATGGAATTCTCTCAAAACCACAACCGTGAAACATGTCACACAGAAATATGCTTGCATAACAAAATACAATTATTTTGCTTAGTTTTGCTAAATTATTTGTTCTTAGTGGCTATATATAAATCTATTAAATTTATAACCCTTATGTGATTGTCAGTAACAATTTAATATTGCCTTCCTTTGCATCTGATGGCATACGTGATTTGATCCCCAGTTAAGCCAAACTACCATTAGTTTATGGGACTGTAAAAAAAATGACATGACATGAGCATCACACCTTAAAGACATAATATATCTTGTACACTGGAGCTGCTCCTATGAAATTTATTAAAAATGTCAATGAAATGTTGTGGCAATAACTCGATAATGATATAACTTAATTTCATGCTATACTGTGCAAACACCCTGTCTGAACAGATGAAGATTCACTCACCTTGGCATGCCAGATGTTTGAAGTGGCTTTAACATCAAGGCAATCCAACGTATTTTCTGAAAAAATTAAGCTAATAATTATTTAACCCCTTTGTGGTGATTAGATTGTTAGTTATAGAAAATGAGACAGTGTTATCACACCAAAAGGAACTTATTCAGTCCTGGTGCTGTTGCTCACTTTACTTTCAATACACCTACAATACAAAATAAAGAGGCATTAATTATGCACAACACATAACCCATAGATAAGTCAGCACTTGATGTTTCACAGAATGATTTCTATGCCTTTGAATGCCATCTTACTGTAAAAGCCAGATATTTACATATATTGTATAAAACACAAAGTTTTATCTCTTACTGCTTGGCATTAAGAATGAATAAACTTCTCTAGATTTGTTTGCTTGCTTGGACCTCATCATTATACATTTTTTGATAATCCCAGCTAACCGAAAATAAGAAAACCCTAAATGATTTCTCTTTCCTAAAAGCCAGAATGATGACTGAGATCAATGATGACTGAGAGATTTTTCTTTTACTCAAAGTTTGCAGGTTATCTTTCTCATAAGCACATTGTCAAATGTTCTATTAGACTGAGTTTAGTGCTGTGTGACTTTGTTCTGCTTACTAATTTAGGTGTTTGCTTAAGGTCTTTGTCCATTTGAAGACCAATTCGGGTCAAAGCTCTAACTTTCTGGCTGAGGTCTTTACATTTTGTTTCAATATTTTCATATATTATTATTTTCTTCTCTATTTTGTGAAGTTCACCAGCCCCTCTTGAATCAAAACATCCCCACAACATGATGCATCTTCAAACTTCGGATCATCTTCTTAAACATGCAAGCTTCCATCATATTTTCTGCTAATTTAACAATGAAAACTTTGCACAAAAACCTCAGTTTTAGTTTCATCAGTCCATAGGACATAACTCCACAAATTAAGATCATTGTCTCTGAGCACACTTGCTGACTGTAATTTGTCTTTTCTCTGTTGTGTTTGCATTTTTATTCCTTATTCCTTGCTGAGTTACCTTTCAGTTCCTGTTGGCACAGGCCTTGTTTCACTGTGGATAATGACATCCTCATCAGGATCAGTGATCATCTTTATAAGGTTTTAGTTACTATCTCTGATCACTCAAACTTGTTCATACAGCAAGATTAAATTTTGTTTTCCAGAAATGTTTGACCTATGCAGAGTGAATTCAAACAAATCTGAAACAATGGAGACTGCAGAGGCCTCTCGTAGATTAAGTTCCATCAACATAATTGCTTCATCATGAAGGAAATTCATTTAATTATGTAGAAAAGTTTTTTTTCATTTGTTTCACTAAAGTATGTTCAACTCATTATTTAGCAGAGGCAAAGGGCAACATAGAAGAGCTGAGATGCAGACACTGGTACATTTGCATTTGTCTGCTAAGTCTTAATTACACTTCCTGACCCTCTCTTTTATGCCTTGCTATAGGAGCTCTTCTTACCCATCAAATTCTGCTAATGAGCAACTCCCTTCTATTATCTTTCTTGTTGTTAAGTAGGAGCCAGACACCTCAAAGCTAAGATTCTTCTGACTCTTAAAATATTCGACTTATTAAGATAATTCTGTAAGACACTGGTAAAAAAAAAAAAAAAAAAAAAAAAAAAAAAAAAAAAAAAAAAAAAAGTTATGCTAACTGCCTGCCTGTTGTCCTTATTGTTTCAGTTTCAAATATTCAAATACAACCTTTCGCTTCACATTTCACATAATTTAATATGATATTTTTTAACAAACTCTCTCTTTCTGTTTACTTTGCCCTATGTGTCTGTGTCAGTTCTTTGCCGTCTCATTGTCAGTTCTCTAACTCACATCCTGACCCTCATCCTGTCTTCCCTCTCCAGCTGTGTCAAACCAGAGTGCAACCGCAGCTTAATAGGGTGGGAAGCCAGAATCAATCCTAACGAGATTTAATCTTTGATAGAATCTACGGAAGGCCAGACGATCGTTAATTAAAATCAGCCCTGCTTCCCTCTCTTGTAGTGCCACAACCTCTTATTATTCTGGGCCCCTTCTTTATACACACATTCATTCAGAAATGTGTGCAGGCAACAAGGATAGGAATGTAGTTGAGAGGATGGAGATCAAAGCAACAGGAGTTTTAAGATGCGAATGGCAAGCAGAATTGGCTGAGAAACGTTGTGTTCCGATGTGAAAAAGGAATGAAGATCTTTCAGAATAGCAGAGCTAAAAGAAAACATTCAATTTGAGTTTTTGTTTTTTAGTTTGATGCTGGGACCTTGTCTGAAACATTTACCACTTTGCATTTTGATCGAGTTGAATGATTGACAGGAAGCGTATCAAATTGTGACAGAGACCCGTGTCGTTCACTGTGGGCCCATCTCTTGCTTTGCTGCTCTGTCAGTCACAACATCTGATCTGCATTAGAGGATGATTTTCTGTCCATTAGCTCAGCCACTTTCCATTAGAAGGAGAGTAACTCATCAGTATTAGTAACAGTAGATTTCCAAACAGTACAATGCTGAATATAACAGTACAAGTTACAGCACCACTGTCCTTCAGTATACCCTTTCATTCCCTTTATATAAACGTCTAAAGAACAAAGAATCCTCTAAAACCCTCCTGTATATATTTTTCATAAGAAAAGTGATTGCTATGTATGTGTGTGTGAGGAGTTGTACATATTAGTGTGGAGGATGTCTGAAGGGTATATGGAACTAGTGTAAGTTTTTGGTAAAACGATGTCTGGAGTAACGTGTATGTGTGTGCCCTCTCTAGTAGCATATGTAAAGGATGGAGCTGTAAGCAAAAAAAGTTTGGTTTTACAGAAAAACTTTTTCTGATTTTGTGTGATGAACAGTAATGCAAAAAAAAAAGACAAAACACTTATTGCTTCACCTAATAAAAAGCCATCTGAATGTAGTAATTATCTGAGGGTTTGCTCAAAGACATGTTTATACAGAGAGCAATAAAAATGACTTTAATGCAAAAATGTCAGGCTACTTTAAAGTATCAAGTATAATCTGAATAATTGGTTGGTGCTCCTTCTGCATGAATTACAGCATCATGGAGGTGATCAGCCTGTAGCTCTGCTGAAGTGCTGAGAAAGCCCAAGTGGCTTTAATCACAGCCTTCAGTTTATCTTCATTGTTACATCTGGTTTCTCCCATATTCCTCTTTACAATACTGCATAGATTCTCAATTTGGGCCTTTTCACCACATCGATTCCAGTTCTTAGCTGGCTCTCTAAAAGAACTGGTTTGCTTTTTCACTGCCTGAGAGCCAAGTCAGAGCCAAGTCGGAGCCACATCATTACATCATTATCAACATCTCCTCAACTTAATAGTTGTATTGGTTGATCATCCTTCTGTTTTGTTTTGCATTTTTGTGAAGGACTGTACTACATGGAGACAGTTTAACTCCACAAATTATATTATTTATGCTAGTATCCCTGCTGACACATGCCTTATTATCACCACCTTAATTTATTAACATTGTTTTAAACAACGGTGTTGCTTGTAAACGCGTTACAGTCCTAATCAGCCGATCAGTGATTCCCCACCAGCAGCATTGGAAGCATTTATTAACAAACGTGGTGACATCTAAAAACCTACAGTGTTAAAAAACTGAGTTAGAAATGATGTATATGGACTCATGGAAAAAAAAATCAGATGTGAGCAGCGCATTACCTGCTAAAACTGTTATTTTGATGCTAAATGTGTGTTTTTTTCTTTACAGATTTTTTGCTTGTTTTAAATTTGATGGATCAAAATCTCATGTCTCGCTCCTGAGTTAGCACTAGTTTTTCGGGGCTTGGGGCAGCGTTTTTTGGTGGTGGGAAAAAAATAAATGGTGCTAAATAAGCACTCGCACTTAGTTAGCACTGGAACGGTTTGGTTAAAAAGGCTCCTATGGGGTTCAAGTTAGGTGAGTTTGCTGGCCAATCAAGCTCAGTACAACCACGCTAATTGAAGTAGTAGACTGCTGCTCTGACTTAAAGCTTCCAGATGACATGGATCCCCAAATTATCATTGACTGGAAACGTTGCACTTGATCTCAAGCAGAGCAGCTTGGATTCTGTAGCTCATGTCCTGGAAATGCATGTCTGACAGTCTATGCCTTTTAACCCCCCCTACTGTTTAATGAGCTTTGCTTTGTAATCGAATACATCACTCTATGGCCAGCCATCTTCTTTAGCAATGATCTTATGTGATTTACCCTTTTTGTGAAGGATGCCTGTCAAGTCACCAGTCTTCCCTATAATGGTATAGGCCATAACATGACATTTCTGTATCAAAAATAATTTTTTTAATGTATCTTATGTAATATTCTAATCTTCATGCAAACCATTATCATCAAGTTATTATTGAATTGCTGAAGTAAATTCAGGTTTTGATAAAAATATTATTTGCTGAGATGCATGGATCATGTCTTAAAATCATTTAGTTAACTCTGACAGAACTTTGGATGAGGTTCTGTCAATACAGGGGATGCAAACACACACAAATCCAGGTACACACACATGTGCACAGGCAAGAAAGCAGCACAGTGGGAATAGTTGGATCAATATCTGCCAATTAGTCCATCAGTCAGGATAAACTTATTGTCTCCCTTTACAAACAGTGTATACCTGATGGACCATTCTAGACAAGTTTAATTGAGAATGTCTTCTGCTGGACAATAGTGGTGACCTGTAATGTTATTTAAATGGTATGAAAAGTTTAACTCGGACTGAAGATACCAAACATAGATCAGAAGAAGCTTGAAACCATAAAAACAAAGTCATGAACTTTCTGTCAAGAGTTTTCCTGACCTTAATTTTTGGATATTTTTGGAAACTTCATTTATTAGAGAAAATTGATGAAAAAAATATGTGAAAAAAATGACAAAACAATAGTTGGAGAATTCTTATCTGTGCTTACACTTCTATATTAATGTTTAAATATTATGGCCCTCTATGGGCCAGGCAGAAGTACTTCAGTGGTTTTTAAGATTTCTCCCTTCTTTTTCAAATAAAGAAAACTAATTTAAAAGATATTTAGGGTAGTGTGGTTAAGGCTTAAAAATACATGCATATTAATATATCTATGGAAGATATTACAAATAAAATCTTTATTTTAGGCTTTAAGGTTTTAGTGCATTGAGGTATTAACTTTTTCACTTGGTTTTTGGTTAGCCTTTGGCAACAAAGCTATCTACTTTGCTGTTGGAAAAGATCAAGGTTTAAGTACCCTTTCACAAATTCAGATAAAGTTTGAAATCTTTTTTGAATAACCGTAATTCAGGCCATTCAACTTCCTGTCCCATTTTATATTATTTTTGAAATATTTTTATATAATTACATAAATATATCTACTTTCATTTTCAGTTATTGAGTGATTTTCTTATGTCAACATTTAACTTACTTTGGTTTGAAATAAACGCCTTGTCTTCTTATCTATACGTTTCCAGGATTAATCAACAAGTTTTTTTATCTTTATTTTTTAAAATTTTATTTATAGGATTGCTTCACATCTAAGTAAACATCTGACTTAAATACAAGGATATCACATAACAGCTTTTACTATAATTTTAATGCATTCTGTGGTTTTAGAAAGTTTTAATTGAGGCTGATTTGTATTCGCACAATGCATTCTCAATACATTTTAGGGTATAAAAACCATGTCTATTATATTCAATACTATAACACACCCAAAGAATATTACATACAGAGGACAGACCTGGACATTTTGCAGTTATTGTATCATATGTACTTGTTTCTACAGACTTATCTACTTTCCTCTAGCACTTGGCCATTGTAATTTCTGCTGGACTATAGGTTGACAAGTCAGATGAGTTGGAAATAAATTATTCTAGTGAGATAAAATCGATAATAAAAATCCAATTTGAATTTGCTCTCCATTTTGGATGTTGTTGCATGGTGAGCAGAAATTGTTAAGCCGGCATCATTAGTTTCCTGGCAGGCCTTCGCTGCCCTCGCCCTGGCCTTAAAACGACTTCCTTCATCATCGCTGTATTGTCAGCCTGAGGCCAGGTTGTCACAGGAGACAATTCCTGTCAGCCTGGTCTTTATCTTTCCCTGGAGACGCTGAAGTCAGCCAAACTCTCCAGCGGCTAAGTATGCACACCCTGACAAGGTAGCAGAAAATGAAACCAATTTCATTTTGGAGGTTATATGGTTCAACTTATTATTACAACTGTGTGCAAGACGGATTTTGAGAAATGGTAAACTGCTGATGTAGGAATAATGTGCTCAGCTTCACTTAATTTTGTGAGTCTGTGTTCTGACTTAGATCAAGCTTTACTTTCAGGCTGACACTCCAAACTAGGTTTTGGCATTATCTAATGATGCATACCTTTAAATTAGTTGGCTCTAATAATCTCCTTTGCACTTGCTTGTTCTGGTTGTTTCCTTGTTGGCTTTGGGGCTTGAAAATCCTATTTCTCTGCTTGCTTTCTCTCTCCAGCGCTGGTAAACCGATTACTCACAAAGAACTTGACATTCCAGAAGTGCTTCTCCCTGGGCACCGCAGCCCGGCACGGGCATTTCAGAAGAGTGAATGGAGTCTGCTAATCAGCACACACATTGACAGAGGCACACAAACTCTAACAAAGGCAACTTTGATTGATTGGTGGAGTGACAGTCTTGACAACGACGGGATCATTACCCAGAGCAGTAACACAGCTTTGGACAGTAAATCTGGGCCTGAACCTAAGGTTGTGTACAAAAAAGAAACCACTGGGAGACATAAGCTAGGATCACCAAGGAAAAGTTTTTACAACTATATATATATATATATATATATATATATATATATATATATATATATATATATATATATATATATATAAATCGTTAAGGTTTTTTTTTTTAAACAAAACAAAGAACAAAAACTAGTATGCAGTATATAAAAGAAAAATTTTCAAAATCAAGATCTTACTGCTTACCACCTAGCCACAAATGTAATTTAAAAATTTTCTTAAGTTTTTGTGAAAGCCATAATTAAAACTTGAAGAGAATTCCAAGCTAACACCTGTCTGAGGGTTGCTTTTATAAGCTCAAGATGTTTGCATTTAATGAGTGTAAATTAGGGAGACGAGCACATTCTACTGCATGCGCAGAAAGTCATTAAGAGGGGTAACGAATATTAATGAGGCCCACATAAATTTCATGTAGTGAAATATGGGCCTGTTGTTTTTTTTCCCCTGCTTGTTCACAACAGAGACAGAGGCTTCCCTGGATTTCTGGCATCAAAGTACAAGTGTGGCAGCATTTTTGACTTGGCTCATCCTCTTGGAAGAAAAATGAAATGAGTTCTGGGCATAAATCATTATTATGTAAGTTAACATGAGTGGTTGATTCTCACATTGATTCAGCCTGCCAATAAATTTGTTAAATGCAATGTGTAGCTGTGTGTGTTTGTACTTGACGTGAGGGTAGCGTCCCATTTTTCTCTTTGTCTAATTACTGCTCACCTGGCCTATTTATCTTTTCTAATATTTTTGGCCTGGTTTTGTACGTTTCTGGTTTTGTACCAGAATATGCAGACCTCTAATCATCTGTGGCTATTAGACTTTTAGAAACACTGGATAAAACAGCCAATGTTGTTTTGCATCATGTATCACAAGTAAAAGTGAAATCCAATAACCATATTTGTTTTTAAATCATTCTTCTGGTATATATATTTTTACTAAACATTTTTAGGTTATTTGTAAGGGAAATTACAGGATGTTCTTACCAGGTCTCCACAGACAATCTTTCACAACATAAAATTAAAAACACAATGGGTACAGTCTAAATTCTCATTCATCTTAACTATATAATGTTAGCAGCAAAAGTTGCACCAGTTTATACCGCTTGCATCTCCGTTCCACCACCATGAAATGGACTCCACAATAATTATGCATCCATTATAGTCAATAAGAGTTTTTACACTACCTCCACACCACCATCCGGCAAAAGTAGAACCAATCCTATTTTTGCTGGATTCCAGAGTAAGTGTGAAGTCATTCTACAAAGATCACAAAGCACAACATTCGTAGTTTCAAACTAATTTACAAGAGACAGATCACATTTTCTCAAAATCCTAGCTATATTAATAAATGTATGGGTATATTTGTATATATATGCAGTCAAAATTTATCATCCATGGCGATGTATGCATATGTAATACAAACAAAGCGTGGATTTTATTCTGAAAACTCATGTCCCCCTCAAATCATAATAGGAGGGTCAGTCAAGGCAGACAAAGTGAGAGAGCAGTGGATGGAAAAACGATTAATTTTGGATGTTGAGGACTACAGTATTTTATATGACACCTCATCTTTTTATCACTGACTTTAGGGTGCTATCTCACATTTCCCACACATGTTTCTCAGAGCACCACTGGGCTTTACAGTGGAGCTGCATGTAGTGTAAATTGGGGGTTAAAGAAGTTAATTTGCTTTCAAGTCATACAAGAAAGCCTAATGCAATTATTTTCTCTCAACAAAAGATATTTCACTCATTCTGAAGCAAAGCTAAGCACACAGTTTTCCATATCTGCATTTTAACATTTGCTTTTTTCATGATAAATCATATTATTTCAAGAGGGTATTCTTATAGATAGATAGATAGATAGATAGATAGATAGATAGATAGATAGATATTGTCCCCGAGGGAAAGTCATCGAAGGGCAGGTTTACAACAACCACAGGGTTACACGCATACCAGTCACAAAACATACAAATATAAACAATATACCACCAAGCTATACCATGGCTTCTAGATGGGGCAAAAACAAATTTGTTTAAAAAGAAAATTTAAAGCAAGTAGTCAGATTTATAAAGAAGTAAAACAGAAGTTGGAAGAAAAGATTGTTTTAAACGATTGTGCAGCAGATAGCGCTGTAATGTTTCTCTGAGGGTAGTAGTTCATTGTCTCCAAACAAGCTGTTTTTGCTGTTGCAAAATATTCAAAAGGTCTCCTTGAAAGGTGGGGTGTTTGTAAAAACCCAGAGCAGGACTGATGTCAAACTGACCCTGTACGCTGTAATCATAAAAGATATTTCCAACTAAATTAGAGGGATACAGGTTGGTGGTCAGTGTAGTCTGGAGCGCTCACTCTTGAGTTATCTTCTTGAATGTTTTGTCAAGTTGAGGATACCTCACTGTGCTTGAGGATACTTTTTGATAGACATTCTGCTCTTTTTCTTTATTCAAACAATGGTAAAGAAAGCATGTGCAGGGTTCAGAAGATGAGGTTTTAATTAAAGGTGCTTGATACAGAACACAAGTTTTTTGTCTGTAACCTCCTTATAGATCATAGAAAATCAAGCACTTGATTAAAGGACATGAAAGAAATAAAATGAAAGAAATAGGTTGAACAAAGCTAATTTATAGCAGTCTATTTGCTGCTTCTCTTAATCATCCATTAATATTGAAAGACCATGGAAGATTCAGATTAGGTAGATGGGCATAGTAATGTTCTGGTAAATAACTGACAGATGACACTAAGAGTTATTGAAAACATTTTCTATATCAGAGTTAGTGCAACATGCTCTGAGGATGTGAAGTTATTTTTGTTTCATATAATTAAAACAAAAATAACTTCACAGTCTCAGAGCGTATTATGAAAGCATGTTTAGAATCATAGCATTACTAGTGGTTACAACTGTCTTCTTATAGAAAGGTTTCTGTTTTCAGTTGTAGCAGCCTTTCTTTGTGTTTTTTATGTACTCCCAGCGCATGCTTCTATATTGCTCCTTATCCAGTGATTGTAAATACACATTAAGAGAAACACATTCCTCCCTACAACCATGAATAAGACAATGGATTTGGAAACTTAGAAATAAATTATTAAACATCTGGTTAAATGTCTAAAGATGTGTCTTCTTGTGTTAGTTTCCAATGTAATGATGGAATGTATTGCTGGAATGCTGAAAATATGTTTGACTTGCTTATGTTAAGTAATGCTTGTGGGAGCTCATTTCATATGTGGAGGTTGTTTGCCATTTAGAGAGATTTGGCATTTCTGTTAACATGCACAATATATTGCGAATATATAGTCATATATCAGCATGTGCAATATTCATATCACAAAGGACTGTTTGGAGTGCAAATTGTTGGCTAATGTATTCTAAATGTGATGAACTTGCATAGTTAATGCTAATGTAAAATTTTGCCGGCTGGACAGAGTCTCGTGGCAGCAGATGCTCTCACTAGAAATAAATAACATACCCAGGAATGCTAAAGGTCACAGAGTGATGGAAGCGTAGATGAGAAAGAGAGGAAAGAAGAAAATAAGCACATATCACAACTGATAGCGTTACTGCAATATTTATCAATATAATCACCATCGCAAGATTTTCTAATATTGTACAAGCAGTGTGGCTTTTATACTGGACATGCACGTGGTGCAGTATTCTCTGAAAATGATCATATTGGCGGTACAGGTGAACCTGTTCTGCAAGAGTACCTTTCAATTCGTCCAGTTTGAGTGAAAGGTGGTGTGCGCGATCCCTGCATAAATTCGGAAGTGCACAATCAGGCACCCTGGCAGCGTGCAAGGTAAATGCACAGTGGCACAGACGGCGCAATTGGTAGGCGCACCCTCCTGCCCAGTTCAATGCGTCATCTATAAACCTTGTTAGAGAGAGAGATCATTTAGGGAAAGAATTAGCTTACAATGTGGCAATCTTTAGATAGGCTGATAAAATTAATGATATTAACTGTGAAAACCTACAATTATTACATGCCATGATCTTCTTGAGGTTGCGGGCGGTCTTGTTGGCAGGGTGGGGTGCCCCACTTGGATAATGGTAGGGAAAACACTGTCTAAAAATGGTGCTGATTATTTTTTCACACTGGGCAGGTTGGTAAGAATAGCTTTTATCTCTTATTAAATGAGATCAGTTTATGAAAACTGCTTTTTCTACTTTACTTGGGTTATCCTTATCTGATAGTAACATTTATTTGATTATCTGAAACATTTAAGTGTGACAAAAAAGCAAAAACAAAAGAAGTCTGCAGATGTCTGATGGTGCTTTTTGACCAGCTTTGAGTTTTTGTTTACATTTCACTTCACTATTCATGTCAAGCACTGCTTTAGGTACTTGCCTTATCAAATTGCTTGTAAGCCTTGCCTGTATTATAGGAACAGACCCCAATACTTACCAGTCTGATGTTTGGGCTCTGTTAACAGAAAATCTGGACCAATATGTTATTGTGTCCTTGTAGCTGTCAGACAGTAACATGTTCTAATTTTATTATGACATAGAAACAGCAGGAGATCACAAGCTTGAACTGCATCATTAGCATACAGCACATTCTGGCTTTACTTGTTTTCTATGCTGCTTCTGTTTGGTATTGATCATGAGTAAAACAGAGCGGTACAACCTCCCTTAGTTGCATCAGTAAAGAGAAAGAGAGCTGTTTTTACTAAACATATGTGAGTCATTCACAATATGTTGCTTTATATATTTTAGGATGATACATTTTTACTTGACAAGTTCAATATTTTGTGACAGATTATTTGATGTCTGAGCAAATCTTTGAAATGTAATCATTCATCATTATGTTAGTGCCCAGTCTTATATTTTTTTCATGTGTCTTACTAGTGGTTCTGCTGGAGGACTGATTAAGTTAGCAACTCCCAGTATGATAGTGGCAGCACAGTGGTTTATTTTGGTGTGTGTAACGGGTATTTCTAATAACTTGCAGTTAGTATTTCAGTTAATGTTCACCTTTTTTACTGTTACTATTACAACTGTTTTAATAATCACACACCTTTAATGAGGAAAGTTTAACTTGTGTCTTCAGCTGGTGAGTGTTAAAAATCAGTGGATTGTTTTTCATTGGTTACCCACAGACAAGTAATCAAGATGAATGTGGTTGAAAAATCTAAATTTAAAGTGATCATGAAATCCCTGTTGGTCTGCTCTTTTTATTTGAAAACTAAATCCGAATGAGGAAGAAAATCCTTACCCACTCCCCAGGCGATGACCAACCCCCAGAGAACAAAAATCATCTTGTGAAAAGGATTAAAAGTGCTGCTCAGAGCAGATCAGGTATGATCTTAGGTTTCAGGAATAACCAGGAATATAGTTTTGCCCTTTTATGATTGGTGGCAACTCATTAGTGCATGGCATCCTGGTCTTTCCCTTCTTGACTATGACATATAGCAGAAAATTACCCCTAAAAAACAGTAAAATACACAACTAATGTGAACTCAATGATAGCATAGAAAAAAATCATCTCAGTACCAAATTACCAGCATATTTATCTGGCATGCATGATATGAATCCACCTCTTTAGATCATCCTTCCTATCTTTGAAGGATAAAGGGGCTGATATGATGATTTTAAATAATTTGAGATATAAAAGTTTAAAGCCATACAAATTATGATCTAAAGATCATAATTTTTAAAAATATTTATTTGCATTGAAAGAAACTGTTTACATGAACATGCACAAATGCTGGACTGGAAGTTGCAAATATAATTCATGTAATGAATCGTGATCTAGGAGTATGGTGGATAGAATAATAAAGAGACTAACATCTTGTCCAGGGTGTACCCTGCCTGTCAACTAATGACCCTGGGGTGGAACCCACTGTGAACCTGCAAAGATAATGGGGTATAGAGGATGTATGAATGGATGTGGAATAATAAAGGACATAGACATTAAAAAATGTTGTTTGTGTGGTGCACCTAAAAATGTCACCACATTATTTTGGTTGTTTTGTAATTTTGAAATGTTTTTCATATAGAATTGATTCATTTTTTTTAAATGACCAAATAATTTTCTGTTTGTATTTTGGCATATTAATCTGCTTGTATTTAGTGCTTTCCTGAAGTGAATGGGGAACAGTAGTGGCGAAGTAGAACCTTTGTTTGGGGGGTGTTGCTTCCGGTTTGGTTTCCAAGGCGGACTTCCGGCTGGATGTTAAAGGCAGTGCTCTGGTCGTCATTGCTCTCTCCTGTTTTTATTAATCATCAGATTGCACACATCTCTGTTGCATCGGTCCTGACACTCAGGACCTGTAACAGATCGTGGGGGCTTGTCCGGGATTAGCACGCCAAATGTCCATGGGCTGCTGCTGATCTAGTGATACTGACCGCCAGAACCTCTCGCACTACATGTTTCCGGAGCCAGGGGTGACCCAGTGTGCAGCAGAGAGGCCAGTAACCGGTGAAAGGGGTGTACCAGCCTATAGAGTGCAGCACTGCCGACCCAAGCGTCCGACACAATCTGGATGTTAAAGGCTCTGGTCGTCATTGCTCTCTCCTGTTTTTATTAATCATCAGATTGCACACATCACTGTTGCATCGGTCCTGACACTCAGGACCTGTAACATTTGCTCTAAAATATTAATGTTGATAATTGATTTGCATAAAACTCTGATATCCAACATATAACATATGTCAATGCCCAAAAAATGCTTTCTTAATGTGTTTTATGCTAAAATGCTAAGGATACAATAAAATGCGAAAAATTAATTTGATTCAAACAATAGGGATAAAACTGCTGTCAATCATTTTTAATTCTAATATAGCATTGTATGGTTTAAAACATCCTGAAATGATAATAGGAAGTTTGCTCGTGGTGTACCAATGTCTATCACCAAAGTAGTTAGCATAAATCCTGACAATTCCTAATAATCTTGTTGTATTTCTTGTACTTGACACTGCATTTGTTGCTTAAATGTAGCAACAGATACAATTTTTCTATCATTTAAAGTTAAAAGCCTGACTCAGTGCAATTTCTTCTATCTCTAAGTATTTAACATGTGATTTCAGAGTATATACATATAAACGTACTCTGTGTGAAGTAGACCCAACACCCTTTATCCACTGTATTTGTGTGTGTGTGTGTGTGAGTGACTGAAAGAGAACAAAAGAGGAGGATTGAAGTGATCTCTTGAGGCCCCCTCAATCATTGCTGATTGTGATCATGATATAAATGAAACTGATAAGAATTGTTTGGCCTCAAATCAGCCTTTCTCTTTCTGTTTCTATTAAATTCTTCTGCACAAAAAGAGGAGAAAAGATCTCAGATGAAATTAAAAGCAATGCAGACAGTGGGCCTGACATAAAATCCCATAGGTTGTAAAGCAACACAAATTCAATAAAACCAGGTGTCACCCTGCAGGTCAGTTATTTCGCAGATAGTCAAATAACGTCAAACTGGAAGAGCACTGATATCATATGCTCTTCTGCTGTATCTCCTATAAAAAGCAGAGAATCGATTTACAATTTTTTAAAACTAATATGGCCTCCATTTAGTAAGGTGTACAACTTGACTCTGACACTGAATTTACTGTAGCCAGGTGATGTGCGAGCACGCCCACACTCACACTCACGCACACACACACACACAGACAGGAGGTGAGACTGATGCCTGCTGATCTGTTGATCCAGGACTATGTTGCCACAGCTGCTCACTGTCATCTCTTCCAAGCAGCCAGAAAAGAACGTCTGTCATCATGCACCTCTGTTAGTAGAATGCTTTTGGGAAATATTTTTAGTTAGTCTCTCATTCTTGGCTTGAATGAAATTTGCTGCAACCAAGGTGGACATGGTGAGGTGAAAAGTGTAAGCGCTTTTATGCTTCATGCTATATGAAGCCTATTTTTAAGTTAAAGGAAAAGGTTTGTCATTAACCCTGTTTTGAATGATCACCACTCATGGGTCCCTGTAAATTATTACTTTTAAAATTAGAACTATTCATATCCCTTGAGATGTTTTAAATTGCAAAGACAACCTTTAATGTATTTTAATCAGATTTTTTTGTGAAAGTCCAACAAAAAGTATCAAATTATTGTGAAACTGAAGGAAAAAATATGAGTAGTTTTCAAAACTTTTTCTAAATAGAAATCTGAAAAGTTTTCCCTTGTCTTCAGCCCCTCAGGGTAAATGCTATGTAGAACCATTGAGAACCACCTATTTGACCAGAAGACCTTCTACATGGTTGCTGTGTCCAGGGGCAGACTGGGGAGAAAAAGTGGCCCAGGAGTTCCCAACAGACTGGCCTACCTACTGTTGCTTGGTTAAAATTTTAATAAAAAAATAGACCAATAAATATATATATATATATATATATATATATATATATATATATATATATATATATATATATATATATATATATATATATATATATATATATATATATATATTGATAATGTGATGATTTTTATTCTGAGATGATCAATGTAATTTTTGGTGATGTCCAAAATAGCAACCTTAAAGCAGGTATTAAATATACTTTTCATTGAGGCCACATCTCTTTGTTAAAATGTTTTTTTTTTAAAATTGGTTTGATATAATATCCTAACCTAACCTTAAACATCATGTTTTCATTACTGTAAGCAGAAAATTATTGCATTACCAGAAAAAAAGGCTTGAAAACATCAGTCTGAGTGTAATTAATCTAGATAATGTATTTCACTAAGTGAATCAAGTTTTTCTTCTCTTCAGTATAATATTTTCTTTTCAGCAACATTCTAATTTATTGAATTTGACTATGTAGTTTTGGTACATGACTTATTGACTAAAGATTATTATTCTAACCATAATGCTTTGCCTTTGTTCTTGTAAATACTTGTCAGGCAGCTCTTCTCCTTTACCCATATCAAAATCTAAGCTTTGGTCCCTCTGGCTTTTTATTGGCTCAACTGGGTCATCCTAATCCACAGTCAATGCAAGAAATTAGTATTGTTAATGTGTAAAGGGCTATGTAAAAAAACATGATATATCAACAAAAATATTTTCAGTTATTTAATGTTGCTTATAGTGACAGTGATTGACAGGTAATGTTTCGCGAAGGAATGAGATGACAAACTAGAGCCGCTGCACTGCGTGTCTCTCTGCTGGATGCCAAACAGAGATTTAATTTATGTGGTACTAATAAACAAGGCATTTCTTATTTTGTGAATGTTTAGTTTTTAATAAGTGCCACTGTTTGTTTTAGTAGCCCGGGTTTATTGGGACGAGTTTTTCTGATCTCCGCTCTTCGTTGTCAGCTCTGCTGGCTGGCCTTCCGTGTAGCCGCGCGGCCGCAGAGCTGATCTGCCTAACTGGAGCGGAGGAGAGGTAGAGAAGCCATTTGATATGGCATTGTTTGGGGCACAATGACCCAGCAAAACGTTAGCGCCCCAGAACCTGTCATCTCTTGCGTACTGGCTGTCGCGCTCGCCCTGCGTCTGTGCAGAGCGGTGGGCCGATGGTTCAGCAGTGGTTAACGGGCTGAACCGCTGGCCCACTAAGCTGGCGGCACACCAGGGATTTCCCCTTGTTGCTCCGTATGCCAGTCCGCATCTGGCTGTGTCCCCTGCATGGCTTCTGGCACACTTTCAGTGGAGTGCACAACTAAGGCCAATTTCAACAGAGCAGTTTGATTAGTTTTTATGGAAGCGGACCTATATCTCATTAAAACCAAAATATGTTCTTGTTTAAGTAAGAAAAGTCAGAACAGTAGCAGCACCTCTTAGGATTTAGTGTCATCTCGAAGAAACAGTGAAAAGAAGGGGAGTTGGAGGGAGCCTGTTTATGCATATGTTTTACAGGCAGCAGAGTTTTTTTTTTTTTGTTGTTTTTTTTTTTAGGTACTCTACGTTGCTTGGGACAATGTGAGAGCTGTGAATTCTGGTGTGGACCAGAGAAGCCAACTCTGGTCCTCCTGGAAAAGTGGGTCTTTAGTTCTGACAAACAAAGTGAACAAAAGGGAGAAAGTGACACGTGATTTACAGAAATGGATGTGATCTGAAAACTTTTAAATCCTTGCAGTACATCACTCAGTGTTTGCGTAACCACAGCAGCAAGTCCCTTGTCTTTTTCTGTATGGCAGCATTTACCTCATGCATACAGAGCAACATGCCCAATAACTTGCTGCCTCACCTGCTACTAATACGAGGCAGTTTTGCATCACAAATGCCCTGGTGGTGTAACCGTGTGACGTTTCCAGGTGGTAAAAGCTATAATAGGACTATCATCCTCCCTCAGTCAGAGCATTTCCTTAAGATGAAATCTTTAGAAGCTGTGATTTAGACATAAATGTCACTAACACGTGACACCCTTTTTACTTTCAAATACAGTGTCATATTTATCAGTTTATTAATATTTTTATGCTCTTTATGCAGTCTACCGCATTCTGATTCATAATTTTTGACTGCTGTCTCTCTACTGTAATGAGCCATGATGGACATTTTGCAATTTACTTCACTTTAATGATTACTGTTTTATAATGCTGTTAATCTAAGGTAGTGGTTTTAGCGTATTATCCCAGTGAGCATATATGAGTGACCTTTTTTTATTTAAGTGGTTTTAGATTTTTAAATGGAGTATTAAAACCTTGGGGGGAAAAAAGTGTTGTATTGTCATCACCTCCCTGGCAACTATTAAGTCATATGAGTGTTTAAGGAAAATCTGAATTCACTGCCGTGCGTGTGTTTTTATCTTACTGTCTTAATAGTCTGTATGAAGGAAACAAAAATCTTGACTGTGTGGGAGACAGCATGGAAACAGATAAGCTGCTTCTTATTGAAGTTGTTTGTAAAAATGCAATCCATCATGGCTCAGTAGGAAATTATTTTTGCCTCTCCTTCTCCTCTAACATCCCTCTTCTCTGTGTGTGTTTGCAACCTGCATTGTGGCAGTCATGACAGGAATGCTCTGACAATAATCCCCCTGCCTCTCTCCTCGTCCTCACCTCCATTATCAGCCCCCTCATCCTAAGCCAGCACAACAAAAAAACTGTTTTCTGTCACGAAAAGACAGCTGCTGTGTACAAGTATGGGTTTCCTTTCAACTCACTCAAGTTGGATTGTTTTTCACACTCTATCATAGATGGATGCGTTGGGCTGCACACATTTCTTGAATTTGCACAAGAACCAATTCACAAAGACCTCTGCAGCAGTTTCTTGACAGGTACTTTTTAAAATGAGTGACAAAATTTAAAGAAAACTCTTACATCAAGAAACCACATTTATATCAAAATAAAAAGGCTGTTTTAACAGGTAGAGGCACATAGGAAAAGTGTAACCAGACAGCTAATATCTAAATATATTACAATCAAACTCTATTCTTTTTATTCAAAGTGGTAACCAAATCAGAGCCACATTATTCTGCACCTTCTGCTTTGTTCACTGGTGTGGGATTTTAAAAGTCTGATTAGCATGTACAGGTTCTTGCACTCCAGGTAACAATTATTTCAGCTTCAGTGATTCGTCTCAAGATAAACACCATTCATTCGTTTAACCAACTGCATAGAGAGTTAAGCTGTTGGTACACCTGCTCTTAGTCTTTTCTTCTGACTGACTCATGAGAGGCAAGACACAATCAATACAATGCTATGTATTAAAGCTCCAAAGGTATGATTTACACAGCTGTAATTCATCATATCCCTGGACATATACAGATTTTCCAGGTCTTGGATCAGCAGGCCCAAACCCAGCAATATTTTTAGTCAACTACAAATCAGTGAATGGAATAGCCCCAACATTTTTCCATCTAAAGGTATGGTCTTCTGAGGCATTGTCACTGCAACTTCTATGAATTATTGCCCTTTAAAAAAGCATTATGCTGAACTGAGGAGTTGTAGGGCCTTCCAAAAGTATTCACACCCCTCCAACCATCCCACATTTGTCATTTTATGTCAACAAACTTGAGTGAATTAGTTAGAATTTTATGTGATATACCAATAAAAAGTAGAGCACAACTGGGAGGTGGAAAGAAAGAATTGTTTTCAGTTTGTTTTTTCACAATAAAAAAACTCCCTTGACTCTGATACCCCTAAATATCCCATACAAATAATTCCCTCCAGTACCTGACCAAGAGTCAATTTGTGTGAGTAGTTTAAACTCCATATTAACACATATTTTCTGAGAGACTGTTAATATTAGTGAACAAACTGCGTCTTGAAGACCAAGGAACACAGCAGATGGGCCTGGGATAAAGCTATGGAGTAGATTAAAGCAGAGTAAGGTTGTAAAATAATATCATAAACTATGAACATCTCACAGAGCACTGTTTAGTCCATCACTGGAAAAAAGAGAAAGTACTGAAAACCTACCAACACTGGGCTGTCCACCTAAACTGAGAGCATTAATAATGAGTGAGGAAACCAAGTGGTTTGTGGTCGCTCTGAATGAGCTGCAGAGATTCACAGTAAATAACCTGTTGACACAACAACTATTAGTTGTACACTCCACAAATCTGGCTTTTGATGAAAAGTGGCAAGAAGAGAACCAATATGGAATAGAAGACATACATTTTTCTTAAATTTGGTTCATAAAGAGGGAGTATATAAATAAAAAAGTTTAGCTGAAATGGCCCTGCTCCTGCTTTACTGTAACACAGTAAGTGATCTCTAGTCCCAGGATGTCCCTTTAAATTATTTCTGCCAGTCAAGATATAGCTTAAATTTGTTTCTCTCTTTATCTCCTGTTCTCCTGATCTCTACTGGAGTAGCACCTTTTGACATAAGTGGAACCAAGATAGGAAAAGTCAATAGGCTGCTTACTTTTGATTTTATTCATAGTATCAAAACCTTGGTAACCTGTTATTTTAAGCAGACAGCCATCACATGGAATGATTTTTGTTGCAGCATGCACACAGAGAACTTCAAGGTAAGCTTTACTATCCTTTTAATTTTTGTGTCAATGTTTACGAATGAAAAGGGAAGGGAAGGGGGTTTTGATCTCCTAAGTAGGACTTGGACCTCCTAAAAGATGTAAAAATAATTTGTCCAGTGTATAAAACATATACACTGTATACTATATTCAATAGTATCTATATTTATCTATATTCATACATTTGCTTTAAGTGTAATAAAAAAAGTTACATTTATATTTTCTAAAACATCACAGATTATTTAATTGGACCACATATTTCTTGATAGTGAGGAACAGAGCAGATTTAATTGCTGTTTATTTGTAACTTTTCCCTCTTTGTCATGTTGTTGAAGATTTTTGGTTGCAGGACTTTGTGTCGGTCGACTCTTGTCTGTTTGGAGTCTGTTTTTCTGGCAGTTTTGGATCAGAATAGTTAGAAAGTGACATCTAACTACTAAAATTATTGTGTGGATCATGTTCAGTGATATGTCTGTGTTGTATGGATCTGTTTTTACTTTCTGGAAAAAAATATATTAGACACCCCTCATTGGTCATGGCAAAATTGACACCCTGGTTGTCTCAGCTGAAAATATGAGAGTCAAGATAAATTCCATGTCCTTTACTTTCTGTATATCTTTCTTAGTATTCACTATTTTGCATATACTGGGTCTTGATCTTCTCCTAAGCGTGAGTCTTAGTTGAAATTTAAATTAAAATGGGATCTTTCCTGCCTAACTTTATTTCTCTTTTCACCAGTGATCCTTTTTCTTTCTGACCCCAGAGAAGTTGAACATTTTGAACACAGTTGTTTGAATATTTTTGAGATAGATGGGACACACGTGTAGGTAATGACATTGGCTAATGTCTTGTTATAAAAGCATGATTTGACACATACTCCCACATGCCCATATAAATGCTGACATTCCCACATATACATCCCTGCTTTGGTATTATAAAACTGTGACATTTCACTTTTGTACACCACTCTCTTCCAATTCGCCCGTCTCTGCTCAGCTTTTCTTCTTCTGGTGCTATTAAGCTGCGTCCTGATGGAGGACCCTGTGTCTTATCGGCCTGTTTCAGCTTCAGTTTGGCTAGGGGATATCCTCATCTCTCTGCTCCCCCAGCACTAAAACACAAGGGGCGACAATGATTTGGCATGCTTCACACACTCTCATAAACACTTACATCATAAAGGCTCTCAAGAACAAACTTAAGGGAGCTCATACTGTTTAGTTGCTTTGGCATCTGTTGCAAAATACTCTTTCCAGTTCAGTTTTTCTCATCCTTACACTGTCTTATGCTCTGATCCCACCTGCCTCTGGCTCTTAACAAATATAGCCAGTCTCTCTGCCTTGCTCACTTCAATGCAGTAATAAATCCACCGTTCAGTGTCTGCAAATCTTTGCCTGTGTGTATTGATTATGAATGTTTCTTACATCACTATTGAAGAATTACCTCCATATTGTAAATGAGTTCACTTTTTTCATCTTAAACTATAACTGAGAAGGTGGATTTAGTGTTGCACAACATTGTTGAAATGAGCATGTTCATGAGTACAGTTAATATTTTCTCTGAACTTAGAACTAGGCTCCTTTTTAACAAAGGGACTTGAACTGGAAACTTTAAAATATAATCTGAGAGACTTTTAGGACATAATTAAGCAATTTCATGGTGAATAAGCCAGGCGTATTTCTTCTCAGTTTCAAGATTTGTTTGTCTGCTGTGATAACATTAGACTATATTGGACAGAAATCATAATTTAGGAGTAATTTTCTGTCGTGTCATCACTACTGATATACGTTCAGGAACAAGGTAGAAGGTTGGAAGGTTGAGAGCGTCGTCCCAACTGTAAAATATGGTGGCGGCGACATCATTTGGAGCTAAATTGGGGGCATAAACTTTGTTCAAAAGAAAACAATTTGAAACTGAAAAATTATTATGAAACAGAAAAAAAAATTGAAACTGAAAAAAATATGAAACTGAAATAAAGATTTGAAACTGAAAAAAAAGTTTTAAAACTGAAAAAAAGATGTGAAACTGAAAAAGTTAAAAAAAAAAAAAAAAAAAAAAAAAAAAAAAAAGTTCAAAACTACTTTTCAGATTCAAAGTTTTTTTTTTCTCATTTTCAGATTTTATTTGTTCAGTTTCAAACTTTTGGCCCTGTTTCAGCATGGGGTTGGGGCCTCAGATGACAGGGCTGTGGAATCAAGATTGACAACTCAACACAGTGGCTGAACAACATTTTCCCAGCTGTTGCATTCAAGGACCGTGACTTTAAAATATCACCACCAGTTCTCAGTAGTTCAGTTCCTTGGAATCGTTAATCTGCCTGCTTAATGATTCTGCTTGTCGGTTCCAGTAATGTGTGACGTATTTGCATGATGTTGTATTGTACATGCTCCATATTTTGATTTAGAAAATATCCAAGATGATGTCGCGGCAGAATCGCTCCAAAGCATGATTACATTTCACAGATGATATCCGGGCCGGTTGCAACATGTGCAGACCTTTAATCACAATAGAATTATGAAATACCTCCAACATCCTCAAATAGCTGACCACACAACATGCAACGAAGGTAAAATGTTTGATACGTTTCTTAGTGATGGCGATGACTCCTGAGGTGGGACGCTTCCAGCACAGCGTCTCCTGCCATGAATGTTCCAGGTTACGTTAAACTCTTCCAGGTCCTGGTTATTGCACTAATGTTTGTGCCATGCTGAGTGAATAATCTCCATCTCATAATAACATTTAGAGTCATGTTCAATAAATTAGAATATGGGTTCCGATGAGGCTCGTTTGTCAAATTAAAAGCACATTTTGAAAATAACCTTTAAGTCTTGAAAGATCCTTCCTGAAAAGTCAAACATGCAGATTTGTCTGTACAAAAACTGTTGATGTGCAAAAAGTTGCATTTCATGTTAAAATGTTAATTTGACAAAGGGATTCATATTTTTTAAGCCAGTTTTAATTTTGTTTGAATTGAATACAACATAGTACATATTCTGAATTAAAGAGTTTATTTCCTAACTCAATGAAACTTGATAAGAGGATTGATAAGAGAATCAATAAGGAATCGAATCGATAAGTGAGATCGATAATGGGATCGATATCGATAAATTCTTATCAATTCCTATCCCTAGTATGTGATTGGTTTTGAAAAATAACATGCATTACTGATACAACCTGCTTATGTCAACACACCACACAAATATCAGTGGAAAATATATGATATTGACAAATTTGTGTAGCATTTTCAGTCCGTGTTTAACATTTCCCATGCTCTCAAAGTAAAGCGGAAGAACCCCTAGACCGCCACTGCTCCCATCCAACCACAGCTCTTCTGAGCATAGCCTCCTCTTCTAATGCGGTTGCCAGTGATAACATAAAGGCTGGTTGTCATTTTGTCTCAAAGAGAAACTGAGAAAGAAAACACACACATACTATCAATACTTTTAGAGAAATGGCCTGACATTCTGTGATACGTCTGCTAAGTGCGCGCCATATTGGAAGTGGCAAGTCTGCCTTCTGACTCAATGGAACTAGCTTTCATCGTTTCATAGACATGTTTTTTAAATATTTTTGTAAACACAAAATCATCACTCATAAATGAGCTCATATGGTGGCCCCATGGTTCATGTATTGCCCCTTATATACTGCTAATTTTTATATTTGTTAATTAAGCTTTTTAGGGACCAAAGAAAAGTCAGGTTCTTTTAGGATAAAATATCCTCTCTTCAAAGAAATCAGCCACAGTGGCTTAGAGGTACAAAAAAATACATCTATTCACACCTTGTGCTTTCAAGTACAGGTGAATTAACCCTCATACCGTACAGAACCTGTGTCTCAATGGAATATGGTTCCCCTTGTATTTTGCTGTACAATCTATAGTGTTGCATTCATGGATTAACACAACTGCAACGTTGTCCCTTACTCATTTTCTGTCTACGTTATGAGGACAGTTGTGGTGGGGATTTGCCTGCAGGGTAAGGTCATGTCAAGTTTATTTGTATACCACATTTCAGCAGCAAGGCAGTTCAAAGTGCTTTACATCATAAAAACATCAATCAAGTATACAGCAAAATCATCAAAATCATTGAGAAAGTATACAGCAAAATTATCAAAATCATTATACATCAAAATAATCAAAATCATTGAGTAAATTTCAATGGATCAAAATCACAAAGATCATCAAGCAAATATCATGAAACAAATATAGTTCAAAAATATAGTTCAATGTTCCACTTACTACTAATCAAAGGCAGCTATAAACAGGTGCGTTTTTAGCCTTGATTTAAAGGAACTGTGTTTCACTGGTTTTGCAGTTTTTTTGGAAGATTGTTCCAGATTTGTGGTGCATGAAAATTGAATGCTGCTTCTCCATGTTTGGTTCTGGGCTGAGCTAGTGGGAGCATGTAAACATTAAATAGGAGGGGTCCCAGGATTGAACCTTGGGGTACTCCACATGTGACTTTTGTCCGCTCTGATGAAAAGTTGCCTATTGACAGAAAGAAATCCATTGGTATTTATGCAGATGTCATTGAACACTTTGACGAGTCTCAGTGCTGTGGTGAGCACGGAAACCATAATGAAAGACATCAACGCAGTTTGTCATTGTTAAGAAGCTGTTTAACTGTTGAAACAGCTTTTTCAATAATGTTGCTGATGAATGGAAGGTTAGAGATTGGCCTGTAATTCTGCAGTAGTGATTTATCAAGATTATTCTTTTTTTTTTATCAGTGGTTTGATAACTGCTGTTTTAAAGCCTGAGGGGAAACACCTGATGAGAAGGATAAGTTTACTATTCAAATCAGGTCAGATGCAATGACAGGCAGAACTTTCTTAAGGAAGGTTAAAAAGGGAAAAAATGAATAAAAATGTCTATACTCTATCAGAAAGTATCACATACTTTCAACTATTTTGTTCTTCAATTTGAACTCAAGAGTAATGCAACTAATTACTGTATATACTGGTAAATTATCTTTAGTTTCTTCAGTCCTATATTGTGGTATGGAATGCATACTGCTACTCCAAATATGACCTGATTCTGGGTCTTTTAAGCAATCAGTGAATAATAACATTTTATTAGGATTAGGATATCAAGACAGCAGGAGGAGGAGCTTAATTTTTCACAACTTCTTCATGGTTTTTCCCTGGTATTGCCTAAGTTTTCATGGTTGAAACTCAGTCATTTTCTCTGCATTTGTTATGTTTGAGCATAACATCATTATTGGATTTGGTGTGGGTGTGTAGATTAATCCTCTAATTTTTTTAATTTTCTCTGTAAAAAAAAGTTGGCAGATTCATTAAGGTCACCCTCTTGCAGGCCAAAAATAAATGAGCCAATAAAAATAACTAAATAAAAAGTAATACAAAATACAAAAGCATCAATTTTAACTCCACAAGTAAATAAATGTAAATTTCATAAAAGCTTCTGTGTTGCTCTTTTTGTCAGCTGTGATTTTTAATTTCCTGTGTTTAGGATATGAGGGAGCAGTGGGAGGGAGAGGAGAGAAGAGAGCAGGAAAGCAGGGATAGGAAGGATAGACTGTTTTCTGTTTTTAAATTTATTTGTTCTTGTCACATATGTTATTTAGTTGTCTGTATACAATGATTAAAACCTAGTATCTCTTGGTAACTCATTTTATTAACAGTTTTAATATTATTACTTACAGTTGTTTTTAACATATGAGCATAAAGCTAACTTGGAACAATTTAAAATGACTTATGAATGAAAAGAAAATGAAAAGATAACACTGACACAAATATTTATAAAAAAAAAATATTTCCAGATGGAAAAAAAATTATAGTTATTTATAGTTGTTCATGCAGGATTAACTTAAATGACCCCTTCCTGGATCATTCTTCAAACTTTAGTGGAAGAAACGGGAAGTCTCTGACAGTGAATTTGAATTTGAAAAGATGTATAAATGTTATGCTTAACTTTGTAACCATGATTAAATGCACTTTACTGGCTATTCTCCAGTCACAGATTCAGAGTTTTATTTCTTACTGACAAAAGTATCAGAAAAATATATGTGACTGAGAACAGCATCATTGGGAATTTGGCCTAATTAGGATACAAAATATTTAAGCACAGAGAATAGGAGAGAGGCAAACAGATGTTTGATTGATATCATTATTGTGCTTATTGTTCATCTTTCTACAATTAACTGATTTTCAGATCATGAAAACTTGATTAATGAATGCAAATTACTTCATTTAATAGAACATAAAAGTTTTAGGAGGAAAAGTATGAACATTAATCAATTCACTAAGCTAGTTCTTGTTAAGAGTGAACTTTCACAACACTTGGTGCCCTAGAGAAATGTCTGGCAACCACAAGAATCACATTTGCAGGTGTGTTTGTACAGGAGGACAAACTGTCAAGCTAATCATCAAGATAATGCTGCAAAGAATTGAAGCTGAAACACTAGTAGTTTAATTATTTGGATTGCAGCTGCCGTAGAGGAACCAATTTGGTTCTGTTATTTCAAACATGATTGCTAATTTTCTTTGCATGCCCACATTGACTAATGGCTCATGGAAAACACAGGACTTTCTGATGAACCTCGATTTTGTTTTTTTTTGTTTTTTACACCATAATCATATTAAATTTAAACCATGTGTCAAGCAGTTTTTTAGGATTGTAGAATGTTTTCAGGATTTTAACTAGAAGGCAAACAATGTACTCTTTTTTTCCCCCTTGAACCTCAAAATCATTATATTGCCTAAAGTGAACAGATTCCTCACTTACATATTTAAATTAAAGACTTCACTGCAAGTGGACTTCCTCTCTCAAATCAAGACAGCTTTTGACCCCTCATCTGAAAGGCAACTTTTGAACTGATAGAAACCCTCAGAGATAGAGACTCATTATCAAAGGGAAGGTAAAGGTGTTAAAAAATCAGAAAAGGACAACAATTTGTCTTTTATTTGAGTACCTAATCTGTGTGACTGGATAAAGCTACTCCAATATGGCCAAGTGGTTTTATAAATGAGTTATGAAAGAGTTGTTGGATTAGAGGAAATCCTTTAATTTGAGTTTGATGCTTGACATTCTTAAATATTTGTAATTAAAGTCTATCAAGTGATGTTGTGTAAGTGTTGCTGGGTGTCATTCATTCCTAAAGCAGTCAATGTTAGTTTATACATACTGTATATGGTACTGTATAAGCGCTTATTAATACAGTTCTAACAATTTAACATAAATTACTGGCCCAGCAATTAATGACATATCAGAGAGGACTTAGTGATAATCTATAACAAATTTAAGGAACCCAAAAATCTTGCCATATGATGACTTAAATATTTAAATGTACTCTTGTTGAATTTATGTGGCCCTCAAGATCTTTTTATAGCCATGTTGCCCCCCCTCTGACCATAAATGGTTTAATGCACCACTGATTGTCGGGCTCAGGATTATTCAGATGTAACTCCTTGCCTTACATTAGCAACTTTTTCTAACTTAAATTAAAATCTGGGCTGTCTTTCAAGATGCGTCACAGGTACGCTCGCTCATGCTCGTCTAATTACATGCACATAAAGCTCCGACAGTTTCTCATCACGTTCGTTGTGCTCTCGCCTTTTCTTATAAAACTTGGTCTCAACAGGTAGTGGGGGGGGTGTAGCTGACAGTAATTGATCTGTTTTTGTCACTCGCTGCTTACACCAATTTTAAATTATCTGATGAGCAGATGGACTGAATCAAAGCTGTGGGGACCTTGCTTTAGAATAGCACCCATTCCTTTTTTTCTTCAGTACTCTCAGTTGCTGGTGCTGTGTTATGCTGTGTTGGACTATGCATGACCAAATTGTCTATCTATGAATTGGTTTGAAATTCAAAAAGAAAGTCAACTGTACTTGAGTGTGCATTTGTGGTTTTTTCAGTAATTCTATGTCTTTATAGACTGTACAGGCAGAGCAGCAAACAGAAATTGATTCGATTTTAATGCTTTGACAGACTGACATCTCACAACAAACTACTTTAATCTCTTCGACTGTTTCCTGACTCGATAACAAACTCTGAGATTAGGTTGTTGTCTGCTTCCTGAATAAATATACACATACTGTGTATTTTTCTCCTCCCCAAGCTGAGGGTGTTAGCAGACCTGCAATATCTTTGAGTTATTTGCTAAAATGAAGGTCATCTTATCAAATAACCTTGTATGATGAGTGAGGAAGCAATATAACAGCAGAACAGCAGCTTGTCATTAGTGGGGACACATTTTGTACCTAAACAAAAGATTTAAACTTAGTACAAAGTCCCTTAGGGTTTAGTTTTAGCAAGGCAATTGCTTTTAGGCTCAAAGTGTTTGATCCAGTTCATCATATCCCTAATTTGTGTTCTAACAATAAATTTTATTAAAAGAAAATCAGTAGAACGAAACAGCTGTATAAGCTTCAAGTAAGCAAAAACCAATTTGGCTGCAACTGTAGATCAGAGGTGGGTAGGTTTTGGTATTAAACACCAGCTAGATAGAGATCAAGCTTTGACATCTTGACATATCTATAGGCTGAAATTTGCCTGCACCTTGTTGTAGAAAATCTTGAATGTTAAGATGAAAACAAAGAATGTCATAAAAAACTTTCAAATGTTTCCTCAGCAGAAAAAAATGTGCTACTGGTCTATCAAGTATTCTCTGTATGATAGAATACAAACAGAATAAAATATTTAATAAATATTAAAGCATGACTTTTTGGATTTTTTTAGCTAACAACATCCAGGTTTTAGAAAGCAGGTTTAGTTTATCTGACAAAACTTAAGACTTGCTTAGAGAGCACTGGAAATGGTAATTTTCTGGACCACCAGTGACAATTCAGTCACTGGTGGTCCTGAGCCTGAGCTCACATAGGGATGTATCCCTGGTATTGCCTAAGATTTAACTAACCTGTAAGTAGCTTTGCATGCTTTATCTGTTTGGTCAAACCTATGTAAGAACCTTTTCTCCCTTTTACCTTAACCTTTTTCTGCATTATGTCTTTACTTTATATGTCGTGTGGTGGAAACTGCTGTACAGTGCCAAAACTCTGTCCCACACACAGCTACAGTAGGTGGCGGGATGGCCTTTGCACTCAAATGTCACATTGGCACTCCTTCCTTGCTGCTTTTTAAATAATATCTTTGTCACGCCAGTATAGAAAACCGTACACCTACATCCTATTTATAAAGAGCTTTTATGATATCTCTGTTCAACACCACTGGCACTTTTATTAGACTGTGGGTAACATTTGTCACCCCCACTCTAATTTAACTTTATTGAAACTTACACTTCCAGAACAGATGTATACCTGCTTTGGAAAAGGAGTCAGCCTCTTCAGGAAGACATCATTTTCTATTTTCCTTCCATCCATGATCCATGTGCTGTTGTTCTGTTTGCCAACTCAGGCTAACAATTAATTTGTATGTTTGGACACATTGTTGCAAATGTGAATAATAATTAATTTCAATGTATGTCTTTAAATCTAGGTTACTAAGACTCTGTGGAGATCTATTTGAAATCTCAGAATTGTTAGACTTATCTAATCTGCTTTAATGGAGGATAGTCCAGTGTTTCCTATGTAAAAAAAAAAAAAAAAAAAAAAAAAAAAAAAAAACTAAGAAGGGAACCTCTAAAGATCCTCTAAAGGCCAACGGTATTTTTACTGTATTGTTTTTTTACATCTCAAACAAATGTTTCTCAAATAAAGTGTATTATTACAACTAATTATGGATCCCTAAAAAGGTAGCAGTGTGACACTAAAGACATATGGAGAAACACAACTATGGATTGATTAAGAGAATTGTTTTTGTAACAATTTTTCTGCTGCAATTGTGAACTCCTTTAGGAATCACTTTTCTCATGGTTTGGATAGCCTGTCCCAAAGCAATTATTTTTTATCCAGAAACACTGTAAGCAAACTACAGATTTGTGGATAACTCTTAATTTCTCTCCTGATCCTTTGACAGCTCTGCAGTGCACAGTTGTTATGTTCACTCGGAAGCAATCTGTAAACCCATCAGCTTTAGACTAATTACTATAGTCCCGGGAGCAGTAGCCAATATGTTGGGGCATCTGGCATAGTTTACAGATAGCCCAGTAGTGAACAATGGATATTCTTTACATTTTTTTATTGCACTAGCCATTATTTTACAGAAAGTACTGTTTAAAACATGATAGAAACATTATCATTGGCCCATTGCTTTGCAGGCTTGTACTGTCTATTGCCGAACATCATTGCAAACATGCAACCAAAGACAATCCTAATGTGCCTAGCATACTCCTCAACAATAAAGCAAATGACAGAAAACCTCCACCTTTAAAACTACAAACTAATGGACACATTTTTCCTTTCCTTCCTACAATGTCAAAGCTGTTCAGCATACTTTCAGAATGATTAAATACTTGGGCATTTGTTCTAAGACGTTTAGTTATGGATTGCATCTATGCCTAGCTATGGCCAAGTGTCTGTAACATAAGCAGCATCAAAATTTAAAGCCAAAGTTAAGGTAATTTAAAACCAAGTATTTTATTTTATAAGGGCAAAGATCGTTAAAAAAAAAAAGAAGGATAAGTGCAGACTGTACGACTTTAAAAGTTTATCGGCTTTATGAAATAAAAATCCAGCTAAATGTAATCAACAACAAAGAGTTTTCAAAATACAACAAATAACCAAATCTAGATGCTCAAATAAGAAGACGATATATGCTGACCAGTACCAAATTTTCCCATACCATTGAAGATAATGGGGCTGTTTTGAAGAGAAATCTCCAAGGAACTTCAACTGAACAGGCTCATTCTGGAAACATCCAACAATGTTTTATTTGAGAGTGAATAGCTTCTTTAAATGGAGCAACCTTAGATAAACAGTAGCTTTATATAGAATAACATTATATTTTCTTCTGAGACCAAAATCTGGTTGTGTGGTGTGTTTGCACAGTACGGTCAGGCACATAACATGTAGGTATTCTAATTATTAATCATGCCTACCCCTTTCATTTAAACTCACTGTAAAAACCTAAGGCTCATGCTGTAACCATCAAAGCTGAAAATTTAGCACGAGCTTCTTCATGCACCCTACAGAATTCAGACCAAGGCAATGAGTCAGCTCAAAAAACTATTGGTTTGCCACCATAACTGAGAACAAGCACAGGAATGAAGCTGCAATTTAGAAAGAAATAAAAAAGATTTCTGTCTGACCATCCTACACAATGCTGGGTAGCTGAAACAACAGCATAGGTATTTCCTTTGATGAACTACTGGAGGGTTTTTTTGAAAATGCTTTGAAATAGCATCAGCTTTTATTCATATTATCAGCAGTAGTCTCATAGTACTTTGAAAGTGATATATGTTCACAATGCAGAGTTATTGGACTGCTTTATTGGTCATCATTTCACTTTTTTTTTGGTTTCTGATAACAGAAACAGCAAGAGATATTTGCATAAAAACAGTTTTGTTAAGATTTTTTGCAATATCAGGATACAACCAGAGTGATGTTGTGGTCTCTGTTGTTTTCATTTTCTTTTGTGTTTTTTTGTATTTCTCCATTGTTTCTGTCTTTCTGATAAGAGGTTTTGTTTATCTGGTTCCATCATTTTTTGTCAATAGATTCAATAGTCTAAGCCCCCATCCACTCTCACAGACATTTTGCAGCATTTTATTTTCTGTTTCTTTTGCACCTCTCATCTATATCTAAATAGTTTTAGTGAAGAAAAACTGCTAAAAACACATTTCAAAATGAACAAACATGTAAATTATCTGACAGAGGTTACATTGCAAATACTACATGAAGATCCAATTATTATACTGACACATGATGTAGTCTACCAACAAATAACTAGTTTTAGATGATGTGTAAAACAGTGCATAGTGAATTTTGCCCAGAATCTCAAAGTGGTAGCATCTTCTTTAGCTTACTGGATTGTTTAACACAAGTGTTAAACAATTATGTCTGACATGTGTAGTTGTTTCAGCATTTGACTCTAAAACTCCATAGAACCAGAAAAAAGACAATAAAGACTAATAACTGTTAAATGCAGTTTCAGGCATCAAAGGGTAGGCTGCTCATTTTAAATTACAGCTGCAGCTTGTCTCATGCATGAAGTCAAGACTTGTCATCCATTTTGGGTTCAGTCCCCTAATTTTTAATAGTCTGTTTCAATTTCCACAATACTGTTGGAATTCTGCCTATTTGTTTTTTTGTTTTTAATAGTAAAGTCACATTTAAATGGTAAATGGACTGAACTTATGTAACACATTCAGTCAAACTGACCACTCAAAGTTTTTTACACCAGAGCCACATTCACCCATTCATATGCACACATTATACATAGAGCAGTGGACAACGTGGGGTAAGGTGCCTTGCCCAGGGCACATCAACATGTGACAGGAGGAAGCTGGAATCAAACCTACACTCTTCTAATTGCAAGACAGCTACTCTACATTCAGGGATATTTTTCACCGTATGAAAATGAGAATACTAAGCTTAGTTTGCATGTAGTCTAGCAACAGCAAGTGTCTTGGTTTTGTTGTGATCTGCCCTTGACTATTTTTTACAGTAAAAATGTCACCTTAGCATGTTAGAAATAGATGTATCTCCTGTTGTGACAGCTCTCCTTATCTATCCTTGTTTGTTTAACTGTCATATTTTTTGTCCCACAGCAGTTTTCCAGTACTGAAAAAGTAAAAAAAAAAAAAAAAAAAAAAAAAAAAAAACCTGTCCCATGTAAGCAGATTTGAAGGTTGCCTAAATCAATTTGGATGTAAAACTCTTCTGAGGACGTTTTGCGTTTGTGTGTCAGTTTGCATGAGTGGGCAATTCTTTTTCTCATAGCCCTTTGGCCTTGACTCTTGAACTAAAAGGACATTTTTTTCTGATACAAGTAATATACTGGTCTGTTTAACAAAATTCTTTATATTTTAGAAAACACAAGTACAGATCTGAGAATAAGTTGAAGCAGATTAACAAAATGTTTAAATTGTACTTCCAAATCCACACAGTCATCTTCACAGCTCTGTTTTATTCTGTGCCGAGCCTTCTCGTTTTTTCTTGTCCTTGTCCTTTCTTTCAAACTTTGCATTAACAATTAAAAGTTAAAAACAAAAATGGTGGGAGATAAAAGACTGAGTCAGAGATAGTGGGTGAATGAGACAAAATTGGTTGACTGGGATGGGTCGATAACTGGGGGATGAATAGATGAAGATAAGAGATGAAAAACCCCAAAGCAACCTTTCAGATCTGCAAGGCCAAAGCCTGGCGCTCTCAACAGAGAAAATAGGGTTTTTTTTCTCCTGTACAGGAGTGCTCCACACTGAGGGCAGAAGACTTAGTGGATTGGGAACAAGGGCCAGCGCTGCTGCATTTAAAATCAGCCTCACTATATATAATGGATAAAGGAAAACTTGTGAAGAGAGACCCTGAAGAGTTTCTTTTTCTCCTCCACTGCCTTGCATGTCTCACCTCATGTTGCCTCCCATCCTTTGTCACCCATGCAGAATAAAAGAGGAAGGTGAACAGTGGAAGAGAAGCACAGGGGTTGTAGTTCAGAAAGAAACTTCCCAAGACCAGCACAGAGAGAGTGTAATGGTATTTTTAATGTACACGGGATGTAAACTATTCAACCTCATTAACAAAACCTCAATTAGGAGTGTTTAAAGCTGACTATTTGTCACAACAGCGGTTAATGTTGAACTTAACTTTGGCAGAAAGAGGAGTTTATAGTTGACTCCATTACTGCATGGTTCAAAGGTCCTGTGGCTTTAGAACAAGTTCAGATCAGGACTCCTTCACTGTGGGGTTTGACAGTGGATGTGATGCACTGCTGAGTTTGGGTTTCACCACATCTGCTGCTGTTCAAGATGGCAAGAAATCTTTATTTTGGTTTGAACTGTCAAAGAGTTACTGTTCTAAAAATCTTTAGATTTGTTATTATGCTGCAATGTGAACAGATATTATGTTACAAAGAGCAGCAGGTTTACCTGGTTTAGGCCCTGATAGATATTTGAAACATGGCTTTGTAATAATCTAAAAAATATATCTGCTTTGGTTTAAAAGTCCAAATTAATTATTTGGATCAAAGCACTGAATTGCTCTGCAATAATTTCAATGGCATGTATCAATCAGATAACTCTTTATACTCAAATGTCTGGAAGGTTATAAAATACCTCATGAAAAAATTAGTCTGGAAAAGTGTAAATTTTAAAATGGAAAATCTGCAGGAAGCATAATGAGAAGATGGCTATCCTTTCTGCCTGTGCAAAGGCTGAAATGTACTGTTAACATGTCTGTCTTCTGATGTTATAATTCTGAGGTTGTTGTAATTAATTTTCAGCCTAATTGTGTTTACCATACTAAAACATATTTTAGCAAAATAAAAAAAAACATAATTTATAATATGTGGTGACCAGGTGAATCAAATCTGGCATTAGGAAAAAAAAAATAACTTACAGGAGAAACCTTCATCTTTGGGAGCCGTTTTGTTGTAAATTCAGCTCTCTGAATTTTTTTTAAGCACACCTCATATAAACTTACATTTTGTAGAGTATTCCCTGTATTCAGTACATGCAGAGAATCTATGTGCAACCGCTGACAAGAAAATTCCTTAAAATAACCCTGTCTTAAGGAAAAAAAGAGACAGAATACCTGACAGAAACACAGGATGAACGAGAGCATTAGTGTGTGATAGCGAATGAACTTCATCCAATTTATCTAGCCTGCTTTTTTCTCCTTCTCCTTCTGTCACCGATCTATACCTGTCCACCCACTCGTTTCCCATCAGCCTCTGGGTGTTTGTGTAAAATCAGCCAATTTGGGATGCTTTCTACTGAGCTACTTTTCATTAACATGAAACCACTTGCAAGAACACACTGGTATGAAAACCTACTGTATACGGTAGGTGAATGTTGTAAGCATGCACTCACATGCAAGCTTGAAGATTTGTATGTGGGTTCCAAATGTCTTTCTTTCTTAATTATGCATTTTGTTTTCATAAGTTGTCATAAGACAAAAGAAAATACATGAATGGAGACTTAGACATAACAGAGTCTATAACCTCATGTTCCAGGACCTCCATTTAAGATCCTGCGACACACACCACTCTCCTCACAATCATATCAATGGTATAAAGTAGTCACTTTTACCCTGCACATGCATGTACTCAGCTGAAACAATGTAGAGACTGGAACCACTTAAGAAACGCTGCAAAAGCATGACAGTGAACTCTGAAAATTGAGTAGAGTGAGGTGGAAAGTTCATCTCACTCTGCAGAACAGATAGATACACAGAGCTCTTTGTGAAAATTTAGACGGCATCAAGAGAAGATCTTACACGGAGAGAGTTAGCGATTACAGTAGTGGAAGAGCTGCACTTGTCCTGATCAAAGCTGCTATTAGTACTCTTAAAGTAAGGATCAAATTAGGTTCATAACTCTTGTAACATGAGCACATATGGAGAAGCTGTCAAGCTGTGGAAGAAAAGAAAAGAAAACCAGAAGTAGGATGAAGTATGGTGAAAACTTTTTTCTCAGTTTTACTTGTTTGATTGTTTTTCTATGTAGTTTTGAATATGTTCAGTTGAAACCAGAAGTTTACATACACTGAATAAGAACAATAAGACATATACACATTTTTTTCTCACAGTCTGAAGTTAAATCTGACCAAGTTTCTCTTGTTTTAGGCCAGTTCGAATTACCAGAATTATTTATATTTGCTAAATGTCAGAAAACCTGGCGAGAATTTTTTTAAAACTTTCTTCAAAATCAAAAATTTACATGCATTTCAGGGTTTCCTCTAGGATTCTTTTAAACCATGGAGGTGGGCTGATTTCTTTTGACTTTCCCATCAAGTCAAATTAGCAAGCAGTGTGTTCCAGAGAGAGAGAGAGAGAGAGAGAGATTTGAAAAAAAAATTAAGGGTTGTGAAAACTTTTGCAAGGCATTGTAAATGGTTGTTTTAAGTTTAAAATATCTTTGGGCAGATATCCTGTTCAGTACGGCTCTATGCTTGTTAGCACTAATTTTCTCTGATGAATGACCTCCCCTCAGGGTCTAATTGACAATAACCCCACCACGACTCTGATCCAGTACAGTACAAGCTAAGTGGAAGATAAATAGCATCCTTAACTCTTGCATATAGACAGAGCTATCCACACACTCACATTGTCCCATACTGTTACGCTCATCCCAGAAAGTCTCTTTGTGGTTTCCCTGCCAGGTGGGCTATCTAAATTCTGCTGAAGGTGACCTCTTCTGCTGTGATGGTTGACAGCAATGAGACTGATCTGTCCCTGTTCTATTACGACTGATTATATCATTTAGATACAGATGGGTCGTTTAATCCAGCAGCTGTCCTCATCAGACACACCAGACTGAACCCACTGTTAATGGCTCTTGAGAAGCCACGAAGGGGCCAGTGGCTGGCAATGAAGGGAAAACATGCAGATTAAAAATAAATGCGATAGCAGACTGAATGGCGCACTCTTGTTTTTAGCTAAAAGTGTGTCCACTCTAGGTAAACAAGATCATCTTAAGACTTTATAGGTTTTTTTCCCCTTAAAATATCACAAATATTTACTTTTGTCAATATTTTCAGTCATTCTTGCAAGATCATTTAAAGGTAAAATCAATTGGGAAACGGTACAGAACACGTTTTTCCAAGATAAGTAATCCCACAGAGTGACAGTCCAGCTTTAGTTATTGTTTTCAACAAAAATTAAACATTTTAAAACAATATGAGAAAGTAATTAAACCCTAAATTTTTTTTAAAAAACTTAGCAGCAAGATACCCCCTTTTAGTAAAGCTTTAAACAGAGATTGTGGAGATGCTCTTTCATTGTACCACCCAGTGATGTGGTACAATGGTACATCAGTGATGTGATGTTGAATTTCATTCTCTGATAAATTTGACAGTTGGCAAATGAGATAGTTTTTTTTATTTTTTTCTTGGTATGAAAAATGAGGCCATCCTTATTTTTTAAACTTGTCTATCTTTTATAGTGAAGTCAAATTTATCTTTTGGTTTCTTTTGAAGGAAACACAAACTGCTGCTCATTAAAAACACTATCTAATTATGTATTTTTTTCAAAAATGCACAATGGAGTAATGAAGTATAGATTTCAACTACAAGATTTCACAAAATACAAATTTTTGCACCGGTAATTCCGCTTCGTGTCCATTCAGGCAAATGACATCACAAGACGCTCAAGAATCAAGTTGATCGAGTGCAGTTAAGAAACTTTTATGGTGTCAAGTGACTTTTGACAGATATTGACAAATTTTGAAGAATTTAAAGTTGTAAGGGGTTGCTAGAAGTTGCATGTCTGACTCAGAGTTTGACTCCAGTGATCCCCAAGTCATGACGGATACTGTCGTTGATGGCAAACCTGAAGCTACAATGAAGATAATAGTCTTCAGCACTTTACCTGGTAGGAAACTATATTTTCCTGCTGGTATTTTTCTTTTATGATTGCTTTATATGCATATTTCGCTTTTGTATAATGACCCCATGAAGTATTTTGCGTGTATCACCTTAAAGAGTTATGTGATTCCCAGTACAGTGGCAATTCATGCATAATTTATCCAAATTACTTTTCTCCTTCTGACTGTTTTTTTTTTTTTTTTTTTAACTTCCCATTTCTCCCCTCTAGTGTTTACTGGAATAATGATTCTGTTATAGGCTGTGCTGCAAGTATAAATTTGGTGAGACTAACTGATAGTACAGGTTTCATTTTAGGTCTGTCTGATGATCATTTTTGGCAAGAGTGATGCTACAGTTCTGCAGGAAATATTGTTGGGATATGAGAATCATCTTAAAGTAATGACTATATACAGTCATATTTAAAAAAATTATTATTGTTAAAAAGTTTATTTATTTATTTCAGTAACTCAGTTCACTAAGTGAAACACATTATTTGGGTTAACTACACACAGACCGATGTTTTCAAACCTTTATTTCTGTTAATTATGATGACTTTCTGCTTACGGTTAATGAAAATACATGTTTTAAGATTAGAATGTTACATCAGAACAATACAACATTTTTTAAATAAAATGAAAAGTATGTTTGATACCTGTTTATGGTTGTTATTTTCAAAAGATACTTTTAATCTGACAAACCTTGCATATTGTAATTTATTGAATATGACTGCATTATCACCCACCGTTTTATTGTATAAGTCTGTTCAGTTGCTTGTTTCCACTAATACAACTCAACCAATTACATGACGACAACTCAATGCATTTACCCATCTGGATGTGGAGAAGGTGGCTTCCTGAAGTGCAGCATCAGAATGGGGAATAAAAGGGATTTAAGTGACTTAGAATGTGGCATGATTCTTAATGGCTGGATGGTGGAACATTTGGTATCACTATTGTCTTTCAGCAAGAGGTCTTGGGTTGGGGACCTCTGGCCTGGGGTTTTGTTGCATGAAGTTTGTATGTTTTTTCTGTGCATTTGTGGGTTCTTTCTGGATACCCCAGCTTCCTCCCACACTCCAAAGACATGACTGTTAGGTCAACTGAATACTCTAATTTGTCCTTAGGTGTGAGTTTGTGTGTGCATGGTTGTGTGTCTCTGTGTTGCCCTGTGATGGACTGGCGACCTGTTGGGTATAGACAGTGGATGGATGGATGACAACAATTGCTGAAATAATCACTTGTTATAACCAAGGCATGTAGAATACCATCTCTGAAAGTAAAACACTTTCAAGGTTGAAGAAGATGGGTTACAGCACCAGAAGACCACACCGAATGACTGAAACAGACTCCAGAATTCACACAGGCTCACCAAAATTTGATGCTTAAAAGGTTAGAAAAAAGTTGCCTAGTCTATTGAGTTATGACATTCAGATGGTCATGTCAGAATTTAGTATAAAAAATGTAAAATCATGGATCCATCCTTCGATTGGTGGGTCAGGGATGTGGTGTCGTAGTGCTATGGAGGATATTTTTAGGCACATGTGTTAGCACTAACTGAGCACCATTTAGGTTCAAGACCCACAAAAACAAAACAGCTGAATAAAAAATATAAATTTCAGATTAAAAAAAAATATCACAGTGAACTCTTTGGTTATGCTTTATAGGGCTGCAGCTAACGGTTATTTTAGCAGTTGATTAATCTGTTGATTATTTTGACAATTAAATGATTAATCGGATAAAAAAATGTGCACATTTTGCGCATTTTTCATTTAACCACTTAAGCTTATTTGATACAATATTAGAAATACATGAAAATGAAAATAAACAAATAATTCAGTTCCTTTTTTGTGACTTAAAATGCAATAATACCATTTGTTTAGTGAACACTTGATCATTTGTAGCATATGCAACTAAAAAAATACTTCATGTGAAAACTCAGCTCTTCCTGCTTGACTGAACATCAGTACAGCGAGTGTCAGTCTGTTCATTATTTTTTGGATTAACCAATTTATAATTGGATAGCAAAAGTTGGTTAACAGGAGTTTTTTTTTTTTTTTTTTTTTACAGAATTAGAACCAGGTGAAGTTAAAACTATGCCTCTTGAGGAGTTCTGGGTAGAACATATTTACAGACAAACATGTTTTTTAAAAAAATCTTAAGTACAAATTGTATAATTTTTTTGCATATGTTGTTCTTGTAACAAATGACCTTTTTAGAGTCTGTATATTCCAGTTAACGATTACTAAATTAGTTGACAATTATTTCAATAACTGATTCATCACGATTAATCCAATTAATTGTTTCATTCCTAATGCTTTATAACTAAATGGAGGTTGTTTTACTGCAGTAAACAGTTGCTCATAATAAACCTAGTTTCAGGCACACTCAGCTGTTTTCTGCGTCATTGATTTTTAAATTATTTTTTTTTTTTTGTATACAAAGACCAAATAGTATATTCCACTAGATAATATTCCACTGACAAAGCTCTGCCTTGTGTTGTTTATAACAATATTAAATAATATAAATCAATTGTGCAAAGCATGTGCCTGTTGTGTTACCTTTAAAGACTCAAAAGCAGCAATGGTGTGTCAATGGTGAGTCAGCACCACTAAAACTAGTTTTAGGTCACAGAGTGGGAAGATGTGTAACTGGGTTACCTTAGAAATATTAAATAAATCAGCACAAAGTCATACTGTTTCATCTTAACAGGATACACCTGATGGATAACAGATTTTCTTTTTTTTTGTTGCACTCTCTCTCTCCCCTCCTCATTTGCCATATTAGTCTGTGCATGTTTGCGCCCACACTGCATTTCTCCCAAGTGACACCTCAACTCAGCAGCAAGCGGTTCATATTTTTCCTAATAAAAAGTCCCCCCTGCAGCCTGGAAAAAAAAAATACGCATAAACATTTTGCTTGGTCTGACACATGAACTGAAATTAAGCTTGTGTGATTGTGGTCTGGGGGTGCGATAAGCTCTCTCCACCTCTCCTGTTGCACAGAGGAGACAGAGTCTGCAAAACGAGTGTAGACTTTCTCTCCTCCTCCTACACAGCCCTGCTCAGAGGGGCTCCATCTCTCTGAGGCTCTCTGATCTTCAAGTCACAAAACACCTGCTGCCTGCCTTTAGACGAGCATGGAGAAAGAGGGGGTAGAACAGCAGTCAAGCAGCCAAGAGGCTGGGCGTGACAGCGAGAGCGAGGCAGATGCAGGCTTCAGAGGAAATACATGCAGTCTGCATTAGAGGATGACATGTAAAACAAGAGGCGAACAAGAGGTAGCAAAGGTAGAGGGATAGTAGGAGCAGACGTTTACACTGTAGGAACAACAGTCAGTGCCTTTAAGCAGGTGCGAGTAGCAGTGTGGGGCTTGGGGTCCCATTTTCCCAGGATTAGGTGTAAATGGTTGTTGCTTTGCATTAAAACCAATGTGAAAAATTCTAGTAGGCCTTATGGCCCTGCAATCAACTCTGTTGCTTTATTTCTTTCTTTTGTTTATTGTTCTTATCCCCCTAGATCTGCCCTCTTTCCATCTTTCCATCAAGTTATATATTCATCCCAAGCTGTATGCATAAGAATACCTGAGCAGCTCCCTGTAAATTTAAAAGTTGGATTGCTGAACAACAACACTGTAGATTCTGTGTAGATTGAAGTATATTCATCATTTATTTATTTGTCTCATCCATACCACAGCAAAGTTTTCCTCCAGCATATCTGTATACAGCAGTTTAATGAGTGTCTGACCACAGGGCATAATAATAACAGGACCAAAACTATTTTGGACGGTCCTGATGCTCAGAGCAAAAAGCAAACCTAAATTCAAATTCTTAAATGTGAAGCAGGAACATTACACAAGTAATTAACCCTGGTGTATTTATCCTCCCACTTTGGTCTCTAATTGTTCAGCTAATCTGTTTTGATATTTTCTCCAAGAAAAGAAAAACTGTAGTGGTTGCAAACAGTTGTGAATAGATGGGAGACATCGATACTTTAAGTGCTCAATAAAGAAACAATGTAGGTTTATTTATGCTCTTTGACAGCAACTTTTTTTTTTGTAGAAGTATCGCATAATATATGTTCAAACACCGCAATGAGTGATCATAATTTAATATGTTTTTGTTCCCTTACAGCAGCTGTGTTCACTGGCCTGTATCTGCCCTCTACTGGCCTATCCTGTTTATTGCATGCAACCGTTAAACCTCTGTATCGTTTTTTTGTTTGTCTGTTTGCTTGAACTCATATCCAGGGTAACCAGGAGTCTCTCTTTATGTGGAATCTTTAGTGGTCACGGCTGCAGGATCTACAGTGGTTCTCAAAAGTGTTGATGACACTTTTGAGAACCACTGTCCACTGACCACGATAAATCATTTTAAGTTTTTCCAAATAATCTATATTGTGACATTTATTCTGTACAATTAAACTGAAAGACAAAAATCTGTTGGAAGAAGAAATAAGTCGAATAGCTTGGATACATAACTGTAAACTAATACTTTATTGATTATTTCTTCATTGATTCCTTTTGACAGGAGTCTAATTTTGTAAAGATGATCTTCAATTATCTTTACAAAATTTCAAGTTTAAAATGAGTAACAATAAACTTGTATAAAATAGGGTCTAAATTGAATGTTTGCAATTGCTTACAGTTAGTTATGACAAAAAAAACAAAGAATTTTTTATTTATTTATTTTTTTCGCCTTTATTTGTACAGGTTGCTCCACTGAGGTCCAAAATCTTATTTATAAGCGAGACCTGTTTTGATAAAACAAAACAACACAACAACAATTCAAGTAATTAAAACATTTGACTCAATTAAATAAGCTAATAAAATATGGCCAAAAAAACAAGAGCCAGTTTTTTAAGAACATTTCTCTTTTGTTCTTTATATAAATTGAAATTGTCTCAGAGGAATCAAAGTGGATAGTTTCAGATCCTGCTATAGAGTGTTCCATGTTGACAGACCAGAGAAAGAAAATGCTTTTTTTCTTTTCCTTATTCTGGTAATGCTAATGGAGCACTGAAGGATAGAAAGTCCTGAGAGCGAAGTCTGTGGCTGGAGATGCAATCCTTCAAGCCAATACAACAAAAGTAATTTAATGTAATATTATTATTGTTGGGCTGCACAGTGAAGCACTGTTGTCTTGTAGGAAGAAGGTTCTCAAATCCCATCTTGTAGTTTCTCTACATGGAGGTTGCATGTTTGCCCAATACATGGATGGATGAATGGATTCTCTTTAATCTGACAGTGTTTTTTTAAATCAGTGAATAGTAAAATAAAAAATAGAGGGAGAAAAACAACACATAAAACAATCTAAAATACAACAAAACAATTTGTTTATGTCTGCAAAGTGGTCATAAGGTGCTCTCATACGTAGATGCAGATATTTGCTAAAATGCTCACATTCAAAACTAATTAATACATTTTTTTTTTTAACTTGTAAACAGCTTTTAATGAATATTCATTAGCATTCAATCTGAAGTTTTCTGCAGTGGTGTTTCTCTCCCAGCTGGAAGAGCCATGGATCATTAGTTACTCACAGTGTTTCAGCCTCATTAATAGCCCTTCTTCCTCTTTTGTATTCATTAAAGTTAGAACTTAATACATACTTGTGTGTGTGTTTGTGAAGTTTGTATGTTTGTAGTTTCTCTGAGTCCATCTGTTTGGCTTTGGGGCAGATGACTACTTCTGGGGTTGTTTGTGCTGGTTTCCACCTGCAGATGGCAGCAGTGTTATTGCTTAGTTTCTGTATTTGCATTACTAGATGACCCCATTAGTTCACACAGATAACAGTATGACAGTATTTAATTAAAAATCTTATGTTGTTTCAATAATGTAGAGCAACAGTAGGGACACCTTGACTACCATTGCATTTGCTGACTGATCTGGGCTATTTTACTCCATTCTTCCTTGCAAAACTGTTCAAGCTCTGTTAGATTGTGCGGGGACTGGGTGTGAACACTCCAGAACAACCATTTCTTCATAGAAATGGTTGTCTTCAAACCATTTATATGTAGCTTTATATAATAAAGCATCCCCACAGCATGCCATTACCATGCTTCATAGTGGAGATGTTGTGTCCATGGTGATATGCAGTGTTTAGTGTCCACCAAACAAATCTTGTCTTGCCTGATGGCCAGAAAACTCCATTTTGGTCTCATCAGACCAAAGAATTTTTTTCCACTTGACAATAAGGTCTCGAGTTGAACACTGAGATGAGTTTTATACAACAGTGTCTTTCTCATTGCCACTTGCTTATAAAGCAGAGGGCCCCAAATCTGGTCATCAAGGCCCACTGTCCAGCATCTTTCAGGTGTTTCACTGTTGCTGTACATCTGGCTGAAATGAATAGGTGATTAACAGGCTTCTGCAGCAACTGAAGGCATGATGAGGAGGTAATGCAATCATGAATCAGTTGTGTTGGAGTGGGGAAACGTCAAAAACATGCAGGACAGTGGGCCCTGAGGACCAGGGTTGAGGACCACTGTCATAAAGCTTTGACTGGTGAAGAACCCAGGTAACAGTTATTGTCTACAGAGTCTAGCCTTAGGTGTCCTGGTGTCCTCTCTCACTATCCTCCTTCTTGCACAGTCACCCAGTTTGTGAGGACAGCCTGATCCAGGCAGATTTACACATGTGCCATATTCCTTCCTTTTCTTGATGATGGATTTAACTGAACTCTAGGGGATGTTCAGTGCGTTAGAGATTTTTTTTGTATCTATCCCCTGACTGATACATTTCAATAACCTTTTTCTGTGATTTGCTTGGAGTGTTCTTTTGTCTCAATGCTGTAATAGCAGCCAGGAATACTGATTAACCAGTGAATGGACCTTCCAGATACGTGTCTTCATACTACAATCACTTGAGACTCAATCACAGCACTCAGGTGATCTCCATTCCACTCACTGTGAGACTACTACTACTAATTGGCTAGAGCTCTGTTGAATTAGGTCAATCACTTTCAAGGGAATGAGTATTTATGTAATCACCTATTTTATGTTAGATATTTTTTAATTTCACTGTCATTATTTTGTAGAAATTAGTTTTCACTTTGGCATTAATTAGGTTTATCTGTATTTTTATTTTTTTGTCAAAAAAGCTAAATTATGTTGATCTTGACTGATTTGTTAAAGCAACAAGAAAGGGTAAAACATCCAAGGGGGTGAATACTTTTTATATACACTGTATATTTAATTTTGTGAAAACATGTAAAACAAAAATGTTGGTTTATGGTGGTAATTCTTGTTTTACACTTTGATTCAATAGCAAGTTGGCCAGATTGTAATCAGCTAGTTTTCCCTTGGTTGTCTGCAGGTCAGATATTGAAAAATCAGATTTTGGTTTTCATTTCAAGAAATAAATCTAAACTAAGAGCTCCCATTAATTTTAATCTATAAACGCATCAACCATCAATAGCATGCTCCTTAATGCCCTTTCTCTGAGATTTGGGTAAAAGTTAGATGCAAAGAGTATACTTTGACACAAAATTGGGGATAATCTTATTAGTCTTTCATTGTCTGTTGAATTCAAAACAACTTCCTTTATCAAAGAACCTGCAGCACAGTTCTTCTTATTTATCCTTAGGAAAAACAGTGGAATCTGCCAGTATCGAAATCAGCAGGTCCGACATCAAAGAAAACAACAAATCTTTGGAAAAGCTTGATAGTATCATCTCCAGTAAAATCGATGTGAGGAGATTAAAGCATTATAAGAGATCAGTGGCTGATTGTAAATGAGGGATCCCTATCTTCTAGTCTTGGTTCTAAGATTACAATTAGTAATACTGATTTTCCTGACTCCTGCTTTGCTATCTGAATCTAATAAACCTGTGCTTCTTCAAGGATTTTACTGTCATTTGGCAAAAAGTAAATCTTTACATTTGTGATGCCTTTTCTCACTCTATGTACATAGAAAACTAATGATCACCCTTTCTGCTTCCCCTTGACCCCAAAACCAGGTTTATTGTATGTGTAATCTCCCAAAATTATTTTGGTAGCTAATAAAAGTGTATCAAATTTGCAAATACTGTATATACTAAGAATTATAGCAGAATTATTGTTATCTTTCAACAAAAATAATAATAATAATAATAATAATAATAATAATAATAATAATAATATTTAAAAATGTGATATTTAAATTCATTATTGAAAATGTGATTTGACAAACACAGGTAATCACCAATATTGAATAAATCTTCCTTGCCTACATTAACCAAGGACATAGGGTTTAGTCATAAGCACAAGTAGTGGCTATAAAGGTCAGAATCATCATTTCTTTTTCTGCACAATGTAAACATCTTCATTATGTTACACATGCATGTGGACAAGTGTTTCCACCTGTGCTCCTCCCTCTTACCATATTCTCCTCCCTTTCTCCAAGCCTTTTTCTCCACAGTCACGTGTTCTCAGTGAATAGAGACTTGAGTGGGTTTCACCAGCTGCTGCCTTTGCCTGGTTCATAAATGGTGTTAAAAACAAATGCATGTAAGTGGGCATGTGTGTCTTTGCCAGATACTTGAGCGTTAGTGTGACATCTCCAGCATTTCTGTGTGCTTTTTGTGTGGAGATTCATAGAGACTGCTGCAGCAGTTACAGATCTGTGGAAAATTGTAGATGTTGTCACTGGAGACAAATGTAACCTTTTATGACCTTATCCACTCTGTTTGTGTGCAATTTAGTATGAATTTTAATGTACTTTGTGAAATTTGAATAAAATTCAGACACATGAATAAAAAGTTAAAAGACAGGAGAAAGTCAGATAAGGTCAGTTTGGAAAATTTATTTCACTGCAGACTCGAAAAAATAGTTTTGCAGGTGTTTTGCAGGTGTCTTAATGACATGTTTGACAGCTCTTAGATGGTTAGGGAAAGTCTTTGGGCTCCTGTCCTAATGAAACTGTTTCCCTCAGACAGCCATCAGATCTGGATATTCACCATCAGTGCAATTAGCCACAAAGTCTGTGAAATTCCCAGCTTCTATCAGATGACCTCCCTAACTCTCTGCCACGTTATTCTTCCACTTTTTTGTCAATTTTTATGTTGTTACACATCATCAGCTGTTTGAGAAACTGCAAATGTCATTTAACATACCTAAACAATTCAAACAGCTTCATAAATTGACAATCAATGTTAACATTCTATGTAGTGCCATGCTCTTTGTTTATGATTTGCTATCTGGTAATAGTTGCTAATGTGCGGTTGCCTGGTATTCAGCTCTGCCTCTTTCACACCGTTGATATCTTGCTGGTGGTGACTCAGACTCCTGGATGAAAACACGTGAAAAAACCTCATCCCCATGGAGGCTCACAGTTGCAGACAAGCTCCTCAGCATCCTCCATAAATCCGTCAGGTATCAGCAGAGAGTCTGACATGCTCTACCTCACCCAAAGTTTCAAAATTGTGTATCAGAGTTTTCTAATTGTCAAAGGTTTTAATGTTGATTGTTGTTTAGAAAAAAAAGAACCACAATCAGTTTTTGAGTCAGTTGAAAAGAATGACAGAATACACTGTATATAAAAATAATTTTGCAAATAAAAGACATTTCTAGAAAAATTCTCTCCTGCTTTATTTGCCTGGACCTGAATGCTATAATGAGATGATACCCTTAAGTCCTTAAGAACTTTGTCTATTTTTGATTATAACTCTCAAACTCCATCATGCTGGCTTTATTTATATACATTGGTTGTTTTGAGGATTTCAATGAGAAAGACACCAACAATGATATTAAAAATGCAAAGAGAGCATAAAATTCTTCTCTCATTGAGGTGGATCAAGTTTGGGAAAATTCGCCTGTGACTGGCTAAATCATATTTGAATCCCTGTGGTATTTTGGCTTTGTAGTGGTAAAATAGAGCCATTTATATAAAGCTTCAATAGGTTCCAGCACTAACAGGTGGTGGTAATGTGTCAAGAAAAAGAACAATATACAGGGGGAAAAAAAGATTTGTTTTGTTACTTACATTGGAGTCAACAATGCTGATTTAGTATCGTAATTTTACAGACAAGAAAAGAGAAACAGTGGGTATAAATACTGAATTTTTGTATGTGACAAAGTATAACCTCAAAATATAGTCTGCTTGTTTATCTGTGTAGCTCTCAGCAAAATCTGTTTATTGTACTATTTTGTAATGCTTCCTTCTGTTTATCTTACTTACTGACTTTATGCTTTCTGCAAGGCTTTTAGAATTACCTGGGTGTTCTGCTCTCACTTTAAAACCCCAGACATATAAATCATGATCTATCTCTTTTTTCCTTGTTGTTCGATCCTTTGAGGATAAGCTTGGTTTCTAAAACTTTCAACTTTCTCTTCTCTTCACTAGATCATACACCTTGATCCTAGGCTGTGTGTGTGTATGTGTGTGTATGTGTGTGTGTGGATAGCCAGAGAAGGTGTGTTCTTACAATCACTAGTTCATGGATGTATTCTTTGACACTACATTGATCATCTGATTTGTCCTTTCAAATCTTCTGGTTTTACACCTCAGAATTTAAATCAGTTTATTTGAAAGAGTGTCCATGTGCTGTCTTTCTTGACTCAATTTTTTTATAGGTTCGCAGAGACAAGTTGACAGCAGGAATGTATGAGTTTGTGTGTGCAGTATATTATTTATAACTTATATGCCAAGTTGTTATACAAATAGTCATGATTATTCAAGAACTGCATATAGACTTGTTTACTGTAATCTCCAGGATTATATATAGACATTCAAGGGATTACCTTCTACACTTTTATGAGAACATTTTGCTATTTATAGCTAAGCCTAAAAGAAATAACATAGTAAGATATCCCTTCCCCTTGCATTTGTCAGATAAGATTTGATGTTTTGTTAATCTGTCTATGGTTACTAATTTTGCTGTTGGAGTTGAGCAGTGCAGTATGAACCCCTTAATATTTCATAGCATGTTGTCAGAATCAGACATACCCCTCAAGATGATGGAGGCAGGGACTGCAGGAAGAAGACAGGTTTGGCTGATGTCTGCCCACTCCTCTTGCCCACACAACACAAATATATCTAAGTTTCTGCGCTGCAGTCTTACTCTGGACTGCCTTATGTCATTCACCTCTGCGTGGCAGTAGGCAATTTGCAAGTAAATTTAGTCTGTTTATATCATTAAAACCTAATTAACAAGTTAATTTTGTTCCTTTCTGTCTCATCAGAAGCTTATTGTAAGTTTTAGTGGTTGTTTAAATGCTTTTGGCTAAAAACATCAAGATTAATAAAGAAAGGCATCAATAAAAACATAGTAAAATATCTGATGCATAAATCTGACCAAATAATTTCAGGCAAACACTGATTATAAGTTACAAAAAGATACAAATATCTGCACTTACATAAAGCTGCTGTCACACTGTGCCCTTTCTTGCCATCTATGTAGGTTAATTGAAGCAACACGAGTGGCACAGGTCTACATACAAGAACATAAATCTGATATTGTGGAACATCAAGCCCTGTCGTGCGTTTGAAACGTGTCACTTCTGAAGTGCTCACCCATATAGATTACTGCTTGTGTACTGGTGATCAAGGGTGTGGAATCCAGTGTTCAATTGTGTCAGAACAGAGAACATTAGTTTTGTCTGTGTTTTTCCTTTCCATATTTAAGGATGTGAAGTGACCATCTAGGAATAAATTTTAATGTTCCATGAGTGCCCCCAAGTGAGCAGATATTTATTAGCCAAATGAATTACAAATTTGGTCCTGCTGTCCGTTTCACTTTCAGCTTCAAGCAACCAGCAATTCCATCATTGCAGACAGAGTGCCTGCATAGGTTTTCATGAGATTTGGGAATGGTTTTATTGGGTAAGTGCTGCAATATCTGAGTATCAGTTGTGTAAATAGTATAGCAACTTCTCCCAAAAAAATCTGTGGCAGTCTGGTTTAGCTGTTGAGGGAATTATGTATGCTGTGATGGAGTATTAATGTTTTAAAGGGTCTTATTTTAAGGTTTTAACACATTTTTACTTGCTTTAGCACTTTTCGGACTGTTTTTTTGTAATTTGTTATTCTGTTTTTGTATTTGGTCTAGGTATTAGACACTCAACTTCATTTAACCCATTTTAGCATAACTTCATAAAAATACTGATGTCTTTAACCTGAATAATGTAAAATAGCCATTGGTGCCCTCAGTGATGTATGAATAGTCACCCACAGTAATCAAGAATTAAATCATTCCTGCTCCCATATTCAAGTGCTCAAAATTCCAAATTAACACATAAGACACATTTTTGATGTAAGCTTTCAAATTCAATCAGCATTTGAAAGCTCATAGCTGCGGGATTTCAAAAAACATCAAATATTGTTGCAGTCAACTAAACCATTACTTTTTGAATCTTGTAATCATCTTATTTTACAAACTGACTTTGCCTTTGCAAGGCAAAAAAAAAAAAAAAAAAAAAGACAATACTTACATCAACAGACTTCAAAAGTTAACCTGCAGACATTCTGTAAAGAAAAAAGTGTCTCTTAGTTCTTTTAAAACTCACTTTAGGTCTTTTTTATTTGAAACATTATATATCAAAGATGACATTATGACCATTTGGACTACCCTCACTTGGGTGTGGCTACATGCTATGTAATCTGACACCTTTCACTCAGAAGCACCATTAACTTTTTCTGCAATTTAAGATACAGTATCATCTGTTGTACCCAACCACATGCACATCAGTGAGCCTTTGGACCCCAAGATTCTGTTGCCTATTTTCTACCGTTCCCTTTTTGGACCACTTTTGACAAATGCTAACCACTGCGGGGTGAGAACAGACCACAAGAGCTGCAGTTTTAAAGATGTTCTGACCCAATTTGTCCAAGTTGCCTGTTTTTCCTGTCTCTTAAACATTACTTTCTAGGTCAAAATGTTTTTTTTAAAAATTGTCTCACCCCATATTCCTTCATTTAGAAGATCAAAATAATTTTGTCATTATTTCTTACCTAAAACAGGAAACAATTAGTTTAATTTCAGACAATGAGAAAATAGGTTGTGTCTGTTTTGAATTATACATCCCACCTACTAATAGATGTTGTGGTGCAAAGAGAATCAGTGCTGTTCACTTCCTCTCTCAGTGGTTATAAATTTATGCCTGATCAGTGAAACTTTTGCCTAATTAAAAAGCTTTTAGATCCACATAACCAATTAGCATAAATAACACCAAAAACTCCCTGATTACCATTTACTTCCCTGCATTTTATAGCTTCTCTCAATTGCTATGTCTCACACTGTGCCAAAATAAATGTGCTTTCAATAAAAAAATGGCCCACCAGGTGTTCCTTTTAATAGTTTTATTTTTATTTGAATGAAAGAGCTTGGCTAACGTATGTTCAAACCAATTATTAGACACCTGGTCTCAGTCCATCTCAAGATCACAAATCAAAGGAAACCTCATTGCCCATCCTACTTCAAAAAAAATAATACTGGGAATAACAAGCTGTTTTTGCTGTTGCTGTAGAAAATATATAAAATTGACCCAAAAGCCTGGCACTGATGATGCTTGTTTAAAGAGCCAATAATTAAAACAATATGCTTAAAATATTACATACAGCCACTTGTTGCTTCTTACTGGAATGAAACAGGGATTTTAGAGCTTTTATAATTTAAAAATTTTCTGTTCTCTTGCTCAAGATTGAAGCTCCTATGAAATTTTAATTTCACACATTACAAGTAGTTGTTCTTTAGTTCTTCTTCATAGATGATTCTTACAATATTGTGTCATTGGTGAGTTTGACATAGAGACTTTGAGACTTCTCTGATCCCTGCTACTAAATTTGTTTCCTTGACTGACTTTGTCAAAGAAATGGGCATTTTTTATTTATCTGCTAACTTGGCCACAGTCTTCGATGTCACATTTTAATACCTTTGCCTGATTTTAAAACAGTATATTCATCTTATGTAAAAACTCTTTAAAAAATAAGTTTGTGCCTTTATCTCAAGGCTTTCTTTTTTATCTACAGCCAGAAATAAGTTTGAACCAAAATGAGTTTAGATACCCTTCAGACTTTTTTTTATTTTCATCATAAAATCTTTGAAAATATAGTGATTTAGCGGTAGTCAAGTTTGACACTTGGAGTGGCTTCCACACTTATGACACTTGTGATAAAGACCTGTACCAAGCCTTTAAGTGAATTAATATTTCATCACATAGTCTCACACTGAAAAACTGAGCACAATCTGGCCTTTACTCAGGGTGCAGTGGAGGAAAATATTCCATGTTAATTTTGCTCATAACAAAGTCATAGGTCCCACTAGTATTGGCATCTGTACTGTTAATACAACACTAAAGCACTTGTTTTCTTCTCTAACATTTCACCTATTGCATGCAGACAGATGGATCTTTGACCACTCCTATTTGGATCTAAATCAGGGCTTAGCAGCCTTTACAACCAAAAGAGCCTTTTTTGCCCTTGGTTCTGCTATAAACTATTACTCTTTTCTCGCTTTTTTTAAAAACATCAGCCCATCCCATAGATAGTCTATTGGATTTTAATCTGGGTACTGAGGTGGTCATGAAAGAAACTTGACTTTGTGTTTGGTGAACTGTTTCTGTGTCGATTTGGTCATATATTTTGGTTCACTATCTTGTTGAAAGAACCAGTGACAACAGAGTTTCAGTTTTTTGACAGAGACCAGACCATCAAGATTTGTACTCTGTATGTCCTGGTAATTTCATCAGGTGTTGCTGGTGCAATGCACTAACAGGGTTCCAAAAACCTTTGGAAGAGAATTAGGCCCACAGGACCACAGACCTTCCACCATATGTCACACTGATCATCATGTGCTTTTCCACATATTTCTTTTTTGTTTGACACCAGACCCACCCAGAGTGTTTGGTCAGTTTCAGTGTTATGGCCAAAGCACTTGCTCCAAAAGGATTTAGCAAACTTCATGCTTTTAAGGGTGGAACAGAAAAGGTGTTTCATGGCATGCCTTCCAAACATGCAAATATTCAAAAAATGTTTTTCTTACCATGGGAATTTTGTTCCTATTGAATAAATCTACTCAAAATCAAGGTTGGATTCCAAAATGTTCAATGTAAGATTTATGTCACTGCAATAAAAGATACATTTTTAAGGCTCTTTATCAGGATGCCAATAAGTGTGGAGGGTACTGTATATATCCAGAAATTTCTTTTTTCATTTACTTCACTGCTTAGGATTCAGATGTTTTCATTGTTCAGTCTTTATTTCAAACATATTTAAATAACTGTAATTTGTTTATTATTAGAATATATTGAACATTGTTTTATTTTTATAATTATCAGTGTTGTGAAAATCAAAAAAGTGCAAAAAACATCTTACACTGATTTAAGCTAACAGTTATTCTTCAGGTATTTACTTCTAACTTTATGTATGTTTCCCAATTTTAGGCTTTTACAAAGTTTTGTCAGTTTCACAGAAATGTGTTCTTTCTTCCTTTTTGTGTGATGTACATTTTTACACTACCTCTCTATCCATCTTAGCCAGGTTGTAGTGATGAAGCAGTCTCATCTTCTTTCTGCCAGGATTGTCATATAACCCATCTTATGTTGCTGTCTTCAAGTTCATGGACAGAGCTGTGGTACATTACTTAACCTTTACACCCTCTCCTTTCTCTAACGTCCTATTGGCGCTTCTAATAATAATGTAACAAGAGCTGAACGACAGTGTCAGTTGACTGGAGGGATTCTGACACTAAAGACAGAACAGTGATGTGTAAAGATGGACATTTTGCACTGTAGATTATTCTAGCTTAAATCATTTGTAAGAAAACGTCTACCATCTGCTCTCCAACATGCCCTTTGCTCTTTGTTGAGACCACAAGCTTCTACCAGCTTCTTCTGTGCCACCTTTGGTCACATCAGCTGTTTATTGTGTCGGTTGTGTTTGGTACCCTCTATGTTAGGTTAGGTTTGACCTCTCTCTGTGACTCCTAAATGACAGTGTGACCGCTTATGGAAAGAACAGGCATTTTGTTTCGAAGACCTTAAGAGTAGACAGGTGTGCACATATATTATTTGTGTGACTTTTTGTGTGTTTTTGTGTGTGTTTACATCTGCCAGTCTGAGTACCAGAAAAATCCATTGGGTCTGGGGTTGCTGTGGTAACGGTAATCACTTCTAATTCAGCATCAGGGAGAAGGAGAAAGGATAAAGGTGGAGTGGCAGCAGTTGAGAGGGGAGTTGTTGAGGGAAAAACAATAAAAATGTGACAGCAGGGAAAACAAGGTAAGCGTGTTTGCCTGTTTAGTGACTCTGAAAGTGTTCAGAGGCAGAATGATAAAGTAGAGAGGTTTTACATAAATGCCTTTCTTTCTTATTCCCATATGATGTTAAAGCTCTTATTTTCTCTCAGTTGCCTCATAACCTATCATCTGCTACTGGGAGCTGGTATTTGTACAACAATCTCCACTCTTCACTGATCGTCAATAATTTTTCATTTTCAAATATACCACTGGAGAATGGAGTGAATATATTAATTATGTACAACAGGGGAAATAAATATAGGGCATGTCAATGTTTTTCTATGCAAATATATTTCTTAAAAGTCTATTCACTTGAAATCCACACTTGGTCTCAGTAATACCCCAATTAATTCAGTCACATAAAGAAATCAAAACAAATTAGTCCTAAGATTAAGTTATGTGTAGTAAAGTTGAATGCAACAGGAAATAATTGAAAACTCTTCATGAAATGTATTAAATACTTTGAAGAAAAATCATTTATGGTGATGATAGCTTCTAGACATCCTGTATGAAGAAACTAGTCTCATATATTGCTCAGGTAGGATTTTGCCCATTCTTCCACACAGACTGTTTACAAGTCTTAAAGATTCTGGGGAACTGCTATGCACTCTAAACTTTATTTCTTTCTGTAGATTTTCATTTGATTCAAGTCAGGAGATTCACCGGGCAATTCTAGCTGGTTTATTTTTTTATCTCTTAAACCAAAAAAGAATTTCTTTGGATCACTGTCTTGCTTTACAGTCCCTTCTTGTTTCATCTTCAGATTGATATCTAGAATTCTCCAGTGAATTTTTACATTTTACTTCATCCTTATATGGCCTAGCAGTACCATATACTGAAAAATTGCCCATAACCCTGTTACCACCTCTGAATTTCATTGTTGGCATTATGTATTTGAAGTGATATGCAGTTCCATTACTCCTCCAAACAAAATATTTGTATCCAGCAAGTTTATTTTGGTCTATCTGACCAGACTTTATCTTTCCAGTATTTTACTGGCTTGCCCAAATGTTTTGCAGTAACAACATTCAATTCAATTTAGTTTAATTCAGTTTATTTGTATAACGCCAATTCACAACAAATGGCATCCCAACACTTTACAAAGAAAAAAAAATTCAATCATACATATATTCCAATTGATCCTAGTTATCAAACAGTACAGTAAGCTCAATTAATTATTCAAAGTAGTTCAAAAAGTTTCTAAGGAAACCCAGCAGATTGCACCGAGTCATTGACTTGCAGCATTCACTCCTCCTGGACGACTGTGTCGTTGGCTTTACAGCAGTCCCTCATACTGAGCATGCATGTAGTGAGAGTGGAGAGGAAAAACTCCCCTTTAACAGTAAGAAACCTCCAGCAGAACCTGGCTCAGTACAAGCGGCCATCTGCCACGACTGACTAGGGGTTTGAGAAGACTGAGCAGAATGCACAAGAAAAACAGATGAAGTGATGTAAGATTATTTTTGATGTTCATGTAAGTAAAAAGTTAATAGCAGGAGAAGGAAAATGATTAGTTGATGGCAGCATTATCTCAGCTGAAGTCCTTCTCCAGGAAGGTATCACAACCAAACAGAACGCCAGACCAGGTGTAGCTTCTATGGAGAGAAAATAACTAAGAAAAGACAAGAAGTTAACAGTTGAAATAACAGCAAATAATGCAAATTGGAAAATAATAGAAGAAGAAAGTGAGAAAAAGTGATCAGTTTGTCCACCAGTAGCCTAAGCCTATGGCAGCATAACTACAGAGATAGCTCAGGATAACCTAAGCCAGTCTAACTATAAGCTTTATCAAAAAGGAAAGTTTTAAGTCTAGCCTTAAAAGTAGACAGGGTGTCTGCCTCACGGACTAAAACTGGGAGCTGGTTCCACAGGAGAGGAGCCTGATGACCAAAGGATCTGCCTCCCATTCTAGTTTTAGAAATTCTGGGAACCAGCAGTAAACCTGCAGTCTGAGAGCAAAGTGCTCTGTTAGGAACATATGGAACAATCAGATCTCTGATGTATGATGGAGCTTAATTATTAAGAGCTTTAAATGTGAGAAGGATAATCTTAAATTCTGTTCTGGATTTAACAGGGAGCCAATGAAGGGAAGCTAAAATAGAAGAAATATGATCTCTCTTTTTAATTTTCATCAGAACTCTTGCTGCAGCATTTTGGATCAGCTGAAGGCTTTTAACTACATTCTGTGGACTTCCTGATAGTAAAGAATTACAGTAGTCCAGCATTGAAGTAACAAATGCATGGACTAGTTTTTCAGCATCACTCCTTGACAGAATATTTCTAATTTTGGCAATATTCTGGAGATATAATAAGGAAATTCTAGAAACATCTTCAATATGGGACTCAAATGACATATCCTGGTCAAAACTAACACCGAGGTCCTTTACTTTATTATCTAAGGCCAATTTTAATGCCATCCAGATCAAGTGATTAAGTAAGCAGTGTCTCTTTAGAGGTTCTGGTCCAAAAAGAACCACTTCTGTCTTGTCAGAATTTAAAAGAAGAAAATTTAGTGTCATCCAGGTTTTAATATCTTCAAGACATGCCTGTAATCTACCAAATGGATTGGATTAATCAGGATTTATGGATAGATATAGCTGAGTACCATCAGCATAGCAGTGGAAATTTATCCCATGCTGTCTGATGATGTTTCCAATTGGAAGCATATATATAGTAAAAAGAATTGGTCCAAGCACAGAGCCCTGTGGTACTCCACAAGTAACCCTAGAGTGAGAAGAAGATTTAACATTCACATGAACAAACAGGAATCTATCTGACAGATAAGATTTAAACCAGCCTAGTGCTGTTCCTTTGATACCCACATTTTCAAGCCTTCCTATGAGAATATTGTGGTCCACTGTATCAAAAGTCAGTATGTTTTTCTTCAGCAGTGGAGTCTTACACAGTGTGTATGCATTGAGAAGATGGTGAATTAGCACATGCTTAATGTTTTCATGGAAAAACTGTGTCTGCTCATTTCTGGTGGTTCTGAAGCTCTCCAAGTTATGTCATTGTTTCTTAGACACTCTTTTGATTGACTTTTTTCATTTGTTTGACTCCCCTGCCAGAAACCTTGATCACCTGATCATGCCTATATTATGGTAAGATACTGTTCTTTCTGTTTCCAGGTTAATGACTGCAGTGGTTGTTCTCGGAATACTCAGAAATTTAGAGATACATCTCTTGTCATTGCCATCAGTACGTTTTGCATCAATAAAGTTTAGATTTTCTTGAGAGAGCTCCTTGCGTTTATACATCATAAATACTTCTGATGCTATACCTTGATGATGGGAATCCTTTTGGGAGGCAATCAAGTAGGACTAAAGGCTCTGATAATAATCCACACTGACTGGAGGCAGGGTTGCTTTCTAAGCACTGACAGATTTCAGCTGTTTGTTAACTTTCGATACCTTTTGCACTTCCTTTTCTTCATTGACACTATACTTAATGTTCCTTTTATTCCACTTTATTACATATAATTTATTGACTTTGTTGGGATTTTTTCCCTCTGTATTTTGGGATTGCTTGAGTTATTACTGACATCTTGTGTAAACTTCATGGAAATAAATATTAGAAATAGATATTTACTGAGAAAAACAATTACGTTTTCAAACCTTATTTTCCCCACTGTTTTTACCTTTTTGCCTCACCTCCACCAAAATACCTGCCTCTTCACATGTCTTCACTTTTATCTTTTGCTCATCCTTTCAACTGAATTTTCCTCTGTGTTATGAACACGAGTAATGAGTAAGAAGGCAGACATAGAGGGAGGCAGTGTGATGCAAATTAATAGGTTTGCTTTTTATCTTTTTAATCTGTTACTTTACTCAACCTCCCACCAGCTCAAATATACACACACTGTCTCACATGCTGCTTTCTTTGTGAGCCACGAGTGGAAGGAAGAATAGAAAAGAACAGCATGAAAAAGATGTGTGAACCATGCAGCAGGAGAAAAACCACCACCTGCCACTCAAGCCGGCCTCTTCATAGTATTCGTCTCACTAACTCATACACACACACACACCATCTCTGTTATGTGTGTCGGTCCGTAATTTTCCGCCACACTCCATCGCCATCCAATGAGAGGCCAGGAGAGGGCTTTTCAGAACGTGAGGGGGAGGAGACAGAGCATTGCCTGCTGATTGACAGTGAGCGCCCTACAGGTGGAGAGAAGAACCGAGAGAAGCAAAGGGGGGTGGGAGAAGACAACACTGAAAAGAAAGAGAAGGGGTGAGTGAGGAGAAGGGAGAGAAGCAGTAGCATTCAGACTTCCATACACTCACATTAACCGTTCTTTCGTTCCTCCTCTCCTACCCTGGAAGCTTACTTCCCTGGACAGATCAGCCGACTAACACCACTAGTGATTACCACTATCATCACACACACATCTACTGTTGCACCAAGATGAGCCAGTGCAGGAAAAGGTGCAAGAGGCAGCTCACCAAGGTGGCTCGCTATTTCTACCGCTTCCTCATGGGAACACTCACCCAAGGTAGGCATCCAGAAAAACTTCCACTTTCAACACAGAGAGGTTTGCTGCTGAGTCCACTTCTTGAATTCAAGTGGACTGCTAAAGTTAACAGAGATGTATTGGATCGGTTTGCTTCTGTAGTCGAGATTGTTTGCAACCTTGATAATAGACCCAAACATTCAAAGCATGTGCACTTTTATCTCAAAGAGTGTGACTGTGTGCATCCATCTGTATGCAGTCCAACTGAGTTCTTTGTTTCATCTCCAGGCAGTGAGACTAACAAACCTTTGACATCAAACAGCTTAAAGATCGTAGTCATTATTAGCTATACTATGTGTGTACTGAATCTCCTCTTGTGAGCTTACAGTAGATTTTCACGCTTGCTTTCCTATTATGCATGATAATTGAATCAACGCTCAGTATGCAGAGACAGGATCAGAAAGCTGTTGGGCTTCAATGGACTCACTCTTCCCCTCTTTCAATCTGTCTTTCAACTCCCCTCCTCCTTCACAGCTCTGTCCTTCTCTCTCCCCTGCTTTCTTTGAACGTATGTGGCATTCCACCTCCACAGGAGAAGTCTCAGAGGGATAAAAAAAAACCTGTCTTTTATCCAGCTCTCAGTGTGACTACAACTCACACATCCTCATCCTCTTCTGCTTTCTAGCTCTCTGTTTGACTAGCAAGAAAACTTTATAACGTTAATCTGTGAACCCAGATTATAACAATTTAGAAGAAGAAAGGAGCTTAGAAATTTCTTTAATTTTTTTGAGCATCTTATTTCTTTATTGGCCAGTTTGTCCACCTAAGGCTAGGGCTGGTAGTTAAGTGTCCTTGGCTGGTAAACAACTTCTGTAACATGGTCCGTGGACATCTTACTGCGCAATTTTAGGCCCTTCTTTTACCTTTTCTGAGTGATGTTAAGCTGCAGCCCACATTGTTTTCAGAAAAACACAATAGTAAAGGGCGGTTCTACTGAATCCCAGCAACTAATCTTGAGGATGGGAGTAAAGCTGTGTTTTGATGACCTTGTCAACAGAGCAGTGTGCGAATGGGGATTCAGTGAATGTGCTTTTCATCTCTACATCAGCTTTTCATCTTATCATCTGCTCAAGCTTTGGCATTTGCAATGCCTTGTGTTTGAGCTGTGAAAGCAGCACCTAGGCATATGTGCATAAGTGTGAGGAATTCTTGATGAAAACAGTGATAATATAAAACTACATGGAAATAAAATCACAGTAGGGGAGGCATTTGGTTCAGCTTGTTAGGTTTGACACACCATGTGCTAGGGCACTAGGTCCTCAATCCAGCTGTCCTGGCTTTGGATTCTGTCTGGGCGCTTTACTTCATGTATTTCCTCTCCTCATGCTCCTGCTTACTGTTCAGCTACTTTCAGGAGGCTACTAGAGCCAAAACCCCCAAAATATCAAGAGCTGACCCCCAAGTAATAAGTATGTAGTCTACAATTGTTTAACTGGATGTTAGGGGTGTAGGAAGTTCTCAAACCACAAGATTTTACAGCATTAAAATGTGGCTATATTCTTTGTCAAAGTGAAGTCTGTCACAAAGCACCATCACAATCAATCTTAAACAGATAAATTAAGTGTAAGCTATAATTATGAAGGTTAATATTTTAGCTTTATGCTTTTACACAGTGTGAGTTTCAGTCTTGTATTTTAAACTACAAAAGGCAGCCGTTTTTAAGTTGCCCTTTTATTTTGAGAGAATCTACTCAACTAGGACTGCTCCCCAGGATGTCTGATAACACTCAGTTAATAAAGCATTAAATAAGTTTATGTGATGGCCTTTTGTGTGTTTTGCAAAGAAAGAAAATAATGACAGATTTTCAAACAGATGAAAGTGATTTAAAGGTCTGTAAGAGTGTTTTCATACCTGATAGTCCAGTAGACTCGGTTCAATTGGGGACCAAATTTGCAATATCTGTTACATTTTCAGCTGGTGCAGTTCACATTCACACTGCACTGTGTCAACCAAACTAAACCCTTTGAAAAACCTGTTTCCCCCCTTCACCCGTGGTAGGACTGCACCAAGAACCACTGATGGAAACGACACAAAAAACTCAGAAGAAGACACGAGCATAGCTTCCTTCTTCACAAAATCTAAATAAAAATGGAGTGGCATCAGATTTTAGCGGTTGTAGGATTTCGCTTTTATTGTTTATGAAAGACCACAACCCATTTCTCCCACAAACGCTTGCTTCAATTGTTTTTGTTTGTTATTTAACCAGAATACCATGCCTTAAAGTCCGCTTTCTGCTTTTGGAGTGGTCTCCGGTCTGCTTGGCATTCACATATGCATTCAAAACATGCCAGAGTTTACTTCAACCAAACTGGGACTTAGGGTGTATTCATACCAGGAAAGTCCTTTGGTCCACTTGTTTGGTCCTGACCAAAAGCGGACTTTATTTTCTTCATTTGGTGTGGTTTGCTTTCACATTGTGCTTTTTTGCAAGTGAGCTATAACTTATAACCAAAACCACGCCAGTGATGATCATTGCTCCCTAAGAAAAAATAAACGTGGAAGTCGTTCTTGCTGCATTTGTGCTGCTATTATAACTGCAATACTATTTTGAATGTCAAGAGCAGCTCATTAAACGCAGGTTTCATGATGGGCTATTTATAATTTTTTAACGGGGTTGGCAAATGCGTGTTTCAAGCTGAATGGGTCAAGATGCTCTGCATGTCCTGACACACAACATGCTGGCAGCAACATTGCTAAGCAGAAAACGGTGGATCAGGTACAATTTCATCACAATCAGTACTTGCAGCAGTAGCGTTAGCAACACTAAAGGCTCATTTTACAATAACGTCCCGCAACAATAACTTGTGAAGTCCAAAAAAGACGTATATGTCCTGTAGTTGGTTCAGATCGAGGCTGGTTTGTATTTACACCAGAGGCAAACTGTACCAGTTTGTTTGAAACGGACCAAGACCACCTCAAAAAGTGGGTCTCAGGCCGGTTGTTTGGTCAGCATCAGGTTTCGCATGAGTGTATTCACACCTGCACAAATGGTCTGGACCATTGGGGGAAAAGAACTCTGGTCCATTTAAAGTGGTGTGAACACACCCCTAGGTTTTTAGGCAGACCAGTTTTTGCTTTTTTGGTCTGCATCAGAGTTCGATTGTGGATTCACATCTCCCCAAATGAACCAGACTTTTGAGGCATGCAAACTAGAGCTCGGTTAAAGGGGACTAAACAGGACTGGTGTGAATACACCCTAAGAATACTGCTACTAGCTAATAATTTACCACTGACAAAGCTAATGTTGGCATCTGCTTTGTATTTTCCTGTCAGTATTAAACTACATTTCCTTTTAAATACAGCTTGACAATTGTTCACCTCTTTGTGGGGTCTGAGCAACAGCACATCAGCAAACTTATGTCTGCAGCTCTGGAAGACATATAGAACAGAGTGATAACCATGCACTGCTACTTTTTGATGCTAACTAAGCTTCTGAACTGTTGGAGATGGTTCCAGTGAAAGTCAAAGAGATCTATGGAATGTTTTATCACTTAGCGGTCTCAGTCACAAATCTGGATGAGTAAACAGAGAAATTATTAAGGTCAAGGCAATTTGTTAAAATAGGAAGGGGGGATTGATGTGACTCAACACTACACCATATCCGGATCTGCTCATATCATATCAGAAAAGTCTTTGTTGCCGTTACTGTCATTTTTTCTGTGGGAAGAAAAAATGGTTTATGTTTTGTTTTGTTTTTTTGATACACTAGGCTGGCACTTGGGCTAGATTTAGGTCTAAGCCTACTAATAATACAGGGCATGTATTTTCGAAACTCAAACTATTTCAAAATATCTTAGTCCATGTACATAAATGTGCTAATATCTAGACAGTAACTCTCCATTTAATGGTTGTAGGCAAGCTGTATACATGTTGGATTTAAAATTACTGCAGTGAAGGTTACAGATAAGTTGTAGGTTTTTAAATAAAATAGCCTTATCTTATCCACCTTATCTTCCTGTAATAACTATTTTCAATATTTTCTTTCTCTGATGTTATTGCATGAGTTGCCATGGTTACATTTGTTGTTCCTCTTCCAAGATGGCTTGTTGGTACTTTTTGTGACGTTGCACTAGTGCTTAATATGTAAATCAAACGATGCCAGAAAGCAAATACCGGTGTAAAACAAGAGTTAACTGAGGCTAAGATGGATATTGGTACACACATGCAACACAATGCTTAGGTGGTCAATTGTGAAAATACCAAGCTAATTCATATTTCCATATTACTTTTAAATGCTTATGTGTAATTTATAAGTGTATTAAGTGCAGGATCACATGTTACCTAACTAGTTGATTCACATAGCCCACACTGTGGCTAGGTGCGTCATCTCCTCCTCCCTACTCCATACTTTGCTCCGTTGGACAAGTCCTGCTCTAACTTTTTGGCCACACTTAGAAAAAAGTGTTCAGGCTGCTCATTGTGGCTGGCTGTAAGCTCCTGCCCTGTTATGACAGACTGGTTAGCTTGGCACTCATTCACACCACTCACACCTGCTCCAATATCTCTATAGCCACTGCCTTCATGTGGTTCAATTAGCTGTTGTTTCACTGTACAACGAGAAGCCTTTTTGAAAATAAATAAATAAATAAATAAATAAATAAATTAATTAATTAATTAAATGGGACTTTTGAAATTTTAAATGCTGCTATTTTGATAAACTGGTGCCGTTGGCTTGATATGTGATGCACTACATTATCAATCAGACATTTCTGTTTTCATTGTAATTTTGATAAATTAATTGCGAAAATTTTATTAATGACCCACATAACTTTAAAACTAATTTGCAGTTTAATTGTGTTGTTTTAATATATTTTTGTGTTTTTAATCAAAATGCCCTTGACTTTGGACTTTTAGGGGCGGAGGTTTAAGGGTAGAAGCAGAAATGCTTACTTGAAGGGAGATATCTTATGTGATTTTTAAGAAGTTTGTAAGTGGGTGTTATGTTTAAAGTTAATGTTTTATGTCATTTTTTGGAGATACATATCCAATATAGGTTTTGCTGGTTCAAGGACGTCAAATCTTTTCATAATTTTATTATTAGTAGCCTTGAGACGTCCCAGATCCAAATAAACAGTTACCGGAATGCACCCTGTCAAAATAAGAGAGTTCGCGGATCCTGTTCCGGCAGAATCTGGCTCAAATTAAGCCCTGGATTGCACACAAAAGAGGTTTTTTTTCAAGAAAATGTTCAAGGCTTTTATGATTTTTTTTAAATTTTTTTTTTATCCTTTATACTCCCTTAGATTGAAACAAACAAGAAAACGTCTATATATGACTTTGTTCAAACATGGCCTGGATTATTTTTCACTGATTGTAGATTTTTAAAAACACTGCTTGTGATTTGTAAAATCTTATCTGTATGAAAAGAAAAATGGGAATCTAAGTTTTTCCCCAAAATTTCCTGAAAATCTTGCCTAGTCTCATCCTTGTGAACCCATTATTGTGTTTTGTTTCATGTCATTCGTTCTTTGTCTATTGTCACTTCCCTACTGGCAACACATTCAACATACATCCATGCTGGCAAGCTTCTGATGTTATAAAGGAAAAAATATTTACATACAATGCAATTCTGACAAATATTTACATACAGTGTAATTCTGACAGAAACTGTCAGAATTACAAGATAACCTCCCTTCCCAAAACGCATCACTTCAAAATATTTTGCACACATTGCTGTTGCATCATTATGCATTTGTATTCTTTCAAAGTTAGATTGTTTATAAAAACTCAGGGGGAAAAAATGCTGCAATTCTGGACTGAAACCACACAAGAGGGTATAGTCACATTCAGATGAGTCTCTGTGAAAAAGACCTAGGCATTCGCTTAAGAAAGTTGGAGAAAATGTTTTTGTTTTTTTAAAGTTGATTTTTTTATTATATAAAAGTGCTGAACAGGGACTATAAGCTATGTAAAGGTATTAGTTTACGAGGTAACTCCCTAACTATCTAATATGGCCATGACAGCAAAAAGACTCATAATTCAGTCTGGTTTTGGTACAACAGAAAAAAGAAGCAAACTTTTTTTTAATCTTAATTTCATGAGTAAAAAATAAAAAAATAATCAAAACAGAGAAAAACAGACCTTCTTTGCCATAAGAAGGCTCAAACGGAGTACACTATGTACAGTAGATAGATTTTCTGTATTTCCAGCTTCACTTTAAAATGAAAAATACAGTTTGAACTCAACATGGCACTACAGACCTTACCTTTATGGAAACTGTAAGGCAACAATAAATTTCTCCCTTAATAGATCAAAGATTAAACTCTTACCTGGCACTCCTTGTAACGTTTATATAGTGTGTAGTGGGATTGTGAAATCCCTGGTGGCCTACATAACTGCATTAGCAGACTATCAGGTGTTGCAAAGCACTAGAGTTGCAAAGCACTGCAATGGTTTGCCATACATGTCACTCACTCTGTACTTGTACCACCATATCACCGGAAGCTGTAAACCTTTGATAAAAATTAGTTGGTTGGTCTTCTACTTAATGCATGCATGATTACAAGCCATTCCTGTGTTTCTGTCATTGTTGGGAGTTTTGGATAAAGAACATCATCTACTCATTTTCTATTGTCACTCTTAGCATTCAGCAATAAAAATACATGCACATGTCCCTTGTCCCTTCCTGCATGGAGCTAGTGTTTGTTTGTGTCAGATGAGGACTCAGTTTGAGGACTCAGTTTGGTTAGACAGGAAATACTGAAAAAATATGTCATATCTTCATTTGGTTTAGTTTACTTTTACACTATACGTTTGAAATCGAACCAGCCTGGACAACGTCAAATAGTTATATCTGGTTGTTTGGGCTGCAAGTAATCCAGCATGTTGTTCTGTATACATGAGAGCAGCAGCGAGAAAACAGCAGAGAGAGAGAGAGAGAGAACAACATGCTAATATGGTTACACAGACACCAAGTCAGGGTTCAAAAGTTTTAAGATGACACATATGTCTGTAAATCATATGTTTCACTGATGTCACTTCCTCTCTTTGGCTTACTCCCTTTGATTTTTAACACTTGATAATCAGTGTAGATTCTAATAATCCAACTGTTAGTAATCCACACTAGAGTTCACCTGGAAGCAAAGTGAGACCTACCTATTTCATGCGGACCAGAGTTTGTTTGTTTGGTTTGCACCACCATTGAGATGAGCTTTTAAACTAAGCAGCTCTGATGCAAAAGCGCCCTGAAAGCCAGCCTACATATGCAGCATGTACATCTGCAAGTCTTAGACAGCTGTATTTTCATTTTTGACTATCTCTGATGCAACATTTCTCGATTTGATAAATGGACTTGAGGTGCTGACAACAAAACTCAATGGGTCTGCTGCATTATACAAATCCTGATGCTGTTGTAATTTTCGGAGTTAAGGTCCAAAGCCCAAAAACTTCCGTCATTCATCAGCCTTTTCAACTGTTGATTCCCGTGGAGACTGAATGTAGCTTGTAGACAACATTTCTGAGGAGTCGCTCTGCCTTCTTTGGCAAGTTATCCTGCTGCTTTGGGTGTCCAAACATGTGGCAGGTGTTGCTTTCCTCCTAAGTGCTGATTTTATAATGTGAGATATTATTATAAAGAAATGCAATTTTGTTTCATTTTATATTTGTAATACATCTAAAATGATTTAAATGAAAATCGTGAAAATGTACTTATTAGTTAGGCATGCTGCAAAAAAAGGGAAGCAAAGTGTTAAGGATGGTGTCTATGAAGGGAAGCTTCTTTGCAACACATAGATTTCATTGCAACACATAGACTGCATGAAACCTGCGTATGTTTCCCAATTTCGTGCCATTAATATGCAAATATGAACTGGTATGACAATAAAAAAATCCTTGAATCCTTGAATGTTGTTTTGACATCGCTGGATCCAACCTCCACTTTAATCGTTCAAGTATGTGCAAAATTTCAGCAGTATTTTACTTAATTCATGGTGAGAAAGAGAGCTGCAGCACAATTATAACACTTAAAAAAGCATTTCAGATTCCCTCAGTTTTCCTCCCCATAAGTTGTCTGTCAAGGTCAAGTGACTTTTGTTTCGCTGGGGTGAGGCAGACTAAACCAGCTCAGAGGTGAAGGAAGCTGGGATGATAATTGGGCAATTCTTTCTAGAACCTAGTTTTGTTTTGCACGTTTTAAAAAATAAAATACAACCAACAGAGGATTTAAACATTTGTCAGACCGTGGGTGGCAGTCAGATTTATTTGGGTCAAAAATGGGGTAGCTAAAACATAAGTATGTTTCCCCGTTTTAGAAAATGGGATTAAGGAGTTTCTCCTTTTGCTCCATTGTTATGCTTGGTGTTAGTTACATAAATAAATAAATAAATAAATACCAAGGCATTATGAAGAGCATTTACTTAAAATGGTTCTGGTGAAGTGGTCAATTTGTTTTTAGTACGCTGTAGATATAGATTTACAATACTTTATATCTATTATTTCAACTTGGAATGATTTAGAAATACAAATAATTTCATACATTGACTGGCCAGCTAAGTACCAAAAAATGCCAAAGACCAATTACTGCTTAAATGTGAGAGAATTATCAAATAGGGAGGCATTATGGATGACATTCACGAAGAAATAAGTATGTAAAGGAACTAACACCATGGAAAAAGTAACCTTAGGGCAGATAAAACTAAAAAGACCACTGCATCTTAGATTATAGTTTGCAATGATCTTTGTTTGAAACATTATAGATGTTTTGTTATTTATTTTAAATTCTGCAACTTACTATGAGTGCTTGTACCATAGACAAACCTCACAAACCTAAGGCTTCTTAGGTCTTCATCTTCCAATCAATCCAATAACAACTGGTATTAAAATATGCCTAACAGAATCAATCCTGAAATTAAAAATCAAATAAAAGACTAATAAATCAAGCAGTACATTTTATTTTTGAAAAATCAATGAATACTAAGCTGCAAAAACACATCTTTAGACAATGAAGGGTGCTTTCCTAAATGTTGCTATCAATGCAGCCCTTCCAATCATTTTCTGAGTGAGTGGCAAGATACACCCTGAACTGGACCATTACAGAGACTCAGGAAATAAACCCTTGAGCTTGTGTGTACCGATATGTAAGGAAATTTCTGGTACTAGTCAACATTCTTGCTTTTATTTATTTTTTTGTTTTTTATTTTTTTATTATTTAAAAAAAGTTCTTACTTTTAGACAGAAGGGGCAACTAGAGAAATAAGAGAAAACGCTATACAAATTCCTTATAGAAAGGTCCCTGCTGAGAGGCAAACTCATGACCTTCTTGTGATGCACCATTTCTAACCAGCAGAGCCACCATGCAGCTTTCAATATTTCCAAAGGAAATTATTTATCAAAAATATGTTCATCATAAAAAGGACACATGTTTGTTTTCTTCTAATGAGAAGAAATCAACAGAAAGATTCTTTACTGTGGGTAATTTGCCATTTGCTACTCATTAAGATGTATGGCATGGTGGGGTGGAAAAAGATGCCATAATACAATCTGACATCTGGTGGGTGTTTTACTCATAGACTCACACAATCACACTCGCGCACACACGCATGCACACACACACACACACACGCACGCACACACACACACACACACACACACACACACACACACACACACACACACACACACACACACACACACTTTATCACAAATGCAACTGGAGTTAGTCATTATGCTTGCTAAACAAACTACTGGCTCTTTAAACAGCTAACCAGCTACTGCTGTCACAAAGCCCATTTAATCCCATCCATGAAGTATTTATTAAAAAACACAGTGTGTTTCCACATACGCATCCTTAAGTTTACCCAGAATGGAGTTACCATGACTACTGGCTCCTGCGTGTCTGTTCCAATGGGAGACGGAGAGAAAAAGAAAAAGAGAGAGATGTCTGCTTCAGTGCAGCGGGAGCCAGGGAGGGCTGAACTGTATAATGGCTCTGCTACATAGGGATTTCATCAAGGCCATTCAGAGTTTGATATTTGAGAATTGTGGCATTTTTGGCCATACAGCAGTACTGAAGGACATGCCATTTAAGTCAGGTCTGGAGAGACAGAATATACATCGTAGTCAAAAGGTATATGATTGCAACAGAAGTTTAAACTATGCAAAAAAACAAAACAAAACAAAAACATAACTTTATGAAACTCCCCTAGGTAATAGGTTTTGTCAAATTTCTTCACAATATAAAGTCAGTCCAATGTGTCTGAAAAACTCACTGATATTCACTTTATACTTCGACTGATGCAACACACCTGTCTTTAATTAGTACTTGCAAATATTTGTTGACCTCACAAAAATACCTGAGGTCAGTAATCCAATTTTGTCTAGCTAATGTTGTGTATGTTTGCATTATTGATCACAATCAAATGTAATCACCTACCTTTGTTTCATCCCACTCTGCCTACTAATTAGTTTGATTCATTAGCCTACATCAGGGTAACACAGCACAGCCAATGTGTACATGTTTATGTGTGGTTTCTTCTCCTCTGCCCTAAAGCACTGTTTATGTCACACGGTAGTGGGACAAGCTCTGTTTAGTGTAATTAAGGATGTTCTGAATGCTACTTAGCTCATTTCTCCTCCCCCATACACAAATATATAAAGTGCACCATCTTGCATAAATATGCTGTACAAACATACTACCTCTTAGTCTGAGCCTTTTGGCTCAGTTCTTATCTAAGATAAACAGTCTGAGTGCCCACAACAGGTTCCTCTTTTTATTCTGTGGCCAGTTTCACAGAACCTTTGGTCTCTGTCACAACTCCCCACTGAATATTATTAGTTTCCCATGCAATATGATCATTAGGAAGAAGTTTCAGCCCTGGGTTAAAAAATGTGCTAAATTAAAGAAAGTACACATTAACAAAAACTGCCTCTTTTTGTACAGGTTACAAATATGTTTTTTGTGTGTATTTGAGAGTTATTCCTATTGTTAGGGCTGCACAATACTAGAAAATCCTGCTATGGTGATAATATTAGTATATTGCAATAACCATATCAGTTGTGATATATGTGTATGTCCTTCTTTCATTTCTTTCTCGTCTGCACTCACATCCCTTGTGACCTTTAGCACTTTGGGCAATGTCATTTGTGTCCAGTGTGAGTATCTGCTGGTGTGAGACTAGGTCCAACTGCTTAAATATTGCATTAGCATGAAAATGCAACTTCATAACACTTGGAATATATTAGACAATAAATATTTCGCTTCAAACAGTCCTTTGCGATATTAATATTGCACACAATGATATTACGATGATGGTATATCCGCGATATGTTGTGCAGCCTGAAAACACACTGAGTACATTTTTTGGGGGTGGGAGGGAATTTGAAATGTAGTAGGAAAAGAAATATAAAATACTGATAAAGAAGTGATAAAATATAAAAAATGCTTTGATTTTCTTTCAGACAGCTGGAAGAATTTTCAGTAAATTAATGTTAGATAACAAAAAAATCATTACGAGTTGCGGTTTCATACCTCTTTGTGAAATCTTTTCATTCAGAAGCAGGGAGAAATGTTCCCCAATTCTCAAAACCTAGATCATTATGATCGTCTACTGCAGATAAGCCCCTATCTGCTCAAGATTACTCCAAAGGACCCTAAGTTAAAGAAACAAAAAGAGCTATCAATTGAAGAAAGTATTCATTAATAAACTGTCTATGCTCTTAAGGATAGAATTTTTTTTTTTAGCATTTTTTTGTTTTGTTTTGTTTTATTATTGTCAAAACAGCTTGTCCTAGTAGTTGTTTGCAGGTTTAAACATGTTGACTGCAAAATTAACTTTTAATATTTCTTTTTATTATTAATTTCAGCACTTCACACATCAACATCTTAACTTTCCAGTGAGTTTCCTCAACTTGAAATAAGTAGTCAAAATAAATATGCTATGTCTGAAAGCTTAAGTGCTACAGTTTGTGGACACTACCTTAACACTGTATTCTCCATTACTGCACCTAAGTTACGAATATGAGTGTCTCACAAAGACTTCAGAGTAGAGCTATACAATGAAGAAATGACATTCATTTCCTTCTTTAGAGTAGGAGTCATTTGTTAGGAATGCTCACATTTCTGTTATGAAACTGGATGTCAGTATTCATGTAAATGTGTTTTTACTTTTTAATTTGCAAATACATAATTGCTGTTTTATTCTGTAAGTCACCTCTCTGTTGCAGTTATAATTCCACACCTTTAAAAGTACACATTGGCTCAGGTAGACAGAAACACACACACTTCTTCAGATCCTGTTTTTTTTTTTTTTTTTTTTTTCAACTTCCTACTTTGAAGCTGATTTTCTTTGCAGCTCACTTGTGACCCTGACCAAAGAGATTTTGTTATCAGGCCTTTCATTTATGAATAAAATATCTCCAGTCTGAACCACAGCCTCATCATAAAGATGCAGAGCTTTGCTTGTGTGTGTGTGTGTGTGTGTGTGTGTGTGTGTGTGTGTGTGTGTGTGTGTGTGTGTGTGTGTTTGTGTGTCCATATATGTTTTTGCGTGTGTATGTGTGTGTGTGTGTGTGTGTGTACCAGACATGCTGCTTTTTTTTGCCTATTTGTGTCAGGAAAACTTTCCAAGACTGTCACTGTTAGTCGGAGAGGAATCCATTTGCTTGCATTTGTGTCTAGTTAGTGTCACGAGGGCACTTTGCATGCAGAGCGATTCTAAAAAATGTGCAAAATTATGCAATTGCTGTGGTTCTGCATGATATTTCAGATCCTGAAAGCCCTACCTGGTTTATTATATGCCTTCATATCAAAGGATAGTTGCATCATGTTTTACAAATACAGGTGCACCTCAGTCATTTAGGATGGAATTGAAAAGTTTATCTACTTCAGTAATTCAACTCAAAAGTGAAGCTTGTTTATTATACAAATTCACTTATTTCTGTTCATTTTGATGATTATAGAACAAAGTTAATGAAAACACAAATATTAGTTCTGCAGAAATTTGAATATTACATAAGACTGATAAAATTGATTTTTAGGACTGGAATGTTGGTTTATATTTGTATAGTTTGTACATGATCATGATAAAGATTGCTGACAAAACAGTTTTCTGGCAGACAGTTACTGACACCCTCCAGAAGGAGACTAAGACACAAAAGTGATTGCTAAAGTTGCTGTCTCTTCCAAGTGCTTTATCCAAGCATACATTAGGAAGGTTGACAGAGATAATGGCAGGCTTGAGAGAATTGTGACACTAAGCCCAATCAGGAGTTTGGGGAATATTCGCAAGGTGATATTAATGATATTTGTTGATCAACTGATAACTGATCAACTCAATTCAATTCAATATATTTATATAGCACCAATTCACAGGTGTTATCTTGAGGCACTTAACAAAAAAGTTTTAAAAAAGAATTCAATTCAGTTCAATCACACATTCCAATTGATCCTAGTTATTAGACAGTACAATAAGCTCAGTTAATTATTCTAAGTATTTTAAAAAGTTTCTATCTAAGGAAGCCCTGCACTGTGTCATTGACTTGCAGCATTCACTCCTCATAGACAAGCTTGTAGCAACAGTGGACTGCTGCCTTCTACACTATAGACCATGACATCCTGATGTCATGGCTGGAGCAATGTCTGGGAATCAGAGGGTAAGCTCTGCAGTGGATGAAGTCCTACCTTTCAGACAGGAGCTTCTGTAAAAAGATAAGGGACTATACCTCATCCTGTGCAGATCTGCCATGGGGGGTTCCACAAGGCTCTGTTCTTGGGCAACTCATTTTTGCCTTGTACATTTTCCCACTGGGAGCTGTTTTAAGGAAGTATGGGATTCTATTAAATTTATATGCTAAAGACTGTCAAATCTATTTCCACCTTCAGCAGCGAGATCCTTTTTCTATTCAAATTCAAATTCTAAAAATAATCCATGCTTTTTTTATCTCTCAGTTGGACTACTGTAATTCTCTTTTAACAGGAATCAGCCAGCTTGCTTTGTCACGCCTCCAACTTGCTCAAACCGCAGCAGCAGAATTGTTAACAGGTACAAAAAAACAAGACCACATCAACCTGGTGTTAGCCTCTTTGCATTGGCTACCTGATTACTTTAGGATCAGTTTTAAGATTCTTTTATTGTTTTTTTAAGTCTCTTAATGGCCTTGTGCCATCTTACCCATCTAGCCTGCTTCACCCATATACCACATCATGCTCCCTCAGGTCAGTTGACCAGATACTGTTGGTGGTCCTGAAATCCCAGAAGAAATGGAGAGGGGATGGGATGTTTGCTGTGGTTGCCCCAAAGTTCTGGAATGAGCTTCCTCTGTGCATAAAACAAGCTCCTACAGTTGATGCCTTTAAATCTCTTTTAAAAACACACTTTTACTCCTTGGCTGTTAACATATTGTGAGCCTAACATTGTCTGTTCCACATAGTCTGATGTTTATGTTTATTGCTGGTTTCAGGATTTAAGATTCTGATTTTAATTTTTATCTTTACCTTTGCCTTGTTTTTACTTGTTGTGCAGCACTTTGGTCAACCTTGTGTTGTTTTTTAAAGCACTATATAAATAAACATGGTATAGTATGGTAAGGTGTGGACTGTGGCTGGAGTCAGTGCTTCAAAAGCTAATTTGTACAAAAGTCTTAATAACATGGGCAAAAACTGTCACATTCATTGTGTTAAAGCATCTTACTTGGGCTGCTAAGAAGAAGGACTGAACTTCTGTTCAGTGGTTCAGAATCCTTTTTCCAGATAAAAGTGAATTTTGCATTTCATTTCAAAATCCTGGTCTGAGAGTCTGGAGAATGAATGGAGATCCACAGAATCTAAGCTGCTTGGGGTCCAGAGAGAAGTTTCCACAGTGATGATTTGGGGGGGCACCTACAGGTGCTTGGTTTTTATGAAGTCCAAAATCAGAGAAGCTGTCTACCAAGAAATTTTTGAGCACTTCATTCTTCCCTCAAGTTGACAAGCTTTATGGAGATGCCGATTTCATTTTCCAGCAGGACTTGACAAAGAGCTCTAAGTATTGATTGGATAGGATGTACTGTACATGGATATACTCTTTAATATTTCAGCATTTCCTTTTTGATTGATCTTATATGATGTTATTTTCTGAGAAACTTACTTTCTGATTTTAATTAGGTGTAAGTCATAATCAATAATAGAAATAACAATCAGCAATAGAAATAACCACCTGAGCTATATCACTCTGTGTAATCTTTTTTTAAATTAATTTACTGAAATAAATTTACTTTTCAATGACATCATAATTTATTAAACTGCACCTCTTTATATCCTCTGAATGTATTTCTATTAGACTTTATTCGGTTTTTCTTTGATGCTTCTTGGGACAAAAAATTTTCAGCTTCAAGCAAAACATCTAAAACATAGACTTCCAGTGGTCGTTCTGGAAGTGCTTGCAGGGAGTTTGGTTTGGATCCACACTAGTTGCTGTATTTGCATGCAAACACAGTTCTAAGTCATAACACAGTGTGTGGTAATGGCACTAACAGTGTGGAAGGAATTGTTCATTACCATAAGGATAACTTATTCCAGCTTATACGCTTTACCATGGGAGTGAAGAGGAGACACTGTGCCCGGCTGGGCTGGGTGTTCTCTCATATCAGTGCATAATGGGCAATATGAAAACTCTGCAGGAAGCAGCGCTTTAGCCCCATGTTTTGGTAACTTCCTCAGCAAAGTGGAAGACATATTCTCATCCATTTAACAGATTTCGTTCTGCTTCATTAAAGATTATCGTTTCACTATGTGCAAACAAAGTTGTGGCAGTTCTTTTGCTCTTTAATTTTGTGACAAGATAAAAAGAAACAAAGACAAAACGAAACAGCTAGATGAGGGACAAGCTGAGCGTGCACACAGATTTGGTTTTATCACATCTGAGTGCACGCTTGTTTTTGTCACCAGACACGTGAAGATTCTCACCTGAATTATCTGTTTCTGTCTACTTTTGACACCTCCTGAGTTACACGTTCACAATAAAGATTTCAAAAAGGTAGCCTAAAAATAAATTCCTTGCAGAAGGTCAAAGCATGTAGAAAAAGAGTTCCTCTTTGAAGCTTTGCATTTAAAAATAACACCTCTGGTTTGAAATGTGCTGCCAATTATACACACAAACAGCGGCATTTCAGATCAGGTTATTAAAGGAAAAGCGACAGTTGGTTGGTAGTTATTTGTACTCTCTGTGTATGCTGGATAATCCCTCTGTGTATCTGTTGCTTGCTTTCTTATCCTTTGTTTTCCCTGGCACCATTTGCACTGTTTTACCCCTAATCTGCTCCATGCTGTTCACATTTCACTTTGTCCCAAGCTGATTAAGTCATTGCTTTCGCTCGCGCTGCCTGTCAGGTCTTTAACCCCCCTTACATCATTGTGCGGTCTGCAGTTTCTCCTCCTTGCAATCAAAGTGATTTATAGGTGGCTACAGGTTTCTCTCCCTTGAGAACATCTCCAGTCTTCTTTTGAGAAAAGTGGAGGTAAAGACGAGAAACTAGAAAAATTTTGTATGTTTGTTTGGGTTGTATTGTTACAGAAGAATGTTTTATGTGAGGCTGGTAATCTCTTGAAAGAAAAAAACATCATCTGTTGATCTTCAACTGCTTGTGAGTGACTTTGATGCACCAGCATAGATTCCAGGTGGAAGTCATGACCTTCCCCTCTGTCCTACCAGCTTTTTGCTCCGCACCTCTGTAACAGCTCTGTGAAAACTCTCTCAGCATGTGTCGTCTCTTATAGGCCGGCTCCTTGAACTGCTTTCAACCTTCTCCCCCTTCATCTCCCTCCCACCTCTGTTCCCTCGACGAGAAATGCGTGAAACATTACCATCATCCATCATGTGTATACACACCCCTCACTTGTGCTAAAAATAAACCCCTATTAGTAGCAGTTGGAGTGTGTGTCTGTCTGTGTGTGTAAGTAGAGAGGAGAGAGAAAAAAATTCAATACAATCTGCATTAACGAAGAGAAAATGCTGCAACATAAAGCATGGCTCTCTGGCAACTGATAAGAGTTGAATGAGTCCTTGAATCTTGCTGTACATTATTTGACATGATGGGACACCGAAGACCTAAATCAGAGCTTTAAAGAGGATGTTTTAAAGCCAGCTTGACTTTTAGTAGCCATCGTAACGTTTAGAGGGCAGCAGTAAAAGCAAAAGATTGAAACCATTCAGGCTGCTGGCATGATTATTGGTAGTTGTGCCACATTAACCGATATGTCCTTCAGCCATGTTCACAAAGCCAGCGACTGTATCTCAAGTGACAATTTTACATTAACCTCCATTTGAAATTAAGCTACACTTAAAAACATGTAACTGTTGACCAGAACATGTCTGAAGTTTTGTAAAAACTCACAATGGGTCTTTGTCACAGAAAGAGTGAGAACCTAATGTGGTGTGTGATGTAATCTTTATAGGGAGCTATGAAGCAGAAGAGTGCGATCACAGTTCAGTTTAGTTTTACTTGGTCTTGTGAGGGTTTTCTCTATGAAAGAACAAGAGGAAAAAATGTAATTGAGGTTTTTCAGGCTTGGAGGTTGTTTAGATTTTGCTGTGTACATTGAAAAAGAAGGTGAATGGACGTAATCTCAAACAGTGATCGTGACTGTGCTGTTTGTGTCCCTGTCCATGGTCCTGAAGTACAGCATCACTCAAGAATCATTTATCCCAAACTTTAACTTTTAAGATTGTTTACATTGTTTTGATGATATAAAATTCAGTATGAAAACCTGTTCTTGTTTTGTTTGGAGTAAACTAAATTTTTACACCCTACATTAAGCAATGACAGTGAAAGAAAAACCTTATTTAAAAAATACATCAAAGGAACTGAAGTAAAGTGTAGTTATTAGATAAGAAGATAAACTGAAAAAGGCTAAGACAAAACAAATAAAAAATATTTTTATCCAGTTAAAATCAAAAGGTATTAGATGAACAAAATATTAGTTTAATACTGTGCACACTTATGCCAAGAGTATTGTACCTTCTTCGTAATTTTCCTCTAACAGGTTTGTTTGGTTTTCAGTTTAACTGTACAGGAAATATATCACATCAAAGGTGAAAATATTTTGAACTGATTTACTCAGGTCTCATTCTTTATATCACAAGAACCTTTGTGAGACATTTTAATAGACTAGTGTAATTCGAGATTCACTGTAGCTTAAGCTTGGTCAGATGGAGAGCAGCAGTTTTCAAGTCTTGCCAATAGTTGCATTTAGGTCTGGACATTAAAAAGCTCCTATGGTATGCCTGAAATGCCAGGACAGGACACATGAAAATAGCTAGGGCATGTAACAGATGAATGAACTATTTAAACCGTTCCACTGTAGCTCTGGCTGTATCTTTGTTTGTATCGTCCTCCTGGAAAGTGATCCTCTTCCCAGGCTCAGATCTTTTGCAGCTTCTAACAAGTTGTATTCCAGGATTGACAGGATTGCCTTGTTGCTTTCAGACATGATGTCTGAAGGCAACAATTGGCCTTTTGTTTTACTTAGGAGTATTCGAGTGAAGGCATCTAACTCTTACTGATCTATCAATTAAAGTACTAATAAAATGAATTAAATTTTGATGTTGAAAGGTAGCATAATATGTAAAGGTTCAAGGAGTATAATTATTTTTGCCAGGCACTTTATACCTTCCCTCAACTTTCCTGCATCTCATCTGTATGATCTGAATCCATATTGTGAATCTTGATTTCTAGGATCTTGTAGTATCTCCTTGCATTACTCACTTCCGGTCGTCTTCTCCTTCTGTTTGTGACAACACCAACAATCACAAACCATTTCAAAGGTTTTCGCAACAAGCAGTTTATAATATAACTTTGATTTTAAGATTTTTGATCAGAGATTGGTATAATCAAGCTTTGACAACATGTACTGTCAAATGTCAGTTTCGCTTTACCAGGAACTTTAAAGACACCTCCAAGAGAGCTTTGAAGAAAAAAACCCAGCAACAAGATGAGGACATCAGGTCATCTTTCTTAAACCTAGTCTTTATGTTTTTATTTACTAAAAACAAAGACAGCAATGACTGCAGAGCATTGAATCATCAGTGGATTGTTGGTATTTCTGCAGCATGGCTATTTGTATCTTTTAAGTGATGGCACAATCAGCAACCCTGTTGTGAAAAAGAGATAGAGGCTGAAATTGTTCAAAAATTGTAGCTTATTGGGTGGATCAGACTGAACATACTTGTTTCCACACATGCATGTCTTTATAAAAAGATCTGGATTCAAAGTTCAGAACATTCAATTTCAACCTTAATGACTCCTTCCCAATTTTTCAGTTTTCAGGGGGAAATTTTTAGTAGCATTTTGATAAATAATTAATTTTCTAATCATCTTTCTCCAGCCAGCCCCTTCGTCATTAAAGGCTAACTTACTCAAGGGAAGTGTATCTTCCACCCCTTCGTTGACAAGTCTCCCTGGCAGGTGGATAAATCTGCAGCTAACTATAGTTTTTCAGAGCAGTGGATGAATCTAAGCTAACTAAAGCTACTAAAGCTATTGAACACTATAGGAATCTTTCAGATACACTCCCACTGTTGTTTGAACAGTGTGTATGCCTGATTCTTGCAGCTTAAGGTCTGATTGCATCCTGCTTTGCAGATGGCAGGAGGAGCACCTGAAAGTAGGGCTGTCAAACCCTTTGAATTGTCTGTTTTGATAAAATCATATAAATGTCTTTTATGGATATATAAATAATTCTTAGTTATAGTTTTATGATATTATAATTTTACAGATGTGTTTTATCTGCAGTAGCTTCTATAATCTCCATAGCAACCCACCTTGTATGCTATCCATACTCTGCATAAGTTATTCACTTTTGTGTCAGTAGTAAGATGATAGTCTTTAAAATAAATTTCTGCAGCTGCAGTTAAGAGATGCATGGATAGGAGGACTGAATAGGAGGACTGATAAATGCTTACATAAGTGTGCCAGTGGACGTACAACACTACAAATTGCAGTTACTTAAGCAGTATTCACAATAGAAAAATGCAAAGCATTGTTTTTGCCATCAGTCACAAAGAGATGAGCTGTCGTCCAGAGAAACTTCTAATTTAGTTTGTGAGGTGTTCTTTCTGCCAGTGAGGTTAAATGTCTTCTGCCATCTCTTCACTGAGACCTGGAGAGGATCTAAGGGATTCTGTATGAATTAATGTAGTCTGATTGTGAGTTTTCTGGCAAACCAAAACACATCAGTTTGCATTGTAAACCAAAAACGGACTGATGGTGTTCTATACCTTGCCACAAATAGAGAAAGTTCTGATTTTTCTGTAAAAGTAGATTGTTATGTGGAAACTGGAATTAATTAAATTAAATTAAGATTCAACTTTAACTCCCCTGATTGACATGCAGTTCACCAGGGCAAGTTCAGAACTTGTCATCAAGAATGTCAAAGACCTCGTTTTTCCTTCTTTATGTACATCTGTACATCAGAAGACAACAATCTGAGACCTAGGAATGTAGCTGGTTCTATAATTAACTACATTAACCATTCTTTTGGATTCAAGACAGAGTTGAAGCCAAAATTATTCATAAGCATGGCAGATTTAGATATAAATTTATTTTCATTCATCCTACAGTTTGTGTCTTGTAGGAAATTAAACAAGCATTTTTCCAAAGATATTAAAACAATGTAAAAGGGGTATTAGTTTTGAAAAATATGTTTTCATCAACACTTTAATAAAAAAAGTAATTTTATTTGTTTATAACCTTCTCAATAATCAATAGAATAATATTTATTGGCGTCACAGTCCTTACAAGTGGCTTACAAGTGTTTTGAATGTTTACTCTGGTATTTTGATGATTTACCTTCAGTGATGGGCTTTAAGTTTTTCAGGTAGAACAGCCTCCCTGCCGCCCCTTAAGCTTTTTCTCCCTCCACAGATTCTTGATCAGATTCAAGTTGGGACTCTGGCTGGGGCATTTCCAAATGTTACGATTGACCTTTAGTCAAAAGAAGCATGTTAGTGAAATTAAAAGATTTTTTTTAAAGATAAATGCACCAGGAGCTGTAAATAATTAACTGTAGTTAAGCCCACCAAGAAATTCTTCTAGTTATGGTTATACTAAGATGCCAATACATTGTCATGTATCTGCCTTGCATTTCAATAACCCATGAGGATATGCTGCTTTAAAAAAAACAAAAAAACTCCAGCAGCACCTGTCTATGCATCAGATATTGTGCCGTAGGTAATTTATTCTCTGCATTAGCAATGTAGCCTCAGGGTTTAAACCTCTGTGGGTTGAACGTCACAATTTAGAAAGAATACCACAAATCTACTAAAATGCCAGTGCTACAAATACCCAAATGTTGTAGCAATGACCACATAATTACCTAATGCAATGCTATGCAGACGTTCTCTCTGCACTCATGAAGATTAATTTACTTCAAAATGTTAAATATTTGGAGAGGCTCCAAGGGCAGGGTGATTTGATTTTCTTTGATTTTTCTATTTTGTTATTAATTCAGCTCATATTTGTTTGTGTTGAGCACTCATTTATTGTTCATAAAGGACATCAATTTCACCCCAGTTATGATTGAGTTTATGTGCTGGTGTCAATACAGGGGCACTTATGAATCGAAAAATTGAGATATCTCTTGGATTTATGGTGCATTCAATTTGTACTCTCAAGTTGGAATTTTTAAGTCAGAAAATCAACTGGAATCCTCTTTTAAGCTGGACTTTCAACTTAGAAACCTTTTATCTGTAGGACATAATTAAAGCAAGCATGAAAAACATAAAATCCAAAAACTTGTTTCAATGTTTTTCCGGCCTATCTATCCATGTCTTTGACTTTTGGTAATGGACCGCAATGGAAGAATACAAAGGGTGCCCATCAGTTCTATCCACCTGGGATGTTGGTGATTAGAGCCACTAAAAGTCTGTCGGGTCCCTGCTGGGACTGAGCTGTCGCATCCAGTTGGCCACCCTGGTATGAGGAGGGCAGATCCTGGGCAGTAACAACCTTGAGAAAAAGTGCGCTGACCTCCAGTAAACTACAGAGAGACAGTAAGAGAGAGTCAGGTTATGTGGAAATAAAAGAAGATAGAATAGGGTAGATCATGGCAATATGACTGTGAGTAATGTGTGAAGTTAAGCAGAATGAAGTGAAACCAGGGAGAAGCTGAGAGAAGCAACAGAGCTAAATAACGAGCATACCATAGTTGTATAACATGTATAATACAGGTAAAACGATAAGTCTTATCAAGAAAAACTGTATATTTTTATATAATATGAAATAAGTTGATGGGTAAATATATCAGTCTTACAGAAAGACTCCATTACCACAGCCACTCTGGCAGCTTTTTGGTGACAGACTGATGTCACTTTTCGCTTACTGTGAATGTCTCACTTGCTTGTCATTTTCTGGAGCAGGACCTGTCTGCCACTTTTTCCACTCGGCATCAGTTTGATGGTTGTCAGTCAGCCGTGTTCAGCAGAAACACTTATATACGTATGGTTGTGGGCTGGATTTTTCTTTTGCTGTCTGATTGTGTATAAAACTCGTGCCTTGTGTCACAGCTTTGAGTGATTCCTGTAGTCATGAGAACAGCACAGAATAAGGCAAACATACCTGATCAGATTAAACTGAATTTCAAGAGAACTTTGCAAAATTTGTTTCTGCCTAATTTCAGACATTACTCACAGAGTTAGTGCCTTGAACTACAAACCCTAATGTATTTTAATGGGATTTAAAGTGGTCTAAAAACACAGAGCCGGCCCAAGGCACAACAAAACTAAGCCGTTGCCTAGGACCCCCAAACCATCAGAGGCCCCTCATAAATGCTTAAACATTAACACAGACAATACATCTAAATTTTTTCTAATTTTTTTATGTTTATTAAGAATGACAATATTAAATTAGGTGTAACTGTTTACGCATAGATGAGTTAAAAATTTTTTAAGTTGTTTAAAATTTTAATTTAAGATTTAAAGAAATTGGGAACTTTTTAAAAGCGTAAAGAAAAATCGTCATAATTGCTGCCCTCAGGTAGACGATACCATAGCCTGAGGTGCAGGTCAAAGAGATTCTGTGGAAATTTCTTTCCAGCTTCTATCAGACTGCTGAACATTACAGAAATAGCTGCTATTTTGTAGATTATTATACTCTATAAGTCTGACAAAAAACATTTCAGTGCAATCAACATTTCCCTTGTGCAATAATTGAATATTTTTGTGTTTTTTAATACGATTTTATATTTATTTTACTTGCCTCTTTTTTAAACTGCAATGACGTTTTTCATGGTTTTATTTGAGCTTATGCAACATAACTTTGTTCTGCATTGTGTCTTTGAAGTGGTGCTGAATGACAATAAAGTGAATCTTGAATACTTTGATTGTTGTGTTACCATACAATCTGATGCTACAAGTTTAAACTTTTCTTCATGATTCGGTTTGGATCAGTCATAAATACATCTCAACCAATAATAACTAATTATCCTTGATTGCTTTTTTTTTCTAAGATCTGCCAATTAAACTTGGCACCCTCTCCCAGATTCCCCCCAATCTGTTTTGAAACACTGTTAGTGGTGGTGATGTTCTGCTGTTTTTCTGATCAGTCCTTCCTCTGCCTGGCATGTCAATTTAGTATGACGATGATGTTTTTGTAGGTTTGCAGTTGTGCCATCCTCTTTCTGTTGGATGATGGATTTAATAGGGCTCTGTGAGACACTAAAAGTAGGAATTTTGTTTTATAACCTAACCCTGCTTTAAACTTCTCTCAAACATTTTTACACTTGACCTGTCTATTGTGTTCTTTTATGATGTTGTTTGTTCACTAATGATCTCCAATTTCTGCTGTTTTTCTGGCCACATTTCTGTTAAATATTACATGTTCTTATTCTTTAAATGTTTCTTTTTCTTATTGAATTGCATGTCGCAAAGAGTGTTACCTTCCTATTCATTTAAACCTAAAACTGATAAGATCCATTCTGTGTTGTTTGGAGAACAGCATCTGAGTATTCATTGATAAAGGCTTTCCTTGTGATGTAGAAAAGCAGTGAAAAAAGAACCTGTACTTCAAGAAAGATCCTTGAAGCACTAATGGATAAGAGAATAGTTGTTTTCTATTGTACTTTAGGCTCCACTTCTTGCTAATAATACACTGAAAGACAGTGGGAAAAAATGTAAGTATGTTTTGGCACAAAGATGACAGAATACAGTAGTGATGTTTTTTCAAGTGCATGAATTTCTCCTAACTTATTTGTCCTCTGATCTTCATTTCCTTGCTGATAGACAAACACGTATAAATCATATTTATATGGAAAGCAAACCATACCAACATGAATAATCTATTGAACCCAAATTTGTTTACTTTTACCACGATGCCCTTGAAAGCCTGCCCAACCAAATAAATATTTGACGTACATTAAAATACAAATATAACAAAAAAAAGTAAACCATTGCATATTTGCTTTATTTTACTCTCATTTTATTTTCATTCATTTAAACACTGTGCTTTTTACCATCCACCTTCTCCCTGTTTCCCTGTCTGCTCCTCCCTACCTCCTTTTCCAGGCAGGCACCTCCGTGTTGCTTCACACCCTCCTCTCAGTCGTGCTGGTGTGCTCAGCCTGTTCCTCCTCTCTTTTCTGCTGCAATCCCACTGTTTTGTCTGCTTGTCTGTCTGCCAATCTGCATGATGTCAGTTTGATTCCATCTCTTCCTCAGATCCAAGCCTTTTGTGTGCCTGCATGTGCCTGTACACACACACACACCCACACCCGTATGGGTATGTGTGATCTCATCAGTTCCCACCTCCGGTTCTCCAAATCTGATTCCTCTCAGGGTTATTTATAGCTGTAAGGCCCTCTCCACTCCATGTAACTCGTCATGACCTGTGTCCCTGCCTGGCTTTTGTGAAGAAAAAAAAAAAGAGTGCACAATACTTAAAAGCAATTTCATCAGGTGTGAGTGTCCATCTGTGTCCTGTCAATAGTAAGTTTTCAGGGATCACAGGAAACATTTGCTCTCCTACCATGTGTTTTTGTGGATTTTTAGTGAATGCCTGCTTTTAAAAGTTTTTTTTCTGGGTGAAGATGTATTGCATAAGTGTTTTCTTCAATCTAATGTGAACACTACTCACAGAAATAAATTCATACTCACAAAGATATGGATGCCACATTTGTAGAAGTCAATTTTATTTTACCATTAAAAGTAAAGATTAACATATAAATAGAAACAATACAACTGTTACAATGAAAATATACCCAGAGTGTAAAAATAAAAGTAACAGTGGCGGCTGGTGACAAAAATTCTTGGTGAGGCTGATGTACCAACAGATTTCCCTTCTTAGTTCAGTGTAACTATTCAAATGAACGGTAGGAAAATGACTACAGTTCCACAATAATATAGCATTCTTGATACAACAAAATAAAATAAAAGGTTTAATTAGCTAAATGTAAAAGGTCTGTTCAGTAACTTGCAAAGCAGCAGAGGCCTTCCTACCTAAAAGAAATAAAACACACTGCTATAGGATGAAATAATCACGGCTACTAACAATTAACGTAGGAATCCAAAAGACTTAACCAGGTTCTGCTGGAATCACAATACCAAGCAATCCCCCTGGATTTATCTAACAATCAGGTGCTCAACAAAATCTAACAAATATAAATGTTCTTAGGTCTGAGTCATCAAACAGGACTTCAGCTCCTGCTTGTACAACTCCACATCAGAATGGCCATCTGACCCAGCAAACATTATAACATCAACCAAACATTAACATTAAAACAGCAGCATAAGCTCAAAAATCATCATTAACAATCAAAAAAAGAAATCTTAACATTTATTCAGAGCAGCAATAGCATTATGCTAACCAGAGCAACATAAGCATAAAATACACAGCAACGTTAATAACTGATCATCAGCAAAGAACAAATGATAGCAGCAGATGAACAGAAAAAAATAAACAACAGATAATAGTGGAGTAATATGGTCGCTAAAACTAATTAAACATGCTGAGGACAGCAGCTGTAGCTTACTGGCATTCTGTAAAATCCTAGGCATTGTCATACAATACGGAGAATTCATTTTAGCTTTCTCTCGACTGCTTTTTTGCCATTATCAACTTTGTCACCATAGCGATGTAAAACTTTACACCCCAAAGACATTAAATTCAGCAATGCAGATTGGACAAATGTTTATTATTTTTCCCTGGCAACTACACTCATTTGGATGTTTAGATCCACTTCTGTGGTGCTCGTCAGCAGTGCCCCAGAAGAGAAATGGCAGGAGTCTGTCAGGTGAAATTCACTGTTGAATGAGAGTCAGTTGGTGGAAATGTTGTGGAAATAATTCAGATACATTCAGGCACACAGTATTAAGTAAAACAGGCTAATCCAATTGTAAATCATGTTTATAGATCATTTTTAGTTTTTTCCTCCTTCCACATCAGGGAGGGTGGTGCTTCAGCGCCTCCTATGGACTGGCTGCCACTGAAAAGTATATACCTTTGTGCATTATTCAGGGTTCAGTCGCTGTTAATATTTACTGTTTTTTTTTCATTCTTGATTATTGTGTCAAATATTTATCTCCACTGATATATTTCTTGGGCCATAGAATCAAAGAAACACCAAGTGCTTCACATTTTGATAGAAAGGTTTAACTGTTTTTTGGTTGTCCCTGCTCATTTCAGTTGTTCTTGCTCTCTTTGGTGACAGCTGACAGGTTTAACACAATACAGCATTTGACCGACTCTTGCTGTCACAGACAGTCCAAGCATCCTTCTTTTCTCTCTCCTCATCCACTCCCTCCACAGTTATTTATTGTATCTTTTTTCCTGATGTGCACAACTTCGTCAACATAAAAAATTAGTTAGTATTTGCAAGATTCAGCATGTGCAGTACAGGTTGATTTGTCCTCTGCTACAGGTTGGATCACTTTTTGCGTTTTGATTTGCTGCTGATTCAGCACCACGTCATGTCCGACGTCCATGTTGTCATTGCCTTGTTCTCCACTCATTCAATTAGATACCACTGCATGGACTAGGATCCTGGCACAGCAATGTGTCCTTAAATGGATTTGTATGAGGTAACAGAAGAGGTTCTTCATGGAGAAACTGGGAGCCTTTATTTTGTCTTGATTATGAATTAAGCTAAACATACTGCTTTAAGTCTTTTTACACTGATTATTTAAAATCAATAAACTAATAGATTCTCAATTATTGCCTAGTGTATCCAGTGTGACACTACTTTTCTACATTCTCTGGTGATCTGACAGAGCTGCATATCTTTACAAAATTGCTGCATACCTTCATCTCCTTAGTTAATATGTAAGTCACATTTGAAAGAAATCTAAAATAAACCTTGAATGTGTATCTCTGTGTGCGCAAGACTGTGTTTGCGAGACTGGTAACACAGAGGGCATGTGAGAATTTAAATACTTTAACCTACACTGACCTCTACTGGAGGTTGATTAAAGCTGCATGATTGTCATTTGAATGCTGTGTGAATTTATTATTTAGTGATTTTGTGTTTTGTGATTCTTCCTGCAGCCCAAGGCAGTTTCATTATCTTTTACTTGTCCACTTCTGTATTAGCTTGTAATTCCCTTTTCTCTCCTACCACCTCCTAGTGTCTCTTACTTGCCCCCAATCACCATCTTCCCCATTCTCTTTCTTCTCTCCCAGTGGGTTCTTATCCATCCAGCACCTGCTCTCTGGCACTGTAAGATTCAAAGTTCACTCATTCCACATTTGATTCATGCAATAAATAAAACATTGTTCATCTCCAATCCTGAGTCCACGACTGAGTGAGTCTTCTTAGTTTCCTCCCAACATATTTTGTAGCTGTGCTTCCAACTCCTGAAGCAGAACTCAGTGTTTACATGCTGTGCTGCATGTAGCAGCCCTTGGTGTATCCTGATGCATTGTGTGCTGCCATGAGCCATAACTAACACAACAATGCACCAGACAAGCTGTTGTTGGACGTACAAAACATTGACGAAAGACCTTATTTAAACCTGCTGATTGATTGCTTTTTCACATACTTCTTCCATAGCATTATGAATGAAAAACAAAGTATGCCTCATCAGAACAGTCTATGCATGAATACATGCATTTGTTTGGGTGTGCATGATACATGGAACAAACCAGTACGCACAGTATGACGCCTACAGGAGGAGAAACATGACAGCACTGCTGATTACCTCAACCTAGCTGTCAAGTAACTGAAAGTCATATACTGCCCAACAATCATTTTAGATAGGCATGAGGTCTTTTCAGTCACTGTTTAACCTAGGCAGCTCTGAGGAGGGCAGTGGAGGCTTTTATGCCCTTATTTTTATGTCGATTTTTCCACTGTCTTTCTGGCTGTTCATGAAGAAAGGTGAGTAGCACTTCTATAGTAAATTAGAGGTTTAGTGGAGCAAATTAGCTGCCAAGAGGAACAGACTGTCATATATAGGAATTGTTACTTGCCATATTAGGATAGTGAAAGACTGTATACAATGATGGAAATGAGAACTTGATTTTAAAAGTTCCCACATTCTGAAACATGTTATGGTAATTTTAAAAAGCAGAAACTGCTATTTCAGATCTCTGGATTAATCAGTTTACAGTGCTTTCAAAAGTACTTACACCCCTTAACTATTCACATTCTCTTACAATGACAAACTGCAATGTGTCTTATTGTCTTATTGTGAGTTTATGAGATAGACCCACATAAGTAGAGCATAATTGTAAACTGGAATAGTAAAATGTTTTACAAATATACATTGGATAAATCAGATCTGCATCTGTTTATCGGCCTACTTCATTCAACAATTTGTAGAAGTACCTTTCCCTGCAATTATAGCTGCAAGGCTTTTGGGGCATCTTCCTCCTAGCTGTTTTTCCTTGTAAAAAGTTCAAGCCTGGTCACACTGGATGGAGAGTGTTTATGAACGTACATTTTCAAGACTTGTCACAGTTTTTTAATAGGATTTAGGTCTAGACATTGAGGTGACCTTTATAACGTAGGCTTTCGGTGTATTTCATTGTACCTCTGAATGTGTGTTTAGGGTTGTTTAAAGCTGCAGTAGGTAACTTTTATACACATTTGTTAAAACTGTCACTATGTCCTGACAATATAATATGAGACAGATAATCTTTGAAAAAAATCGACCTCCTCTGCCTCCTCCCAGTGGTCCTACTGCTGTCTGCTGAAGTGCACCTCTTCTGGTCAGAAACAACCAATCAGAGCCAGGAGGAGGGTCTTAGCGCTGTCGCTCATCTATGCACCGCTCACACCCTCCCCCTTGCTCTCTGCAGAGCTACAGCTCCTCTCCCACAGCAGAGCCTGCCATGAATCCACAGGTTAGCAAGCCATGAATCCACAGGTTAACAAGCCTGGCCACCAATAACAGCAGATAAACAGTTTTCCTGTAACAGTAAGTTGTTTTTCTGCCATTAGCACAGTTGCAGCACACCGGCAATCTTGAACTCGTACACGGTGTCATCCAGTAGTGGTTTCTGAAATGGGCAGCTGCCCAAGGCGACTTCTCATCTAGGGCGGCATGAGCTCCTGGAACCCCAACCCCACCACCCGCACACAAACACATGTGCGCACACACACACTTGATGTGTCCTGCTGCGTGCCTCTCAACGTGAGAAATATGCGCAAAGCGGACAGGCACAGAGGCGCTACCTGCAGCATGTTAACATCTCCTCTCTTCTCTCCTTATCTCCACTGTCAGATAGAGTCCTGCCCTAGTGACGGGCCGGCTAACCATCCAGGTAATAAACAAAACAAGTGTATTTGTCTGCTATACCTCAGAACCAAAAGTTAAAACTTCTCCTGCCTCAGTTTAGTCTAAACAGAGCAGCCAATCAGTGGCGTACCCTTTTGTCACCACTTACGTTTTCTATGACTGCCACCAGTCACCAGGAGAATGTTTAACATGTAGCTCTTAGATCAAATAAAATAAATAAATAAATTCAAATGTAACTCATAGATGTAGTTATTCCATTTGCTATAACTGTCCCTAAGGAGTTCTATTTGACTCATATCTTTTTTTATTACAAATACAGTGGACAGGTTCTGTCAATTACACATTTCATTTAGATACCAAATGACCTGGGTAATACATTGATATGCTACTAAAAATATCTTTAATAAAGTTCTGTTGCATAAAAGAGGGGCATGGAGATTAAGTTGTATTTTCTATTTCTGTGTGCAAAAGTTTTGATGTGATGATCAGAGCATTGTAATATGTAAATATCAGCACACATCTTATCAGTTCTCAGGGCTTGTTGTTAATCTCAATAATTTTAACTCTTTAAGAATAATTTCTGCCATATATCATACTGGTTACATGCAGAAGTGTAGATGATTCTTCTTATGGCCATAGTCTGTGCTGTAGCATTGTTATATTTTGTTCCATTGTTGCCTATTTGGTTGCTTGAGAAACCAACCTGTAGAGTGTTGAATACTATCAAACATCTGCATCAAACTGAATATGACTATTGATTTAAAATGGGTAGGCTGTAGGCTGCTGCAAGATACCCTTGCTAATAATTAGTAATGTAAGCTGCTTTGTTTACATTTAGCTGCTTAGGATGACATTTGGTTTTCAGCAGAAAATATAATTTTGAAGATTTAAATTCTTCTAAAACTAAACAACAACATGAGAAAGTAATACTATAAATACTAATATCAATGATGTTGTGATGTAGCATCCATTAACTAGAAGAAGTGTGAAATATTCAGAATGGGAGACCAAGCAAAAAGTTGGAAGTATATGTTGGCCCATTTGTTTTTGTCCTAGTTTTTGGCCGGTTGCCATGTCAGTAAAAACAGTCCTTAATCACTTCACATTAGTTGGGAAAGTTATGTTAGCCGGCTGTAATTACTCTATTGCATTAGGTTGCCTTTCAAGAATGTGTTATAGCCTATTAAATAGGGATGCACTGATAGCAAAATTTGAGTCAATAACCAATATTTAGCAATATCATATAGATGATATGTATTGCTTTACACGTTCAACACTGTATATAGCGACCTGTGTAAGTGTCCACACCGCCTTCATTCTCTGATTCAGTAAAACACCTTACATGTGTGGCGCATCACACTCTCACAGTATTCACAAGATGTACTAAAAGGAAATTTAAATGTGGCGTGTAGGGGGAAGGGGGGGGTTGAATGTTGTTCGCCCAGGGCGGGAAACAGACTAGGACCGCCCGTGCTGTCATCAGCTTGTTGACGACAACCTATAGCTGGTTATCCCTATCTTTTTAACAAATATGTAAAGAATATATTTTTATATAAGTTACCTACTGCAGCTTTAAGCTGCTGGAAGTTAAACTTCTGACCTAGTCCCAAGTCATTTGCAGCCTCCAACAGATTTTTGTCCCCAATTGTCCTGTATTTGGCCCTACTTGTTATCTGTCCAAGCCTGAAAAGCTTCCTTCTCCCTGCTAAGGAAAAAATAATAGCCAAAATATTTAACTTTGCTCCCATCTAACCAGAACATTTTCTTTCACTTGTTTGTTGTGTCTCCTGGAAGGCTGGTGGTAAACAAGACTTCATATCTTTCAGTTAATAGTAGCTTTCTTTTGACTCTTTCATAGAGGGCAGGTTTGTGGAGTGTAAAAACAACTAGTCCTACTGACAAATTCTTTCACCTGTGGAGTGGATCTCTGCAGCTTCTCCAGAATAATCCTAGGCCTCCAGGTGACTTCTCCACTTAATGTTCAGGAGATGGACACCCTTGTTTTGGTAGTTGTGGAGTTGTGCCAAACTCTTACTGTTTTCTGATGATAGCTATAACAGTGCTCTGTGAGATGTTCAAAGGTTGAAACATTGTTTATAATCTAGCCCTGTTTTAAATCACTCCACAATTTTTTAGCTGCTCTGTCTAATAGCCTTCATGATGGCGTTTGCTCATTAATGTTCTTTCATAAATCTTTGATGGCTTCACAAAACAGCGGCATTTGTACTGAGATTTAAGTGAATTCTGTAGGCAGTTGGTTGCGTTGAATTTTATTTCAGGGTATCATATTAGAAGGGGCTAAACATTTCAGATTTTCATTTGTAAAGAATTTTGTTAGCTGTGAAACAATTTCCTTCATTGTTCCACTACTTTATGTTGCTCCATGACATATAATTAAAATAAATTACTTTGACATTTGTGGTTGTGATGTAACAAAATAGGAAGAAGGTCGGAGGGTGTAAATACTTTTGTAAGGCTCTGTGTTTTACACAAAAGACAAAGCAGAGAGGAAAGAAAATGACAGCTGTTTAAAAGTTTAGAGAATAGTTTAATTGGTTGTTGCTAAGACTGAAGGTAATGAGATATCGATAAATAAACTGTGACTTAAGCTCTATTTTTCTTATTCTTAATTATAACCCTTGTCTTCACTGTGGTATCTTGATTTGCTTCACAGTGTCTGATATTTGCTCTGTGTGCCCACTAGATGTCCCAGTCCACCTCAGTAACCTTTAGTTTCGTTTGAATCATCTCTTCTATCGTATTGTAATATGTTTTATTGTTGTTGTTTGAGGTTGAGATCACAATGACATGTCACCTTTGGCTAAAGAGAATATTATTACTGTAGTTTAGTGGTACTTTAGTAGTGAGGATATAGCCTGTTTTTCTAATTTATGTAGTAAATTCTTAATTACTGCTTCAAGTTAAAAACCACAAACCGAAAGTAAGCTTCCTATTTGCCGACCTACTGATTCAAGAACATTCCCCTGAGGCCTAAAGATTGCCATGTACTAACAGTGCATGTAAGCTCTGACACATATGTCGATACAGCCATTTGCTGTAGCATCATGAAACCTTTGAACCCACCAGCACAAATGTGAACAACAACCTCCACAGTTCATCTCCTATCAGTTGATCTGTTTACCCTCAGAGCTCACATCTCAGAACATCTTGAAGTATATTTAGCAGCAGAATAAACTTGGAAAAATCAATAAGGAATCCGGAAAGGAAAGGAAGTGTGGAAATTATATTCTTAAAACTGAGTGCTCCACGTTTTAAAGGATGTCTTGAAAAAGTAAACGATCTTATGCTTTTAAAGTGTCTTTTGTGTGGGTTGCCTTAGACAGTTGAGGCTCTGTTTTGAATGCAAGAAGCACATTTTGTTGACAAGAAAATCTTTTTGTAAGGTAAATCTTTCCACTGACTTTGTTCTTGAGCTCGATTTTTGAAAATGCTCCTTCCTCAGCAAATCCCTCCTCAGCAACTTTATGTATATGTGTAAATGCATTTTGCATATATGTTGCAGATATGGTACCGCTATGATGAGAAACTTTTGTCATGCAATTGATTAAATTTACTCTCTTAAGATACAGTATCTTTATTTCATGGTAGCTATGCTTTTAATGACAACCCAGATGACAAAAAAGCCCTTATACTTAATCTGATACTCGTGTGTGTGTGTGTGTGTGTGTGTGTGTGTGTGTGTATATATATATATATATATATATATATATATATATATATATATATATATATAAAATTCCCTTCTCACCCTCCACGGGTGGTCTTTCTCAACCTCTGAGCTCGGGTCCTCTACCAGAGGCCTGGGAGCTTGAGGGTTCTGCGTAGTATCTTGGCTGTGCCGAGAACTGCGCATTTCTGGACTGAGATGTCTGACGTTGTTCCTGGGATCTGTTTTAGCCACTGCTCCAGTTTGGGGGTGACTGCCCCGAGGGCCCCGATGACCACAGGCACCACTGTGGTCTTCACCTTCCAGGCCTTCTCCAGTTCCTCTCTGAGGCCCTGGTATTTCTCCAGTTTCTCGTGTTCCTTTTTCCTGATGTTGCAATCGCTTGGTATTGCTACATCCACCACAACGTCTTTCCTCTGTTGTTTATTCACCACCACGATGTCCGGTTGGTTCGCCATTACCATTTTGTCTGTCTGGATCTGGAAGTCCCACAGGATCTTAGCTCGGTCATTCTCCACCACCTTAGGGGGTGTGCCCCACTTTGATCTCGGGGCTTCCAGTCCATATCCTGCACAGATGTTTCTGTACACTATGCCCGCCACTTGGTTATGACGTTCCATGTACGCTTTCCCTGCCAGCATCTTGCACCCTGCTGTTATGTGTTGGACTGTCTCAGGGGCCTCCTTGCACAATCTACACCTTGGATCTTGTCTGGTGTGGTAGATCTGAGCCTCTATCGCTCTGGTGTTTAGGGCCTGTTCCTGTGCAGCCAGGATGAGTGCCTCTGTGCTGTCCTTGAGTCCAGCTTTTTCCAGCCATTGGTAGGATTTCCTGATATCAGCCACTTCAGTTATTTGTCGGTGGTACATCCCATGTAGGGGCTTATCCTCCCATGATGGTTCCTCCAGCACCTCATCCTCTGGTCCCCATTGTTTGAGACATTCGCTGAGCACATTGTCGGTTGAGGCTTTGACCTTGATGTATTTATGGATCTTGGATGTTTCATCCTGGACAGTGGCTCTCACACTCGCTAGTCCTCTGCCTCCGTCCTTACGGCTCGCGTATAGTCTCAGGATGCTGGATTTAGGGTGGAACCCTCCATGCATGGTTAGTAGTTTCCGAGTTTTAACATCCATGGTCTTTATCTCTTCCTTTGGCCAGCTTATTATTCCTGCAGGGTATCTGATTACTGGCAAGGCATAGCTGTTTATCGCACGGATCTTGTTCTTGCCATTGAGCTGGCTTCTCAGGACTTGCCTTACTCGTTGGAGGTATTTGGCTGTGGCTCCTTTCCTTGTGACCTCATCGAGGCTGCCATTTGCTTGTGGTATTCCCAGGTACTTGTAACTGTCCTCAATGTCTGCTATTGTTCCCTCTGGGAGTGAGACCCCTTCTGTGTGGATGACCTTCCCTCTCTGTGTAACCATCCGACCACACTTCTCTAGTCCGAATGACATCCCAATGTCAGTGCTGTAGATCCTGGTGGTGTGGATCAGTGAGTCGATGTCTCGTTTGCTCTTAGCGTACAGCTTGATGTCATCCATGTAGAGGCTGAGGGTGAAGAACAGCAGTGGGGACAGAGCGTCTCCTTGGTATATGCCACATTTGATGGACACTTGTGCAATTGGCTTGCAGTTGGCTTCAAGGGTGGTTTTCCACATCCATCTTCATCTGCAATGAAGGCTCTTAGAGTCCTGTTGATGTTGTACATCTCTAAGCATTCAATGATCCAAGTGTGTGGCATTGAGTCATAGGCTTTCTTGTAATCAATCCAAGCCATGCACAGGTTGGTGTGTCAGGTTTTGCAGTCTCGGGCGACTGTTTGGTCTACCAGGAGTTGGTGTTTGGTATTTATGCCGATTTATGCCTTCTGTGCTGTACTCATGTATCCTATCTTAGCTGCTATGATGCCTGACATGAGCTTCCATGTTGTAGAGAGACAGGTTATTGGCCGATAGTTGGATGGGACCGAACCCTTTGAGGGATCCTTCTGGATCAGGATTGTGCGCCCTACTATTCAGGGTGAGTCCCACTTTGTATTTTGAGATGCCAGTCGCTCATGGAGGGCAGTGAGTTTCTTTAGCCAGTAGGCATGGATCATGTCAGGACCTGGTGCTGTCCAGTTTTTCATACCTGAGACTCTTTCTTGGACATCTGCCACTGTGATAGTTACTGGGGCTTGCTCAGGGAGGTCGCCTCCCTTTCCCATATGCCTTTCCAGTACTGTTGGGTCTCCAGCCTTGGTGGGTCTGCTCTGTTGTTATTACCCTGCCATTGAGAGTACACTTTAGCTGGTTGGGTGGAGAAGAACCGGTTAATCCTCCTGGCTTCATTTTCTCTCATGTACCTCTTTAGGCTCCGCCTAAAGAGGTACACGAGTGTACCTATAGTGTACTGGTATAATACATTATTTCAGTTATAAATCTCTTAATGCTAACACATAGACTTAAAAAATATACAGAATAAACATCAACATGCTAAATTCAGTAATGAGTTACAAGAGCCAACTGCAGCATCTAGAGTGACAAGTCTGACAAGCTGATGTTAGCTGGTTGATTGGTCAGGCTATATACAAGTAGCCTGCTACTTAACAGACATGCAACTCATAGCTTCCCAACTGTAGTTTTAAAACAGTAGAGATGGGATTTAAAACTTTATAAATATATACCATTTATGTTCTGTTTGTGGGATATCTCACCTCTTCACTTTCATCTTTTTACAGGAAGGTGTTGCGTTTTGTAAGTGCCAATGCAAATTAATGAGTGACCCAGACATAAATGAGATGTTTTTCTAGCAATTAATACATTTTGTTCTGCTGTTTCTGTACCACTTCAAAAGAAGTGTTTCCTACCATCCCTACTAGACCACTGGCAGTGTGGACATTTCTGATAGTAATATGATATTTGAATATCAAATAAGCACTGCACTACTCTACTGTGGTCATCCCCTTGTGCCCGTCACCTGTCTCACAAAGTGAAGTGAGAAATGATGAAATATTTCAAAACCTCTATAAAACCTCTATAAAACATCATTTTAGTAGGACTGATGGATGATGCTTCTTTAGTTTCAATAACTAATGTAGAATATATATACTTTTTACTCCAGAATATTTCAAAAACAGTCAAATTTGTCTTTCTATCAAACCAAAGGAAAGCTATAGGAGCCTTTCTTCAGCTAGCTGACAGTCTGTGATCAGCAACAGGTGGGTGAAGGGCAGCTCTGAATTATTCTATGCTTTACTCAGCAAGAGAAAACTAGGATCCTTCCAGTGCTTTCACTGGAATATTTTTAAATGGACTTTAAAGCATAGGAACAATATGATGGAAAATTTTTGTTGTTTTAAAACTGCATGTTCTCAAAACCTTGGTATAGGTCAATACTGGTGACTGGGTCATACCTTGCTGCCAATTTAGCTCTGTTTTACATGTGTTTTGTCTTTTTATTGAATTAGCACATTTTTAATAACACATTGAAAGAGCCAAATAGAAATATCATGATATAAAAATAAAACAGTTGAGTGTAGTTTTTTAAACTCCTTTTCATAAATTTCCTCCCTACTCTTTTCATGCTGACTGTTAAAGAAAGAGCTATTGTTGTTTCTTTGCACACCACTGATCTGTTTGTTGAGGATGGAGGCAGATTGGTAAATCAAAGCTGATGCGCCTCTTGGCGAGAACTGCAGGTAGATGCAGATTTGCATCAATGCTCTTTATGTAAATAAGGAAGAGGTTACTGTATCCACTCCTCATCATGCAACACAAAGCAATGCCTCCTCCTTGTAATTATTAGTGGAAAGAGTTGATCTTGTCAGATTCTTGAAAATACATCTTCGTCTTGTAGTTTTGCTGAAAGACACAGGAGAAAGTGTGATGTGTGTAGCAGTAGAGGACACATCTGCAGATCCAATTTTCTATGGTGACAGCCAGAATGAGGTGAAAAAGCCTCCAGGAGGGGAAAGATGCTGGTGGCTAATAAAGAATAGATGTCTTTTCCCTCTGAAAACAGAGGAATCTGACCTTAGCAACTCTTGAGTATGTCCTTCCTTTGTTCTTTCATGTTGTTTCTGACTTCTTACATTTCTTTGGCAACAACCTGTGCTTTTCTCTGCTTCATTCCACCTTTGCATCTCCCCAATCTAATGAAGACTCTTCAGTACCTAAATGGGCAGAGAAATCATTTCTTACCAACAGGTTAGGCTCAGATTTCACATTCTGCTGTCTTTGTTGTGAGTGTGTGCTTCAGTATCACTGTGTGTACATTTACTGTTTCTGCAATCTTAGCTCTGCTTTAGTACAACCCGTATACATTACTGGGGTAGAGAGAAGAGATAAACTTCTTAGTGTATGGTTCCCTTTGCACTGTGTATGAGAATATTGATTTCATGTAAAGGTAGCTTTCCTGTCACCTTGTCTGACTTATGCTTATATTTGTGCCTCTTTCAGTAGACATTAGGATGACCCACATGGTCCTCTTTTGTTTAATAGACATTGTGTTGCTATAATAAGGTACAGTCTTGAATCACTATGTTGTAAATATGCAACAGGAATGTCAAGAAAGAGAATCATCTGGAGATCTGAATTAATACACAGCCTGTTAGTAAAAAAACAATTCCTCTCTCAAAAACACTGAAAGCAAAACACAAAACACACTGGGACAATAGAATTCAGAGGGAATACATATTTGTCTCATTCTGTTATTTGTGCTGCATAAGGTGAAACCCTCACTTGGAGCCATGCTGACAGAAAACATCAGATGGTGGTTAATGGCTACAGTCCACACGGATTCCTGTTGATGTTTATTTGTCCATGCCACATTACAGGCTGACTGACTGACAATAGTAGGGTGCTTAATAAAGAAAATAATCAGATAACATATTTTCTAAATTAGAAAAATATGAATTAGATCACAAACATTCTAAGCATTTTTTCTGAATGACAGCAAAAAAACTGAAACATAAGTTTGAACTGAACTGAGGAAGGGAATCATGGTGGACCAATTGTGAGCAGTGTTGCTTTTTTATAGAGAAGGTACTAGGTTAATCCCAGTCTGGGTTTTTCTGCATGGAGTTGGTATGATTTGTTTCATCTTATAGTGCTGCTTCAACCCATTACAGCTCTCTGTCATGTTTCCCACATTCTTACACAGATGTTGGGAAACCTGGAGTATGCTCCCACTGGGGTACATTCCAGCTGGACCTGTCTAGAAGGCTTAGGTTTTCTGGTTTCCGGTCAACCAATGAGTTCTCAGTTTGGATAGATAAGCATATAATTTATCAGTCCTCATGTCCCACAGAGACAATCACATTCTAATCGAGCAGTGCTCACACAGAGAACATCATGTGGAAATTATGGGTCCTTCCTCCCATGAACAAGTAAAAGTTTTTCTTAAACACTCTCAATTTGCAGCAGCTGTTCTCTCCTAAATAAAACTATGCTTAATGTTTGCTACAAGTTTACTGATTAAAGAAATGGTTTCATTACATTTAGAGTTGTCAAACAGTATTCACTGGACTTGTGAACATGCTGCTTTGAACAGATGTACAATATAAACTAAGCTCTCTTAAATTTGTAGTACTTAGTAAAGGTTGAATCTAGCAGCTTAGATTTCTTCAGGATCAAGCGAAGCGCTTTAAATTTTTTTTTAGTGTTTGTGCCACATTTTACATTAAATGTTCTCTGGATGCATCTTGACAATGTTAGGTTAGTGTAAGTTAATTACAAATTTGTAAACTGTTGAAATGCAGATTTCACAGTCTGGCAGTAATACGTCAAGATTGATGCTCTATTTGCTCAATCTTTGATGTTAATTTATCTAACTGAATATTGTCTGTATTAAAGCTAACAATCTGTTGCATGCAAAACTTTCATAGGAAGACATTTAAAAGTTAATGGAACATGATATCCACCAGTAGGCATTTGCATGCTGCAGAATGGATGTCATAGTTGTGAGACAGAGGAAAGATGCTTGTTAGGTGATATTGGCATATTGTCTTGCCAATATATTCCAAACTCACTTTCCGTTTCCAAGGTAACCCCAGTGTGCAAATCAATCAAATGTTACTGGAGAGAGAAGACATATCTTAGCATTGCCTCCCCCCACCAACAATCTCTGTGTCACTGTTTGTGTGTGTGCACGCTTTTTGCCCACTCTCTCTTGCGCAGATAGTTTTTCCTCCCTCCCTCTCATTTTGTATGCCATCTCCAACTCATCCTCTCTCCCCCTCTTTTTATCTGCCGGCTCTCTCTCACTCACTCTCTTTTCCCCTCACAACATTCACTTCCTGACAACCACTGCCAAAAGGACTAACAGGCGCTGCACATCCCCAGATTCCATCACTCGAAGGGGGACTGGAAGAAAAAAAAAAAAAACAGACTAGACAGAAAGAAAAAAAAGTTAAAACTGTAGCCCAGGTGTTTTGACACTTTGGATGTCTGTGTCGCTTGCTTGTAGCTTCAGCAGTAATGGCAACCACTGGGGAGTAAAAGAGGTTGACTGAGGACAGGTTTTGGGAGACAGAAGAGGAATATCAACCTGTTCAAGCCAAGTCATCTGCAGTATTAATTTGAAGTTTTCAGAATTTATTCACTTCTTTTACATTTGAACACTGGGGACTGGATTGAAGTTGATAAAAAGTACAGAGGAGAGTGGAGGACAACTTTGCTAAACTTGGACAAAGTGTTCATATTGGGTGTGGCTGCGTTGCTGGCAAGCGTCAGGCCAACCCGACCTGGCTTGGTGGTACAGTTCTGGGCAATGACATACAGCGGTCCCCCAGGATGTTGAGTTTGGATGGCTTGGAGATGATCGCTGTGCTGGTGGTCATGGGTCTCTTCATCAAAGTCCTGGAGCAGTTTGGGATGTTCGAGCCTGTTGGTGGGGAAGGTAATGACTTCTTTTCAGAAAAAAAAAAAAATCTGATTTTTAAAATTGCATCAATGCAAAGCTGAATGCATCAAAGGTTACTTTTGTGTGTGCTGCCCTGTTCCTCCGGTCCTCAGTGGGCAGCAGTGATGCCTAAGGGTTCCTGTTACCGGTGGGCCATGCAACACACTATCCCTCCCTCTCCTTCCCAAAGACACACACACACACACAACCATGTAACTTTAGCTGTGTGTGTGGACTTTCTCTGCCCCTTGGGTGTGTGCTTTTACCTTTCAATCGATAACACAGTGGAAGGAGTGGGTCTGAGTGCTCTGAAGAGACACTAGTTTCACTGAGGGAGTGCCAGCTTTACTTTTAGAGCTCACATTAGCTCATAGGGTTTATGTGGGGATCCAGAAAGAGAGGATATATGGCTGTGCTGCAGATCATAGTTCAACATGTTTTGTGGTCTACACTGACATGATGCATGTTAACCAACCTAATTACATCCATTAGGTTATTCTATAAAAACTTTCATGACATTATAAAGTGGTGTATTTTATCTTCAATCCACTCTTCGTGGTAACAGAGTAGATGGTACATGAATAGAATAGAATAGAAAAATGTTCTCATCATCCATCAGTGTGAAAATTGAGGATTAGCTGCAAGGTGATAGGCAAGGACAATAAAGTGAAAAGTATTGCCCCCTAACAGATTGCTTCTGTATTTACTTGTCAATTTACATGTTTCAGATCATTGTAGATATCAGACAAGTATAACCTGACCAAAAACAGAATACGTTTTACAAAAAGGGGAAAAAAATTTTCTTAACCAACTGGGCTCTATGTGAAAAAAATATTGTCCCCTAAACTTGACAACTGTCCAGTCTTGATCATCTCTGTGGAGCATTTTGTTCGTATTTGCAGGATTGTTTTAATTCAGCAGTAAAGGGCTTTCGTCCTTTTTCATGACAAATGATCTCAATGAAATTTTGATTGGACATTTCAAAACGTATTTCAAGCTGTTCAGAATCATTTGAATCATGTTTTCTGCTGCACAACCCAAGTGAGGTTGGGGTTACATCACAAAGTGATGGTTGGAGATTCTTATCCAAGATTTTCTGGCATGGAACAGCATACATGGTTTCATCAATGACAGCAACTTGTTCAGGTCCTAAAGCAGCAAAGCAGCCCCTGAAAATCAAAATACCGCCATGGTTGACTGTTGATATGGTGTTTTTTGTTTGAAATGTTTTTTTTTTTCTTTTAGTTTGATGACATTTGAAACAGGACACATATATTCAAGTTTGTCTTTTGTCTCATCAGTACACAAAATATTTTTTCAAACACATGGGAGAGTTCTAAGGCAAAAATCACAGCTGACAAAAAAGAAAACAAAGGCTCAACTCACATTTGCCCAAAGACGTGTTGATTATCCCCAATGAATGTGATTTATAACTTTTTCCTATGATTGAATCAAAATGTTGAATGAAGCAAGTGAGGACCACAGTACTTTAGATGGTGGTCTGTGTCCTTTTTTTGACCTCCTGGATGAAGCCTCAATGAATGCACTGTTGGAATACATTTTGGTAGGGTTTGAACAGGGTTAAGGCCGAAGTCCTAAAGCATCTATCTATCTATCTATCTATCTATCTATCTATCTATCTATCTATCTATCTATCTATCTATCTATCTATCTATCTATCTATCTATCTATCTATTCTAAAAATTTACCAACACTGGTACCATATATATGTTTACACATATTTGCCACTTGTTGAGGCAAGGCCTGATACTGAGAAGAAATATATCTTACAGGAGGAGACTGTAACATAACTAACCTTATTGAAATCTTAAGTCTAAAAGTGACTTATCACTCCTTAAGGAGCTTTTATTTTCTATCCTTATTTTCTCAGTGCTATTTTTCATGTCCACATGAACGTCATGTTGATTAAGGTTAATAAAAGTGGCTCCATGATACTTTGAATCTGGCTGATGTGGATTTGATTTAGAACTGGCTTTGTTCTTTTTTTCTTTCAAATTTCTCCACAGTAAAACTATTGATCAGTCAGATTTATATAAAATTATCCCCCATTGTTTCTGTCCCATTATTGTACATCAAGGGAGTACCGGCTTAAAGAATTGAGCTCAACTACATAATGTTTGATTGAGTATTTTTGAGGTCACACTTGGAAAAAGATTTTCTATCAGCACAATTTGTAGTTATGGTAGAGTTGACAGGACAGTTCCTTTCTTTACCTCATGAGTTATTACCAGACTTTGCTAGGCCTGTCTTATCAAGATGACCTAAGTTTTGCCCTCCCTGCCTTCAATCTACTCAACACTGTTCAAATCTCCTTATCACTGTTTTCACTGTGACAATAAAGCAGATGGGAAATCTTGATCCTATCATATGTTCTCTTTTCCAGTTTGCAGCATGTCGTCCAGATCATAGGATTTCTCTTTTATTGACCATTAATACCAATGCCCTTTACTCCAACCTATAGACAATATTATGAGAACCAGGCTTGTAGTACAGTCGGATAAAACCAGCAAAGATTATGAATTTTCTTTAGCAGATCATTCTGGAGCTACTCTTCATCCCTGATGCACCCTTTGGACTGCACCCAGCAGTCAAGGTGTGCCAGCAGCTCTGTCATCTCAGAAAAAAACTTGGAAACCTAATATCCATGCCTCTGCACTCTATCAGTACTTGTATGTAGAGGCAATCAAACACAGATATACACAAACACATGAAGCTCAATTTACATTATACTCCCATTCTTGAGAGCATTTCAGTCTTTAGCATATTTTGATCATACTTTATGAAAATTGCTGCCTTAATGAGAGTATGTCTGTGTGTGCCAACTCCTTGGTGAGTACTTAAGCTAATGAATTTTTTTTTAATGGAAGATCGTAGTCCAGATGGTAGAATGACTATGGTGTTCAGACTCTCTGTAGAATCACTAAAGGATTTGGAGACAGCCTTAAGTGTGTTATCCACTTCTAAACATTACCTCATAAACATTTGTTTTTTCAGACAGGAAGGAACCTATATGCTGAGTTTTTACTATAATCTTTTCATTTATCAGTCAATCAATCAGTAATTTGCACATTTTCATTCATCTACATAGTGGCTACTTCTTTATTTAGACTTCTAATCCTCTCATATTCCTCAGCTTTAGGTATTTTGGTTTTAATATGTTTACATGTAACTCTGGGAGTTTTTTCTGAACAATGAACAAATGAAAGAAGTAAAAAAAAAAATCCATATATTTTTACCTAATTTTTCTTTTTAAGACCCATTCTGAGTCATCTTCTGGTGAGCCAGAGTGAGGCAAGTGAGGAAAAAAGACATTTGTTGCTCATTAATTTAATGAGCTGTGCTGTTGACCCTGCAATAAATAAACAACATCTAATTTTGTGGAAAAAACAGATGAAAATGAACATCTCCTTTTGAACGTTTATGAGAAGCACTTTGGTCTAAAAGTTTTACGAGTTACTGACAGATTTTAGAGTAATGGGTATTGACAGGGGTGTGCTATTTAGTTTGAGGTGGATATTGAATGGGTTGGTCTATACAGGACTGAGTGCCAGCATGTCTGATAAAAGCACTTCCTTCTCCCTCTTCTTTTTCCATAACTTTATAGAATTGGCTTGTTTTAATGTACAGTAGTGTACAAAACCAATGATTATGCATAATTCTGTTATCCTCTTCCTTCTGCATCTGGCAGGTACAGATGCCTTTATCTACATCCCAGTGGTTACAATGCACATAGGGTAGCCTCTAATCTACTGTTTGTGGTGCTGTTTCTTGTGGTCTTTCCATTTTAAATCTTGTGTGAAAGATCTGGCCTGTTTCCATGTCCACAGCAGCATTTTTCTTGTCTTTCATCTTAAAGGAAATGAACTTGGCACTGAGCTTTGTGAAGCAGTTTATGCCAGTGACAAGACTGAAGGCTGTTTCATCACTTTTGCTAGGTCTTTGATACTCTTATGTGTCATATCATTTTATAAATGACATCACAGCTGGGCGTGAGCCACAATGACAATAACTGCCATTGATCCATTGTCATTTCTTATTTGAAATCAGGTTGTCGAGGTAACAGGCCCAAGTCAGTAACTCACACATCCTTCTCCACCAGCAGACACTATGCAGGTGCTCATGATTCGAAGGCATTCCCAAGCCTAAAGGGATATTTACTTCCTCCAAAAATGTTCTGTCTTTTCCAGGGTCGCCTCCTAGTGGATAAAAAACAAGAAAACCCTCCAAAAGAAGGCGACCAGAAGGCATCCTGATCAAGTATTCCCTCAACTGCCTCGATTTGGTGCTGAGCAGCAGATCTGCTTTGAGGTCGCTCCATAAAACTGAGCACATAAGGTTGACCTAAGGTTAAGTTCAGTCACCCTATGGAGGAAGGATTTTAACCACTTGCATCTGAGACCTTGTTGCGATTCATATCTCACAACCATATAGGAGTTGCAATGTAAACAGACTAATAAATTGAGAACTTAATTTTTTGGCTCAGCTCTTTTTTACCACAAACATTCCAAGTAGTGTTTACAGTATAGCAGATAAGGGCCTAATCCATCAATCCCTCTCTCAAGCCACCTACCATCACTAGTCTTCTGGTTGGATAGAGACTTGAGGGATCAGCACACCTTATTCCAGTTGAAAACTGCAACCTTAAACTTCAGACAAGAAGAAGTGATTCTCATCCTGCAAAACATAATTCTTAATTTTTTACATTGATGTTTTGTACCTACTTTTTGACTTTTAGTTTTAATAGAGTAGCATAGTAAATGAAAGAAACAATGTTTCAGAGTCAAGCTAAAGTTTCCTTGTTTGTTGAGTAAAATAGGAAGATCATGGCAGCTGGATGGTACAAGTGGAGCATTTGTGGTGTTGTGTCATTTTATTTTCTTCTAGTGAAGAAAGCAAGTGTGATCAAGACACATATCTGCCAATTTACTCATCAATCTGTTTCCCTTGTCTGGTCTTGTGATATGGGTCTTGATTGACAGAACTAAAACAGTAAAAAGTTTCAGTCTAAGATGGCTTAAAAATCCCCTCTGGGTGCAGTGCAGCTTTTTTTAAAAAAACTGGAAGAAAAGACAGGAGGATGTAACAGCAATGCTTTTGTAACATAAGGTCTATGATGGCATTCAGCGTTGTCTTGATTTGTTCACAAACAAAAATATGATTAGATATATGTTGCCTATATATAATGATCTATTTGTGAAAGTAAATCTGCTGGGCCTCACCTTGACACTCAGACAACAATTCTGAGTGCCATGCTGATGGACAGGACATGTTGAAAAAAAAAAAAAAGATGTTACCGTTTATACATTTTGTCATATTTCAACCACAAATTTCAGTGTAGTTTATTGGGATTTTATGATAGCCCAAAACTTAGTGCATAACAGTTAAATGGAAGGAAAATGATACATGACTTTGAAAATGTTTTATAAATGTAAACTTAAAAATTGTGATGAGCATCTGTATTTACATCCCTTACTCTGGTGCTCCTAAATAAAATCCAATATGCCCAACAGACTTTAGTAGTAACCTAAGTGAATAGAGTCAAACCAGGATATTATGTCATCTCAGTATAAGTCCAACTGTTTTGTCAAAGTCTCAGAGGTTTGGTGGAGGACATTTGTGAACAAACAGCTCAGTGAAGAACAGCAGACAAACCAGATCGGTTAGGGATCAAGTCATGGAAAAGTTCAAAGCAAATCTAAAGATTAAAACAACATCACAAGCTTTGAACTTTAAGACAAGAGACCCATGGAAATGCTTAAGAGCTGTGGAGAGCCCCAGTTGATGTGGGAGAATCTGTTGACAGGACAACTTTACACTAACCTAGAAAACCTGCTGCAGAAGGGTAGCAAGAGGAAAGGTATTCTTTAAGGAGAGCAAAAGAAATCTTATTTTACAGTTTGCCACAAACCGTGGTGACATTGCAAACATGTGGAAAAAGTACTCTGCTCAGATGAGACCAAAACTATATGTCTGACAAAAATGTGTGGAGGAAAACTAACACTGCACATTACCCTGAATACAGCATCCCACATTCTGTTGTTGGAATGCCTTTGGTGGGAAGGTGACTGGAATACAAACTATTCATGGTAGAGGCTGCAAAAGGCTTGATACTGGGTCAGAGGTTTATCTTTCTAGCAGAACAATCTGAAACCACAGCTACAATGCAATATGTTAGAGTGGCCCAGTCAATGTTTAAACCTAAATTCAATCAAGAATATGTTGCAAGAAGTAAACATTGATATTTGTGGTCTCTTCCCATCCAGCCTGATTAAGCTTGAGCTATTTTGAAAAAAGGATGGGCAAAAATGTTAGTCTTTAGATGTGCAAAGCTGGTAGAGACATTCCCCTACAGACCAGCAGATGTAGCTGCAAAAAAGCTGGTCCTAAAAGGTTTTGACAAGGTTGAAACAGATTAAATATGCACATCAAACTTAAAAAAAAATGTAATCACATAATTTTCCTTGTGTTTCACAACTAATACACTACTTGTGATTTGATTGAAATTCATTCTAATAAAATATATTGAAGTTTTTATTTATAACGTAAAAAATGTGAATAAGTTCAGAGGGATGTGAATATATTTTCAAGACACTTTAGAGCTATGGCTCAAAGAACTCGACGAAAAAATGGCAAAGGCTAAAATGATGTTTACTAGATGAGTGGAAAACATGTTTTAAGGTTAGGCTTTAGAAATATGTAGCTAGTGTTAAGTGCAGAAGTTTTATGGTTTATGTACAAATGTGAAAGCAGCTATTGGAGATGTTATACAGTTATAAAAAGATATTGGTATAATGCAGAAGAATAAGTGCTGGTAAAATGTTTGCCAGTCACTAGAGGACCCATTTATGTCTGATCTTATGCACACACCTTTATGTCCATCTGTCCTCCCTGTAATTGCCCTTCAGTTGATAGTCGAGCTAATGGAGAATGGAGTGTGTTTGTTTGTGCTCGCAGTAAATTGAGATGGCGTTGTGGTGCTATACATTCACTTTGAGTTCTCAGTCCTATATCCATCACTTTAGAGTCTCAACAGGAAAAGAAATGGCAGAGGAAGGTTATGATTTCACAATAATGAATTGTTTAATGAGTCTTCCTTCTGCTGTGTTGCTAAAACAAGGGTGAACAGTATCATACCTCTTTTAGTGGTTTGAAGTTCACATATATCAATATTTCAGTAAACTTTTTTAAATAAGCAGTGATCAGCAGTGTGAAGGAGTCTGTCCTTGCCCTTGTCTGGGGCTCTTTCCATCTCTGCACCACTCTTGGTTAGCCAGCAATAGATGAGAGCCTGAGACACAAGGAGGATCACACAGGGGATATCTAATACCCAACTCACCCCTTTCTACCTTCTCTCCTCTTTAGTGTTGCTGTTTTTTGTTCCAGCTGTCACTGCATCTCTAAATTTGATTGTACAAATGTCTTTGTGTGTACTTAAATTTAAAAGACAGGGTTTGTAAGTTAGCTGCTTTGTGGATAAAAGAGAGAAAGAACACAAGTTTGTATTCTGTGGTTTTTGTTCAGATCATGTGAGTGAAAAGATAACAACTCTGCAAACAAAGTAACGGATTCACTCTGTGGCTTTCTCTCCCTGCCATACACACAAACACAGCCTTCCTTTGAAAATGTTCATTTGTGATTTATTAGAATTTGAAGGATTTCCATTAACTTACTTTAAAGTTAATGCCTTAAGACTGTTTTCTGCAGTTCAATACACAAGTCACAAAATATTTTCTTAAACAAGGAATATATTTAGAAATTGTTTTCCAAAAATTTAATTGGGTTAGAAAATGTTAAATTCCCCATAAAATATAAAAGAGAATGCTGTAATGCTTAGTTTCAAATCTAGATAGGAAGAGTGCTGCTTTTAATAGGTGGAACGTTATAGCTAAATATTCAGAGTTTACTTATAAAATAATATAAAAAGGCAGTTTACGATCTGCTCTAAAAAAAATTCACAGCGAATTCGGACTATTATATAAGCTGTTCTCTCCCAACACTAATCCTAAATTATAATGTTGATTGATCTTTTTGGCCCTTCCTGGCACCCTTTTCATCCACATCATGGTTCCTTAACAATATTCCTTTTTTTATTTGCTACACACAATGATTGGTAGACAGCTTAGTGTGAAGTGCCCTAGCCATCACCAGATGTCAGGGAGAGGAAGTTGGAATCAAACCAACTTTCTGATTGTAAATGCTCCACCCGCTGAGCTACAGCCACCAGTGAAGAACACTGATTATCTCTTCATCATGGTGCCTAGTGGTGGATGGGACATGTTAAATACCAAGTGAACAGTTTTACTTCATAGTTGATGTGTTAGAAGCAAGAAAAATTGGCAAAGTGTAAAGATTTGAGTGAGTTTGATAAAGCCCAAATAGTGCCAGCTAGATCTCTGGGTGAGGGCATCTGCTTAACTCCAGCTCTTGTTGATTGTTCCTGGTCTGCAGTTTTTAAGGTAGTCCAAGGAAGAAATCATGGTGGTTCACCACAGGGTCATGAGCAAACAAGGCTCATTGATGCATGTGGGGAGTCGGGCCTGTGTGGACAGATCCAACAAATGAGAAACTGCAACTCAAATTCCTGAATTAGTTCCTGGTTTTATTGATGAAAAGGTTTTCTAATACCCAGTGCATCAGAGTGTTGTGTTCATTTTGTGTCCAATAGCTCCAGACCAGACAATTAATCCATACCTACTTCTAGTAGCTGTGACCTCTTCAACAGGACAAAAGTAAAAATGCAACAAAGCAAACATGGTTCAGGAGTAGTTTGAGGAGGACCAGGAAGAGTTTGAGGTGTTGACTTAGCCTTTAAATTTCCCAGATCTGACTCCAGTCCAGGATCTGTGGAATGTGAGGAACAAACTAATCCAATCCATCAAGGCATGAAAATTATACTACTTAAATGCATCGTTCTGTCGGCCTTTTGATTGTTTCCTAAGTTTGCATGATTGTCTTAACCCAAAAAAATGTGTCTGCAGAAATCTATCTGTGTTACAAACTGGAACTAATGTGTTTTTTGTTGCTGGAGCATGTGTGAGATAACTGGGTTTTACTCCTACTAAGCTAAATCTTAAAATGTATTCAAAGAATTAAATTAAATCAATTTCCTAAAATTTGTTTCCCTGATTAGTGATGTTGCCAGCTGCTTCTGAAGATGCTGAATGAAAGTGAGATATATTTGGCTCTCAGACTGAACCTCTAGCCCATACACTTTTTTTCCTCTCTCCCTGTCTGTTATTGACTTTTTTTCATCTGGCTCTTGGCTTGAGTCTTGTACCTACATAAAGTATTAACAAGGACACAGAAGCCTAGAAGCAGGATTTACCAGAATTAATCATTTACGTCAAACAGCTAGTGGATGGATTTACCCTGTTTTACATTTCCAAAGAAAAGCTACAAATTCCTACCATTCTGCTGCCAATTTGATCCTCGTTCAATGGCTGCATCACAGCAACATTTGGGACAACTTTCTCATTGGCTCGTCTATTGTTCCAACAAAGTAAAGTCTTGTTTGGTTGGAAATGTTGTCAATTTCCTCTGTAATTTAGCTGCTATGGCAGTATACTTACATGCCGATCTTTAGTGGAATAATATCTCTGAACAGATGCAGACATCCGTTCAGAGTGCTCAGCCTTGCTGTTCGCTGCAAGAAAAAAAAAATATTTTTCCCTTTCTGTGGTATTGATCCATTCAGGATGTTTTCCTGATTTGGCTTCTGGCAGCAAACAGCAGAGAGAAGCATGTTTATACTTATATGGAAATAAGTTTAGAGGGTTGTTGTGAGTGATGCAAATGCAATTTAGACGGAGTACTTTACAGAGCTCAGAAACACGTGATGCAACGGTAAAGGAACAGGAACAGTTGATTCATGTACAAAAGTGACTCAAAGCACAACTTTTATTATTTAGCCTGCTGTATGTTTTAATCTCAGACTGTAAAAATACAACACAAAAATGTGTTATAGCAGTGAGCGTAAAGCCGTTGAAAATTGTTAATGATTCATGTTCTTTTATCACCATCCCACAGTTACTCTGGTCCTGACTGCTGCTGAATTTAAATGAAAAATAACAGGACAGACTGGAGAACCTGGGTGGAGCCAATGGTCCCCTTGAACACAGAATTGCAAATTAAATAGTTTACTTTATGCTGATCTCTACAGGTATAAAAGGGTAATTACCAAGGAATAAATTGAAGACATCAGATTATCAGTCTTGTGCCAACAAGTCTATTACAGATCAAGTTCAGTTTGACTGCTTTATATACTCTTAAATAATTATCCATTTCATTTAATTATTTTATTTTAAATTAGTTTTAAATTACATTTTTTAAATATAAGAATGCTATTTTAATAACTGTATTGTATTATTTTTCTTATGTTGCAAATTTGCCCTTACTTTACAGTCTCTTATTCCTATTTTATTTGTTTGGTTTTTTTTGTTTTTTTTTAGTTTTTATTTATATTTACCTTAGTTTGACTCTGCATGCTTCCATTTAACTAACTATAATTTAATTAAAACAACTAAGAACAGATTGAACAGAAACAAGGCTGATCTAATCGAAAAATAAGAATAACTAAGGCAAACATGGATAACAAATAATCAAAACTATGAACTCAAAACAACCCAAGATCCTGACATTTATACCGAGCAATCCCTCTTCACACTGGGCCCAGTTGTTTGTTCCCCTTAATAAATAAAATCATCATTTCAAAATGCATTTTGCATTTTCTCTGGTTATCTTTCAGATATTACAGTTTTTTTTACAATTGCAGACACACTAAAATTAAAACTGGCCCACAATTAGCAAAATACCAGCTCAGATTTGTACAACTAAAAGCACATTAACAGCTTCACAGTTTTTGCAAAATACTACACACATTGATTTGCGAAACACTAAACACACTTATATACCTTTGACTTTGAAACTGATCATATTGCTACTTCCATGCAAAAACTTCCAAATGGACATATCTATGACCCAAATGGTTAAACACAGCCATCTGGTCTGCACCCATGCAGGTGAATAGTTCAGGACAGATCAGTCAGGTTAACAAACATTAAAAAAAGACAACAGGTCACCTGTCTTCACTAAAAGATGTAAATAAGGGTGGTGACAAAGTCCACAACTAGTTTGAGCAACAGCCATAATTTACAGTCCTACACCTTCCACCATACTCCCCCTTCCTAAACCCCATCAAGGAGTTCTTCTCAGTATGGCAGTGGAAGGTGTATGATCTCTGGCCATATGTCCAGATGCCGCTCATCCAAGCTATGGAGGAAGCCTGTGACCAAATTGATGAAACTTCGGTACAGGAATGGATTCTTCTCATGTTCCCTTGTTAATGATAACTTAGCCTGTGATGTTGACAAGGCCTTGTGGCCAGACCCAGTTAGACAGAGAGATGTGGATCATCTTTACTATGTTCTTTTTTTTATTTTCTGGGCTTTGGCCATTACAAAAACTGTGACATGAGGAGAAATAAATAAATGCAGCAGTCTGCACAACCAGTATCATATACTAGTGTTGGTAAATTTATCTTGACACTTTCTCTGTGTAAATGCTACCAGTATTTTAAGATAAACAGTGTTTAACTGAATGAAACAGAATCAGGTCATTTGATAGATGTGTTGGAAGTTTTTCCAAGAAAATATAGTTTTTCTAAGAAATTGTAGAGTTTTGAGTCAAGTGTTCCATTTTGCAAATAATAGGAGGTGGTATGCTAAATATTTGAGGTGTTGTACAAATTGTGTGTAGTGTTATGAAAAGCCTGGCCCTGTTTTCAAAATTGTGCTTGAGCAAGTGAAAAAACTAAAGTTAGTTTGATGACATGAAGCACTGAAGAGACAAAAACATAAAAACTGTAGGAAAGTAAATATTTTTCCCAGCATTGCAAATCCAAAACCAAAAGATGTTGAAGATAAACAAAGAAGCTTTAAATATTTATTTTATGAAAAAAAGCAGTTTTTGCCATTTTTAAATGTACTTGAAAAGTAGTCTTTAGCAATGACTTGTGAATAACATCTGATTCATTGTCAACAGTTAGATTTTTATCAGGTTACAACATAATCAATTTAAGATTATGCCTCCACAGAAAATGATGTTAATATAAACTTCACTTTAGATTATGTTTGTGCATGCAGAATGACATTTATAAATCTGAGTTCCTCAGAAGAGAAAACCTTTTTTTGATTCTACCCTCTGTTCATTTGCATTCATCTCTAATTCATGCTGCAAGGACTCGGCCTTGTTACAATCTGTCTGTTTTTTTCTGTCCCACATCACCATATTAAAAATATCTTCAAATGCTAATGGTCCATGCAAATGGACCCCTTATTTCATTTGTCTAATTGAAAACATACTAGCCAATTTTGAGCACCATTTGTCAATGACCTCCTGTGTGTCTCATTTGCTTGGTACTTTCCCACACATGCACGTTTTTCTCCCTCTCTTAGACGTTTTAATCAGTTTTGAGAGAAATAATTGCCCAGGTAGACGACTAAATATGGAGGCATTTCAATTAGGGGATGTGTCTGGCTTCAGGCAAACTACTCCTCACGGAGACTAATCAACTAAGACTGATTAACCTAACATTTTATTACAGCCACAGAGAAGAGAGATTGTGTGTGGGGTGTGTATGTGTATATATGTGCATGTGTCAACATCTACCGTCGATTAAAATTCAGGCAAGTGAATGTCCAACATTATTTTTGGTACAGAGCTTCTCTTGGGAATTCTTTAAGCCATCATTTTCTCAAGCAGATGAGCCGTAAACAGTTGGGGCTAAAATAAGCTCTGTGACTTTTGCATTTGGAACCTAGCTGCCCTAACAGAACCTTCAGAGGTGGCAAGAGCATCATGGGTAAGTTAGGTTGGTGAGAATGGATATCTGAGAAGTTTTCTGGTAAGCTCACCGCTGCCCTGCTAATTATATCACACAGTCCCTTAGTTTCCAAGTAAAATGGAGCAATGCTTTCAGTTAACTGGCAACAGACTGCACAGACCTCATGCTGGATTAGCACTGAAAGTGACAGCTGTCATATGGGGAGCTGGATGGTGATTCGCTTATTTACCCAACTTTCACAACCATCTGTATTTCCAATTGCAGATATTTTGTTAGTTCTGTGTGTCTCCACTTTATGTAAAGCAGATTAATGATTTTGGCTTTATATACAATTGAAACCAGATATTTACATACGCTGTGAAAAACACATAACCTCTTGTTGATCTCTGTCAGACATTATGTCAAATTAAACTTTTCCTGTTTTAGGTCAGTAAGGATTACCGAAATTATTTTGATTAAATTTGTTAAATGCCAGAATAATCTTTACTTATTTACTTTTTCAAATTCAGAAGTTTGCATACTCTGGGATAACTATGAATTTAAACAAACTAGGAAGTCCCAGATGATGGCTTTGTAAGTTTCTGATAGGTTAACTCAAAACATTTGAGTTAATTGAATGCAGACATGTGAGTGTATTTTAAGGCAACACTATATATACACTGCTTAATGTGTGACATTGTAAGAAAATCAAAGGAGATCATGCAATATATGAGGAAGTAGCGTGTGAACCTCCACAAGTATGTTTTATCCTTGGGTACAATTTCCAGGTGTCTAAAGGTGCCATCTTCCTCTTTTCAAATACTTATATACAATTTTGAAGACTCTGAGTTCAACATTCAGAAAGGACAGAGGTGTCCCACAGATTAAATAGTTTTGCTAAAAAAAATGTATCAACTACAGAAAAAATCAAGAGACACTGTGAAGATGATGATAAAGCTGGTAGGAGCCTGTCATCATTCACAGAAAAACTGATATCTGTACAGACATAGACTGAAAGGCCCATCAGCAAGGAAGATGTTGTAACTCCAAAAGCAACATAAAAGATCACAGTTTGCAAATGCACTCCTGGACAAACCCATAATTTTTGAAGATATGTTCTGTGGTTTGAAATTAAATTGAAGCATTTCACCATAATCCTCACTTTTACATTTGAAGGGAAAAAGCAGAAAGCTTGCAAGACTGGGAATACCATCCCTACTGTTAAACTGTAACTAGCCTCCAAATCATTAGTCATCAATTTTTTTGCTGATTAACTGTCTAAATAGGTTATTTAGGGTTCTATCTTTATGTGTCTGTGCAAATTTTGACATTTTCATGTAAATTTGTTTAGTTTTGTGATATTTTGCAGAAAACCATCTCAGTGCTGACCTCCTTTGGTCAAACAGTTTTTAGGCACTTGAATTTTCCTATTGGTTACAGTGGTACTGCCACTGTGGTATCATAACGTCACACCCAGTCCGGGTATCAAACCATCTCACTCAGACACACAGCCCCCACACAGCCAAGTGTGAGCACAGCGAGCATTGATTGATAGCGTTACTCAGCTTAGCAAATGTGTGACTTATTTACAATGTGGACATGGAGTGGAATGGAGCTCCTCTGCTTTGATTATTAGCGACGGTATGGTGTTGAATAGATGACTGTCAGACTGACTACAGTGCTAGGAAACACGAGAGGCTCACCGTGGCACTTGCTGCTCACTCAGAACAGAGTGGAGCTGCAGCTGAGCTGCAGAGCATTTTCACCAAAAAACTCTACAATAGAAAAAAAACAATCACTAGATTTATCACTAGTTGGTTTTTTGATAAAAAGTCATTAGAGGGGTCTGAAAAGTTGATAAATATAGCAACAAAGGGGATAAGTTGACAACAGTGCTTCTTTTGTCCTGATCACAGCCCCACTTACCTCCTCCACTCAACTCCACACTTGGCCATGCCCTTCAGTGTCTCTTGGCTCCACCCATTTTGCTGGAATATTTCAAAATTTGCCAGGGCCGGAATTATGTTTTCACAGGGGGGGTTAGTTACAGGGTGGCAACATCATATTGTGTGGGTCTTTTGCTGCAGAAGGAACTGGAGAATTTTGCAAAATAGAAGGAATCATGATGAAAGAACATTATGTGGAAATATTGAATAAACTTCTCAAGACATCAGTCATGAAGTTAAACCTCAGGCACAAATGGGTCTTTCAAATTACCTTAAACATACAATGAAATCACCTACAAAGAGGCTTAACCTTCTAAGAACTGAACTCTTGTATGATATGCATTATTGTCCACATATGTGGATCCCAGGTCCTAGGAGGTTAAGGAGAACTCAATGTTTTGGTTTGGCCAACACAAAACTCTGAGCTCAATCAAAGAGAAAATTAGTTAGTTAAGCTTCTATAAGAACTTTCATTTGATTTTTTGTAACAAAGATTTCCAAGGCTAAGTGTGAAGTTTAAAGTTTAGTACTTTATAGCATTACTGGTATGAGAGTCTGAGCAAAAATGTAGTAGAGAATGAAAAGTTAAGTGTTTTCAAACATTACAGTGTATTGATTTTGTTTCCTGTTGTTAGACAGCAGATGGCCAGACCTAATCAAGCAACCCTTTTATTCTTTATTTGACTTTCTGACAACAACCAACATCTAAATGTTTCTTGGCCTAGATATGTCACTTAATGTCTTTAAGTCATGATATCCATAAATACACTCAAAATTATGAGGTAGTGAATTGCTATAGGATACCATCTGTTTGGTAACATATCACCAATTATACTTGTCTTGTCAGGTCCGATAAGCATTTGGTATGTCATTGACAATCTTATCTGACGGCAATTGATGATTATGAGTTGCAGCTCTCCTTTTTTTCGGTCTTCTTGCTGTCTTTCTGAGAGTGTAGAAGGTTTATGTCACACAACTACTGTATGGCAGTGAATATTATTTAATTCTAGGGCTTATTTTCACCCCTTGACTCATTTATCCCATGACAATTTGATTCAAAGTGTTGACCTGCTTTTTTAACTTACCCTTTATCTCTGAGTTCTTATCTGACTTGCCCTGACCCAATCTGTTCATAAATACAAGTATAAACGTATGTATTAGGAGGCAGAAGAAAATGTGTTTCACCTTGAAATGAACCTTTGTGTGTTTGGTCTTGAAAACAAACTTCCTCCGCTCCATGTAAGCATTGTGTCGGACTACAAAAAATGTCTAACGAGACAAAATAGCTCAAAACGTACAAATAGGTGTCATGATGTTACATATTTCTTTTATTTTACTTTTAGATGTGACCAGAATTACTTAATTACTTAACTTGTTTTGAGATCCACTGATTACCTGATCTGGATGATGACTTAATTAGGATTTAACTGAAGTGCAAATAATTGATATTTATTTTAATTTTCTTTTTTTTTGTGTGTGTTTGCCTTTTTTGAGACTTTTGTTGGTATTTAAGTATTGTTAGTAATATCTTCCAATAACACATAATTACCTAGTCATATTTTCAAATTTCCTGTCAGCTTTTAACATTTTTTTTAACAAAAAAACACAATGTAGCACTGGTGGGCTGCCCTAGCGCCCCTACCACCAAGCTTAGCAAGTTATCTCGGGGAAAACTCTGCACTCTCTCATCTCCCTGTGTATTTAAACTCTCCAGTTTACATTGTTCCCCATTAGCAATTTCATTATCTTCCATGTCTTTCCATTGTGCCCAAATTATTTCTGTTGTTCCCAGTATTTTATTATGTGTCCTCTATGCTGTAAGTTTCCATTTGTTCATCTTTACATTAAAAGCAAGCTTTCTGCACTTGGGTCCTCCATTCCACACCATCATGACAAAATTCTGATCCTACCATCTGAATGTTGCTGCTGAAACACAGGCTCGTTGGACCAGACAAAGTTTTTCCAATCTGTTATTGTTCAAATTTATTGAGTCTGTGTGAATTATGAAGCCTAGGCAAAATTTCACTCTGGAAGACTCTTATCAGCCTCACCTGGAGCATCTACTGCTGTGCCACGTAGCATGCTGCAGCCAATCGACATTGGGTCCGCACCTTAACTGAAGTCAATCATTGCGCATTATCCCATTTATAAAGCTCCTCATCCATGGTTCTGCATCCAAACTGAACGTCCACCCACCTCCACCCCATCTCCTCCCTCACACTCTCAGGCTCCTCTTGGCTCCCTTCGTCTTCCAGCCTCTACTCATTCACCAGTGTCTAGACCCCAGGGGGGAAGACTTCTCTAATCCTTGTCCTAAGCTGTTAATCTGAATTTGTGGCAGTTCACAGCATCCAAGTCTTCTCCCAGGGTCCGAACGCAAAAGAACTTATCTCATTCGTGTCAATAAAATCTTTCTAATTGCAACTTTTTCTCTGTGTGAGTTTCTCCAGGTTGAAGTAGCCTCAGTTTCCAGTTATTAGCTGACAGGAGTGGTGCCTGGTCTGGTCTTCTGCTCATTCTTGTCTGACCTCAGACATTAACAAAGCATATAACTGTATATGTTCTCTTTTATGGTAAATAAATTCCAAGTCACGAAGTTCCTATATGCAAATCAAAAAAACATAATTCTGGTTTTGCATGTTTAAAACCAGTTTTTAGTTTTCCTTTTCAATTTGTTTAAGACTGATAATGTCAGAGACCCAGATGGGCATCTTCTCTCCCATCTAAAAGGTTTAGCTCTGTGCAGCATTGCATATGCAGTACATGTTGCCCAACTTTCACCTCCAGGCTGTGTGTCTGCGTGTGCACATGTGTCAATTTTACTCTCAGGGGATATTGTCACATCTGTGAGTTAGCCCACAGTAGCTACTGTGTCAGATGCTTCAGATTTCTGTTATCACAGTTTTACTCCTGTCCTTCTCCTAATCTTTTTGTTCTTCTTCTTCTTCGAAATCTCCATTTCAGTGTTTTTTCTGCTTTTCTCATCATAGCTGTTATGTCCAGCTCAGACTGTTCTGTCTTTTCCCTCCTGTCCAATTGTTTCTTCTTGTCTCTTTTTTTAATATCCTGCCTCATTATTCTTTCTGTTTCTCCCATGTTTCCAGCCTCAGACTACCTTGTTTCACCTCTTCAACTACAAGTAGTACTCACCCCCTGTTTCCTCTTCTTAAATTTATCATCCTTTTCCTCCTTCCTCTTTCACTCTTCCCCATCACTGACCCAATTAAGCTCGGGAGGGACACAGAGAGTAGCGGAGTGACGGAGCTGAGGAGAGAGTTTCAGAGTCAGAATCTGGAAAATCAGAGTCTGAAAACAATTGCCACCAACCTGTCAGGACCCACACAGTGAATTGTCCAAACTTCACCTGGAAGCTAAACAACCTTTGACAGGCTCCTGGAGGCGGAGGCGGAGAAGCGAGTCCGTATCCTCACTGGCTTTTTCTTTCTGCTCAGGAAGAAGTAACGAGGAGAATAATAATCTATTTTCAGTGAAAAATAAAGAGGGTGGGGATCCGTGCGGAGTTAGGATGGCTGGACACGGCACATAGAGGGGGACTGAGAGACAAGGACAGCGCATTCCTTTTTGGAAACAGTGGAGGGGGGGGGTGTCCGAATGTGGTCCTCTCCCCCCGCAAGGCAAGTGTAAGATTTGTGTGAACAGGAACATAGGGAGAGCAAAGGAGGAAAGGATGCATCTGTTCTTCCGAGACAAGTGGGAGGTGGAGGGGCTGCAGACTGTGGGCATCCTCCTGGTGGTCTGCAGTTCCCTAAAACTGATGCACTTTCTGGGGCTTATCGACATCTCTGTGGCAGGTAAGGGAAGTGTTTAGGAAGGAGCAGAAAGCCTCGAGTTAGTCAAAATATTTAATGAGGTGATGGGACAGCGGGGAAACACTCAGCTGGCAGGAGGCAGGATTGGTGTGTGTTTGTGTGTCTGCGTGTGTGTCTGTTTCTTAAGAGTTAAACATGACGTCTTGTCAGACCAATTTCCCACACTCATTCTGTGCGCTAATGTGTGGCTGGAAGGTTTTGGAACATCTTTTATGATAAGAATTTCTTTCGGGAAAAACAAAATATGAGCATTACTTTATACAGTACCCTTTTAAAATGAATTTATACCTGTGATGGAGTTATTTTCTAGTGTAAAATGGTAAAAATCTGTATTTGAAATTGTTAGATTTGTTTTTCCACAGTAAAAAACTTTACAATTTACTCTGAATTTCTGAATGGAAGTCTAGCAAGGAGAGATGTGTTTTATTTATTTATTTACAAAGTTATTATTATCATTATTATTATTATTATTATTATTATTATTATTATTATTATTATTATTATTATTAAAGGTTTATTATGGGTAAAAATTTGCATTTTAAACTATTTTACAATGCAAATTTGCCCTTTGGCGTTCAATATTAATAAAAATAAAATAAGTAAAGGACAGCCCCAATAACCAAAATAGTTCAGAAATGTTTTTGTTTTCCTAGTAAATATTAATATAAGATCAACAACAAAAACAGTAACAACAACAATGATGATGATGATGATGATAATAATAATAATAATAATAATAATAATAATAATAATAATAATAATTGGAGTAAGTAAATAAATAAATAGTACAATGTGTTTAAAAGAGAAGCAAAGAGGTCCTGATTATAAGTCCCTCCATTATAGATATCTGGGAAGATCGTGCTGAACTGACAATGTGAATCCATGCAATGTGTCTTTGCCAAAGTGCCACCAGGACACAAGCCACAGCTTGCATGGCAGACTAAGAGCTTTCTGATTGGAAGACTTAAGCATTTACCCCAAAATATCTTTTTTTTTTAATCTACAACAAAAAATTCCTTTGCTTTGCTGATTCTTAGTGTTGTTTTATGTATTTTTTCTCCTAGTTTTATTAAATAATATAATAGCACTACAACAGCCAAAGAGCATAAGAAGAAAAATGTTTTTATTTTCTTTCGACTCAGAGCAGAATAAAATAATTTCAGGTGTCATCAGAAAAAATGACATCAAAGGTAACTAAGCACACATTTATTATGGTACTTTGGAAGCAAAGGAGACAGACAGACAGAGGAGATGGAGAGTACACTATGAGGCGCTGACAGAGGAAACAGCTTCATATCTTGTCACAGACAGTTTTCTGGTGATTTGGCTTTGATGGTTCTTGGAAGTATTTTAGGCTCAGTGCACCATCCAGAGTCAGCAGAGGCAGGAAAAATAATGAAGCAAAAGTGTTTCTGTTATTTATTGTCTATTTCAGAGCTTCAGAATAATCACTGTAACATTAGCCAATGTGTGAAAACTTCAGTGTGACATTTTTCTTTCTTCTTTTGCTTGTTCCAGCCTACTGATTATAAGATTATATATTAGTTTACGATATCATACTTTATGATCATTGGCATGCATAAGCTCCTTAATCTTACCTCTGAGGAACAAAGATTAATAGCCGGGCTCTCTTGCCGGGTCCATGTAGAGAAAGATAAATTGCTTTCCTGTATAAACACCTTAAGTCACCAGGGTTGGGCAGTTGGACAGATGAATCTGCTACATATTGGACAATGTGCTCCGTTTGCTTTGTTTGCAAGTAATGCCACAACCACAGGCAAAGAAGGTGACAGTCCCTGAGGCTCCATGCTACAGAGAGACAATGGGATGAAACATCATAGAGGCTGTGGTTTGGTTTCTTTTAACACCAAATGTCCTGTATTCTTCAAACCACTGGTTGGTCTTGGAAAAATACCAAAGGCATTGTTGGTATGGCAACTAGGAAGCAGGAATCAGTACCAGGGATTTGTGTTTTGCCAGTTTTTAAATCTTTCCAGCAAACTTTGTAACATTTGTCTGTTTGAGATGACTGATAGAAAGTTTAAATTAGCATTGATACTACTCACGGTTATTTTTCCAGGGTAACTGAAATAATATGGCTTTGTAAAAGTCTTCCTATACAAAAAAAAAAAAAAGTCACACATCACTGAACTGCCTTTTGCTCTGTTTACGGTATGAATCCGATATGGCATTATGATAAGCTTCTGCAATGTCACATTTACGGTTCCCTCAGATCTGCATTAATTTTTTTCCAAGATCTTGTAGAGATGATGGAAGAGTCAAACAGCTGCCCAAATTTTTCTTCAGCATATGCCAAATATTCTCAAGAGGGTTAAGGTCTCTGTGGTGGCCAATTCATGTGTGAAAATGATTGTCCCGCACTACGAATGATGGGTGCATCACTCCGTCCACCTCTGTTCTTATCGTGATGCACTCTGGATAAGGGGAAATTTTGGATTCATCAGACCACATGACATTCTTCAACTGCTCCAGAGTCCAATCTTTATTCTCCTTAGCAAATTGAAGGGCTTTTTCCATTTTGCCTCACTGATCAGTGGTTTTCCTCAAGCTACACAACTGTTTAATCACAATCTCTTGAGTTCTGTTTGCATTTTGAAGGTGGAACTGTTCTTATGTGCCCTATTGAACATACCCGTGATTTCTGCTGTTGTTTTATGATTTGACTTTACCAAACATTTATATGATCACAGCCATTTGAGCCATTTTGATCCGACCACATTTGTTCCCCACAGATGATGGTTCCCCATCATCCTTCCAGTTTTAAAAAAATGTGTTGGACAGTTCTCTACACAACTTTATTAATTTCAACATTCTCCTTAGATGTTTTCTTTGCTAGATTGATGCCAATAATTCCACCATTCTAAAACAAATTCACATATTTTTCCAATGGAACTTCTGACAAGGTTTTTAAGCAGTGAGAAGCTACCTACTGCATAAGTTAGGGTTTAAATAACTTGATGCTAGCTGAAAAATAATCATCCATAATTACTCAATAGGAGCCTCTTACCTATTTACAATGTTAAATCCAGGTGGAGTTATATAAATGATTTAGGAGTTATATAACTACTTGGACACAAATAAAAATGGTCTCCCTTTGCTGAGCCAAGCCAGAAGTCAATTACCTGCCTGAACATCATGAACTAGTCTGTTGCTGCATTTTTGTTGTATGTTGTGTGTGTTTTGGTTCTACAGGCATGTTACTACAGAAGTAAATAGATTCACATATGTGTGCATATCTAACCTTTGTGCTATGGTTGGTGATTGCAGGTAACCCCTCCACCAGTCAAAGTAAAAAAACCATAAAGCAGCGATTCCTCAAGCTGCTGCCATGCTGCACGCCCTCGACCGCTCCCTCAATCAGTCAAAGCAAGTGCTCCTTCTCTCTCCATACATCTCTCTGCTTTTTTTCCAATAGCCTCTATAGAGAATTCACAATAACATTTGCGTGGATGCTAAAACATTCAGTTAACATTAAAAGATATGGAGAGCCATACAGTTTGAATTAAATATAAACCCTGCAGGTTTGATTTTATAATTTGTAGAGTGTGACATCTAAGAGTAAAACATCTGTTTGTACTTAAGCATAGTTAATATCAAGTATGCTGTTTTTATTTTCTTTTACAAGTCTTTCACATATCTAGATTTTAACACTTTCTCAGCAAAGGTATGCACATGTTCTTTCATGAAAACCAGGACTGATGATATTTCCATGCATTGGAAGGAATGCTTTGATTATTTCCTTTATTCAGTCACCATGTCCTTCACAGAGGAGGGAAAGAATAAGACTGGGAAGACAAGATGATTATCATGATATGACAGAGGTCACTAACATACTTTAAAAAAGCTCCCCACTGCCACTGCCAGGAGTGGATGAAGTTCGCCCCAGTACTCTGAAAGCTCTGAATATTGTGGAAATATTGGGATTTATATGCCTCTTCAGTGTTTCATACTGGAACAACATCGATAGAGTGGCAGACCAGTGTGGTGTTTCCAATCTTGCTGGAGAACATTTTCCAACTATTGAGAGATCACACTTCTTAGCTCTCCTAAGAAAGTTTACTGTGCAGAGTTGGAAAGAAGGTGGCAGCTGATTCTCTAACCTCTGATTCTAGAGGTAGAGTGATGTTGTCCTGTGAAACAATGATGTCATCTTTACCCTTGTGGAAATGCTAAGGGGGTCATGGGACTTTAGTTGCCCAGTCCATGTCTGTTTTGTATGTGTGTGGGGGGGATTCTTTTTTGGGGCTGTCTGGACCTGTTATAATCAAGGTAAGTGGTGTGTCCTCATTCTTTGCTCAAAGTCAATATTTTTTCCTAGTGTGAATTGGACTCCATCAGTGCTTCCCCTTGTCCTCAGTTCTGTTTGTGTCATTCCTTGCTGGAATCTCAAGATTCACTTGATATGGTTCTGTTGGCATCTTCAAACCATGATCTTCTCTGTGCACTAGAGCTAAGTGTGATGCAGCTGTAAACCATGATTCTAAACTGTAAAAAGGTGGATTACACCTGGAATTCAGCTTCTGTCTGAAGGAGTATCTTGAGTTCTTGTTCAGATGTGATGGTAGGATGGGGCAGGAAATGAATAATCTGGGCCTCATCTGATATAATAGGGGCATCATTCTGGTCTGTTTACATTCCAACTACTACATATGGTCACGAGATATTGATCATGACCAAAAGGAGGAGATCCTAGATACAAGGGGCTAAAAATTAGCTTCCTCCTTGGGGTGGCCAGGCTCAGTGTCAGGGGTCTTAAAGAGTGATGATGTGTAAGATTGGGATGGAAAGGGGTTGCTTAGCTATATGAGGAGATAAAATAGGATGAAAAAGGATCTGAAGAGGGGTGAGGAGAAAAAGGGGGATAAAAAAGGTGCTTTAAAGAGTGATAAGGAGGGGATCATAAAAAAGGAATGAGGAGGAAGATTGAAATAAAAAGGAATTGTAAAAAGTTCAAGGACAATGAGGGGGGAGAGAAGACAAGTAGAGATGAAGTAAGAATAAACAGACAAGGGGGAGGCAAAGTGGGTTTAAGAACACAAGACCGAGAGCTGCTTGGTTGTACCAGCTATGAATGGCCTTACCAAGCAATAAGAGATGTGGTTGAGGAGGGGCCTTGTTCCCAAACCCTAATTTTAAACACATTTACAACATTCACACAGTAAACATTTGTGCATTTTACAGCATAAAAAGCACAGGTAAAATAAATGACTCAAACAACAGTTAAGTTCATTTTCTCCATACTAATGAACCAGGCCCTTTTACTTTGCATGAGCATTTATCACAGTGCTATTAAAATACATGAAATAGTTTGCCAGTGTTCTTCAGGCAAGTGAGAGTAACAGTTGTTTGTGGAGCAATGTTCTTCTTAAAAAGCAGTGGTGATGTGCTTGCAGACAGGCTATGCATTAACACTGTTGGGGATGGAAACTACAAATTATAGTTTTCCTTTTTTAACACGATCTTTCTCTCCATAAATTCTTGAAAAATGTACTCTTTACTTGAAGTTACATCAGCCCAATGAACCTAAGTAACTCTGACATCTTCAGAATGCATTTTAGAAACAAAGTTTTGAAATCCCTGTTTTAAATGCAACAAGGTGCGCAAGCAAACCTAATCCCTATTGAGTCGCGCATCTGAACTCAAAATTAGATAATTTTCTTGATACATAAATTCATATGACTTTGTTTCATTGACTTTTCTAGTTGTGAAAATAGAATTCTTTGGTTTTGGTTTCTTTTGTGCAAAAAATAAAGAACGTTTAGCTGGATGTGATTATCTTTACATGACTTTGATATCTTTGGTAAAATGACTTTCACTTCTGTTTTTCTGCACTTCAGGTTTGGATGCTAACATAATGGCTGTTTGTTCAGAAACTAACCTTTCTCTGTCTCTCACAGACAGTGTTGAAGATGACTTTGAGTTGTCTACTGTGTGCCATCGCCCTGAGAGCATGGACAAGCTGGAGGAGCAGACAAAGTTCACTAAGAAGGAGTTACAAGTCCTCTACAGGGGCTTCAAAAATGTAGGTTCCTATTGTTCTCATGATATTCTCAGCTACATTTGAATCTATTAGCCATCTCTTTTTCCTTTGTTTTTGCCTAGGAGTGTCCGAGCGGAGTGGTGAATGAAGAGAACTTTAAAAACATTTACTCCCAGTTCTTTCCTCAGGGAGGTGAGTTCCATTTTTGATAATTCAAATTAAATTTCTATATTTCTATTTCAGAAAATAAATGTTTAACAAATACAGTGGCTTGCAAAAATATTCATACCCCTTGAACGTTTCCATATTTTATCACATTACAATCACTAACATAAACATATTTCATTGGAATTTTATGTGAAAGACCAACACAAAGTGGTATACAATTGTGAAGTAGAAAGGAAATTATACATGATTGAAAACATTGTTTACAGATAAAAAACTGCAAAAGTATTGGGCCCCCTTTTCTCCGAGAGCTTTTCTCCTGCCAACTTGGAATAAATTTACCTTGGAACTGCATTGTTGGACCTTTTTTATGCTGCGTAAACCACAAACCCATGGTGCATCAAGTGACTATTTGAGTTTCATTCAAGTCAAGTCAAGTCAAGTTTATTTGACTAGCACATTTCAGCAGCAAGGCAGTTCAAAGAGCTTTACACTGTAAATACATAAATCAAGTATGCATCAAAGTCATCGGGCAAATATACATCAAATCATCAAAATCATCAAGCAAGTATACCTCAAAATCATCAAAATCATCGAGCAAATAATTCCTCAAAATCATAAAGATCATGAAGCAAATATCATCAAGCAAATATAACTTGATAATATTCATCAATGTTCCATTTACTACTAATCAAATGCAGCTGTAAACAGGTGGGTTTTTAGCCTTGATTCACAAGAAATCATTTGTCTGATCAGTCTTAAGTTTTCTGGTTTTCATGGAAAAATAGTCACTACAGTCAGAGTTTAAATAACTGAGAGGCTCATTAGGTCACTTGGTGTTCCAAATATGTGTTTGAGAAAAAAGGTAAATGGCCCAACCTGTTGACAAGGAGACCTGCAGAGGTTACAACACAAAAATCTTCTTTTTTATTTATGGAATAAGCTAGCCAAACTAACCCTCCCCTGAATCTTATAGTCTTATTTTTCCAAGACCAACCAATGGTCTGTCATTGTGTGTTAGAGATAACTAAAAATGATTCTCTGTATCACTTTGCAGGAATTTTGACCCACTCTTCTTTTCAGAAAGGTTTTAAATCAGTAACACTGGATGGCTTTTAAGCATGAACAGCATGTTTTAGTCATGCCACAGTTTCTCAGTTAGAGATAAGCCTTTCATTAGGCCACTACACTCTCTTCATTTTTTTTTTCGGAGCCTGTTATATGTGGACTTGCTGGTGTGCTTCCAATCATTGTTCTGCAATGATGAACTGATGCCCCAGCATTCTGATTCAGGATGTTTTGGTGGAGGGTAAAATTCAGGGTTCTGTCAGTTGCAGCAAGTTATCCAGGTCCCCACATAGTAAAGCAGTCCCAAACTATCACTATCACCACTATGTTTGACTGTTGGTATGATTTTCTTTTTCTGAATTGCTGTGTTGATTTTATGCTAGATGTAAGGGGATATACACCTTCCTAAAGTTTTCAGTGCAGAGGCCATATTGGTTTGCGTTGCTGTTTTTCCTTGAAAAAAATGAAACAATTGTTTGGAAGATGGATTATGTTTTTACTCAGCTTATCTTTATATATAATAACATTTATCTCATGGTCTTTAATATTCAGACTTAAAAAATGAAAACAGAAAGAAATCTGTAAGGGAAGCACTGTATGGAAATGTAGGTTTCTTATGATCTTATCATCACAATAAAATTACTACTCTATATTTAACACATAATCAGTTCTGCTGAACCATAGTACATGTTCTGCGGAGAAATGATCTATCATTTCATGATATTTAGTTTTATGAAATGTTAACCACTTGCCTCCAGTTGTATTTGAAATTATTTTTATATCTAGTCTATATTTAGCTCACTGCTAATCAGAGTGGTTCAAAGACTTCAGGTTTCCAGCGCTCTCGGGTTACTCTAAGACTCTCCTTTTGCAGATTCGAGTATGTATGCACATTTCCTGTTTGAAGCCTTCGACACCAACAAGAACGGCTCTGTTAGTTTCGAGGTGAGCTCTGTTCTTGCATCTTTTGAACGGATCAAAGCAAATATGGGCTCATCTGAAATTTGACACACCAGCGATACTCAAACAAATATGTATTATTCACCTGAATGCCAGCCCACAGAGCAGAGAAAGTGTTAAACAGTTGACCTCATTAATGTGTCAGAATGTAAGCATTTCCTAATTAATTCATCTTCTGTATCAGGACTTTGTTTTTGGTCTGTCCATCATCTTGAGAGGGACGATTAATGACCGGCTAAACTGGGCTTTTAACCTATATGACCTGAACAAGGATGGCTGCATCACCAAAGAGGTAAAACACTCAAGTTGATTTGCAAACTGACTATTTTCATTTTAATAGATTTGGATTTCAATATCTTTTCAGTATTTGGAATTTAGCCCCCGTGTCCAACATTTACTGTCTTCCAACGCTCAGTCTTTCTTTTGTTGTCCACTTATCCGAGTACGGGTCACAGAGATAGCAAGTAGAGAAAAGAAACCTAGAAGTCTCTTTCCCAACTGGGACTCTCCTCTTTTTCCTGGGGGATCTCAAAGCATTTCCAGGCCAGAAGCAAAGTATGCTGAATCCAGAGAATTTTGGGTTTCCCCAGGGTTTCCTCCTAGTGGGTGTCAGGTGTCTGAACCACCTTAGCTGACTCCTTTTGATGTGAAGGAACAGTGAATCTACTCTGAGCTCCCCCCCAAATGAAGGCGCTCCCCACCTTATCTCGTATGTTGAGCCCAGCCACCCTATTGAGGAAGATAATTCAGCCATTTGAGTTTGAGATTTTGTTCTTTCAGTCTTAATCCATATCTCATAACTTATAGATGAAGGTCAGAACATAGACAGATTGGTAATTGAAAGCCTATTGGGTCTCAATTTAGCTGTCGATCAGCTGCTCTTCAACATGACACAGTGCAGCACCACCTGCATTACTGCAGACAAGGCCTCAGTCTGTTTATCGATCTCCTTCTTCATCCTCGCATCACTCATGAACAAAACAAGATACTGGAATTCCTCTGCTTGAGGAAACAACAGAGCTCTGACCGGAGGGGAGTTGTCCATCTTTTCCTGTTTGAAAGTTATGGTGTCAGGCTTGGAAGTTATCGTCCCAGCTGCTTTACACTGGGCTGTGAATCACTCCTGTGCATATTGAAGGTCATGACGTGATGATGTGGATGGAGTGACATTGTCTGCAAAATGCAAAGATGAGACCTTGAGGTAAACACGCCTCCCCCAGAGTTACCTTTCCCAGAGAGGCTGAGAAGTGTAATCCCTCAGTAGCTGGAACATTCCCTCTGGTCCCCTTTTCTACAGATCAGGACCACCACCCCCATCTTACCACTCCATAGTTGTAGTTTCAGCCCTTCAGATGACATTGAAAACTACTGTCATAATAGAATATTTTCTTCTACATCTCATATACCTATACTGTGTTTTTTGACATTAACTTTGCAGGAAATGCTAGACATCATGAAGTCTATCTATGACATGATGGGAAAATACACATACCCCACCATGATGGACGATGCTCCGAGAGAACATGTGGAGAGCTTCTTTCAGGTTTAATTCCTTTGCTTTCCTGTTATCTGAAAGACTGTTTGTAATCACAGAAAATCTTTAGAAAATGTACATGTTTTCTTTCAGAAAATGGACCAGAATAGAGATGGGGTGGTCACCATAGATGAGTTTATTGATTCGTGTAAAAAGGTACAGAGAAAATTTTTATCTTTAACTGTCCCCAGTTTTAACCACTTAAACATAAATTACATGGTGTTTTTATCTATCTCTATTCAGGACGAGAACATCATGCAGTCCATGCAGCTGTTTGACAATGTCATCTAAGGATCTGGACCGGTGAGGATACTGGCACCAGGGAGGGGAGTGGTGTTGGTGGAAAAGGAATAAGGACTAAAGAGACAGAAAGAGTTTGTGAATGTCTGTGTGTCTGTGTGTGTGGCTGAGTGGCATACAGGCCTGAGCTTGTATGATTGCTGAGAACTGTGAATCCTTTGGGCGCAGAGAGACCATCACCTTCCTCCTGGACCTCTAGTGGCATTTCTTCCAGCAACAATGGAGTTTCCATGACTCCCAGGCTAATCATAAACAACCTTAATTAGTTTTATCTTTGAGCACAGACAAAGAAGGCTTGCAGTGGGCTTACAGCAACTAGCACACCCTCAGCTGTTTTATTTGAACTTTTATTTATTACTGTCACTAGCGGTCAGCTATCACAGTTTGCAAAGGCTGAACTCAACTGGATCAAGTTTTCTTTAAAACCTTGATCTGAAATAACTTTCTCCCTCTGCTCTATTATGCTCGATATTTGGATTTGTGATTCTGACCTTGCCTCTGTTGCTTGCGGGAATACCTCCCTGGAGCCAGCACGAAACACAGAAAGGAGCCTGTGGCCACCTGGTGGACATGACAGAGAAAGACACTTCATGATGGAGCGACCAACAAATTGAAGAGCCAAGTGATCGGAGGTGAAAGCTTAACAAAAGTGTTGTTTTCCAAGAGAAACTGATTTCAGTATCGCATGATGATGTCACTAATATCTAATTAAGTATTTAAAGAGATACTCCAAAGTCTGCTTGTCTGTCTGCTGTTCCTAGTCATTCACAGGTGCCTCACCCTCTGTGTATGTGTGTGTGTGCATGTGAATCAGGAAGACATGCTGTCTATCTTACAGATGAGTCCCCGCAGCGGGTCAGCACCCATGCTTATTCATGGGTTAGACTAATTACTGGCCCTCCAAACTATTCCACTTCTAGCAGTAGTTGTCTGATGACTGTTGTAATGTTTTTAGCATTCCCAGTGGAATGATATTAGCCAGTGCAATGTGGGAATAGCACTATAGTTGATCAGCCTTTGCAGTCAAACCATGTCAGTATATGACTGTAAATCACAGTCATACTGGGCTTTCCAAATTCATTAAAAGGAAATTCAATATATCCAAGACGGTATGTGTGAAATTCTTATTATCCGATATGTCATGTGGTTGTAGCAGGTTCTACCACTTAAAAAAATATTTTAAATATAAGGCTATTTAGCTTTTACAGAGTTATAACTTGATGAATATGGATGTTTTTCTTTTAATGTCCCACTCATTTCCCATTTCTTAGTATCCATATCTCTACCACCAAAGAGGAAATATTACATACATGAAGCTAAGGGATCTAATAAGACACTATGTACTCAGTGAGGCAAAAAGCACAGAGATAAAGGTATTCTGTTTGCCTGCTCACTGTCATCAGTGTCACTGGAGGTTGTGAACCTGCATGATAACCTGTTATAAATATTTCTTTAAAAATGTTTACAGCCACTATATAATTTGCCTCTTTTTATACCAGAACATCACCGAACTCTAACACCTTGTACAAGAGGCACTGAAACGTTAATTCATAGAGACTAACATGGAATAGCAATAATGTTCTCCATCACAGTACCTTTCAGTGTCTAATTTCCCTCAAAGCTACTGTATTTTGTATGGTTTTCTTTTAAACATTCTTAACCCTGTAGTTTAGTTTACATATGCAGTATTTTTTTCACTAGAAAAGTGTTTCAGCTCAGTTTTTAGGTTCATGACAACAGTAAAATCTGTCTATACCCGCATGTACTGTCTAGAACAATGAAAGGTTACTAACATGTTGTAATGATTGTCTGGTTAGCTAGCTGCTGGTTGCATTACATATTCAAAATGTGTATATTTTGTACAGAGATAATAAAAATCACAGTTACTATGCAAAGTGGGCTGAAATTGGAATTTCAAAGACTCCATATCCTTGTCTCTTTAGAATTGTATTACTATTATGCATTCACATATTTATGAAACTATGTAAGTTTTGTTATATAAAAAAAAATCTGCAGTGCAGAAGCATTAGGAATAGAAACTTTTCTTTCTGCTGGTACATCTCTGGACCTTGCTATACAGCCTTCCTAATTTCAGGAGCATGAACAGTGTGCTGCGGGGATCACAGTGTTTGGAAGTTATCTTCTGTGCCTTCCTTCTACAGCACCATCTGCAAAGGTACTGGACGGCTGGCGGTTCACTTCAGCTCAATTTCAAAACTTCTTTATTAATCTCAAAAGGAAATACAAGTTGTAGTAACATGAACTAAGTATTTTAAGTCCTTGGTTCAGTCCTAGCAATCATTTCATCCATCTGAAGAGGCTTTGTGGTCCTGAGCATTACAGCTGCCATAACACGCTCAATATCGCACCAGGGGTTAGGCAATATTCTGGAGTCTATGCCGAACATCTTCTTTTGTCAGAGAAAAAAAAAAAAAAAAAAAAAAAAAAAAAAAAAAAAAAAAAAAAAAAAAAAAAGAGCTTTAGTTTAACTTTATTTTGTAACATTTAGTCCTCCATAGTCAACATTGAGCTTCTGTCAAGCTCATCGCCATCTGACATGCAGTTGATGATGGTTATACTAAGTGATTTAGACTTTTACCTTCAGATGTGTATGAACAGGGTGTACGGCAGAGACCTTATCAAGCATCCATTAGGAGTAGCAGGATTAACATGCAGTATTAGCAAAGTAGCATTTTCAACTCATACAATCATTTAGACCATTGGGTAGCGAATCCCAGATGTTTGGATCCTGAAGTGTCATGAGTGTGACAGGAGTTATGGTAAGAAAACAGTGTAGTCAATGAATAAAATCTACATTGATCTGGTTAGCAGGACTAAATGTATAATCAACATGCCCCATTTTCAGCAATTATAGATTTTATTATCATAGAAAAGCTTACACTACCAATTATTTGTCTAAACAAAACTATAACTTTAAACGATCCACACATGACACTGCCATAACTGTCACTACCTAAATAATCAGGCAATGCTCATTACTGTTTTCTCAGTAATTTATTGAGATTGGTGGGTATTGAGAGCTTTAAATACTTAAGTAATTTAACTCTACTTCAATAAATTCACAGTCAGCAATCATGTTCATTTTAGCAATTAAATGCACTTTGTTTTTTTATTCCATGTAGCCTTATAGAACTGGCAGTCTTTTCCAGCAATGAACTACAGCTTTGTTCACCAGGGATTATTAACCTGTTAAAAAAACAACAACTGGTGGTGGTTCCAAAGAGCTTTTATATAGGAGAATGTAGTAATTTAGAATACTACAGGTCTCCAAACATTAAACCCACAAACTGTAAAACATCATGAAAAGAAGGAATCGTGAATTTTACATTATTTGAAATCTTATTCTTTTTACATACTTCTTTTCATTACTGATTTTTCGAAATCAAATGTGGTTAAATCCTAAATTATGGTAGGACAAAAATGATTAGGGAAAAATTTGTTACAAGAAAATTGATTTCATAAGTTAAATGTGTTCTAATTAGAATGGGCCTTTGATAAAGTTGCAAAATCTTCCTAAGCATCTCCAAGGTAGGGGGGGGACAAACAACAATTTATAAACAAATTCACCGAGTTTTCTTTACAATAAAGATATGGACCATAAATTTATTATATTACATATTATCTCAAGTCAAAAGATTTCAGTTAGCATCCAGTGTAAAACTGATAAGCCAACCAGCCTATATACAATGTGTGTATTTACATGGTAAAAAAAAGACAAAATAAAAGTGCGAGAATTTTTTTTTGTTTGTTTTGTTTTTCAGTTTGCTAATGGCCTTTATTGGCCATGATTAGAATGAAAATGGGCCAGGGGGGCATGTAACACAGGTCAAGGTTGGGATTTAAACCCCAGACAACAGCACTGAGGAATAATAATGTCTATATATGAGGCCCCCACTCTGTTCTCCCCATTTAGTTATATAGACTGTTCATGAGCAAGAGGCTTGATTAGCATATAAAACCCTATTTTCAAATAAGCATCATCTCTTCTTTTTCACTGTTAGCTTCCTTATATTGCCAGTTAAGACTTTTCAGACTTGGCATGTGGCTTAACAGGTTTGTCCACAACGGAAAAGGCTTCACTTTGGCATTTTACGAAGTTCTGCCAAAACCCAAATGGCAAAAGTCAGAAGAGCGACGGATCCTGACTGGTGAGTTGCTGCCAACGGTGTGGGAACATACAGTAAAAGTGTGCTGATACCAAGGGCTACCTAATGAGCAGAAAAATAAAATGGTTAGACAGACATCCATACATACAGTACCATTGTGTTTTATACATTTCTGTCTGAAAACATACCTGTGTATAGGCCATTGCTGTAAGCAGGCCAATGGCGATCTTAGCCCTTCTGGGTAGCATCATCCTCCTAGAGAATAGATAAAGCCCGGTGATTGCTGTCAAAGACCCTATAGCCTAAAAGAAAAAGATTGGAAAGAAAATTAGTATATTACTGCATCAATTCAATTTGAAATACAGCAAAGATGACATACCAAAATTCTGTGGTCAAATTGCACTGTGGTGGGATTTTCAAAGATGTTTTTAAGGGCAGGAGAGAAGGTCAATATATCATCAGGAATCCATTTATCTGCCATCTTAGGGAAGGAGTTATACACCAGCCCAGCATCCAAACCAGCAACAAAGGCACCTTCATAAAAAAAAAATAATAATAATTATAATAAATAAATCAGCAAAACTGTTACACATCTACCATGTTTAATGATTAAGCTGTACAAATAAAACGCGAGTTGCTACAAAACTTGTTTTAGCTCTCATTTTGCTAATGTTCAAACTGCATTATCTGGTATCTCTTGACAAACAGGTTGCATTTAACATGCACATGCACCCATACCCTGTTTTCAGTTAACCAGTCTTTATACAATTTATCATTTTAAAATCTTTTAAAGTAGAACACCAATTAAAATAAAGCAACCAAGTAAATAGTCAACTAAATATATATCTTCTTTATGGCTAAACCTATAGTAGTTATTATGCTTTCTTCTTCTATATCATCACTTAAAATTATTCTTATGTGTTTTCCAACCTTAGCACTGCTTTTAAGTAACTCAAGTCCTTGCAAGTATTCCTATCATTTTCCTCAAATTACAATTTTACTTTAAGTATTACCTGAGAGAGCGGTTAGGAAGACCAGTCCACCAGTACCCTTTGCAAACCTTCTAAGCTGCATAAGACGTCTTGTGTCTGCCATCTAGGAAAGAGGTGAAGCAAGAGAAGAAATTAATTATTCAACTAGAAACAATTTTACTGTAAACAGATCAAGGCAAAATTGAGGCCTAAAACTGGACCAGTAGGTAATAAAAACCCAACTCTCTACCTTGTGTGGAGGCAGCAGCAGAGTGAGCCCAGTCCAGAGGCTAGCGGAGTAGAGCACCAAGGCAGAACCAAGATGAGCACACAGACGGTACTGGCTGACCCGAGGGACATCATGGGATTCAGGCTTCTCCTCCAGCCCACTTTTTACCATGTACCATCCCAGAAGGCCCTGACGAGATTAACAGTTTAATAATGAGATGATTCGTAAACTGTTGTGGAAAACTTTACGAACTGAAGAAAATAAAATCTTTATCTTGTTCTTAAAATAAATAAGTGACATCTGACCTGGAAGAACACAAATCCACACAGCCCCAGCACTTTTCCCTTCAGGGAACGTGTGAAGTATCCTTTTCTCCAAAAGTACACTGTGGGCAGGATGTATGCCAGTCCGACCAGCCTGCCCCACATGCGATGACCCCACTCCATGTAGAAGATAAACTTAAACTCAGGTAGGGTCATCTCATGGTTAAGGCTGGAAAATAAAACCTTTACTTAGTTACATAGTTGTAAAAAATGAGACTTGCGCATTAAATCAAACACAAGAGAAAGAAACACCATATTTTAAAATGGAATACAATTCTACTTTGTTGAAAAGAGATTTCAGAGCATATTTAAACTATCATGATACACATTATTACAAAAAAAAAAAAAAAAAAAAAAAAACAACATACATTTTGAACTCTGGGAACTGTTTGTACTTGAAAAATTCAGCCTCCCACTCGGCCTCAGACTGAGGTGGTTTCATCTCTCTCACCAAATGCCAGTCAACCATTGAGAGTCCAGATTCTGTTAACCTGAACAGTAAAACACACAGACTCATATGAGCATGTATTGAATTAAAGAGCATTACAGGACCAGTGGCAATATACTTAAGTTAATTTTACCTTGTGACGCCACCCAAGACGACCGCCCCAACCACGAGCCCGCTGCAGCCCAGCAACCAGCGACCCACTATGCGGTTTGTTGCTGCGTTGGGTACAGCTATTGCAGCTGCTGGGGTGGAAGGGGACCCTGCTTCTACAGTGATGGAGCTCTGGTTTCTCCTAACAAGCCACTGTCGCAGCTGTGGACGCTGATGCTGGAAATAAGAGAGAGAGGACTTAGGCATAGTTTCTAATTAATATTTTCTTTTAAAGGGGCAGTATTATGTGTTTTTAAGGCACATAGAATCATTTTATAGCACAATCAAGTCACTATGTTACCTTCAGTTGTTACAAAAATGCTGCGTATATCAAATATGACTTAAAAGAAATTTGACTTCATAATTTAACCCCTTGAAATTGGGCCTCTGTCACTTTAAAAACTCCTCTTTCTGAAACTCCGCCTTCAAGAAGTCGTCACAACATTGCTCCTATATTAACCCTTTAACAACTATTTCAGCGTTTCAATAAGTAGCAGCTCATATAATAAGCCCAGCAGATGCGCAGTTCCACCAGGCATTTGCTAACTGCTGCTGGCTAGTCTGAAGGCAAGTTGTGGGAAAGGGTTGTTCTGTAAGGCGTTAGCTCAGAAGCTTAGAAAATGCAGCTCCGAGAAGCTACGTCTCGAAGGTGGAGCTGTATTCACCAAGGTGTTTTACACAGCTGAACGGCTGCCACAGGAGATTAAAGGATTTCTCAAACATGCAAGAAGAAATCAAGGCAACACTCCAGGTATGTTTTTGATGAGGGAATAACATTATAACATGATATAAAGCTCAAAAAAGTCAATTTTACATAGTAATTGTCATCCAATTTGTCAGAGGTTACAGCACAAAGCTGACTAGTTTCAATGAATATTTTAAGAATGAAGTCTTTATTTCCCAAAAGGGTGATGTGTTCAAGTGAAGTTTATTTTGTCTGCCTGACTAAAATTGCTTTTAAACTCAAACTATGCTCATTCTGGGACTGAAGGTCTGCAGTGTTACACACTTCCGCTCTTCCATGTTCTTCTTACGTTGTTAAAAAGATAAATCTTTATATATATATATATATATATATATATATATATATATATATAAATAAATAATATATATATATATATATATATATATATATATATATATATATATATATATAAAAAAGATAAAAAAAAATAAAACCTTATATAACCTTAACCTTATATATATATATAGTTTACGTTCCATCTTTACTAGTTTAACAACGATGGCTGGAGGTCGGTGATATGATACGTGATTCCACAGCGTGACGGCATAGTCAACATTACGGCGACTTGAAAAGTTTTAAAACTGCATTTTAGTAAAAACAACCTGACTTCATAGATGCTGATTCCACGCCTCACATGCACGTTATTATTGTGACCTTTTCCCTTATTTAACCAGTGAGGTTAGCTACAAGTAGCAACTGAATGTAGCTCAACTTACACTGTTCTGTTGAAAACCCTTGCCAGCACATCTGCAACTGAAAAATACGGTAGTCCGCAACTTTGAGAGTAACATTTTGGTTTCTTTGTATTCCCTTGAGCTCCTATGATTACTACGGTGCTGTCCTGAAAGCGGGCTGTTGTTGTATCAAGGCTGGTTTGGTAATGCTGGTGCTCATACCCGGCTCAACTTTAACCCGCTGACGTAGACAGACGTCACGTTAAAATAATCAGGAAGTCAGGTTATTTAAAAGACGTCTTGCTCAAAATAATATTCCTTGCCTAAGGTTTTTTGCCAACCGCCAAAAAACCCTGAAAGAATAAGAAAAAAATAATATATTCAATAATTGTAACGGCGGGTCCAAAAATATGCAACGTTTTAGTGTTAACCGTATCTGTTCATATCCACTAAGCTATGAATAGGACACCGTCCACCCCGGCGAGGTAAGGGTGTTTGAAATCGAGCAATCAGCTGTTCTAATGAAACACCCATCTGGTTGAAACCAGAGCCGTGTAAAAGTGCTGCCTACCCAGATGACCTATATTGCTCTGTCCCTATATCCAGATAATAATCCTAGTAAAGATATTAACAGTAACAGTTTTTATTAGAAAAACTGTTGAGATGAATAATTACTAATCAGGTGGGCTTAACTTTCTGGATGTCTCTGCCTTCGCACATTAAAAATTAATTGGGCTAAGTACTTTCTTAAGAGCCCTATCTGGAATCCTATAGCATTGTCATGTTTTCTCCCGTTTTGATGGTTTTAATTTTATTTTAAATCGTAATTACAATGTTTAGAAACTCCCTGTTAAACTTTCATCCTTCCATAACAAGCTCCTTTTAGCGTGGAACCTCATTTATAAACACAACTTCTCACCACACAAATACCTCATTTGGAACAACAGACACATCTTATCTGGTCCCGCACTTTACACATAGGTTTGGAAGGAGTTTAGCAGGTTTATTATTAACCATAGTTTAGGGATTTTTTTCCTGACTATGGGAAAATGTTTTATTCTGGGGTTTTTTAGAACCCCCCCGAAAGGATGTTTTATATATAATGATAAATTAATTCTATTTCTAATGCTAATCCTTCTGTCTACATTTTATATTAATAAATGTAAATTTTAATAAAACACGGTTCTTCATAAGGATGTGGAACTATACATAAAATTAATATCAGACTCTACCAACAAAAAGCCTCTTAAAACAATTCATATATGTTAATTTTTGGACGTATTTTTAAATAACACTCCTGGTTGTTAGTTCCTATACTTGTATTCTTCTGTACACTTCATTTGTTCATTTGTTGTAAACTTGCCATTTGTTCAATAAAGTTTTTTTTTTTTAAAAAAAGTTCTGTCTAGTAGTTATGCTATGGGCATGCGCAGAACAAAATTACAGTACCTCCTGTCTCGACGGCTGTTTATCGAACTGTTCTTCCTGCATAAAGGTATAAAACGTATGTGTTTTTCAGCTTGTCTTATATTTATGCCTTTTATATTTATGTACTTTTATTAATTTTTGTTTGACATGTATCAAGAAAAATTGTTTTAATTCGTTATCTGTGTGAGTGTATGATTTGATGATTTTAACTGATGTTATGTCGAGCCGAGTTCTCTCGTCGAGATGGGTTTCGCCATGTTTTTTAAAGCTGGTAAATCACGCTAAAGGCCACAATTTCCAGTCAAGAAAAATCTTTATCAGTCCTCTCGAGTTGGGGACAGTTGGCTGGTGAGTGAATTGACAGCAGTATTTGCTTGTGTGAAGGGGATAAAGACTGCAATCTACAAGTGTATGAGGAGAACAGAACCCCGGCCGGACTTCAGTCGCCATCCATTGGGAAAATAGTGTGTGGAACAAAAGATAAAATGCGAGACTATCATAAAAAAACAAACAAACAAAAAAAAAAACAAACAAAAAAACAATGAAACGGTGCCATTAAATTAAAATGTTTTCAAAAATAAAAACAGGCCATTTTGTCAGTGGTTTAAAAATATCCTCCAATTAGATTTACACTGTGTCAAAAAGTCAAACTTTTTGTTTACATGCTATATTGCTGTCTTGTTAGGGAAGAAATTACATTTAGAGAATAAATCCAACATTGAAACTCTTCCCAAGATCCACCAACAAACATAAAAAAATAAAATAAAAAAAAAAAACAAAAACATATGAGTATGCCAAAAAACAAATTCAACACAAATATGAATTCAAAAATATAACAACAACCTAACTAACAACTAACAACCATGCACACTCAGACCTAGTGGCAGTTTTGAGAGACCATTTAACTAACAGTCATATTTTTGGACAGTGAGAATAAACAAGAGTACCCAGAAGGAACCCATGCATGCACTGGGAGAACATGTAAACTCAATGCAGAAAGACCCCAAGACGTGATTCAAACCCACAATCTTCTTGATGCAAGACATCAGTGCTAAATACACCACTTTTTGAAATCAAATTCTCAAAGTATTTCAACTTGGTGTTAATTGACTTCTCCTTCATTGCAAAAATATAAAATCAGAGCTCATATAATCAATTATTATAGTCATTAACATTGTGTTTTCTGTCATTTTTACCTTAGTAAATATTTCCCATTACTTCTGTCTTATTTAGTTAATAATGTGATCTGCTGATTTCTTTCATATGTTGTGCACAATGTAGTGTTTTTAGTAAATATGATTTCCATATTTGTTGACATAGGAAAAGTGAAGTATACCTCATTAAACTTAGTGTCTTTCCAGTCCACTGGAAACCTGACCTCTGGGGTGTTTCTGTCCATTCTGCTGGAGCAAATAAGTTTGAGGGTTTTTTTTGGCTTGTGTTCAGATTTGATCACTAACTAACTGTAACAAATGTGATAGTACTTGAAAATAGTCAATGATTATAAGAAGGGGACTGTTTTATACGACTGTGGTAACGTTTGATGATTAGAAATCTCATTTAATCATCTTAGAGTTAGACTTCCCTCGATTAAAAACTGTTTTGTGTATGAGATATGCTTGAAAGCAGCACGAGGTTATCCCACTTTACCTTAAAACCCTGTGTAGAAGGGCAGTGACTTAGCTTGTGGGGAACTACATCTTGATGGTTGAACTCGACGGGACACACCTATAAAATATAAACACCCACTCACGTTTTATATTTCTGTATATCTAACTGATGGACCCGCACATGTCTTTCATAAAACAAACCTGTGCATTTTATGTATAGTAGCTGAGTAAACCAACATTTTTCACCTATTCCATTTCTAACGTGACCACTTAAAATAGCTAATTACTGTTGCATTTCCTCAAGAGATGGAAAGAAAGTGGGAAGAAATTTTCTACTATCTTTCTCGACGATCCTTCCCAGATGAGTATCGGAAATCTCAGAAACAAAACCTCAGGAGATATTCTGCCAAATTCACGATAAAGGGTTAGTATCTAAAACATTGGTGTGTATACATCTAAAGTGTTATTAATGTTTCTCTTTCAGTAAAGCCATATTTGTTCTGTTTAGAAGGAGAACTTTACTTTGGAAACAGAAGGGTCATTAAGACCAAGGAGGAGGCAAAGGAACTTTTTAAAGAGCTCCACATATCACCAACTGGTTCTCACATGGGTATTGTAAAAACAAGGTCTGCTATGTGCTCCAGGTTTTACTGGCATGGCATATCTGTGGATGTTGACAAATGGGTATGCCTTTTATTAAAGCAACATAAAGTATTGTTTATTCATTTCACTATACCTTTTTTTTTTTTTTTTTTTTTTTTTTTTAATCCAAAAGGTTGCAGAGTGTGACAACTGCCAAAGGGTTGGCAGACCTTTGGCTTGTGGTCAGAAACGCAGATATGTTAAGGTAAATGTGCTCTTGCAGAACTATTATTGTGTTGAAAATAAAGGTTAAAGAACATCAACAGCACTTTTTATTTGACATTTCCTAATATATCTGACAAACAACAGCTATACCAATTTCTTGACAATGAAGATTGTGAAATATAAATTAGATATGTTTTTTTTTCTATTTAATTTGCAAGAAAACAGCTATTAATAATCTGTTTTAAAGACAAATACATTTGTCTTTAGCCACAAACACCTCACTTACACAATACCTTCTGGAAAAGTTCTGAGAGACTAAACTCTTTACAATGTCCTAAAATTTACTTCAAATAAGTAGAGTTGCACAATATATTTGAAACACAGCTGTAATTACATTATATGTTAGTGCAATTTTGCAATCACCAGGGACTGCTAAAATGCAATCTTTGGTAGGATATAATATTGCAGGTCTCAGGCATGCATACTCTACATATCTGTAATATATTTATCCGACTAAATGGACTCTTACTTTGCTTAATGCCTACAGCAGGAGCATTTGCCTGAGATTATGAAGAAGTGGAGACATGGTGTTGTGGCAGAGAAAGAAAATGAGGACTGATCAATGTTGATATTGTTATGCCAATTTTTTTGCAATATCTTGTATCTAAATGAAACATTTTTCTGAGATCGTGCAGCCCCACAAAAACTTATTCACTCATTATTCTTAATAAACAGGATATATATATATATATATATATATATATATATATATATATATATATATATATATATATATATATATATATATATATATATATATATATATATATATATATATATATATATATATATAATCTCCAAAAAGGAAAAAAAAAAATCTCCTTAGCATTTTGGTTAAGGAAACTTGCCATTACCAATATGGCGGAAGCGCGGACGTATCATTTCTACATGATAACGAAATGTTCCAACTCTTTATTTGTATAGTAGTTTCAAGCTGACGTCCATGGCTAAAATCTAATCTGTTGACATCACTTCGTGTTTGACCAAACTAAAATGCAACAACTTAATAAACACGTTTTATTTATTATTTTGAAAAGTCGTAATGGCGATCCCGAGTGTTGTAAGTTTGAGAGTTTAGGCGTATCTCGCATGGGCGGTAACACTCGAACTAGCGCAGGTGGTACCACACAGCAAACAGAGCACCGCCCGCACAGTTACACTAAATATTACATTCAACAATCCGGAAACTGGTCATCTATTGTAGTTGGCTGGCTCCCACAGAAACATGTCCTGACTAAATCGCTCCCAAAACATTCATTTGAGTTCCATCTGTTGAAAGGAAAAAGGTATATATGGTGGTAAAAGTTACCATGCTTTTAAACTTGTCTACCAAAAACGTTAGACTGCATATGTTTATATCCCTTTCTCAGCGTCCCTCTGCTTTGAAATCCATCATGGCACAGAGCATTTTAATGGAGGTGTGCGTGGACTCCGTGGAGTCTGCTGTCAATGCTGAGCGAGGAGGTCGGTGAAGTTTAATGCAGTTTGCTATGCTGTATGTTTTCAGCTCATAATTACTGTCCTATTTTAAAATCTAGCTTTATTGAAAAGTAAGGTCAAAGGTTGCACATTTCTGACACCATTTAAGTGGTCTTTCAAACATATCTACATTATTTCTGACAGATAATTGTGCTTTAATAATGTCTGAAGTGAGTGTTAAGTTAATGTGCAGAGCTGCTTTAATTCTAAAAGGTTGAAAGCTTTGAAGTTTCTCTGAGAGTTGTTTTTTTTTTTTTTTTTTTTTTTTTTTTTTATCTTTTTAGGTGCTGGTCGGCTTGAGTTGTGTTCAAGTCTTCTGGAAGGAGGTCTCACTCCCAGTCTTGGTGAGCTGCGAAGTTCTCATCCTTGTAGATTCATTCTAGAAATTCTGGAGCCTGCATAGTTGCATGATCACAATTCTTCTGCTTCTTATTTGTTTGGCTGCAGGTCTTCTACAGGTAGTAAAGCAGTATATCAAAATTCCCGTCTACGTAATGATACGGCCTCGAGGTGGAGACTTCCTGTATTCAGACCAAGAAGTGGAGGTGATGAAGAAGGACATCGAGCTGATGAAGACACAGGGAGCCGATGGTGTGGTGGTAGGCGCCCTGACAGAGACTGGACGGGTGGATGCAGATCTCTGCATGGAGCTGATAGGTACAGTTGATGTAAACAGTCTACACACCTTTGTTTAAATGACAGGTTGGTGATGTAGAAAAGTAAGACTCAGATAAATAATTTAAGAACTTTGTCCACCTAAAATGTGACCTACAAACACAGAGTCGAAATGAAACAAAAATCTTTTTGGGTAAAAATAAAAATAATGCAGTTTCATGAATGTGCACACCACCTATAAATAGGGAATTACATTTACCATGGAACACATTGACGGTAGTAAACTTTGAGTGGATTAAAAAAAAGTTGTGCAACATTAACAGGAACTGGACATCCGTTCAAATTGAATTTAACGAAAAGAAGCAGCATTATCAGGAAGTAGTAAGAGGCCTACAGTGAACATTAAGGGGGCTGCAGGAATTTCTGGAAATTTCATTTGGCTTTGTAGAAGATGTTACAATAGTCACCCATCTATGTCCTATTTATGGTATTAGCCATAATTCCAAAAGGTATGTTTGGCCCAAAAACATCACTCCACATCACTAAAAGAAACATGAGGCCCATAATGGAGGATTGGATTGTTCTTTGGGTTTTTTTTTGTTTGTTTTTTTTTTTGTTTTTTTTCCCCCCAGCTGAAACAGGGCCTTAGTCAAGGTGGAAGAAATTGTCTAAATACCAGTCAATGTTGACATAAAACCTTCAGGCTTCTGCTAGAATGCTAAAGATGAAGAGATGAAGAGGGTTGTACACAGATGCCTTTGTAATTTTAACAGATTTGGAGCATTTTTGCAAAGAGTAGTTAACATGTGTCATGTTAATAGATGCGACCCAAAAAAAACTTAAGTGCAGTGATAAAATAAAACCTAAACTATTTCAGTTTGTTTTTTACATCAGCTCTACAATTTATTTGTCAGGGAGTACATTTTTACACCATAAAACCTGGGCATTTTCAATGCTTAAAGGGGGCTTATTTGGTATTTTCCTGGCACATAGTGCAATTTTATTGTGCAATCAGGTAACTATGTCACCTTCAGTTGTTATCAAATTTCTTTCAAGTTATGTTTTTTAATTTCACAGTTTTACGCCTCTGTCTCTTTAAGAAGTTCCTATTCTTTCTGACACTCCACCTTCAGCACGTCATCACAACAGTTTTCGTCCATTATCCCGTTTACAACTGTTCTTAGAAGAGTTGAACTGAGAAATAGTTTGTATGATGAGCTCTGCAGACTTGCAGTTCCATCAGGCGTTTGCTAATTGCTGCTGCCTTTATTCTGGAAGAGCTGAGTAGGGAAGGGTGTTCTGTAAGGTGGAAGTTTGGCTGGAGACTGCAGCTCAGTGGATAAGCTTTAAGAAGGCTGTGTTTCTGAGAGCAAGTGTTTAGGCACCCCTGAATGGCTGCCATGAGAGAGACAAGGATTCCTCAAACCTGCATGAAAGAATCAAAGCGACACTCTGTTTTTGATGAGAGAATAACATTATAACATGATGTAAAGTTAAAAAAAAAAGTCGATTTTACATAATACCTCCCCTTTAAAACTTGGTATTACACATCTCTGTATCAGAGAATATTTCAGTTTATACAGTGAAAACCTCAGTTATTTGACGGAGCGCAATACAAATCATGCAGGGTATATGCTGCACCTTCTGTGATTTATTTTTGGAACCCTCAATACTTTGTTTTTTTTAATTGTGGTTGGATTTTGCTGTGGGACTGATGCCCTTTCCAAAGTTTTTATAGCATATGCCCAATTTTTTTCCAACCATGCGGTATATTTTAATTAGGGAAAAATTGTTGAACAGAGTAGGAGGCAATATGACAATTTAACAGTCCTTCAGTAGCATTGGATCAGGGATATCATGACTGCTTGGGTAACTTTTGCAAAGAAACTTGAAATATTTAGAAACATTTTGACATTTTACAGAGAAAATTACGAAAATCCTCCTGTTTATAAATGGTTAAGTAGAGTGGAAAATGATGCTGGCAAGTAGTCAATACTATGTATGTTTGCAGCAGGCCTTCACAGTGTGTATTAAGACTGACTGCCAGAAGGGGGAGACAAAATATGAGCACAAAAGGGCAGAATTTCAGTCTTACTGATATAAATAGATCTCTACCATGATGCTCCTCTTGGGCAGCTTTCAGACTTTTCATAATCAATTCATGGAAAACACAGAGCCTTTTATTAGCTGATTCACAGTTTTATTGTAGATCAAATGGGTGTTTTCTGTGTGTGGAAGGAATGAATAACACAACTGGGTAAATGGCATTCTAAAAATCAAGAAATATAATTAAGAGGCAAATATTAAAGGTTGTAACTTTGTTAAAATCATCAGAAATGGCCATTTTCGTCTCAAACTGCTTGATGAATCAGCAGTTTTCTTTAGGATATAGGTGGAAATGTTTTTCACTTTGTCAACAATCAAGGAAGGACTTTATATCAGTCTGAATTGCTTTACTGGGGTGTAAAAAGTCCTCATAAATCTTTAAGGACAGGCTTCCTGTAGCACAAATAATAACTGTCATAAAAGAAACTCAGGTATATATATATTTTTTCTTAACATCATCTATCAAAATGTCTTCACTATGGAACAAAATGAATTGATTTCTTTGCTGGATGTTTTATATTTGATCTGTTTCAACATGGCGCTGTAGGATGGATTCTTAATTTCATTGATGCATTAAAAATAAAATCATACACAACATTTTATCATCAATAGCAAGAATCCAGGATATTGTTTTCCAAATCACAGAGGTTGATGCTTGTAGGTCTTAGTCATTTCTACATTCTTTGTGCAGGATCAGTATTTAATGTGCAAGCTATGTGATAAAACGATTTTCTCAGCTTGTAGGTTATTAAAACAAAAAAGTCAACAACAGTTCAATTAAAATGTGGAAACTTGCCAATTTTCCTGCTGCTAATAAGATGTTCTGTGCCTTTCTGCTCCCCAGCTGCTGCTCGTCCTCTGCCTTTGACCTTCCATCGAGGTAACCTTTTCCCACTTAACGCACATTTAGGCTTTCCAAATGCTAAACAACTCCCAGCAGTCACACCTAAAGAAATATCACACATCCTCAACAGAATAGAGCCCTTTTTTATTAGAATATCTAAAAATAAAGATTTCACATTGAGTCTGACCTCCTCATATGAATGTTGCATTGATCTCGCTGCAGCTTTTGACATGGCCCATGACCCAGCAGTTGCTCTGGAGACTCTGATATCGTTAGGATTCGAGAGGGTGCTGACGAGTGGCTGTGACAGCTCTGCTCTGGAGGGGCTGCCCGTTATTAAACGGCTTATTGATCAAGTACGTGTTACAGAAGCTCTAGAAACCTAGCCATCACCAGGTTGATCAGCTAATGATCAGTATTTCAATTTTTTTCATTTAATATTCTTTTGAAAAGTTTTTTCCTTATGAGTTAGACCCGTGGAGTCCTAGTTAAATAGCTGGAATGTGCATTCTTAGACAAAGTGATAACTTTTTAGTTTTAATTTCGGGTGAAAAGACCTCACTGCAGAACTATTCAAACTATTCAAAGCCCGTCGGCTTTGAATAGTTTGGAAAAGGCCTAAAATTTCAACATGGATTTACAGCAACAAAGTGCATTCCTTACATCATTGCCTTTCCTCTTTGACATTCCCTTAATACACACATGCACTTATGCTTTATTAGAAGTGCTCAGACTTCCTGGTGATCAGTTAATCAGTGCTGATCAACAGAACCTGGTTGCTACAGTACCTTTATAATAAATATAAGGTAGTAAAAATGGATTTCCACAAAATATATCTGCATTTTTCGGGTTGTTGTATTTTCCTGACTTTAAGGCATACCTGTCATTAAACTGTATAACCAGCATTGCTGCCATTCAGCAGCTGTTCTTTGTACAGGTTTCTTTATTCGTGTACATATTTAGCCTTAACATTATAGTATTTCTGCTTTTATTTCTGTCTATTATCAACAGGTTTTTAAAAATTTGTTCTTCTAATCATAATTATTATTATGGGTATTACTGATGTTTTTGATGATGTTTTCTATTTATTTCACCTTTTATATGTACTTTCAGTTTGTGTAAATATGTGCTTCTATTTAAATAACCTATTAATAATAATACAGGATTATTCTGTTCTATTCTAGGAAGGGCGATATGCCTTTTTTATTATTTCCTGATACACTTTAGTCCATAATTATTCATACCCTGCAAGTCTCAGGCATTTATGCTCTGCTTATCTAAAATGTTTAGCCAAATGGATGGACTCTTAATTTCTTTATTGTTTACAGCGGGAGCATTTGCCAGCATTTGCCCTGGCAGATTTAGATTTTACTAACATGTTTCTTCTGATTGCAAGTAATATTAATGTTTTGGAGTGATCCAGCCAGAGTCCTAATTTGAATCAGATCGGTAAATATTAGGGTGAAGTCAAGGAGGCCTTCCAACCTCAAAGTCTTGGAGCTCTTCACCAAAGATAAAATACAAATGAAAACATGCAAAAAGCTGATCAGCAATTATAGAAAGGATAAAAATAATAAAACTGTTTCCATTGGTTATGGAGAAGAGCATAACTGTTTTTTTGACATGTCATGTTTAAATGAAATATAAATAAAAACAGAAGTTATTTATTTAAATCTGATACTTCCTTAAATTATATACTTAGAAATGCCTGCCACATTTTCTGTCCTAAATTCTTAAACTTACTGGTTGGACAACAATATTTTGTGATCAAAATCTGCCTGGGGTATGAATGTTTTTGGCTTAACTTTTTTTTGAGTGGATTTTCGAGAACGTTTTGTTTTGTTTTTTTTCAATCGCTGTTTCTATTCTCACAATACATTTTAAATTCTGTACTGTTCAGACATAAAAATGGCTGTTTTTTAATACTCTTAGGATCATTCTTACTTTGTGATCTGCTCTTAACAGGCTAAAGGGAGAATTATTGTTATGCCAGGTTAGTACCTACACTTTTTTCTCTTTGCTTTCTGCATATTTCATTCACTTATTTAGTCTTTATTAATTTCCTTTCTTTATGTATTTGAATCACAGGGGGGGGTATTACAGAGAGGAACCTCCAGAGAGTACTGGAGGGGTCAGGAGCTGAGGAGTTTCACTGCTCAGCACGCTCCAGCAGAGACTCTGCAATGAAATTCAGGTCTGCTTCAAAACCAACCCTAGCTAATGCTTACCTGGATGTGTTTCTATGAGAGCTCAAAAGCTTCTCTTGGTTGAATTTTTCTAAACTTTTTATATGCAGGAATACCTGTGTAACGATGGGAGCAACAATCTCAGCACCTGAGTATGGCTTGAAGGTGGCAGATGTCAGCAAAGTCCGGAGTCTGAATGCAATTGCCAAAAATACCTTGTGATACCTCGAAAATATGGACAGTTATTTTCCATTTCCAAATGGCCTCAGTGTTGCTTTTCTTTTATCAAAGCATTACCATTTAAATAGTCTGTGTATTTTTGCAGCTCAGGGAGATTGCTACTGTCTTACATGCTGTTCATGAAGGTGTATGACTGGACAGAAAGCTGTGGATCATTCACAAGTGTGTTCGCACACATAGTTCTGAGGTGTAGAACACAAAACTGAAAATAACAGCATTTCACACAAAATAATGGGGAAAACTGGAAAAACTTTCAAAAACAAAGAAGCAGGCGTATAAAACTACAAAAGAACATAAAATGGTTCTACAACTAAAACAATAAAACAAGAATGTTTCAGATAAACAAAATCACCTTGAAAGTATGATCAGTGCAATGTTGGAAATGTTTTGTTTCATTAGCTGTTATCTTTTCTGTTTTTGGCTGTGTTTTCTTGTCTGATACCACTGTGTTTTGAAGCTATTTTAATTGAAAGATTTTTGAGCTAAGATCTGTGGAGAGTTTTCAAACTTTGGAAACTTTGTACTTGATTTATTGAGTAATAAACATGATCAGATCTCTTGATCTGAGAAAAAGATATTCAGTTTATTTCAGTCCAGTTTAATTATATATTGTCAACTCACAACACGTCATCGCAAGGTACTGTATTAAAAAAAAAAAAAAAAAAAAAAAAAAGTCAATCCAATCATATGTATTGCAATGATTGGACATACACTCCAACTGATCCCAGTTATCAAACATTGCAGTCAAGTTCAACTCATTGTTTAAATTATTCAATATGTATATAAATCTGTGTGTGTAGAGTGATTTTATGATTACATTTAGGAGTCAGGCTTTTGTTTTCTTTTACAAGGTAGGGGGAGAAAGCAAGGCATTTTTGGTCTTGGAACTAAAACGCTGATTTGTTAAGAGAAAAGTGTTTGATAGTTTGTTTTTTTTAAAGCACACACTGACTTTCGCAAAGATGCAACTCAGTTGCATACTTGTGTACACATTCAATAAACGGTTTTCATTGGTGACCTGTTGAAGACAACCACTCTGGTAATGATGCTGTTGCTAAATATTAAAAAAGATATTCCTGTGTTATTACGCAGTTTATGGTCCCTGTATCCAGCAAAAGGTAATTTAAAAATTTAATTTCATGTACATTTTTCTCTTCTTTGCCATGAAAGAAAAACTGAAGCTTTTCTCATATTTTGACGAAACCATTGGTCTATTGGTCATTTGTGATGTAAACCCCCCCGCGCCCCCCACAAACACTAAATGATTCTTTATATAGCTCTTAAACATTAATACTAGCGTACATGCTACCTAAGGTTGGCTTTTCAGGCTAATTTTGAAATGTGGTATTCAGTTTCTAAGTTGACTTTCTTTTTCATGATTGACAAAAGCCACATTACCTTAAAAATTATCTTAAAACACTCTTGTCAGCAGCAGCATAGTTGTATTTTTAACAGTGAACATGGTGTGTTTTTATCATATGTTTGTGTTCTGTTGCTGTCCTGGGAACTGCATGAATATTGAGTCAGCATGACTGTGTCCTTGTGAAATTAGTAAACATTTAATGATTACCTACGACACAGTAGGTAGGAGTCATCCCTTTCAGGGCCATTGTAGATAGTCAGACCCCCCCCACACACACACATGATCTAATCCCAGTGAAGACTATTTTTATAGTGATATACTTCCCATCAAACAGGTCTGACTCAACAGGTCAAAAGTATTAATCTGTATTGAATAGGATTTGTAAGATTGCTTTTGTGTACTGAGTTGTTTATCAGCTCTGATAACACCAGTACCATTCAGACACTGATAATAAGCTAATGGTAGCTGCCTGCATGATTATGAACTTTTTATTTGCCCATATTTCCAGAAAGAAAAATCACCTTTAACACCAATACATGTATACATGATCCTTTGTAGTATAAAAAAATTAAAAAGCTTAACTCTAGCAAATTACAAAAAAAAAAAAAAAACCCATCTCTTTTATAAATAGGAAAATGTTTTTTTAATGAAAATAATTTTTTTTTTTTTTTTTTTTTTTTTTTTTTATATAAGATATACAAAACAAAACATTTCAGGTACTTTTGATTAGTCCAAAACAAGTTTTGCTTGCTTAACATGCTAGTTGAACTTTACTCTATAGTTGTTTTTAAAAATCTGTATAAATGTTCTTTGTTTGAGATGTAATGCAATGTCCTTGGCATTTCTTCAGAAGACCAGCAAACTTTATGTATTTAATTTTCCCTCTTGTTAAATTATAGAATATTTATTCATTAATTGTTCCAGCTACCTCCTGCTACATTTTGATGTGCCCCTGGGCAAGGCACTTAAGCCCAATTTGCCTACTGATCTGCATGTCATTGTATGAATGTGTGCACGTTAGGGCAATTGGGTAATTGCAGCTCTAGTGTAAAGCGCTTTGAGTGGTCAGAATGACTAGGAAAGTGCTACATAAATTCAGTCCGTTTGCCACTTTACAGTTTACACCTGATTGTTGTTATTACCTTTTGATCTAATGTCTATACAAATAAACTGAGTTGATTCAAACCATATTTAGGGTAAATCCAGGCAAACATTTTTTTAAAATTAATTTTCCTCTTTTTACCTATGCAGACAAACTCTTACTTGCACATCCGTGTCATTCGTCTTTGCTTGAAGCAATATAGATTTAGCTACAAAGTGGAAGGCCACATAAAATCACAGAGAAGGGTCAGTGAATGCTGACTTGCAAAGGTCACAGCTTTCTGCAGAGTCAATAGATACAGAACTCCAAACTTTATGTGGCCTTGAGTTCAGCTCAAGAACGGTGCATAGAGAGCTTTGTGGAATGGCTGAGTAGCTGTATCCAAATCTTACAATCACCAAGTGCAAAGCAAAACATAGGATGCAGTGGTGTAAAGTACACCGCCAATAGGCATTAGAGCAGTGGAGACGTGTTTTCTGGAAACACAAATCATTTCTCTGTCAGTCAATCTAATGAATAAACTGTCTTTGGTATTTTCCAAAAGAACAGTACTTGCCTGATTGCACTGTATCAAGTGTAAAGTTTGGTGTAAAGATAATTATGGTGTGGAGCCTTTATACAGGAGTCTGGCTCCTTAGTTCAATTGAAAGGAACGTTCAGTGCTTCACCATCTAAGACCTTCTGGACAATTTAGTTCTCCCAACTTTTTGAGAACGGTTTGGAGATGCCCCTTCTTCTTCCAATGCGACTGGCACCATTGCACAAATCAAGGTACATGAAGAACTGAATAAGTGAATTTGGTGTGCAGAACTTCGCTGGATGCAGAGTCCTCAGATTACCCTGATAGAACATCTTTACAAATGCGCTTCTACAAGAATGGTGAAAAATTCTCATAAAGAACCCCTTGAGCCTTATGGAAACCCTTCTCTGAATAGTTGAAGCAGTTATAGCTCCAAAGTGTGGACCGACATTATATTAAACCAGAATAATGGATTGTTACTCGAGCTCATATTTGTGTGAAGGGAGATGCCTTTTTGGCAATATACTGTATTTACCGTATATTGATTGAGGTTGACAGAATTTTAAAAAATAAATAAGGTCTTTATTAGAAATAAAGCAGAAAAGTTTTTTAGTTTTCATCATGTACAGGATGGAATGACCATGTTGCTCCTGTAGTCAGCTTTTGTCCACATTGTGAACACAAAAGAGGGAAGTTAATCAATTCTTAATCTCACATATCTCACTTTAAGTACAGTTTAGATGTTCAGTATGCCCTCTGGGTCCTAAGTCCAGTCCTCTCCCTGTTCTGGATTAAAAAAAAAAAAAAAAAAAACCTGAATGAGGTAAAAGGGTTCTGTAAAGACCACACCCCCATGTCTGTGACTAATCAGTGGTCAGACACTGATTAGTCACAGAAAGATAACATCAAAAACACAAAGATATCTCATCAGGCTCATTATTATTCAAGTCATTTTAGTTGAGAATTTAATTAATTTTGACATAAGTGCTGAAAATAATTGGTCTCATTCCAGACTCTTTCTCATGCAGAGAAGTGGAAACACAACAGGAAAGTGGGCATACTGATCCCCTCCCTCCCTTTTCCTAACCACACTTCCTTTTTTTAGAAAGCAGTTTCCCCAACACATGGAAAACTGCACTGTCAGACTTACGCAAGTTTTTCTCTCTCGCTTTCTCTCTCTTCCTCTTAACTTATGGACCCTTATGGACCTTATCTGCTTAAAAAGTTAAACTTCAGACAAAACTGGGAGTGAAGGAGTTTTTGTTTGAGTTGGTCATCTTTATGATTTTCCATTTCTGGAAAGACTGCATTACAGCACTTTGAGGACAAGACAAGTCACTATAATAAAAATTTCAAATTTAGATTTTATTTAATCATTTTTTGGCATCTCAGCACATTTGTTGTGATTGTAAAGTATCTTTTTCACATAGGGATTTGGCATGAATTGCTTGTAGTTTTTGTTTTTTTGGAGTGGGGTGAGTTTTGCTTCAAAGGTTCCTGGATCAAAGTCCCTCGTAGCTACATCCTGAAATTGTCTCTGCTCTGTGGGTGGACAGAGTAGAGAGGAGCTCAGCTGCAGTGGAGCAGAGGGCACAAGGAGTCTGGTCGTCAAATCATTGCCGGCCGAGTGAAGCCAACACAACGGACCATGTGTGCTGCGGCTCTGGAGGAGTACTGCGGGTCATGCTTTTGGGTGAGTTTAACAGACAACAGATGTTGTTCAAAAAAGAAGTCGTGTTTTTTATCACAAGATGAATATAAGCATTACTTCTGATACACAGGCATCTGTTCTATAACCTCTATAACCTTCATATCTTACTGAATAAAACCTTTGTTATCAAACCTTATAAAAAGGACGGTAAAGTCTAAATTTAGTTTATTTTACTGGTGTTCAACGTACGGTGTCATTTCTTTTAAATTGTAAATGTAAAAGAAAATGTTTTATTTTTGTGCACATAGTGTGAACATGTGACTGTGATGAGGCTCTTCCTGGGCATGATTCAACAAGTCCAACAACCAAAACCACCATTTCTGAGCTTTAATATTGCAGCTGATTTTTCTGAGAAATGCCACTTTGTGTTATAGATCCTTTTACTGACAATCCTGAGCTTTTTTTTTTAAAGATTTGTGATGAAATGTCTGAAAGCAAGAAAAGTAAAAAATTGAAAGAATGTGAGATTGGAAAAAAATGTTTGTTTAGTTTTTAAATAAAAAATTCCCCAAAATAATTTACATGAATAAGATTCAACTTTGAGCATTTTCTCTTTAAACTGTGAATCAGCATCTAAACTTCTGTACCTGATAAACTACCTTAACCTGCAGTTCAGAGAATAAACTCAAAAACTCAGCTGGCCAGTCAGTAAAGGCAGAACTCTTATTGACTCTGACAGAAATTGTGTTCACATGGCAGATGACTCCATTTTCAAGTGCCTGAATCATAACTATTTCTTTTTAAACTCATAAAATGTGTTGTAACTATTTAAATTTTTTAAAAGTTTCAAGGACCTGTGTTTTATCACTTTGCAAATTCAACTCAGCTCCAAACATTTATGTGATCAAGAATTAAAGTTGTTTGTTTTGCTATTCTTTACACTTTAATATTAATTTTTCCTTAGAAATTAGAGTGAAAGTGAAACATATTCGACAAACAAACAATTTAAATCAAGAAAAGCTATATTTTTAAAGCAAATCATTCAAGCAAATATGCTGAAACTTGGATATTTTTGTTTTTAATGTTTCAGTGTTTCTTTTAAATATGTTGCAGATTCATATATAAATGTAGGAACTTCAATAGAAAATAACTCTCAACATAATTCAATTTTACATCCAAAAATATAAGATAATTGTATATAATAACATTTCCAACTTCATGTTTTTGTAAACAGAGCTTTAAATATGTGGATAGCTATACAGTGTTTATACCAAAGAAGAAGACAGGACTGAATTAGTACAAATATGCATGGTGATGATCTGGGCACTCTGGGACTGTGAAGTATTAATCAGAAACGCTGGGGGGCTGGGAGGGATTTTCTATGTGGTGGCTGGTTTTTTGCAAACACCCGAAGGTAGAAGTCCAAAAGGTTCATGTCCAGGATGTGTGGGGTCTGCAGGGATGTTAGCTGTCCTTTTCCTGACTCTATCTGTACAAGTACTGGATAGAGGGAAGGTCAGGCCCAATGATCCTCCTCCAGACCTGATTGTTTGTAAGTCTAAGACTTTAAAGTTTTGTGGCTAAGCCGAACCGCACAGCATGGGTTGTGCACAGAATAGACAGTATAATGGCAATGTAGAATTTGAAATGTCTAACATTGAGAGCAAGTGGAACCAAAGACACAAATTCATTGTCTGTGTGCCCAAACTTGGCCAATAAGGCTGAGTCTGTCCATTTAAAAAGTTCTTTGACTTGTTTATGATGCATGTGTATGTTTTTGTTTATACCTCAGAATGAGTCCTATGTGGAGAGAGAGGACCCTGACCTCCCATTATGTCTGGAGCAGACAGTTCTGGTCTGGATCCCCCTGGGGTTCCTCTGGCTATGTGCTCCATGGAACCTCATGTCTCTTTGCAGAAGATCACAATCAAACACAAAACACCGAACTAAGCTCTACCTCTTCAAACAAGTATTGGAAAATTAAAGCACACTCATTCGTTCAATATGTGATGCTGAAATGGAATTATTTTAATAATTAGTCTGGTCTCTCTCTTCCCTCCTCAGCTTGTTGTGTTTCTATTGCTCCTAACGGCCATTGGAGGCCTGATTGTCACATTAGTAGAAGATTTTGGTCCAAAGAGCTCAGCAGAGAAAATTTCTGCTGTATACTACACAAACCCAGTCCTCTTCGCTGTCACATGGGTAAACTTTATGTTTTAGATTCAAATATTTACTCCAATATATAATATGTAAAGATTATTTACAGTTTTATGATTTGATGTGTCTTGTTTTTCAGATCCTTCTGCTGTTGTGTCAAGAAGGAGTGAGACGAAAAGAAAGAGCAGTAGACTCTGCTTCTCTTTTCCTTTTTTGGCTTCTCCTTGTTCTGTGTGACATTTTCCCTTTCCAGACCCTCCTACGGGAAGCTCTCAGGCTGGTATGAGCACCCACAGATCAGCTCAGGTTTTATACCTAAATTATACATCATTAAATACAACATCTCTCTCACCCTTTAACATATTTTTACACCCAGGGAGAGGTCAGAGATGTCCCTCGATTCTCTCTTTTCTACATTTCCTTTGGTCTGGAGGTGATTGCACTCATTCTCTCCGCTGTGGCTGATATACCCCCAGAGGAAAAGGAGCTTGCAAAAAAGGTTCCTTTTTGTTCTTCTTTGATGTTGAAATAGTCAAATTCACACTGAAGTACAGTGGGGAAAATTTGGTATTGAAAACAAAACTTATTTATCAGTAAACACCTTCATAATGGCGTGACATGAAATTCACACCACTTGTTGGTCACAATGAATGTATTCCACATATAAAGGGGTCAAAACAAAATAAATGGCCAAATTATGTGTGGCATGCAATGAAACTGGTAATAGGTTCTGAACACATAAAAAATTAAGCTACAAAAAAAACCACAGAAATCTAATAAAATAGTTGAAATCAGTTAAATAAAACACTTTCCCCTATCAGTGTAAATCATTGGTTACAAATTTATTTGAAAACTTCTGAAGGTTCCAGTGAGTACCATTAGCCATAATCCTGGAATGGTAGGAATATTTTCACCATAGACCCGGTACTTCTCACAAGAGTCAAAAAAATAATCTTTGGAGCTGTCCAAGAGCCAAAGACCACTAAGAGAGAGCTTTATAAATACCTGGAATTAGCAGGTACAGTGGTTTCAAAGAAAACAGCAAGTGATTCACTCAACCACCAAGGCCTCTAGGGACAGTCACTACATAAGACTCCACTGCTGAAGCAAAAAGCATGTTGAAGCTAATTTAAAGTTTGCTGTTCAACATTTGACAAACCAGCAAAATACTAGGAGAATGTTGTCTAACATCTCCACCATACCAATGTGGACGTTTGGAGGTGGGAATACCATGGAGTGATGCCATCTTTTAAAATATTCCACTGGCAGATTTAATTTAAGGACAGATGAATGGGGAAATTTAACAAGATATTCTTAATTAGAATCTGAAAATAAAACAAGCATAGATTTTTTTTTTTTTTAGCAAGACAGTGATCCCAAACACAGTTGATGGAAACTCTCAATTAATTTTACAGAATGAATATACCGTAACTATTAGCAGCCCAGTCAGTCACCTGACTTGAATACAATTGAAATCACCATAAAACAATGGAGTTCAAATTGCATGGAAAGTATGGGCCAGAACCTGCAACATCAGAAGACAGTTTGTGAGGAGGAATTGGTGGAAATCACACCTAAGCAATGTATTTAACTAGTTTCAATACAGAGGAGGCATGAAAGTTCCTTAGTCCCTGTGTCCTTCCACTTCATTACACAAAACTTAATTCATGAACTTGTTTGTTATGCTTTCTTTGTGTGCAGATCCTATGGGTTGTTACCAACATCTGGTGAAAATTTCATGCTAACAGCTTCATTAGATGTATATTTACAGTACTTATTTACCCACAGTATATTAAATCATTCCTAACATCCTTAACAGATATCCATATCTTTCTTTTGTTCTTTGTATTGTAGAATCCAGAGGCTGGTGCAGCGTTCTTGAGCAGAATCACTTTTAACTGGATGAACAGGTAAATTCAACCCCACCACAGAAAGAATATGAGCAAGAGAATGAATGAATGAATGAATGAATGAATGAATGAAATTGTAAGCAGACTGAATTTATACCATGGTTTCTAGACATACTGACCACTCAAAGTGTTTTTCACTGGGGCCACATTCATCCAATCTTACTCAAAAACGCACACACAATTATACATGATATGCAGATTGATAGGCTACTTGGGATTAAATACCTAGCCAAGGGCACATCAACATGTGAAATGAGGAAGCTGGAGCAATAAATGAACGAATATTCTATTAATCCTCTAAGAGGAGAATATTAAATATGTAAATTTGCAGGGACAATAAATGAGTAGAATACCAATCAATGAAGGAAAGTAAAAACAAGACAAAACAAAACAAAAAACAGTTATATCAGAAGATGTAAAGCAGCTTGTAGAAATAGCACTTTTATAATGCATGAACACAATATTACTTGAACTTGGGCTGCAGTTTAAGGCTTCTTTTTGCTTTTCCAGCATGGTGGTGAAGGGCTACAAAAAACCTCTGGTTCAGGAGGACTTGTGGGAGCTGAACGAGGTGGACAGCACAGCCTACATCAGCCAGCGTTTCAATCATCACATGCAGTACGAGTTGGGTAAAGCTCGGATCCGATTTCAAAAAATGTTGAAGAATAAACTGATCAAAAGCCAAGGCAAATCACTGGAAGAAGCGTCTCAAAGCAACGATCTGGGGAAAGGTGTGAGTCAGGATGTACTGATGATGGTGAGAGCTTTTAAATACACCAAAAAACCCGTGCAGGTTTTAAATCCCCAATAACTGTATTTTCAGAAACAACACAACTTCTCTTCCAGGTGGTCCTCATTTGTTGTTGTGTTCCTAAAGAATGTGACTATATATTTTCCATCAGGAGGAAAAAGGAAAAAATAAAGATGAAAAGAAGAAGAAGAAAAAGGAGAAAAAGAAGGAGGAAACCAATTATCCAAATTCATGGCTGGTTACCACCCTTTACAAGACATTTAAATGGATTCTGATAGAATCTGCCTTCTTTAAACTTCTGCAGGACCTTCTGGCTTTTGTCAGTCCTCAACTCCTGAAGTAAGTTAGATTTTTAAAAATAGTCTAGAGGTTCCTTTTTATTTGAGTAGCTAAACTGATCTGCTAACAAATCCGTTAACATTTTTTAAGTTTTAGCATCTGGTTTGATTTTGCCAAAGTTGTTTTATCTTCCACTTGATTTATCACTTCGAAGCTTTTCCAGTTCTGTAGTCTGACCTTGTGAATGTCTAAACATGCAAAGTTTAACTATTTACTCCTCATTGATTAGTTGAGACATTCACTGATAACACCAGAGCAGCTGAAGAAGAACATAAACAGAGAAATTATCTTGTAAGAGAGGAAAACACTCCATCATAGGATTACCTCGAAGAACATCATAAGTGTCACATGATCATCGTATATGATGGTTAACATTTTATTCTCTTGCTCAGGTTGATGATCTCCTTCACTCAGAATAAATCCAGCTATGCCTGGGAAGGGTACTTGTATGCTGTGCTACTGCTGGTGGTGGCTCTTCTACAATCTCTGTTCTTGCAGCAGTATTTCCAACGATGCTTTGTGCTGGGGATGAAGGTTCGAACTGCCCTCATGGCTGCCGTGTACAAGAAGGTAACAACAGAAATAACTTCTTGACATGGGCTGGATAACAGAAGTTCAATACTGCGAAAATGTTCAATTATGAAGTTTATTGTTCTTTTAATGAGATGGCAGAGAAAATACAGAAGGATCAGAGTTTTCTCCAGCTAAAGGGACCATAGGGTAATACCACAACATCCCTTCCCCTATTCCTGTGGACTGCCAGTCAGCTGGCCAAAGGAATACTACTGTAATTTTCACTCACTTCCAATAGACAAATTTGTCTCTTTAAACAGTAGCTGTCAAGCTGTGAGCAGCATGTCTGTTTAGCAGCTTACTGCAGTGTGGCCACCAGAACAGACAGTACAACTAATTCACCAGCTAATAATAGGTTGTTAAACTTGTGTTATTGTACAGAGAGCAGAACAGCCAAAATATATAAATTTTAACAGACAGTTCACTTCAAAACTTCTTTGAATCTCGCAGGTTTTTATTCTAAAATTTGTTGAAATCTATGTGTAAACAAGAGAAAATGGTATACATAACATTAAATAACTGTATTATTCAATATGTTGCGTTATTTTAGCAGTATTAGAAATAACTATTGCTTTTCTTTTTTATACAAATGCAAATGCTGTATGTTATGCATCTTTTTTAAATTCTTGTTTCAATAAAGTGATACTTTTTTTTTTCCATCTGCCTTTTGCCTCCATCTTCTTTCAAAGGCATTGGTGATGTCTAATGATAACCGTAAAGAGTCAACAGTCGGAGAAACAGTGAACCTCATGTCAGCAGATGCCCAGCGCTTCAATGACGTGACCAACTTTATCCACCTGCTGTGGTCCTGCCCTCTACAAATAGCTGTTTCCATTGTTTTCTTGTGGATGGAGTTGGGACCTTCAACACTAGCAGGGCTGGCAGTAATGGTGTTAATGGTGCCAATTAATGGACTGCTAGCAACCAGGGCCAGAAAATTCCAGGTTAGTAAATGGGACACAAAGACAATGCTTCTTCACTCAACATACAACAGAAAGTTATTCTCAATAATTTAGAACATTTTTAAGATGTGCATTTTTTATATAATTTACTTTAAGAAGTAGTAGTGAGAGGGTTTAAATTTTCAAGACTTTAGTTTATTTTGATAATTATATTTTACAGTAATATATTATTACTGTTACAACATTACATAAGACCAATATTCAAAAGGATTTTTAATGCAGAAGTGATGGCCTACACAATCAAGGGGAAGAATTCTGATTTCACAGTCATTGACTGTACTAAGCCACAAAAGTGGTAGCTAAAAAAACAGGTTGTTCAGAGAATGCTGTATCCAGGCATATTGCTGGAAAGTTGAGTGGAAAGGAAAAATGTGGTGGGAAAAGATGAACAAGCAACAGAGATAATTGCAACATTGAGTAAATTGTGAGGCAAAGTCCAAGAGCTCAAAAGTTTTTGGTAGATTCACAAAGCCTCTTCAGACATTGCTGATTCCAGACCCTATACACATCGACAAGATCTACAGCTGTCATATTCTTATTGTTAAGCCAGTCCTGAATCAGAGACAACCTCAAAAGCCCTTTACCCAAGTTAAAGGTTAATGAGGAAACTGGGCTTTTGCTCAGTGGTCCAAAGTCTCTCAGCAGATAAAAGTAAGTTTTGCATTTCATTTGGAAATAAATGTCTCAAACTCTGGAGTACAAGAGTCCAACTGAGTTACTTGAGTTCAGTCATTTTATTTACAGTCAGTTATGATTTGTTGAGACATATAATCTGCTGGTGTTTCCATAGCAGATGACATAGTCCTTCATGCGACCCTTTGTTTGTATCCCTTATGGCATGGGTGTCAAACTAATTTCCATTTTGGGCCATATTAAAATCACCAATGTCCTTAAAGGGCCGGTAACTGCAGAGTGTATTGATAAAACTACACAATAACAAACTGTTAAAAATATTAATAAATAGTTGTTTCTTCATTGGATGAATACTTCTTGAAATTAAATGATATTGGACATCTTCTCAAATTGAAGTAATTTGGCAGAATACAGATAAAAACTGCTCTAAATTGATTGATAAAATAATATTTAAGCACCGAACTGTAATCTTGAAATTTCGACTTATGTGCCTCTCTAGAATCCAGAGGGCCACAGAAAAACTTATGGTGGGCTGGATTTGGCCCCTGGGCCTTGAGTTTGACACATGTGCTTTATGGAGATACAAAGAGCTAGTACCTTTTCTGTATGACTAAAACTACCTGGTTTATCAACTATGGTAACACTGTGCATGATTGGGAAAAAAAACTGACCTGACCTAAATAACCCAATACCCCATACAAAACAGTGCAGATGACTTAAATTCACTATTAAAGCAACATGGGCTTCTTCAACACATCTGCAGTGTGTGTAGTTAAGGTTTCTTTCATGGCTCTAGGAGTCTTCTTCGGATGGTTCAATGGAGAACATCCATTTAATTCTCTTACTTCAGCCTCATTATTGTGGCTTTCCGCTGTGGGCAGAAAAGTAAGATTCTTTTTAGCAGTTTTTAGAGCTTTTTTTTTTTTTTTTTTGAAAAAAAAAAAGCTGTTTTTCCTCCGTCTAGCTTCCTTTAGTGCACATTTCAAGTATGTGGACCTAAAGTCAAATGTGTAAACTAAACGATTAGCATCATGCTCCAGGGTAAACACTGGTTCTTATAGTTTGTGGTTGTCATTCTGTGATTGTCAGTCATTATATGGCATATCATAAAACCTTATCTTTTAATACTACTTTGTGACTTAGTCTTGGCAAAAGGCACAAGGTTTCCTATCCAGTCATGATTTTTAGTCCCAGGTTATCAACCCTTGTTTACATCTTACAAATGTGTGTAAATAAGGGTAGAAATGTTTCCCAACTCCTTTAGATTGCTGATATATATTAAGATTTCAATTGTTTTTTATGTTCATGAGGTTTATAATGAATTATCTTATGTCTGCTTTCAGATAGAAAACATGAAGTTCAAAGACAAGAGAATGAAAATAATGAATGAAATGCTCAATGGAATCAAGGTAATCCTCTTTATTTGTTATGTTTGAAGGCAGTAGAACCCTCTTTGTCATATTTATATTCATTTGTATAATGTATCTGTGCCTCAAGTCCCCCTCAACACTCTTCACCTTGTCCTCATCCACCTTCTCTCACCAGATTTTGAAGCTGTTTGCATGGGAGCCGTCCTTCCAGGATCAAGTTGAAAATATCAGAGGAAAAGAACTGAAGGTGATGAGGAAGTTTGCCTATCTTACAGCCGTCTCCACGTTCATCTTCACCTGTGCCCCTACTTTGGTGAGTCATGTTAGATGTTTGCAAAGTGACTAAAAGCCTAAAATGGTCAATGATGCTAATCCTGTCTGTGCTTTTTTTATACAGGGTTTCTCTGGCCACATTTGCTGTGTTTGTTGCTGTGAGCTCAGACAACATATTAACTCCTGAGAAAGCATTCACTTCAATCTCTCTGTTCAACATCCTTCGATTTCCGCTGGCCATGCTGCCGATGCTCATTGCTTCCATTGTGCAGGTAAATACACAGCTCTAATTGCTACAAGGACACAAGTCAGAGCTGTGATAAAATCTTAATTACCTGTTGATTTCACACTTCAGACAACAGTGTCTAAGAAGAGACTGGAGAAGTTTCTGGGAGGAGATGATCTTGACAGCGACATTGTGCGTCATGACCCTAGTTTTAGTAAGTTAGCTATTTGTCTTTTTTTTTTTATCCTGAAGAGTGATGATAACATGTGGATCAAATATGTCTGATTTATTAATTTTCATCTGCATTGATCTTTTTTCTTATTCTAGACTCTGCTGTCAGCATATCTAATGGTTCCTTTGCATGGGAAACAGACTCTGAGCCTCTACTGAAAAAGTATGTCAGCTGTGTTTATCATACAAGTATTCCTGTGCACAGTTGAAACCAGATGTTAAATCAGACTAAACTTTTCCTGTTTTTTTAAGTTAGGATTACCATTTGTCATTATTTACTATATTGCAGAATAATAACAGGACATTTTAGAAATTTGTTGTTTTTATTTTCTTGAAGTCTGAAGTTTACGCACGTTTTCTTAGTATTTAGGAGAGTTGCCTTTTAAACTGTATGACTTAGGTCAGATCTTTTGGGTATCTTTTTACATTTCTACAAAATAGTTTGCAGGAAATCTGATGTAACTGACTCAGGTTTGTAGGCCACTTTGCTCCACACACCACTTTAAGCTCTGCCTACAAATTTTATATGAGACCAAGATCAGATCTTTGTGACTTCATAACATAAACTTTGTTGTCCTTAATAAGTTGGTTATATGTTTAGTGTCATTGTACCCATTCGCTCCAATGGGTAAACTTTCTAGCTGACGTCTTGCGATATTTCTTCAATATTTCTACATAATGTTCTCTCTTCTCGATGTCATCTATTTTGTAAAATCCCTAGTTGCTACTGCAGAAAAAAAACACTGTATGATGCTGTCACTCACATACTTCACAGTTAGGATGCTGGTCTAAGTCTTGCAAACTTCCCAATTTTTCCTTAAAATGTAACTATATTCATTATGGCCAAATACTTCTAATTTGGTCTAATCTGATCCAGAGACATGACTCCAAAATTAAGGTCTTTGTCCCGGAGCATAATTGCAAACTGTAATCTGCCTTTTTATGTTGCTTTTAAAGTAATGGCATCTTCCTCGATGAGTAGCTTTTCAGCCCAAGTCAGTACAGAACTCATTTCACTGTGATAATCTTCACAAAGTGCATTGCTGTTATTCTCTCTCTTTTTTTTTTTTTTTTTTTTTTTTTTTTGCACCAAAACACATTTGTCTCTGGGTCACAGAACCAGTCTCCTGCATGAACACTATGATGGCTTGACACATTCATCAGTATAAACCCCATGCTGTTTATTCTGATGAATGTGCCATCTGGAAACTGTACCAAACAATGAACCAGACTTGTGGAGCTCTGCAATTCTCCTCCTTGTATCCTGAGTGATTTCTTTGATTTTTCCATGATGCCACAATATTTGGGACATTACCCTAAAATACATCCAGAAGTAGGCCTCCAAGCAACTCAAATGTTATGAATTAAAATATCAGAAGCTAACAAAATCATGACATAATCATCAAACTTATTCAAATAGTTTAAAAGCATAGTAATTTTTGTATTTTTGAACCTCTGCAGTTCAAGAAAAAAATCTCTTGAACTTCTCTCCCATTACTTTGGAATTTAGCAAATAGGAATAATTTTTGTAGTCTTAACACCCATAAAACATGAAAACTTAGATTTATTTTCACAGTGGAAAAAAAAGGGTTGTGATCTATTTGCAAAGTTTATATACATATCTGGTTTCAACGGTATATGTATAACTGTATCTGACCACAAAATGTCAGATTTTAATGTTTATATATGTAGGAGTGTATACAATAATATTTCTTTCTGTTTTCCCAGTGTGTCGCTGGATATTAAGCCTGGTCGACTGGTAGCCATAGTGGGAGCTGTGGGCTCAGGGAAATCATCACTCATGTCAGCCCTCCTAGGAGAGATGCATAGCACCAAAGGCTTCATTAACATTCAGGTAATGCTTGATTAAATGCTTGATTAATATTTGTTTAATTACATTAGTATGCTTAAAAATGTCTTCCTTTTTCTTCAGTGCATTTTTTTTTTATCCCTTACTAAAAGATTCAAGTTTCAGTAAGTGGGTGGCCCAATGATGTATTGGTTGACCTGTTATTTTTCTGCTCAGAAAAACCGTTTACAAGAAGCCTGTAGAGAAAATTCTAAAGAATTCAGTAATGAATGCTATCTTGGTTTTACTTTTTTCTATTCTTTATTTAATCTTTATTCAAAAGGGCTTGTACTGGGGGATCAGATTTACACTTAATAATGGCTCATGATTATTTTAGGTTTCAGCACTTTGTTGAAAAACTTGAGGACTGAATTATGTTATATAATAAAAAAGTCCATAATTAAAGATAAAAAAAACCCATGTACTGAAGGTTGCCCCAGAAACTCAAAAAGAGAAAGTTTATGAATAAAAGAAAATGCACATTTCCCTCTGACTGCAAAAGATAATGCTGAAAATACATCTGTTATATAAAAATAAAGAAAAATTCCTAAAAGGAGAGGACATTAAAAACTGCAACATCAGATGAGCCAAAAATACAATTTATAACACTGTTATATAATAAAAATGTCTTGATAATTGAAATCAAATTCTGGTTGAAGACAAAATTTATGTAAAGATGAGGATAATGATTACTGTTGACCTTTTGACTTTGTATTTAGTGCTGTCTTGAGGTGCTGTCATCTCTGCCAGGATGTTCTCATTAATGAAATTTTAACTTTCAGTGGGTTTTTATAGTTAACTTTCATCAGTCACTTTTTTGAAAAAAGTAGCTAAAGTACTGAAATCTAAAATATACGACCTTCTGCTAAGTGGCAACTTAGAGAGCTATATCCTTGAAAAATGTACAAAAAGTCATTATGCAACACATTCATTTTGTAGGTGTATGAACAGAACACCTTAATTATTTTATTTTCTTAGAAAAGCCTGTTATTAACATTGTGAAGTTTTTTGAAAATTTTAGTGGAGTATATAACATACAACTTCAATGATTTTTATAAACAAGAATTGGGTGGAAAGACTTGACTCCATTATGGATTTTCTGTATTCCACACACAGTCCAAACTGTACATACAGGTTAAAATAAATGGATACAATCATACAACACTTTTTAGAAAGTGTGTTGAAGGTTAAAGACTGTCATTTGACTTAACACACTTTCACTCATTCATATACCAAATAACCCAAACACAGGAAAAGCCCAAGCAATTTAGTAACAATTTAAGTAAAGTTGTAGATTTACACAAGTTAGGTAAATCTTGTAGAGCCTCTTCTAAATAAGCAATAGATTTAAATCAGATAAGTAAAATAATCATATAAGTACAAGTTTTTTTGGATATGTCACCACTTTGCCAGAGTCCTAACTAGAAGAAGACCAAAACTTTTATCTTCAGATGAAAGGAAAGTGGTTTCAAAAATGCCAGGAACTGGAAACTGCTTGGAAAACCACTGTCAGTGTCAACAGTTTAAGCCAGTTTTACATATCCATTTACAAAGAAGGTGCAAACCAAGAATGGTACAGCAGAGGATTTTTAAAAATTCTTTTTTATATTTTTTTAAAAATAATTTTTAATTTATTTGGACCTCTACTCCAAAATAAGTACCTTCAAGTAGGTGCAGCATAGCGATAAAAGTGATGACAAGAACTATTATTTATGTCTATTTTAGGTAGTTGTATGGCTGCGACTGCATGACACAGCATCATAGCCCCACAAACACAAATACTGCTCTTGAAAAACATGCTCATTTGTAATATACTTCTTTGGGACATCAGTCACATAAAGATGTGTGATTTGTATCACTAAACTGCACACAGTAACTGCATTTAATCATATTTTCAAATTTATTGATATGTATTGATGCTCTCATTGAACAAACAGTGGAGAAAACAGTACAACTAACAATCCCAACAGTACAGTCAGTTTTGAGGGGGTTTAAGCATCATTTATTGTAATTTATCATGACAACGATAAATCAAAATTCTTATCTTGATAAGAAATCTGTCACGAAAAATGATAAACAATATGATAAATGCCCACCCCTACCTTCAAGTTTGACTGAAATTTTACATCTACACATATGAACAAGCCAAAACCCCCCTGGGAGAACGATTTTATGGCCAGATTAGATAAAGATTCAGCTACTTGGCTAAAATGATAAGAAGTATGTTTGGGGGAGTCGAGGTGAGCCTTTCAAATCTAAAAACCATCCTAGCTGTTAAGCAAAATGGTGGTAGTATCAGGCTGTGGCTTGATATTATGCATTGTGCATCAAAACTAGACATTCAGTGAATAAAATAATGATAAATGATGATCAAACTTTTTAACTTCCACTCAAATAAACTGCTCAAACACATTAAAACTGTTTTCAGAATGGATAAAGCAGACTAACATTACACTTCTGGAAAAATTCTGTTCTGTTCTATTCTATACTATTCTATTTTCTATTTTCTATTACCTTCATATAGCTTGTAGCTAAAGCTGATTGATCTTTTGTGGAGTATGCATATAATCCAGGGCCCATGGCAGCCAATGGTTCTAAATTCATTTTTCCAATTTCAATAAGAAGAATGAGAAAATATTCAGATTTAAAAGCATAAGCCAGGGGTGTCCAACTCCAATCCTTGAGAGCAACTGTCCTGCAAATTTTAAATGCATTCAACACCTGAATCCAATAAATGGCTCAATACCAGGCCTCTGCAGTGGTGAATGACTGAATGCTATTGAGGGAATTTAGCTATTTAATTAATGTGTGTTGGAGAAAGGACACATTTAAAAGTTCCAGGATAGTACCTTTCATGGACTGGACTTGGGCACCCCTGGCATAAGCTTTTGTTGGCTACAAACAGGTGCAATTTACAAGGAGACATTTTAGGAAACTCTTTCAAGACTGTATTTCTGTGTCTTTAAGCTTAAATCTAGACTTTGGGGAAAAATTGTCCATTAATTCAAATTTGTAAACCCAATTTTTTTTGTTAAATCATTGAAGTTGCTTATTGCTGGAAAAAACCCAACCTTAATGTAAAATGAGTGACATGAGAATAATCTGAAAGTAAGTTTGTGGTTATGTGAGACTTGTACTTTATACCTAATGGACCTTTTGTATTTCTACCCAGGGCTCCATTGCATTTGTACCACAGCAAGCCTGGATCCAAAATGCAACTCTGCGGGATAACATCTTGTTTGGCTCTCCCTATGAAGACAAGAGGTTCCAAGACGTACTGGAGGCATGTGCTCTTGGCCCCGACCTTAAGCTGCTGTCTGCAGGAGACCTCACTGAGATTGGAGAAAAGGTAAGTTCATGCATTCAGATTTTAGAAGTTCAAACATCTAAGTATGCTCACCATAAGAGCTTTGAGTAAATGTCATATAAATGTGATGAAAATTAAAACCTCGTGGGATTCTGTAAACCTCATTTCAAGTGCTGTGCTCTCATTTTTATCCTTAGGGTATCAATCTCTCAGGAGGGCAGAAACAACGTGTCAGCTTGGCCAGAGCAGCTTACAGTCAAGCTGATATTTTACTGTTAGATGACCCCCTGTCTGCTGTGGACTCCCATGTTGGAAAGCATCTGTTTGATAAAGTTATTGGACCCAAAGGAATTCTACAAAACAAGGTTTGTACATGTCCTTCTGTAGTTTATACAGCACTAAAACTGAATATGAAACAACCCAGTCTACACAAGCACCCAAAGACTTGTTCACATAATAAACATGATGGGTGCATCACATCTTCTGCTGCTTGTATTATACAGACTATACTGTTGACATTACCTTTTCCTGTTGCTTCATAATCCAATTTCTCACTTATAGATTTGTTTCATAAATGAGTTGTTTTGTCAAGGTTTCTCTGCCATTAAATTCCTGTACTTTGTGTTAAAATTCTCTTGTATTTCTTTTTTTGTGGATTTCACTAAATAGATTTCACTCAACGTTAACATGATCATCAGCAATCATTTTTCAAGACTTTATTAGACCACATTTCTTCATTATAGATCACATCCATATTTGGAGGCTTTAAAGATGGTTTAGATCATTTTGCACCTAATTTTACTTGTGTCAGCAGTCCTTTTAGTTGTTTTCTTTGCTTAAAACAGATCAATAGTTTATTTCTTCAAAGAGAGTAATGCATTTCTATTGTGTATACAGACAATTGATCCAAAAAATGTTCTTACCTACAGATCAAGATTTGTGGACTATTTTTAATCTCTGGTTTTGTAAAGCTCTGACCTTCAAATACTGATTTTAGTCTATTTCCATATCTCTTATAGGACAATAATTACCAGAATTTTCTAGCCTCCGTGCCATGATTGGTCATTCCTCAACTTAGGAGCAGGGCTGATATTACAGTTTCTGCTTTGGGTTTTACTGTTATTTTAAAATTGTATATTTTAAAATTAGGGCAAAATTGATTCCATATGCAGTTGACATTTTATAGACCAATATAGTCTGATTTTTTCAAATTGGTTAAGTTAGTTAAACCTTTATTTCACCAGGGAAAACATTAAGAACAATTTCTTATTTACAATGTTCACCTTTTCAAATTGGGTTTTTTTGAAGTTATCATCACTAATAATTCCCTTGCATGTTGTAGATAAATGTAATTTTTCCAATAGTTTGCAATAATCCTCAGGGCAGAACACAACAGCTTGTCAGACAGACTGCTTTAGCCAATTTTACATCCAGTTTTACAGCTTCAGAAAAATTCTTAGCTAAAAATGGTCCCATCCATGGGATACAGCTGCATATTAGTAACTATTAATACATATGTTACTGATTCTTAGTCGATGGCTGACAGCTTTTGCTCTTATTACTTGATTTGGATTTATGTTGCTGGCTGCTCCATCCCATCAAAATCAGCATTTTATTTGCTATTGTGGGAATTTCAGATGAGAGTGAAATATCATTTATCTGTTTTTTCTATTCCTTATTGAGTTGTTTTTGATTTTGACCAAAGATCAGTAGCTTTTTTTAAATTATCGAAAAGTCAGGTGGTTATTATTTTCAAGCATCTATGCACCAAAGGTTATATGCTTTGATACGTGACATGTTTAACTGAGCCATTGAAATTTAGAAATAATTTACATTGTAATTTAAGTATAACATCTCATTTGAAAAAGAATACAAGCTGAATGTCTTTTTGTTTCGAGGGAGAATGTTCTCTGCTGCTGTTTGTAATGGTGAAAATGTCATGGTCTACAGCAGGGGTGTTAAACTCATTTCATTTTGAGCCATATCAGGATCACAAATGCTCTCAAAGGGCCAGTTGTGTCAGAATGTATTGATAAAGCTACCCATTAAAAACTGTTAAAATGTTAATAACTGTTAATAACTTTCAACTGTCTGCATTCAATGAGTAATCCTTGAAGTTAAATAATATTGACCATCTTTTCACCTTGATGTAATTTGGCAGTATACAGATAAAAACGTCTTTGATTTGATTGATAAAATAATGTTTAAGCACACAACTGTTATCTTGAACGTTCTATTCATGTGGCCCTTAACACTCTTGAGGGCCACATAAAAACTTATGGCAGGACGAATTTGGCCCCTGGACCTTGAGTTTGACACATGTGTTCTACAGCAACAAAGGTGACCTAACAATCTGATCTGAATAAGAGGACTGTTACCAATCAATCACCTAACAATGTTTTCTAGCAACTGAAAAGCCAGAACATTTTGCAAGGCTAATATGTTAAACTTTTAACAGGAATATCTTAAATGTTTGGTGAAATTAAGTATTTTGGGGGGATTTTGTGCTAAACTCACATTTTTTAAAACTCCTGAATTTGGTTTTAGTTAAGCTTTAACTAGTGTGAAATTGACTGTGAGCAGTTAGAAACAGTCTGATCGTTTCTGAGTTTTATATGGGCTGTATTAAGGGACTCTCATTGCATGCCATTTAATTTAAATTGGGTTTGACATAATACAGAGACTGTTGTTTATCTCTTGTTTGTTACCGTACTTTTGTATCAATAAATGCACAATTTTTTTAAAAGAAAATATGTAGTTATTATTTAATGTGCTTTTGTCTCTGCAGACTCGTATCCTGGTGACTCACGGAATTAGTTTTCTTCCTTATGTAGATGAAGTTGTAGTTTTGGTAAACGGACAGGTTTCTGAAGTGGGATCTTACCAGAGCCTTCGCGCCAGCAAAGGGGCTTTTTCAGAGTTTTTGGACACATATGCCAAAGAGCAAAGTAATCAGCCAAGTTCAAATGAAGGTAATTACATCATTCTCTAAACTGTAGCATGGCTATAAAAGGGTAAATTCTTGTCTGTGGATTGGATCATTACAGAAAATCATGCTGCATTGAGCATCCAATATTGTGTAGTAATGTGGACAGTTTTTGATCAATGTCCTTGCAGATGGTTACCAGGATACAGAAGATTTAGAGCTCATTCCTGAGAGAGAGGACACTCAGGCAGATTTTCCTCCAGAAGACGCTGTTTCTTTCACACTGAAAAGAGAAAACAGCATCCGTCGCAGCCAAAGAGGAACTAGAACCAGGTTTGAAAAAAATAAACACAGTTAAGCTTTGCCACAATATTTCAACTGCTGCTGTACATTGACATAATTTTTCCTCATACATTTTTTCAAGAATTATTCTTCTATTCATGTTTTTTAATTTTATCTGTCTCCTTTCTTCAGTTTCAGATTAAGAAAAAACAGCACTTTAAAACCAACAGAAGATGTTGGTGAGACAAAGAAAGGTCAAAGGCTGATAGAGAAGGAGGCTATGGAAACGGGACAGGTATACATTTTGGGTCTACCTCATTTAACAAACCAGAAAAAAGGAAACCAGAAGATGAAAATGTTGAGCCTGTTTTCTGAGTGTGTTCTCTCATTAACATCCAGGTAAAATTCTCAGTGTACCTCCAGTACCTGCGAGCCTTGGGCTGGGGATATACTTTTTGGATCGTCTTCATTTACTTCATCCAAAATATTGCCTTCATCGGTCAAAACTTGTGGCTGAGTGACTGGACCAATGATGCAGCAGATTATCAAAACCAGACATACCCTTCCTCAAAAAGGGACACCAGGGTGGGAGTGTTTGGTGCTCTTGGACTGGCTCAGGGTAACTTCCCTTTTCTTTTGTGACTTTCAGATTTAAGTCAGTTGGTTTGTTTACACCACAATATTTCAGTTTTCAGTGTTAAGGCACTGAAGAAATGTGTTCAGTATCACAATAACACCACCAACGTATTGTTCAAACTGTGTTTTGCATCATATAAACCAAAAACCCTTCCCACTTACTTGGTCACTTGGGCTCACAAGTTGTACCCTGGGCTATGGTTATGGCACAGCAATTTATGTTAAATATTTCATATTTTGCAATGGTTGTAGAAATCATGTAATATTCACAGTTTTCTGTGGTGTCACAAGTGTTTAATCGTCAGTGATTTGAGATTAAATAGAAAGTGACTCAAAATTCTTATGTTGGGTGTGCATTCAAGAGTATCAATTTCCTTTCCAATTGTGTTTGACAGAATCTGAAATGGGAGTTATTATAGTCTACAGATGGTAAATTTTCTAATGTTGTTGTTCTATTGTTGTTCGGTAAATCATTAAAAACCACCCTAAAGAACAGTGAACTAGCATTGTAATTGAAAGTAGCTATTCAAAGGAAACCCCTAAAGTTCTCTTTAAAATCAGTTTTTTGAAACTTCATAAGACATTCATCACATGTCAAAATCATACAGCCATTGCAAAAATTGCTGAAATATCATAGGTTTGAATCTCACTGCAGGCTTCTTTTAATATGCATTAAAGTAGCACATCCATTTATCCATCCATCCATCGTCTATATTGCTTATCTTGCAGGGCTGTTGGAGGGCTGTGGCCTACTTCCAGCAGTCAATGGGCAAGAGGCAGGGTACACACTGGACATGTCAGCAGTCCATCACAGAGCAACACAAAGACACACAAAAATGCATCCACACATTCATGGACAATTTAGAGAGACCAATTAACTTAACAGTCATGTTTTTGGACTGGGGGAAGGAAGCCAAAATACCTAGACAGAACCCATGCATGGAAATAACATGCAAACTCCATGCAGAAAGATCCCAGGCTGAGATTGGAACCCAGGACCTTCTTGATGCAAGGCAACAGAGCCACCAACTGCGCCACCGTACAGTTCTAAAACAGCTCAATTAGACAAAACCAAGTCTGGCTTGTTCAGAAATGGTACCAGGAGGAAAAACGTGTCTATATAAAGAAGAACATTCCTGCACTGCATAGGTTACCTTAGTGATTTGAAGTTGTTTTGTCCCAATGCCAAACAACAGATTTGGAAGAGAGCATATGAAAAAAGACAACTCACCAGCTGTCAAGCACAGTTGTGGAAAACTTATGATATGGGGTTGTTTGGAGCCACAGAACCAGGGCAGTCCATGAAAGTATTCCAGAGTCAAAATAATCCCAGCATCACTGCAGTAAAAATGCTGTTGATGAATCTTTTGAAATAACCAACATTTGTCCTTAAACCTCAATAAATGGATCCAGTAAATTGAAGAATGGAATTTTTTTTTGTTGTTAGATTTGTTTCTGCAAGATGGTAAATCACATCCTACATTTGAGTTTTTCTAAAGTTTAATGTAGTTTTGCAGTCATGTTCATCTGAGGTTCTACAGACCAATGGGAAAGATTTGTTAAAAATTCAGAAGTTAAATGATCCTACATATTAGCATGAAGTGATATAAACAACATAGATATGTGATTATTTGTGGGATTATATCTTAGAATTCTATTTTAGAACTTTACTGCTAAAGCAAGTCTTTTCTTGGCCGTACCTTATGATTTCTTTTTTTATTTTTATCTTTCTAAAAGCAGAAAGAAAATGCATAATTATGCACACAGAAATGGACGAATAACAAACAGTATGAAATGATGTGTGCTTTAATTTCACTGTCTGAAATCATATTTTTTGTGTACGATTAGGGTGCTTGTGCCTGAGTGCTTCATAGTGACATAGTAGTTTCAATTGATGACTCACAGGAAAAGGATCCTGAGTTCAGGAGGCTGGTTAGAGTCCTTTATGGGGAGGGTTTGCATGTACTTCTTGTGTATGCAGGGTTTTTTTCATCTGGTACTCCAGCTTCTTCCCAAAAACACATTGGTCAGTCTGAATTGCCTTTAGGTGTGAGTTTGTGCAGAATAGTTGTTTGTCCTGTTTGTCTGTGTTGTCCTGTGAAAGTCTGTTGACTTCCCCATGGTGTTCCCCCACATCTAGCTCAATGACAGATGATGATAGCCATTTGTATTCACTTGAGACATTCACAATATATAACTGCTTATGTTGCAGGTATATTAGTGTTCCTTGGCACACTGCTTCTAGCCAATGCTTCAATTGATGCATCTCAGATTCTGCATTCGAGACTGCTAAACAACATTCTTCGAGTCCCCATGCTTTTCTTTGACACTACACCGATCGGAAGAGTCGTCAACCGATTTGCTAAGGTGCAACTTTATTTATGTGTTTATTTTTATTGCTGAATTTTTTCATCTTTGTAAATCTTCTTTGGGATTTCACTGTTTTAATCTGTGCTCAGTCATTATAAATAACTATTTAATGATTAATGACACTAACTTTTTTACACTTTCCCTGTAGGACATATTCACAGTAGATGAAGCCATCCCTCAGTCGTTCCGCTCCTGGATCTTGTGTCTACTGGGCGTACTGGGCACACTGTTTGTCATCTGTCTGGCAACTCCTTTCTTCACTATCATCATCATTCCTCTGGCTGTGGTTTACTTTTTTGTACAGGTAAGTGAACTCAGACAAAGGCAGAGTGAAACAATATGAGCATGAATTACAGAGTGCCACAAAACAGTAATATTTGAATCCTTCTTTAATCTGGTACACTGAATGACTGTCCATCATTGGCTGCATCTTCGTTTCAGCCTTCCACCCACTGTCGGTACCAATACACCACTGATACAAACGTACATCTTCTTACCTCATTTAACATGTTCTGTGATCACAAAGCAAAGTCCAGCATCAAGCATGAATTGAAATAAGCCCTCTTGATGTGAGCAGAAGTCATCTTACCTTGGCTGTTACCGTCTCATATCCCTATCCACTCTTTTTGTCTATAGTTGGATAATGGAAAGAAGTCTGCATGGTGAAATAGCCTGCAGTCTGAGCTGACTTGTCATTCAAACTCTTTACTTCAGCACCTGTATGTGGTTCCATTATGATCATCAGTACAAGCCCGATGGGTGCTCTGCTCATTAGCTGGGGGAAATTGGTCTCTTCACTTCTAAAAACTTTCATTTGTTAAAATTAATTTTGATAGTTTTCACTTATTTCAGCTTGTCATGGATCATTCAGACCTCAGGCACACTCAAAAAAATGTTAGTTACCTTGTTTTTAAATTCGGCAAGTTATAAAAACCTGGGAGTTCTGCAAAAACCTTGACAGACTTTTATGCTTTAGTATAAAACTTCTATTTACAAGCATTTATTATAAAATATTCAAAAAAGGACATTGCCAGATTGAAGCCTTAACATTTCTATCAAAAAGTAATTACTTTACTAAATTTTACTAAAATTAGAGTATACCTCAACTCTAATTTTGTCCAATATTCACTCGGTTCTCCATGGTACCTCTCCAAAGCTGGCCCCAGACCTACAGCATCCTCTCACATCTTGTTTGGTCTTAGACTTCTTTAAAGAATTACATTCAAAATTATCCATCTGCTTTGAAAGTGATCAATATGTTTTGAAAACCAATTGAAACACTAATTTTAAGTAATCAACCTTTCTTACTTTCTAGATTTTTAGACTTTCTCCCCCTAAAATGATTTATGATGTGTTCCGCTTTAAGGCTTGTCCCAGTTTTTAAGTTGCAGTCCATGTTAACTTGGTGAAATTTTTTTTTTCTCTCCACTCCCAGCGATTCTATGTAGCAACTTCCCGACAGCTGCGTCGCCTGGACTCAGTGTCTCGGTCTCCTATTTACTCTCATTTTGGTGAGACTGTGTCAGGTCTGTCTGTGATACGAGCCTACAACCATCAGGAACGGTTCCTGAAACACAATGAAATAACTATTGATGAAAACCTGAAAAGTGTCTATCCATGGATTGTATCAAACAGGTAATAGGAGACCTTCAAAATACTATATTTTTAAAATATTAAGCAACAGCAGATTTTGGTGAGGCATCATTTCACAATTTAAATATTTGTGTATTTCTATATGATGTCTGTTCACTCAACAGATGGCTGGCCATCCGCCTGGAGTTTCTGGGAAACCTTGTGGTGTTTTTTTCTGCTCTATTTGCTGTAATATCCAGGAACTCCATTGACAGCGGCTTGGTTGGTCTGTCCATATCATATGCCCTTAATGTGAGTCGCTAAATCTCCTTCACTGTATGTTAGGACACATAAAACAAAAATAACAGTAGTAATGACTGAAGATAATTGGAATGACAAAACCAGCAAAAGTAATTTCATTTCTATTTCTTGTTCATATTTCCAGGTAACTCAAACCCTCAACTGGCTGGTAAGGATGACCTCAGAGCTGGAGACTAATATTGTAGCTGTGGAGAGAGTCAGTGAATACTCTGAGCTTGAGAATGAGGTATGTTGTCTTTCATTATTATGCCTTTCCAAAGCTGCTGTATCACTGTTTCCTATGTTGCCATGAGTATGGTATTTTAAAAAACATGTTACATGGGTCTAAACTTGAGAAAATTAAGATAACTTCTTTAAGCATCAATTGCTGTGATGTTTTTTTTTAAGTGTTTGCTGGTTTCACATGACCCTGTTCAGTGGGGTGCTTGTATAATGAGAACAGGGTAGAATTCAGTGTTCTGCTTCACCATGGTTGGATATATTACCTTTCCATGACATCTTTTTATGTTCAGATGTCCTGTTGCAGCATTTTTGGCATGCCGTATGGGGAAGCTGATTGTTCCCTAACATGTACTAGGACAGCTTTGCACTATGAAAAGGATATATAGATGATTTAGGATGGTATCCCAATTGTTCGATTGACTCTATTAATGCAGGGTTGCAATAATCAAACATGAGCATGTGTTAAATGTTTTAGTGTCCCGTTCTTTTTATTTTTTGTCCTCTTAAACAACCAGGTTGCCTCCAAGTGCTCAGATAAATATTATCCAGATTAACAAGACAGTAAAGGTTGCCTTTCACTTTCACTTTAAAGCATCCAGCCTTCCAGTGTCAGTGAAGTCTGCATACTATAGTACGAGATTGGGTAATGTCATTGCTGCGACGTTTGAGTAGCAGTTGAGTCGACACTTTAGGAGTTGTGCACATGTGCAGTATACATGGCATGTTGGTCCTTCGGCACTCATGTAGCTGTGTTTGTTGACAAGTCTAAAATATCTGTGGCAGCCTGTCTTTTGTGGTTATCAAATTGCGTATGCTACTGACTGGTGTGCAGTAAGGCAATTTGGATACACTGATGTGCAATAGAGTTATGGGGGCATTGCAGTGATGGTATATACACATGTATATTATGAAGTACATTTGGAAAAAAAAAATACATATATATATGTGTGTGTATATATATATATATATATATATATATATATATATATATATATATATATATATCTATATATATATATATCTATGTATGTATGTATGTGTTTGTGTATATCTATCTATCTCTATCTATATCTCTATCTATATCTATCTCTATCTCTATCTATCTATATCTATCTATCTATCTATATATATATATATCCTGAACCTTATCATGATGAGCCTGTTCTTCTTTAGGCTCCTTGGGTGACTCAGCATCGGCCTCCAGAGAAGTGGCCTGAAGCAGGAAGGCTGCAGTTTGTAGACTACAAGGTCCGCTATAGACCTGAATTGGACCTGGTCCTGAAAGGGATTTCCTGTGATATTGGCAGCACTGAGAAGGTTTGTGTGAGGGGGATTTTTTTTCTTGGTGTGTGTCACTGTTTGTAAACCATATAAAACAACCTTGTATCATTCAAATCAAAAGTTTTAAATTGAAAACTCTGTATAAAAGAGGCCCTTTCATACCAGCAGGGTTGTTTGGAAGGGACTCCTTATGCCTCATTTATTGGCCAAATGATCTGAATTTGAGCATCAGAGGAGCAACTGGTTATTATCACAAAGGAAATTCTTGTTTTTTATATCAAAACATTTAGTTTTAATGCAAACTGGACTAATTGGATTAAATTTAAAGAATCAAATCTTTCATTTTAGGCATTTTAACTTAATTGTAATTGAGCATAATTGTACTCTAAAGAAATGCAAACAGCAGCCAAGTTTTTAGTTTCACACCTTTTTATTTAGATTTTCTAAACTAAAACTCTACATACAGAAGTCAACCAACCAACTTAAACTTCATATTTTAATGTAGGATAAAGGTATGCAGCTCAGTAGATTAACCTTAATCCTAAATGTCAACCACTGACATCCATCTTACCGTGGAGAAAAGATCAGACATCAAAGAGAAACAGCAAAGACTAAAAGGGGAAGGTTCTTTAATGGGCCATATTAATGGGCAAATATTTCATCCCAATTTTTTTTTTTTGATCATGAAAAACAGCCAAGCTTGGAGGAACACAATTTGCAATCATATAATAATGTATGATATTGAATAAATTGTGAAACCATTCTTCATAATTATAAATTTTTTTCTAACTAGATCATAATAACAGAACTTAGAACTTGAAGCACAGGTAGGACAGTCTGAATTTCAGCCTCTGAAGCATTGTGAACTCTGAAATAGACCAACCATACTATTCTCTTTTTTTAAACTTACCCTTTCATCTTTAGAAAGCAGTATTCATCTCTTGTTTACTCTTGCTGCTCTCTGCTGATTTTGATTTTGTTTGTGGTTTAACATAGGCCACCAATATGTGTTCCTGGAATTTTTTTCTGATGAGTCTTGAATTTCTCTGTCATTCTGGGATTGGTATTATATCTGCAGAAACCACTTCTAGAATGTCAAACATATAAGTTTACTTTTTTTAATGGGCTAAATAAAGCAAATAATCACCCTTGTGAAATTCTTAGCACTAGGGATGTCCCAATCGGGATTTTTTTTTTTTTTTTTGTGCCTGATACTGATCCAGATCAATTAGGAATGCTTGATATGCAAGTTAAGAAAATCAGACCCACTTGTGTTGGACAGAAACCCAGTACCTTTACAGTGTATTAAAATAACACATATTTCTTCAGTATGAAACTTACAAACAATGTTAATCATCTGTTTTTCTTGACAGCAACAGATATTTTGACTTTCAGTGTGCTACTTCAAAATGTTAAACTAACTTGGTTAAAAAATAATAAATTTTTTTGACACCACATCACCTGAAATGCACTCCCATAGCCTATAATTTTTCTCTTAAAATATCACTCTGCAAATGGAGCGACAGTCTTAAACAAATTTACGTCTTGTTCCAGCTGCTAGTTTGTACTCAAAGATCACTTTGCTAAAGTGGTAAGCTTGAGTGAACATGTTTACTCTGTTTTGATATGACTCATTACTATTTAAGATCATTACATATTTCAGTGTGGTTCGAGTTAATTGTTTGCAGAGAAAACAAGATAAAAAAGGCTCTTTTGAGCTTCAAACAAACTTATAGCCTATAAACTTATAGCTTTATAAGTTATATAACTTATAAACCTATAGTAATCTCTATCTTATTAAAACTGTGAAATACATTTGACTTGTGTAAGGTGTGCTAAGGGTATCTCCTCTGCAACACAGAGATTTCTGTGCATATGTGCCTGGAGGTGACAAAGCAGATCACATACAGCATTTCTCTCACACTTTGAAAATTGTTGTTAAGGGCATAAAAGGTACAGACTCTAAAAATTCCAACTGCTGTCAGTTTCTGGCTGATAATTTGGTTTGAAAAATGTTCTCTTTGAGGCTATTTGTGTGTGGATAAAACTTACCAATAGATCTAGGTTTTGGGCTTCATGAACTAAGTTCTTTGCTTTGCACATCGTTGTTATTAATGACTATTGTTGCTGCACTGCAATCGGTTCTCTCCTGCTATGCTGTTGATCTAAAGGAAGGCTGAGCCTTGGCTGAAATTTTAGGGTATTTTTACTGTATATGACACATAGATTTTTGTAGTCATATATTTGTCATATTACGTGCACAAATGAACAAACTTTGCAATTTTCCACATTTATATGTGTTCAATTGCATGATACAGCCTACAGCCTACATTATTAACACACCAGACTGGGTCAGGATTGGCTTTCCTTTCAAATCTCGACTTTGAGAAAAGCTGCAGTAGACCAACAAGTATCAGAGTTTCATGATTGACTCCTGATACTGATCTTCTGAAAATGCCCTAATCAGATGGGGAGAGCTCTATTTGGCTTTAAATAATGCATGAAAAATAGTGTTAATGCAGTTGTTGGCTTCAATCAGAATAAAGAAAATCCATATAATTGTACTTATTCATGTTTTTTACGATATAGATTCAAACTGTTTGCATCCACCAACAGATGGGTTATGAAAGAATTTAAGTATCATATTTCGAATCTAAGTTTAATGCTGAATATATGCTTTTTTTCATTGCCTTCAGATTGGTATAGTGGGGCGTACTGGAGCTGGAAAATCAAGCCTCACAAACTGCCTGTTTCGCATTATTGAAGCAGCTGAAGGATGTATCCTCATCGATGACTTAGATATCTCTAGAATTGGACTGCATGATCTAAGAAACAGCCTCACAATCATCCCACAGGTAAACATCAAAGGCAAAAAATACTGATACGAGATCCTCTTTTTTGATAAGTACATTAACCTATCTGATTCTGGAGCACAGGATCCAGTTTTGTTCTCCGGGACGCTGAGGATGAACTTGGATCCATTTGACAAATTCAGTGACCAGGAGCTCTGGAGAGTCCTTGAGCTCTCTCATCTGAAGGATTATGTTGCTGGGCTGCAAGAAGGATTACAGCATGAGGTTGCAGAGGGAGGAGAAAACCTCAGGTGGGCAGCTTCATCCTAAACAGTGCTTACAATTCAAATCACAGTAAATAAAAGCAGAATGTGAAAACATATGGCTGTGACTACATGCTTTCAGTCAATTGCTGGAATTCATGAGTTTTCAGCAAACTGCAAATAATAATTAACAATTGATAATTCCAAAACAATGTTGTTCCAACAGCAGTTGATGTATCAGTTTGTACCAGTATCTCCCTTTTGTACAAAACACTTCAGTCTAAGCCAATCCCAGCAGGTGTCCACATGTGATTATATTTTCATTTCTAAGAGCTCCAGATAATATTTGAACATCTGCCCCTCTCTTCTCAGTGTTGGGCAGAGGCAGCTGCTGTGTCTGGCTCGGGCGCTGCTGAGAAAGTCTCGAATCCTGATCCTGGATGAGGCCACAGCAGCCGTCGACCTAGAGACGGATGACCTGATTCAGAATACTATCCGCAAAGAGTTCTCCCACTGCACGGTCCTCACCATCGCCCACCGTCTGCACAGCATCATGGACAGCTCCAGGTGAGTCAGTGTTCAGCACAAGAGTCTGAAATATGAAATAATTTAGACACAAATATTTCAACAAGTTTGTTAGACTGGATGAGTAGCAGAAACAACTCACACTAGGACTTACAATTGTTAAAATTACACTGTTTGCAGCACCATCTTATCACTCACTAAAACTGAACATAAACTTTATTAGAAGTACTTTAAATGTGCAGTTTTTGCACATAAATGGTGCAATATAATACGTTTTCACTTGGCATGATGAAAGATTTGTGAAAGAACATGAAATTATATCAAGAAGAGCAAAACTGAGAAATATGAGTAGAGGAACACCATAGTGTCATAATATAACTCAAAACAAACAATTGTTTTTCTTTATTATAATGTAACACTAGAAAATTAAACAACTCTTCTTAATTATAGTGCAATTATAGAAATTCTTATCAACCTAATAAACAACTAAAGGGAAAATATAAAGTATTTAAAAATTTGTTCCAATCAAAGTCACAAATTGCTCAGCTAAACAATACACAATTTGCATCAAATGAAATTTACAGATATATTGATTTAAATAATACTCTTATGAAAACAACATTAGGATTTTTTTTTATCTCAAATAACAAAAGTAAAAATTATGACTATACCCCCAGTTTTTGGGGTTGGCAGACGTCATCAATTAGACATGATTGTTTTCACGAAATATCAGAATTCAACAAATGGTTCAATAATTGTCCATCACTACCCCACCCAGGTATACAAAAGCTTTTGGTGATTATTTGTTTCATATTTTTTAGGTTTTTTTGTTCTAAAACGCAATATTTATTCTTTATAATCAAAGATAATGTGCTTTTTTTGCTATGTGAGGGTCAGGTTATCCCTTTGTATGTGGGTCAGAGTAGGATAACTCAGACATAGAAAGATTAACAGATTTTAAAGTCTTCATGCACCTGGATGTTACAGCAGCACTATAAACATCATAATTTTCCTCATTTTTGTAAGTCCATAGCTCATATTGTTTTGGTTGATATTGACATATAATGCATTAAAATATGCTGTCATACAAAATATGTTGCAATAAATAACTATTTCTATTGTGACATACACAGCTTGAAGAAAAAACACATTTTATATCTATAGAACTGCAAAAAAATTTCTTATATATTTATAAAGCTTGAGTGTGAAATATTTTAAGTGAAAGTAAACATGAAACATGGAAACAGACTCGAAGCTGAGTATGACCTTGAAATAAATGTAATAAAAGTGCCAGCTGTCCTAAAATTGTCAGCTATTTATGTTTGTGTCCTCCGTCAGTGTTGTTATGCGGAAAAACACATACAGTACATGCGGTTGGCTATTCCTGATATATTTTATGTTTTCTTTCATCACAGCCAGTAGAAACACCACTCAGTAGGTTATGAAGTTAACACATGTTCCTGCTCCACAGGGTGATGGTCCTTGATGCTGGTCAAATTGTGGAATTTGATTCTCCAAGCAATCTGATGGAAAAGCGAGGCCATTTCTACTCCATGGCAAAGGATGCTGGGATAACAGCAGAAAACTCAACATCTCTTTAATGAAAAGTGCTTTTTTAAGATGAATAAATGATCTGATTTTTTTCTTTTCTAGTTTTGTCCAAAAAAAAACATTAAGAAAGATTGCAAGATGTGTTGTATTTATAGGAAACAATATGAAGAAATTATATTGTACATGTATATAATTTTTATATGGGAACAATAAACATTCTTTCTGAACTAAAGCTTCATTGGAGAGTTTATATTACCAACTAGGTTAATTAGATCTTTAAAGTAACTGTTAACACTTTGTTCTCTACTTTATTTGATAGGTTTTTGTCTTTGTCTTTCACATGGGTGACAAGACAGTATAAATAAGTTGATTAGGGTTGTCAGAATAATCAAGATTTAAATACAATCAGTACTACAAAAGAAGCTCTTAAAAGATACAGTGTGTGTGAGTATGGAATGAACAGATTATGCTTGCCTTCACACTAAAATGAGGTTTTTCTAATTTGTTATAATTCAGCAACGTTTAAAATCCAGGACCTCCTGGAGGCCATGGAGTGGTCTTAATCCTGCGCAAAGGCCCGCAAAGAGGGGTGTGGTAAGAACTCCATCTGAGATATGTTTCAGATGTGTTTGTGCCTCATTCCTAATGTTAGCAACTCAATGCTTTTAGGCATCTAAGCATGGTGAAGACAATTTGGTGATGTTAAAACCAAGTATCAGAATGGGAAAGAAGAGGGATTTCACTGACTTTGATCATGGCGTGGTTGTTAGGACCAGGCTGGAAAAACTGCAGATCGACTTGGATTTTCACAAACAGGTTTACTGAGAAAGAGATAGCACTAACTGAGAGGAATTTTGTCTGGGCAAAATCCCTTGTTCTTGTTAATGTCAGAGCAGAATGAGCAAACTGCTTTGAGATAATGGAAAGACAAGTACTCATTATTTGCAAAATGTGTGCCATAAAATCTCAGACTGAGAAGTCAAATCTTGAAGTAGATGTTGAGCATTAGCTGAGTCTTTGTCATTTTGGCCATGTTTTGATTCATACAAATGGCAGTTTCCATTTTCTTCCACAGCTTGTTGGTTTTAATTTCCATTTAATGCATTTAAGATTGTCTTAGCAGCCTATCATTTCCAGTCTTCTTCATATTTTTGTGTCTATAATCAACTTTTTCATCAAAGTACTCTGCTGTTCTGAATATATCTGAAGTGACCAATTTTGCTGTTGTTTGTCATTCAATAAGGACCACCTGTTTAAGGCCTGTTTTTTTCACAAAACTGAGGATGTTACTGGTTAAACTCCACATTGCTATTATTTTAAACATGTCGTTTTAATGTAAAATGTAAAAATACAATCTCCGCCAAAAACAGAGACTAATCTGGTTAGTGATGTTAGACTGCTATAAGTCTAGTTGGTTAATAAAATTTGAACTAACATGACAAGAGAATCTCACCCTTTATACTCTACTCTGAACCCCAGTCTATACAATCCTTGTCTTAAAAAACAAATGTGAATATAAAAGCACAAATAAATTAAATAGTTAAAAAGAACATTGTTGTACCTCCTCTGGCATGGAGTTCAATCACTGAAAAACAATACTATCTATCAGTCAGGTTCCAGAATTCTGATAAAGCAGCTGCTAGCTCAGCTTTACAGGATTAACCTAGTTGTGCGCCTTTTTTTTGCAACTTTCACTATAATTCATTAATCAAATTGGACTGTTTGGCAATGTCACTAAATTGATCAGGCTTTTTTTTTTTTGAGAAAGTTTTAATGCTCTTTTACAGGATGCACTGTAATCTTCAGAAATGGTTTCCTCATTACCAAACTTTGTTTACAAATGAGAAATAATATCTAAAATTTCAGAATCCATCCATGGATTTACCTCGGAGGTAAAATGCCATCTGCTCTTCTCCTTATCCCCATGTTTAGCTTAATATCAATAACTGTGGAAAATTGCTGGTTTTCTTTCATCCAGCCATCTTTATATGTTTTGCTTCTCTGATCTGTTATTATAGCTGGGTCACAAAGATTGACTCCCGTTTCTGCAAATTTTTTACTTTTTCTTTTGTCTTTGCAGATTTTTAATTTTCTATTTACAAGGCATAATGTTTACACTCCAATGGCTGCCTTGGTCTTTTGCTGAATGTTTCCCTTTCACAACCTTCCCAATTGGGTTTAACTTGCTCCAAATCCTTGACACAACAGATGGAGAACAGCAACATCTTTTACCACACTTAATGCCTATATACCATCAAATCAGAGTTTTATAATTGTTTTCATTGTTTCTACTAACAGTTCTCTCATTTCTATGTTTTCTGTTAATGAGACAGATGGAGCAGCTTCTTATTGTCTGCAAGCTTTGAACTATAGACTCATTTCCTCTTTACATAGGGATTTCAGTTTGCTTTTCTCAAATCAATCTGACAAAAGATGTTCCATTAATATATAACAATTATTTTTATGGTCTCAAAGTATGTTCTGCAAAGTTTGTTATATATATATATATATATATATATATATATATATATATATATATATATATATATATATATATATATATATATATATATATATATATATATATATATATATATGATTCCTTATTCTGTCACACATCAGTAGCCAATGTTCCAAATGTTCAAAGAAAGCTGTCTCAGTTATCCTGTCATTACCTCTAATATATAGTTCTCCAAAATTACCAGCAAATGATCAGGTTGTTCCTTAAAAATCATATTAAAAGAAACGTGATCATCCCAAATTGGACAAAACAACATGTGCATCCCTATTCTATCTGTTGAGGTTAATATCTATCTCCAAAATCCAATTTGACCATTTTGCAGTCACAACACTGTAACCTTGGTGACTGTAATATTGGTACTGATCAGTAATGAACAGAACCTTCCTCAGGAAGAGGTCGTTTCTTCAGGGCATTATATATTTTACTGTTAACTGTCAGGCTACTCTTGTGATAATTTTATAAAATGACAATAGCCTATGCATATAATCTAACTGGTAAGTGTGCTCAGTTCAGTTTTAAGAGATGTGTTGAGTTATGATTTCTTCAACATGATTTTGAATCATGCTTTAAAAATCTGTTATTCATAGAATCCATAATTTTGTAACTTAAGCAAAATTGTTGCAAATGCCATTTTACTTTTTTAAGATGATCTGCCTTGCAGGCATTCACCTGCTACATTTACGTGCTCAAGATTTTACCAGCTCTGATTATGACTAAGTGTCTTTGTGAAGGATGGGAGAGAGGGAGAAGAGAGGGAGTAGCAGACAGAGCTATTGAGGTACAGAGGGAGGCATCCAAAGCTGGAGAATTTTTCCTTTTTCTTTTTTGTGCTTTGCTGTAGAGGAGAGCTGCTGGTATTTGTTCTGTATTCCCTCTTGAGAAAGGTGAGTCTAATTATTACTACTCTAAAACACATGCAGAGGGGCTTTTTTTCTGTTTCACTATTAGAAGTAAAACAATTAACTTACATTCTCTGTCATTTCTGTGTAACTGGCTCAACAGGTCACACCAGTTAAATAAAGCCTAAAAAATTCTTAATTTTATGTTCATTTAAAGAAAAATGCAATGAGGAGTGAAATTTTTTACAGATTCACATGACACATTCACTTTCCTCAATAGGACTTTGGTTATTATTTTATATGGATATCATTTAAATGTATGTTATTTTGATGCTGTATAATAAATCAGTCTCAATTCTCAACAATTTTTGAATATACTGTATGTGTTTGGTTATATATATATATATATATATATATATATATATATATATATATATATATATATATATATATATATATATATATATATATATATATATATATATATATAAAGTCAGTAATTCTAACCATCTCAGGTTTTCTTGATCATCTAATAAGGATGGATATTCTATTGAAAATTTAAGATTGATCAGATTTGTTATTATCTTTTCAAAGGTAGGTCAAAGTTTTTTTCTATATCCACCCAATCTTTAATGTATTAAGTCATTTAACTAGGTAGAAAAATGCAAATGATTTCAAATTCTATTAACAAACATTGTTGTACTTCTGTATTTACAGCAGATGTATTACCTCTTTTCTTCTCTGAGAGTTTTAATTTGCTTTCAGACATGCCTGAACAAATACGCAACAGATGTGCTCCTTCTTCTTTTGGTTTTACCATCAGCTTTGACACTGAGATTTGGAACTAATTTATGGAAAACCGATAAAGCAACAGACTTTGTAGCATAAATTAAAAGAAACTAAATATTAATTTAAATCAATTACATTTGATTGGATGATTACTTAGTGAGGTCATAATTGTATTTTTATTGCAATTAAGCCAACACAGTCTTTCTTCCTAACAATCTCCTGTAGCTATCACCTGTCTGCCTCAGCATGAACTTCTCAGAGCAGATTTCATTCCTCTTCAGCTGCAATGTCAGCCCCAGTGAAACGCCAAAGCTTGACATCAGCGTCACCAAAAGTGAACCACTTTCAGTCGCAGTCCCCATGACGATCTTTTACAGCCTCGTCTTCTTGTTTGGAGTATGTGTGTTTGCTTTACAAGACACAAAATTGTGACATTACAACCTGTGAATTGCAAATGTATCAAAGAGCTTTCCTTTGACTGCATCACAGGTCGCTTTCAACAGTGTGAGCATACTGACCCTCCTCATGGATGCTCATATGAGAGTCAGCGCCATTCGAGTCTACCTTCTGAGCCTCGTTATTTCAGGTACCTGCTATGATTTATCACCTCCTGTGAAGTTCAGTCACTGGCACTTCTGACAGTGACAGTGACATTTCCGTTGTGCTATGTCTATAACCACAAACAGAATCAAATTCATCATTATTGCCAAATCTTAGCCACTCATGCTTATAATTTGAATGAATATTTTTCTATTATGCTGCTTCATGTTAAAATTACTCATTCTAAGAAGTCATTGCAAATCCTCATGTATTCAATTACTCCAGTCTTTATAATGTTTCACCATTTTAGATATTCTGCAGCTGTTGACCATCCCAGTCACTTTATATCGGTATTACTGGGAGAGCTATCCATGGCGCCTTGGCCAAGCGGTGTGCAAAGTGTACTTCATGGTCCGTCAGATGTACTGCGCCACCACGAGCTGGGTTATTGTGACCTTCACCACAGAGCGCTATGCAGCAATATGCCACACCATGTGGTCCGTCTCCAGTCTGAAGGTGCAGTACTGGTACAACAAAGCTATACTGTTTGTTCTTTGACAGATGCTCAAGGCCATTTGCAATCTCTTTTTATGCATTTGTGTTGCCATTTTTGATTTGAAATTTGGAAAAAACCTTGAGTAAAAAAGCATATTTAATTTTGTCAAGGTATTTATTCATGAAACACATCTAATTGCATATTAAAAAAAGTGTTGCTGTTTCACCATAGCATGTAACATGTTGATTATCGAAGTTATCAATAATGATAAAAATCTCTACATCATTTATTTATTAATTTGACTTTACATAGATGTAAGCAAAATAAGAATAAACACCCCTTAAATTTGGTATTTGTTTAATTTATTAACAGTGTTATCATACCTTTTAATCATTCTGGTTTTTACAAAGTAACACTGGGAGTCTAACAAGCCGTATGTCAAATTAGTCAGGCTTTCTGCTCTTGTAATGGGCAATTATTCATGTCCCAATGGGCAATTAATTTTATAGCAAGTCACAATAAAATTAACAATCTATACTTTTATATGTTATGTTTAATTGTAAAAAAAAAAAAAAAGAAATAATACATTTTTAAATCAATTACAAATAAATTTGGGCAATAATAGGTTAACAGCAAAGAGTAGTTTTAAAACAGCATTACGAAAATAAGAGTAATTGGATGTGCTCCTTTAGTTTTAAGACTATGAATGTTGTGTTTTTCACAACCAGAAATATTTCCTTACAGACAAATCTGTAGTTTTTGTAAGCAAGGGTAAAGTGTAGCTACCTTTTTTCTATCCGCTGACTATGGGTCTGAAGATGTAATTTTGTACATTGACATGTGAGAAAAGGGCAAGTATTGTGTTACTCCTCATTTAAATGGCTTTAACCCATAACTTTTTAAAAACTTTTGCACGATACCTGGAATTAGCCCGTGTCTAATCCAAACATAAAAATGCTCCAATTAAGGATTTTTAATTGTAGTGCCAGTCCCTTCTTTGGTCTTCAGCACCCTCAATGCCCACAGTTAGATTCACCCTTAATTATCACATCTCTTGGCTCATTGACTTTTCAGCTCCTCAGTATATTTCTCTGTGTGCATCAGTGAATAATTGTTTCCCATGTCTTGACTGATCATGATTACCACCCTCTGCCACACTCAGTAATTAGCAGTCTGAAGAAAGGCTGATGAATGAAAAGCTGCAATAATAACAGCATTTCCCCACCCTCTCTCCTCTCCGTCCTGAAGAAGTCTCGACTGCCATGCCTCATCACTGTGTGGACCATTTCCCTGGTCTCAGCTGTGCCATTTGCACTGGTTTATGACCAGGCACGCGCCTGCATCCTGGACTACACAGCAACCACACAGGAAGATGCTTTTAAGGTCTCCACCATGTGTGAAATGACAGAACCTGATCCTGCACACATTTACAAAGGAGCCTTACTCCTGAGAGCAGTGCTCTTCTTTCTGGTGAGATCATAGGTTTTTATCCATGTTTCAGCATCATACATGAGCACTAAATATTCCTGCCTGACTCCAGGTCCCCCTGGTCTCCATCTTTACACTCTACATGCTCATCCTGCTCCACCTTCGGAGGAATGGTCGTCAAAGGAGAAACATGGGTCTTATGAGACCAGATTTAGAAGGAAGGCGAGATATTCAGTGCCATCGGAATGGAAAGCTACTTTTGAATGAAAAGAGGGCTTTAAAACTTATGGGTGAGCTATGGAAAATTATAAATATTTAGCGTGTGTTGGTTGTCAGACTGAAGCTGCTGTAAAGGTTTGAATTTGATCAAGAGATCTTGTTGGAAAGTCAATGATGCTGTGTTTCCTCATGAGCTCTGACTAACAGTAAATGTATATATATTTACATTCAGAGCTTTTAAACTTCTTAATGTTTTTCTTTTCTTAGGTGCAGTTGTGGTGGCTTTTTTTCTCTTCAACTTCCCAGATATTGCCTCATCACTCATGCAGGTCTATGTGGTCGTGTGGTCTGACAGAGTTCTTTCCGTCTATACTGTTCTGAAATCATATTTATCCCTACCGCTGTGGTACATCAATGGTGCTCTGGACCCTCTTCTATTCTGTATTTCCTCCCATACGTTTCGCAGGGCATGCTGGAGAACACTGAAAAGGCTCAGACCTCGCTGCTATTGGAAGTACCGGGGTCTGTCTTGGTTGAGGACTCAAAGTTCTAGCGAGGATGCAAGCACAACAGCCAGAGAGAAGATTGACAGAAAATTCTGTAAAGCAAAAAGCAACAAAAGAGAACAATTTTGAAAAGAGAACTGATTGGAGAGATGTGGAGGGGTGGGAAAGATCTTTTCAATGTTATCTGGAACAAAAAGCACTCTCAACAATATGCTTTAGTTTGTCATGCTCTTAGAGACTGAACATATTATTTTCTGCTTTCTCTCAATGAACATCTTTTGTTCATGTAATATAATGTAAGAGTGCCACTAATGTAAAAAAAAAAAAAAGTTTGATCATAGTTGTTACTTGAACATGCTGTAAAAATGCTTTCAGTGGTTACAATTATGTGTAATTTACTTAAAAGATTCTATTTTGTGATGAGTTTTTTTTTTTCCCGTAACATTTGGTTACATGTTATAGTAACATTGCATGCAAATGGAAAAGAAGTGCATTTTATTTTAAATATTAAATACCATTAACAATATTTGCACAACAAATGTGGAATTGTTTATCAACCTATTGTGCATGTTCAATCACGTTCAAATAAATGTTATTATGGGTTAATAATGGAGTTTATTGCTCAGATATTTGTTAAATATATCCTTCAGTGTGATAAACAAGCAAGCAAAACAATGTCTATTTTAAAATTAAGCCTCTATATTACTATAGTATCTATTAACATGTAAAGATAAGCTTCAAGATTATAGATTTAAAGTATTTTTAAATACTGCTGTTTATAAATTTTTTAATTTGCTTTTGATAATAATACAGACTGTTTTTTCATCAAAAGCACATATCTACATTTTGTAATAAAAAACCAAAACAGCAACAGAAAAAAAAATATAATAGAATAGAGATTAAAAAAAAAACCAAAAACAACCTCAATTACTGATTTGAGTTTGTTCTTTTGCATTGTTCTGATGGTAGAAGCCTGAACTCAGTGTGTAGAGGATGTCGAGGGTCTTAAGGATCAACATTGCCCTGTCAGAAACTCTTGTTCTGAAGACCTAATTGAGGTCTCTCAAAGCACCACCAACGATCATTGTACAGACCTAAACCATGTAGATGTATTTTTAATGCAGGAATTTGTGCTGGTGTTTAACTAGAATAATATTGATACACTTTTGCTTGACTTCCATGGAGAAACCATCCACTTGAGAGAAATACAGCAGAAATAAATCTTTATGTAACCTGAACAAAACTGACTACAAAATAGTTTATTTATGTGAACTTTTAGAGATTTGAAGTTATGGGTATATAACTTTCCTGGATAAAATGAAAACGATTTCTCTGTGTTAGCTTACTATGTTTGCCAAACTTCAATCAAAATATGTCTGTGAATTATTTCCAACACTTTGATATACGGTAATGAAAATGTTCTGTAAATCTTGATCTTATACTGCATGTAAAACATGTTAAAGAATCTTAGTATGAATGCCAGAAAATATTATGTAAACATTTTGAATAAGCCTTAGGACACACACATTGAGTTATATTTTTCTTTTGCTTTATTTTTTATACAATGACTATTTTTTTAAATGGCTTTGATCTGACACAGTAAATCTGAAATTTTATCATGTGCCTTGAATGAATAAATCTTCACCCCTTTAATCAAATATATAATTATAACTAATCACAGACTTTGACATGGATATTCATCAGCTTTTTATGTTTCCATTTTAGGTTGGACTCTTTTTCCCCTCCTTCAACAGCTGTATTGTAAAAGATGTAACGCTATTCTGTCAGTTTACAGTTTGTTCTAATGCCAGAAGATTTCGTCCTTTTGTATTGGTGTTATATCAATCCATACAGCAGGGAAAATAAGTATTTGATACATAGCTGGGTTTTTTTTTTTTTTGTTTTTTTTTTTTTTTTAGATTTCACTAGTTACTAAGAATGGAGAGGTGCGTAATTTTCATCAACTGTGAGAGCCTGAATCTAGAAGAAATCCAGAAAATCACACTGTATGTTTTTTAAAAATAAGTAATTTGCATTTTATTGCATGAAATAAATATTTGATTCATCTTCCAAGCAGCATGGACTGAGGCTCTCACAAATCTGTTAAGGGTCCAGCATGGTCCGACCAAAGTCAAATTGTTGATGCACTGTCACGTGATTTTCGGATGATCGTTTTCGCACAGATCCTTCATGGTCCACAAGAACGAGCCGAGATCCTGTGAGACTCTTCCCACTGCAGTATACGTCAAGGTGTTTTGCCGTGTGTGGTTTGCAACAGTAAAGTAAACAGCGATCATGGTAGAGAGGATTGACTACTACCGGTTCACAAATTCTTCAGAGGAGAAAATAATGACTGATGAGCTGGAAAATCTCAATCATTTTCCATGTTTTCAGAAAATAAGAACAGAAGGCGTCGGTGGGACCTTGTCCCGCTGCATCGGACCAGAACCGAGCTGGGGGAGTTTAACGTAGTATGTACTTCCTCATGGCCTCGGACAATTGCTCTTCAAAACTATCCATCCTGTTCTATGGTTGAAAAATCGGCTTCTGGAAGTTTAGTTGTTGGGGCTGTTTTCTACATAAATAAATACACCCATGAAATTCAGACCAATTACAGAATAGTTTTGCATGGAGAGGGGGGCAAAAAGTTTGCTAGGGGAGCTCATTATGTGTATTATTTGCACCTCTTTGAAGTCATCACCTGTATAAAAGACCTCTGTCTACACACTCAATCATTTAGACTTGAATCTATACATCATGAGTAAGACCAAAGAGCTATCCAGGGACATAATTACAGATCGAAATGTGCTACAACAAAACAAGCACACATCTTTGTGAGAGGGCAACAGCTGTTGGTGCAATTATTAGAAAATGGAAGAAACTCGAGATGACTGTCAATCTCCCTTGAACTCAGGCTCCATGCAAGATCTCACCTCATGGAGTATAAGTGATTATGAGAAAGGTGAAGGATCATCTCAGCACTGCATGGAAAGACCTGGTCAATGAACTGAAGAGACCTGGGACCACGGTCTCAAGGTTACCATTAGTAACACACTACACCATCATTTATTAAAAACTTGCAGGATGCACAAGGTCCCCCAACTGTGTTTGTACTTATCCTTCTTCCTCCTATACCAAGAACACCATCCCAACAGTGAAGCATGGGGGTGGAAACGTCATGCTTTGTGGATGCTTCTCTGCAAAGGGGACAGTATTGCACCATGTATCACGAGATTTTGGGCAACAACCTCCATCCCTCAGTAAGAACATTGAAGATTGTGGTCATGGCCGGATCTTCCAGCATGACCTGAAACACACAGCCAGGGCAACTAAGGAGTGGCTGCATAAGAAGCATTTCAAAGTCTCTATAAAGTAGCAGCTTCAGAGGATCAAAGAAGAAATTTCAAGAAACTAGACTTTTCTCACTTATGGGTGTTGCCTCTGCGTAAAAGTAATTTAAAACAGATGTGTTGTAAGTTCAATTCATTTTGGCTTTGAAGCAGAGAAGGGAACTCACGTGCTGAAGCACAAGCTCCTGACCATCCATCTTCTTAGAAAATCAAACTTAAAAAAACACAGATGCGTGGACAGTGACTCCTGGGAACCCTCTCTTTCTAAACTGCACTATTTTTATTTGATTTTTACTGAGAGAAATTTCCATTTAAGATCAGATAATTACTTTTCTAGCATATGAGAGTCAGAACTTTGAAGGTTGCTTCTGATGAAGCAACTTTGCATTAACTATTTAATGCAAAGTTCATTTGTTTTATTCATTTCACAAAATCCCCGAGCAGTGAAATGGTGGTTGCTGTTTGTTATAAAGGTGATATGTAAATGCAATCAGTGTTGCATCGGCTTATATTTATTGGAAGAAAACACAAAAATGACCTTCAGATCTAATGAAAAGATGTAGTAGTGAAAAATATCATGACATTTATTTATAGCTACATTTTTATTAATTTTTGTGCCAGGTTTACAGTTCAGTCTGAACATTAATCAATAGTGTAATTTTAAACTCAGCCAAAACGCAGACTATAAATTTTATGTACACAATTGTAAAATGTGCTTTGATGAGACACTGATCACTCTGAATTACATTCTGGGGAGTTTTATTTGCAGAGTTTGCACATTTAACCTTAAATAAGTATGGTGTTGTTTCGTCTAGAAGACATGTATAGTAAGTCATTCATGCAACTCATACTTATCTAAGCCAACAAAGCTTACACAAACAACAGATGGTGCAGATTAGTATCTCAGAGGCTGACAATCATTTTAGGATTCAATTTTAGATTTTATGGAGGACTATGAAGCCCTGCTCTGGACTTGCACCAAAATAAATCTTAGATGTCCTAAAACCCCTGACAAACCTGCAGGTCCTTCTGACATAACACAATCTTAGATTTTTTTTTTTTTTTTTTTTTTTTTTTTTTGTTCTTTTATCTTTGTCCTTTATAAGAAAGCTTTTTCAGTGTTTCCAATTTAATTCTAAATCTCTGTTGTGATTTTTTTTTTCTAATAGTTTTTTTTTTAATTATTAGTTTTATTTACAGTTTAAACCAGATGTCAACTGTATAAAACACAGCAACATTGCCTTGCAACAAGAAGGTCCTGGGTTCAAATCCTTGCTTGGGGTCTTCATGGAGTTTGCATGTTCTCCCTGTGCATGTCTGTGTGCTCCTTGGCTTTTCCAGCCTCCTCCCACAGTCCAAAAACATGACTGTTAGGCTAACTAGTCTCTCCAAATTGCACTTAGGTATGAGTATGTGCATGAACGGTTGTTTGTCCTGGCTTTGTGTCTCTGTGTTGCCCTGTGATGGACTGGTGCCCTATCCTGGATGTACCCCCCTCCCACCTCCTTTCCCAATGACAGCTGGACATCGTCTCCAGCCACCTGTAAGGGTAAGCAGGTACTAGTAGACAATGGATGAATTAATGTATAAAACACACATAGGCTAACTATTCTTTCCTCTCACTGTCTGACATTAAATCAGACTAAACTCAGTCAGGATTACAAAAAATATTTCTCTTTCCTAAATGTCAGAATAATGAGAGAGATAATTTTTTTTTAAAGATTTTTTTTCTTAACTGTGTTTAAATTCAGAAGTTTACATTCCTTAGTATTTCCTAGAATTGCTTATTTGCTATTGTGAGACACAATTGGTACAATTCTAATTGATAAAGTAAGCATACACTTAATATTGTCTGCTTTCTGTTTTTTTTAAATTCCTCTCAGTAAAATACAGCTTAGGCTACTAGTGAAAGTGTTGGTCAGACAAAACTGTGTTTGATTTACATGAAGATCAGTAGAATTAAATCAGCCAAGCAGTCTACAAGACAAGTAACTGCCATTTATTCTAATCACAGTTATAAAGGATCCCTGTATATTTAGCAATATCTAAAGAAAATTAAACTAAGCTATTTTTTTGTGATTTTGGTGTCTTGCCTTCTCAAAGGTTAGTGTAAACTGAGGAACATGAATTGCCACATAATTTCAAAGCACTGTAACTGTCATAAAATGATCATGGTATTATTTGAGGAAATAGTTTATTTTGATACAGAAGTCTTGGAAACTTTGCTAACATACATTTTGTGAAGTTCACGGGATGGTTAGCTTGTGAAATACAAACAAACAAACAAAAAAAAACCCCAAAGCATTCATTTGGCTCTAATGCCTTAACGGTCGTCACGTACGTCACGCATGTGGGCGGGACCAACATGAAACCGCGGAAGATTCAAAACGAAGATGGCGACAAAATGTAATTCCCCAAACATTCTCAAACTGGATAGAAGGTAATACATTTTCAATAAATATATAATCGAATTAATAGGCTAAAATACTAACAGAAATTGCACCCTTTCCTTAAAGGAAGTGAAAGTACACATTATCGTCTTATACTATTAAAATCTTTACATAAAAATACATATTGTTAGCCCTATTCAGTTTAGCCGCATAACCTAGCAACAGTTCTGTTCTACCAGACTTATAGGTAACTTGGTCAGTACTTACTCCAGCCGTTCATTTTGGTACACGGCTTGAGGCTTTTCGGTGTAATATACCAATGAACTCGTGGTGTTCGTATTTATTTCTTAACAGGGAAACAAAATGCAGCGTGTTCCTCTGTCATGATAAACCAGACGCCAACCAGCCTGTGATCTTTAACCCGGACTTCTTTGTGGAGAGGTTGAGGCATGAGCATCCGCAGACTTTCGCGGATTTGGTTCTTAGCAATATTACTCGGCTCATAGATCTGCCAGGGGACGAGTTTGCCCAGCTGACTGGAGAGTCGGAGCCGAAGGTGCCATCGTCCAGCGGGTTTCTGCGCTCCTTCAACTTCCGCAAACGGAAAGGTTAGAGTTGTTGATGTGCACAGGTTTTAGAATCAGCTGCTTTATATATATTAGCGTTTGCATTTTTTTTAATATTATTTTGTACAGAGTTAAACAAACTTCAATTTGTTTACATTTTGTCACCATCACAGTGGTTATTCTACCTAAACTACCGTAAAATATTCAGTTCATTATTACTTTAGACAGCTGCATTATTAGCACAGTCTTTTCAACGTGTCCGTCAAGATCTTTTTTAAAAAAAATATATATATATATATCAGCTTTAACAACAGTTACAGGAGTGAGTTTAAGTTAACTTAATAATCACTTCTTGGTATGCCAGATTCCATTTTATAATGATTAAACTTATGCTTTGTTTCTTTCTTTACATAAGCTGCTGGATGGCCACTTGGTATACCATGGAACAAAAGTTGCATGATGCACCTGAATTCAATAGGAAAAGTTGATTTATTTTTCACACACATTGTAATCTTCTTTATTGTGTTGCTTGACAGAAAAAGGAGTGATTTTTGGAGCGCCCTTAACTGAAGAAGGAATAGCTCAGATCTGTCAGCTCATTGAGTACCTGAGTAAAAGTAAGTATCAGTCTCCATGCTGTCCTTCACAGAGGATTGCAGCATCCTAACGACATACAAACATTATAAAGCAACATATGATTCCATTATTTATGTTTTAGTAACCTCTTATGAACACTTTGATGTGATGAAACTGTACATACAATGCCTTGCAAAAGTATTTAAACCTCTGACAAAAAATATATTTAATACATAATATTTAATAATATTTGTGAAAGCATGAATAAATTAAACAAGAAAAACAAAAAACTTTGTTGCACCTTCTCTGGTATCGATGGTCTCTCAATCAGTTTTGAACACCGTTTATCATTTGCCCTCTACAACTATGCACTTCTCTGTGCTGGTCTATGACATAAAATTCTAATAAAATACATGGAGGTTTGTAGTAGTAAAGCAACAAAATGTGAAAAAGTTCAAGCTGGTATGAATACTTTTTCAAAGCATTATAGTTTGACTTTCAAACATCAAAAAGGACCATATGTCTTTTTTTGTTGTTGCTGTTTTAGAATTCATATGCTTGAATCTTTGACTTGGAATGTTGACAGACTTTCATCTGTCTGTTCTTCTACTATTAGAATTAAGTTTGTCAAAAATTAAGACTCTTTAGCTTTCTTTATGAACAATAAGTGACCATGAGGTCATGGTTTATTTCTAGAAATGAATGATGTCACTTGCTGAAAGCTGACACTGGAAGCAAAAGCATCAGTAAATAATTTATCTGAAAGCACTTTGCTCTCGCAGGCTCTCTCCCTCAGTTTCATTCACCACATCTCATCTTCCTTTTTCTCTGGGCTGTGTGTTTGTTTTCATCATACTGTGTCTAAAACGCCTACACACTCCATCCTTACTCATCCCTCCCCTTTGGTTATCTCTCTCTTTCTCTCCTGCTTAGACCTTCATGTGGAGGGGTTGTTTCGGGTGCCAGGCCACAGCCTGAGGCAAGCAGCCCTAAGAGAAATGCTGAACACCGGGGCCGAGATAGATCTGGAAACAGGTGACTTCCATCCCAATGATGCTGCCACTTTGCTCAAGGCCTTCCTGGGAGAGCTGCCAGAGCCTCTGCTCACACATAGACATTACCATGCTCACCTGAAGATTGGAGGTATTTGTTGAATCACACACAGATTCCTGTCAGAATTTTGGCCCATTTTGCTATTTTCTAATCACTTTTTTTGTTTGCTGTGTCCAGAATTGACTCGCTTTGATGAAAAGGGAAATAAGACTAATGTCCCTGATAAGGCACGCCAAATTGAGGCATTTCAGCTGCTTTTTATGTTGCTCCCACCAACCAACCGCAGCTTGTTGAAGCTGCTGCTGGACTTATTGTACCACACTGCCCGCAGTCAGCACATGAACAAGATGTCTGCTATTAACTTAGCCACAATGTTTGCTCCACATATCATCTGGCCCAAAAATGTGAGGATGTTCTCAAATATTTTAAAGATTTCAGAAGAAATTCTGGAAATTTCTTATAAATACATATACACATATATACATTTTTTTTGTATTTTAATGATGTAGGTGACGGCAAGTGATCTCCAGGGAAACATAGAGAAACTGAATAACGGGGTAGCATTCCTTATTCGACACTCACAAAAAATGTTCAAGGTAAACCACTTAATTCCCTACTTATATGAATATAGTGGATAGATTAAAGAATAGTATAAGTCTGTCTATTATTTAAGCAAGTCCTGCCCAAGGTGAGAAATGAAAGCTATGCATAAACTAATAAATGTGTGGTGATTAAAATGTGCAGTAGATCTTAAACTGTTTCAGTACAAGGAAGGTGGCCTTGTGGTAGAGCCTGGGCTCTCTAAATGTCTTTTTAACTCTGTCTTTTTTTTTTTTTTCTTTTCATTAGCAACTGGTTTAGTTATCACAAGAAAGGGATGTTGCTAGGGTTACAAGAAATGCAGATCTTAAAGAATATGGACAGAGGATTGGAATATATCTGAAAAATCAGGGAAAGTTCTTCAAGTGTCTGAGTCAGACAATGTTTTGTACATTATGCTTAGACTCGATACTAAGGATCATTTTCAGAAGTTCAGGAGTACTTTTGAGAGGTTATGATTGTCTCAGATTTTTGGGTAAGAACATGTTTGCAGGCTTTTTCTTTTTAATCAAACTGCTGTACTTTTGGAACCCCAAGCCTTCACTGTGGCCGTTTTCAGCTGATGTTTGTTGTGAAACTTCTGTGCCTTCAGTCTGGTGTCCAGCATGCAAACACACAACCACACTAAAGTCAGATTATTTACTCACTCTGAAAAGCTTTTTAGTCATCCATTTGGGACCATCTTGTCCTATCATCCTGCTGTGTAATGAAACATTCCAGCTGATTTTTAATGCACACTCTGAATGTCAACGCACATCCATACTGTCCTGATGTTTCAGTCAGTAGTGAAGTCATTAAAATTCTCAGCGGCAGCTATATTATTACAGAGCCATCTCCATGCAGGGGATTTGTTTGTTCTTAAAAGTATTTGAGAATGAAGCAACTGTAAACTAACATTTAAGCAAATGCCAAAATACAGATATTCTTAGCTGAATACTGCTTTGTAATATAATGAGCAGCCTAACTGATGTCATGGCTGATCTGTGTATACATTTTCTATTTTTCTCTACATTGATTTGACTTTACTTTGTCAAAGAGAAGCACAATAACCAGAATCTTTAACTTTCTATCTTTTTTAAAATTCCTTTACTATTCAAATAATACAATCTTCGTATATTTCTATACTAACCATCATAAACGGTGATTTGTCATGTACACATACTTTGAACCATTAAAACGCGTTCTGTTGACTGCTTTTGGTGCATTTTGTTACTTATGTTGGGAGTGACTTGAATGAATTTCTTATCACACAGATCAGTGCATAATAAATGAGATTCATCAGATTCAAATGCACATATTTGCTTTCTTTAAAGGCACCTGTCTATATCAAAGAATATGCTCGATTATACTACACTGGAATCAAAACTCTTCAGTCAAATGTGAGTATGTTTGTTTTTTTTTATTTTGCATCTTCAAAAAAAGGTTTTAGCATTGTTCTGAACTGTTTGCCAACTCGTACACCCATTTTAAATCCATGCATGCCGTATTGTCCCAACCTACTTCCACTTCATACTCATAAATAAACCACTTCATACCCATGTACTTTAGCAAAACCAATGGCAATTTTGATTTTTTTCTTTCCAGCAAAGTGTATTTTTTTTTTATTTTTTTATTTTTTTTTTTATGAATTATTCAGGTAAATAGTCATCTACTATTTTAATTGTGTATGAACTTCTGGAGACTCAGCATGGGCTGTTTTGAGATTCTCACTGTATGATTACTGTGGTTTCACTGTATTACAGCATTAATAAAAAAAAATAACACCCCACACCTAACACTTGCTTGAGCTTCTCTTGGTGCCTACAGCCTGCTGCAGTGAGTCTTTGACATCGCTGTGGAGGAAATTTGGACCACATATCTTTGAAGAATTCTTTTAATACAGATACACACTGAACGGTTTTCAAGTGAAAACAACCTGTGTAACATACAGACATTGACTAGGCTGCCTGCAAACTTTAGAATCTTAGACTGTTCAATAATTTTAATGAACTCCGATCCAAAACTGCACAGCATTCTGGGGGATGTAGGCAGAGGAAAGGCTTTAGCCACTCAACCTCTCAAGGCCAGCTAAGCAAGGTGGGTGCCATCAACTAACATCACTCACTCTTTGGTTACCTAGCAACAACCTGTTGAGTAAGTTGCACAGCAGTAGTTTCAGGTTTTGTCACCGTGCCTCATGTCTGCTTAAAAATAGAAAATGATGTGGAGTGAAGGGAGAAAATGAGTACAACAGCTTGAGAGGAAATTGTGGATAAAACGGGAAAGGTCACGTCACCAGTTTGGCAGTATTTCACATATTTAAAACAAAGAACTCATCAATAATTATCAATATCGACTGATATGAAACGCTTATATCGTGAAACGTTTTTCAGCCATATCGTTCAGCCCGAGCAGAGATTGCTTATTGAAGTCAGCATTTCTTTATAGTATGTGAATACAGAAAATTACTCCAAACTGTCAGTTGACTGTGGAGGTATAAAAGTTTCCCTAGCAGGTAGGAAATAATTCATGATTGGTATGAAATGTCCCTCAACTAATATCTCTGTTTCGAACCACAAAAAACTGGGATTTGAAACAACCTTATCTAGAAAATAGTGAGGGGGAAATATGACCAGCCTCTGTTAGGGCTGTATTACTCTATTCTATTAAGTGTTTTTAAAGATTATTCTATTGTTGTTGTTTTTCCTAAAATTTGAATGTTAAACTTTAAATTGAGATACTTTATGTATAACCCTCCTACTGGCTATCTAGCAGATCTATTTGCAAACCCCTTTAAATAAACCTTCAAGGAGTTATTTTTTTTACATGTTTGCAGAATGCTTGATTGAGTTGTTGCTATTTTTCCAGTTGAATGTCAGGTTTTGGTGCAATATGTTATAAGAATATGATATATCTTGACTTTTCTAGGATGACCTGAATCTCTCATCAGGAAACAACACTGTCTCTATTGCTGCGATTGCAGCTCCATCACGTTCTCCGTCTATGAGATCAATCTCAGGTGAGACTAGCAGCACCAGCACCATCAAGCCCTCTGAGAATCAGAGCTATACTGAGTCTTGCCTTAGAGAACTGTACAAGCAAGTCAACAGCATGCCAGAGTCTGCCAAGAAGAAAAAACTCATCAGACAGGTAACTTGGTGGGACTATTCGTAAAACTCAAAATATACTTCTTTTAATCAATACTTTAGTAAGACGTTGTCTTCTTCATAGTTTGAAAAGCAGCCTGACTCGAACTCCTCTGCAGAGACAAGAACACCATTCATCAGGAGACACTGGCGTTCTCGTTCTGCGGGTGGAATTATCAAGGTTGGCTGATGAGCGTTATTATGTTTTTTCTTTAATTCTTTCATTGATATCTTCGCAAATAACTCATGATTATGTGAAGGACATAAAAAGACTCTTCTACAAAATGCACAGAAATTTTATTTTAACAGTTTAACGTTCTGTCATATTTATGATTTCCATACGTTTTCACTTATATCAGAGGAAGGCACTGGGAGGCCATACATCTACAGAGAAAGAAAATGGCAAACCGCAGAGTGTTCCTCCCAGCTCATGATGATGCGTAGATTAAGAGAAAACACCCACAGGGAGAAAGTGAGTATCGCAACAGTCAGCCACAAAGTTGATGTCTTTTATTGAAAAATCTCAGAATTATCACTTACCCACTTAAAAAAAAAAAGAACTCAGTGCTCTTGTCCTGTGGATACATCAGGTAACACTTATCAAAACCAAAAGTTGAAAACGTTTGTGAAATATTGACGCTCCAGATAAAATTTCACTTTGGCCTCTAGGGAAAATATCCCCAGAGGCCAAAGTGGTGGTGGAAAAGCACCTGACTATACAGAGTGCCTTGCAAAATTATTCAGATCTCTTGAACGTTAAACATTTCTTCATGTTACAGCAACAAAGCTTGATGTATTTTATCAAGATTTTATGAAACAGGGTAACAAAAAGAGGTGAATAGTTGGCAAGTAAAAGAAAAGGGATTACATGGGATTAATCTTTTTGTACAAACAAATTCTGAAAAGTGCGGTGACTGCTCAGCTGCCCCGAGTCAATACTTTGTAGAATCATCTTTCGCTGCAGATGTTTTGGAGTATGTCTCTACCAGATTTGAACACTTGTGCCTCATTTCCACTGAGTGGTATGGCACAGGTCCATGCAGTTTGGTATGCTATTTTTTATTTTTATTTTTTTGATCCAGCCTATTCATGAGACTGTTTCCACTGCTGTTTGGACTCTCAATGGGCAGGTGGGTTGAAATCCAAGTGCCTAACATGGCGTCATGCTAATGAGACAACAGACGTGATGCACTTGTCTGTCTCTTGCTTGTCACAAGCAGTGGTGGTTTTTTTTTCTCCTATTCAATGGACTATGTTGTGTGACGCCAGTAGCTCTACCCTAACTGCACTGTACCATTGTTCTGTGGACCTACAACTGAAGGGGGCCTAGAAATGATGTAGTACGGGGCGGTTGTATGGGCGGCTTTTGCAATAGAAACAGACAAAATAGCACTCTGAACTGCACCGACCCATGCCGTACCACATGAAAGTGAATTTTTTTTTTTTTTGGCAAATTTTTATTTGGAAAATTGCTCATCCTCTGTCGGCTGGAGTACGTCTGTGAATGTCAGTTTTCAAGTCTCAGCACAGACCCTCCAGTATGATTTTAGGTGTCTCACTTTGGACCATTCTAAAACACGAATATCTTCTATTATGTGTCATTACTCTATTGCAGCCGTGTGCATCTTTAGTGTCGTCCGCCACAAGGCGAACCTCCTCCCAAGTTTCAAATCACAGTCTAATAGGTTTACCCATTTTTCATCTCCATTCATCTTCTCATCATCTTTTCCCTGTCTCTGCTAAGGAAAAGCCCTAACCCTATCCCACAGCATGATGCTGCCACCACCAGATTTCATTGTGGGCATGATGAGTTCAGGGTGATGCGCAGTGTTGTTTTTTTTTTTTTTTTTTTTTACTAAACACAGCCTTTTACTTGTAGGCCAAAAATCTTCAACAGGACTTTCTTTCAACAATGCCTTTCTTCTTGTCAACAGTTTTACCACCTCAGCTGTGGATCTCCACAGGTTAATGAGATGTTCAAAGTTTGAGAGACTGTTTTATAACCCAACCCTGCTTTAAACGTCTGACCTGTCCGATGCGTTCTTTGCCCTTTGTGATGCCGTTTGTTCTTTAAGGTTCTCTAACAATGCGCTTATGCTGAGATTAAACACTGGAGGACACTTTGTTTTTACTGTTTGATTTTATTTAGGGGTCTCAGCGTAAAGGGGCTGAATATAACTGTGCTACTTTTTATTTGTAGAAAATTTTTAAAACCATGTATCACATTGGTGAGTACTCATCAAAGCGGGTACATTGTGGATAAAATTCCACATGGATGTAGATGTGGTGAAATATTTTAGTTGTAATTATTTCAGTTAAACTAAAACATTTTACATAATCACTGAAATTATGTTAAAGCATTTGTCCTGTTTTAAACTCTCATCAGCAACTTGTCATTCTGCCTGACTAAATGTAACAATCATAGTTGCTTTCAGCTAAAGATTTGAAAACTAATTAACCTGTTTTCATCCTCTCTGCCAGAATGAATTGCTATTAAAGGATTGTGCTTCCCAAGACCTTGGAAACATCAGTTTGTTCATCTGGAGTCTTAATGAAGCTGAGCCATTTTATGTGCTGTACAGTTCACATGAGATGCTGTGTTTAACTGTCTTATTACTATCCTTTTTTTTTTTTACTTAAGTGTGAACTTTAGTGGTTTATAAAAACACAAAGAATATCTTTGCAGCTTGCTAATTTAACAAAACAGTTACAAAACAACAGTGAGGATTCTGATGTTGTGCATTTCAGGTCAGTCAAGTTTAAAGTTTTTAAGCTTCAGTAAATTTTGTGACATTTTGCATAATTTTATTGAATTTCATTTTATACATTTTTATATTTTACTGTTGTTTATGTTACAAGACCTTCACTGTTCTGCCTCAAATGTCTTAAGAAACTGTGATGTGCAGATTTTCTGTTTGTAATGTAAATGTTGTCGGACCAAAGCTCTCAATTCAAAGATGTGCCTTAAACTAAACATGTCTTAAGTTGTTGTTATGATTAGCTCATATGCAACTGTTTTTCCCCTGACAAACGTTTAAAATTTTGGGAGGATTATTTTAAATTTGTTTGAAATAAGGGTATCTATAACTAGAAAATGAATACTTGTGATGGGGAGATTAAAAGAAGGGCAACAGAAAATTTTTTTGTGTGTGTTCCTCTAACAAACTTATGTGAGCAGTGATTTTTTTTAATTTTTTATGCTACTGATATTTTAAGCTGGCATGTCTTTTAGTTCCTATTCTTAACCTTTTCCTTAAGCAATGCCGTATTTCTATACACAATTGCATACAGTTTTAGATCTTGAAGTGGTGTGTTTACTGTTTTTTTTTTTTGTTTGTTTGTTTTGTTTTGTTTTTTTTTATGTATAATTTTGCAATTTCATCATTTTATTATTCTAAGGGTTGATTCAAGGGACATGAAGCAAAATCTGTTGTATTCTTTTTCTGTCCACTGTCATATTTTTTAATTCAGGTGTTTGCTGAAAGAGCTGTTATCACTTTTAAATGTACCGTGTTTTCTTACTAAGTAATACTCACTTTAGTAAGCTGTTACCCTTTAACTATAATGTGATTCTTGGTCATGTGAGTAAATTGATGATACTGGGGCTTCTGTAGAGCTATGCAACTTACTGTAATACTTGTTTTCCTTTAGTTTCTTTTTTATTTAAAAAAAAAATTATAGTACATTTTGTACATGTCTGTTTTTTACTTTGAAAGTAAATTATTTTTTGTGTGTGTGCAATTGTGTGAAGTCATGTCCTGCACTTTTTTTTGCAACCACAAGGTGATGCTGTTTAGTTGCAAATGGTTGTGAGGTAGGGACCTTTCTGCACAACATGTTGCCTTTGGAGATGATTGCATTGGCTTTCCTGCTTATTGTTATCCACCTATGACCCAATATATTGTTGCAAACTATAAGCTGGTTGTAAAGATTAGTTGCTTATAAATGGATCATAAATTTAATGTTGATTACGGCAAAATTACCAATGGTAACAAAGAAAAATTGACTAATTCTTTAAGAAAAGCATTAAAGGATTTTGTGCCTGGGATGGGGGGGGACTTTCCAAGTTTGTCCTTTTTTTTTTTTTTTTTTTTTTTAAGTTCTTCACATAAGCAGCAGTCAGCTTCAGTAATGCAAAGCATGGTTTTTACAGCTAGAGCGTCATATTTCTTATGTTGTGTTCAAAATGGACTGATGTCTGTGAGCTGAGTTCAACATGCTCCAATAAACCACATAAACTGTGTTCTTGATTTTGTTTATTTATTTGCCTGAATTTTCCAAATCTCTCCATAATATAAAATGTATCATAAGGGATGTTGATAGGAAATCACTCATAAACTCTAATCAGATCAGATGTTTGCTGTGAAATATTGCAGACATAAACTCTCCCTTCTGTTTTTCACGTCATAATAAAGCACAGTGGAAAAGAAGGGATTCATTCAGCCATGGAACAGCAGCTTCCTTTGTCCTGATGAACTTTTCCCATTTTGTTGATATGACTTGTTAGAAAGTGGCTTAGCCCCCTTTGCTTATATAAAAATTTGAATCGGCGGAATGAAAATCAGTTGAAACTTGTCCTTTCAGTCCCCTTTGTTTGAGGTCTCGTGTTTTGCAAACATCTCCTCTGCCAGACAGTTGTAATTGCTGCCATGTCGTCCCCCTACATTAAGAGCTGAGTAGTCATTCTTGTGTACGTTCGTATCAACTCTGTGAGAGCAGAGGGATGTTACTACCCCCCATTACCACTAAACACCACTGTCTCCTCTTTAATTAGCCATTCATAAAGGGAAGATCTACACTGAAGTGACATTTTTACAAGGATAAAAGGAGCTTTTTTCCTCCAATGTGAATTCTTTATATAAATATGCACACCACTGGTCAGATATAACAAAAATACATAAGATGGTTGGAGTGTCTAGTGAGCACCTTGCTAAACTTTATACATTCATTTTGATTACATAAGAAGTTCTTAAACAGTCATTCTTGAGTTCAGTTAAATTACATGCTAAATGGTACTAAACAGCTTTCATGGTTGTCATTCCATTGTGGGGTGATTCATTGCATGCAAACTATTTTTCGAGCCCAGTTCAGAGGTTTTTCCCTGAAAATTCTCACAATATGTTCCCCATTTTATGTGCTACCATTTATTTTTACCATTTATTTTACACTGTGGATAACCATGAACAAAATACTCTGAATCCTTGAAGTCCAGTTTTGGAAGCTCATCCAGAGTACCAATTTTCACTTTCATGAAGTGCAAATTTGTGCTTGTAAAAAGTTTTTCTGAAAGGTATAGTTACACTCGCAACAGCAGACAGGCTCGAATATATATGCTCATTTCACTAAATATCAGACTTTGCCGATATTAAGACCTCCTTTTGGGGAAATACAATCCTGCAAATGCTGCTTATTGTTCATTTTTTCTCTTCTCACCAGAGCTCTGTGCAGCTCTTGGTTTTTGAGCCCACTTTTGGGAATGCATAGTTCTGGCACAGACTAGGATTGTGTTCCAGTTGCATTAATACATCTAAAAAACAGCAGGTATGAGTATGCTGGAGCTGGTTGACTTTTTATTTGCATGTTTAAACTATTCTGTATGATTATAAAGTGCTTTAAATTGAATATTGACTTTTTATGGTTGAGTGATTGTTTTTTTCCTTCAAACACCGCAGTAGCCTCTGTTTGTGCTGTTGCACTTGATGTACAAGTAAAGACCTATACAGGGCCTTGCAAAAGTATTCACACCCATTTTAAACTAGCTCAATCTCAGTCAGATTAGATGGAGAGCATTCATGAACATCAATTTACAAGTTTTGCCACAATTCTCAATTGTATTTAGGTCTGAACTTTGACTGGACCATTATAGCACCTGAATATGCTTTTGGGTCTCCAACTCCGGTCCTTGAAAGAGTCACCATTCTACAACCTTTATGTGCCTCCTTGCTCCAACACACCTGAATCAAATAGCTGAACTACCTTCTCAGCACGTCAAGTTCTGCTGAGGCCTGTTGGAAGAGGAATACATTTAAAAGTTGCAGCAGAGTAGCTCTCGAGGACTGGAGTTGGAGACCTCTGATCTGAACCATTCCGGTGTAGATTTGGATCCATGTGGTCATTCTGCTATAAAGAGTCTCAAGCCCTTTGCAGCCTCTAATATTTCCTCCCAGGATTGCCCTGTATTTAGTTTGACACATCTTCCCATTATCTCCAGCCTGCTTTCATGTCCCTGCTGAAAAAAAAAAAATAATTCCCACAGCATGATACTGCCACCACCATGTTTTACCATTTTGTTTTATAACCTGCTTTTAGTTTCTCTACATTTTTAACTCTGACCTGCTGTGTTCTTTGGTCTTCACGATGCTTTTTGTTCACTGATGTTCTCTCAAAAACCTCTGAGGCCTTCACAGACGAATTGTATTTACTCACTGATGGGCTCTATTTAATTTATTAACTGGGTGTCTTTTGTAGGCAGTTCCTTGCACTGGATTCTAATTAGGAGCATCAGGGCAAAGGGGTCTGAATATAAATGCAGAGAGGACTTTTGATATTTTTAATATTAAGAAAATGTAGAAAACCACATATGATTTTGCTTCCATCTAAAATCCTGGTAAAGAATACTGATGTCTGCGGTTGGAGTGTGGCAAAATGTGCGAAAGTAAAATTACTTTTCAAAGATACTGTACTTGTTGATTATTTATTCTGTCTTTTTTCACCACTCCGGACTGAGGTGTTGATTCTTCTCATCCCCTGTGAATTCTCACATGCAGCCTCTCCCTCCAGGCAGAGGCTTTGTAGTGTCATGCAGGTTAGGACTCTCTGTCTGCCTCTCTCTGTGGGGTTCGCCTGGAGGCAAACCTGAGAGACAAGAATGAGTCGGGTAAGTGTGTAAGAAGCAGCTGAAAAGAGGAAGATAGTTGGAGTAGATTTGTATTGTGAAGAGAGTCAAGGGAATGAAAGAGGGATCTTAGGAATGAGTGTGAGTTCAGGCAGGGTTGCGTTGGACGGGGTGTTGTATGAGGAGGGAGAGGAGTGAGGGTGAACAGGAGGGGTAGGGGTGGAGTCGGGGGCTCTGCTATTTGTAGATCCTTGTGATGGATGACTGGTGTGTGTGTGTGTGTGTGTGTGTGTGTGTGTGTGTGTGTGTGTGTTTGTGTGTGTGTGTGTAAAAGAGAGAGAGAAAGAGAGAGAGAGACTGGCTCTTTTCCTTTCTGCTCTTTCCCTATTCCCTCTCTCTTCAGGCAAGCGGAGCAGAGCAGGACTAAGTAAGAGGAGGACAGACGTATGCAGACCAGAGCACACCAACTCCACAAAGACGAAACAGGAGAGGAGTTTGCAAGAAGAAAAGAAATAATAATAAAAAAAAAAAAACATCTATTTTTTACATGGGCAAACTATAGTGGATACTAAAGCTGCATCACCAGAACTGTAGGATTTGTGTGGAAGATTTTTTGTTTTCTATTCATATTCTCCTGTTAAATAAAATAATTTCAGCAGACTTGTAAGGTGTGGCAGGACTTGTGGAAGCGAAAGGAGGGAGAAAATCAAGAAAGGTGGACAGAAACAAGTAAGAAAAAAGAAGAGGCTTTGAACATGCCTGTTGAAGGTAACGGTTTTGAATCAAGCATGGGTAGCCTGCCCAGGCAGTGGATGTGGCTGCTGATGCTCTCTGCCCTGATGATGGGTAATACCAGCGCTTGCCCGGCACTTTGTACCTGCAGCGGCACCACAGTGGACTGCCATGGACTGGGTCTCAAAACTATGCCAAGGAGTATCCCCCGCAACACTGAGAGATTGTGAGTGCCATCTTTACTTCCTTCTCTCATTAACTGTGTATCTATGGCAGAGAAACCATCAGCCTGTATATTATCTTCCCATTGTTTCCGCTATGGCTGTGTTATTGTAGTGCACATGGGTTTCTTTAGATGGAAACAGAACAATAGCCTTGCCTGTGTACGCTGTGTGTGAGTGCATGTGTGAATGTGCCAATCAGGCAGCCAGTCAGTCACTGGCATTCCAGTCAGGTATAAATAGACATCAGAGTCTGGAAAAAGCAGGAGCAGATGTGTTCCTTTCTTGTTCATTTATTACATTTTTTTGCATGTCTGTTATTTAGTTATCTGTTTGTCGAAACTTGTTTCATCTAGTGTTATTTGTATCTCTATGGCAATTAAGAAAAAAAATCAGTCTTAATTTTTCCTCCACTTTTTAATTGCTTTCTGTGTCAATTTTAACGACTTAAGTTTGTTGAAAGGTTCTGTATTATTTAAAGAAATGTCTCACTTTACTGGCTTTACTCCCTCTTTCTTTATCTACCTTTCTTGTCTTTTCACTTTTCTCCACTTGTGCGCTGTCCACTCCTTCTCTCGCTCTCTGCCCCTGTCATGCATCTGAACACTCACTCCCCTAATTGTTAAATCATGCAGAAAATTAAGCAAATCTGCTGCTTAAGTGAGTCCTGCACGAGGATCACCAAAGTTGTCTTGTAAAGACGTTCATCGGACGCCAGCCCTGCTGAGGGGTGTTTCTCCATCTTCTCTGACATTCTTCTGAAATATTCATCTGCAAAATCAGAGGGAGCACAAAGTGGGTTGGGAAATAGATTGTTCTGTTTCAGCTTTAAGAATATCAGCTGTGAATAAAATATGTGGTGGGAACAGAGCAGAGAAAGCCTGTATCAGAGGCATCAGTGATGGCATGGCATGGTGGGAGCTGGCTGCATATTTCATGCTTTCCACATTTTATTTCCAAGAACACTTTTTTTTTTTTTTTTTTTTTTTTTTTTTAACCAGGGTTGCATACATGCACACATTGGTTTAATAGTGAACCAGAGAGGAAGCATGTTCATTTTGTGACTTCCTTTCAGACAAATGTCCATTCACACTGGAAGTATTCCCAGTGCTTTCACTCAAAGAGCATTTCTATGTTAAAAGTTGCTTGTGCATTTGCAGGTCATGTAGAGCATCTTTTTTGAATCATGTTTGACACTCAGGATGTTGCATTTTAAACATGTTCTGCCTAACATTTATCTAATATGTTCCTGGGTCACTGCCTTTCTTTTTTTTCATGGGTGGATTTTCTTCATGTAGATGGTTGCTGGTGTCTGCTGAGAAGTTCTGTTTAATAATAGAAACTGGTCTCTGTGCGAGCTTTTGTAAAAGGTGATTAATCAAGAGGAGTGAGCAAATCAACATAGCTTGGTTGGCCACACATGATGGTCCCATGTGCAGTTCTAGATTTATGGGTGTTTTTTTTTTTTTTTTTCTCGAAAATGTGTGATTAGGTGAGCAACAATTTGTAACCAACACCGCGGTCAAAGGTGAGCATTATGGTGACTTGCAAAACTTTCACGTCACTTGAGCTTTTTCACATTTTTGCCAGATAATTGCTGTAATAGATCAACACAGTTGATGAAGGAAAATGTGGCATCCATTTGATTCAAGCCCTGTTTACACAGATGTACCTAAATAAAATTCAGTCTGACCAATTACCTTTAGGAGTCATATAGTTAGTGGAAACAGTCCAGTTGTATGTAATTTAACCTTGGTAAAAAGTTATTTTTCTGCAAAGGTCTCAGATGTTTGTTGAACATTAGTGAACAAACAGCATCAAGAAGACCAAGGAGCACAGCAGACAGGTCAGGGAGAAAGTTGTGGGGGAAACATAAAGTGAGGTTAAGTTTAAATCAATATCTCAAGTTTTGAGCATCTCATGAAGCGATGTTCGGTCCTTTATCTGAAAATTGGAAAGAGTTTTGCTGTCTGCCTTTAATCACAGTCTGGGGAGGGAGAAGACTGATCAGAGAGGGCAGCCAAGAGGCCCATAGTAACTCTGGAGGAGCTGCAGAGATGCTTTCCTTCAGTAGGAAAAAGGAAAACTGATTAGAGTTGGTGAGAAGATAGATGGACAAATACAGGGCTATCCTGGAGTAAAACCTGCTAGATGCTGCAAAAAGCTTTAGACTGGGATAGAGGTTCACCTCCTGGCAGAAAACAAAAAGCGCACTTCAAATGTTTTGAAAACCATTAATTAATTTTTCCACCACTTTACATCTATACTCTACTTTGTGTTTGTATACCAAATAAAATTCTTATAATCACAATGACATTTGCAAATTTAATCTCACAAAACAATAAAAAATTCAAAGGTTGTGAATATATTTGCAGGGTACTATGAAGTAGGAGTAATAAAAAAAAAGTCTTTAATAAGAAATAAATGTTTTTGGAAACACAGTAAACACACAAAGCTCAAAATACAAAAAAGTAGCTGGGTTTATTAGGCTGCCCTCTTCCTGAATATGTGTGTGAATAAACATGGTGTTTTGTTTTAAAGAGGTATAACAGGTTTTTTTTTTTTTTTTTTTGAAAAGTGTATGTCCCTCCGGGGTTCACTGTGTGTATGGAGGCTGTTGAGACAGACAGCAAAATCCCATTTACACTTGTCAGTGTGGGTTTGGATCAGGTCTGACCCCTGTGCTCCTCAGACCAGAGCCTGTAATGAAACTGTGAGCTCCATGTGTTAAAATCACTCTCTGCTTAATATGGGCCAATGGCCCCTTTGTCCCTTCTGCCTCCGTTTTGCATCATTTTGCCCATTTATCTTGCCTTTCTCTTCATCTTTTGCAATTACCCTTTTAAATAATCGATTCTGACAAATATCACATTAATTTGATAATCACACTGAAATATGACTCAAACAAAGGAAAATCTGTAATGCTGATTAAAGTGACTCGCTCTCAGCTCTTTGTTCGACAGATATCAAATTAACAGTCCAGCTGCTCATCTTAAATGTTTGTCTCATCTGTTAATGAGTTGATGTGGAGAACAAGATGAGTTGTGCATTTTAGTGAAAGTAGATGCTTTCATGTAATTGTGGAACACAACATTATTATGAGGCAGAAAATACCTTGTACTGAGATCAGAGGGTGTCTTGGAGCTCTTCCAGAATAGAGGAGATGGAGGCTGTGCACCATATGCATGTATTCACTTTTGTTTATTCATAAACTTGAGCATGTGCCTCCATATGTTTTATATGCCTGCGTGCCGCGAATCAGTAATACTAGATGATAACACATGGGGGTTATTGCTGGTTGAGGGGCTCAATGGCTTTGCTAGCTTTAAAGGTTTGAAGGTGGGAGGTGGGAGTGCTTGTGCCAGGTTTTGCCTGCAGCATTTTTGGCAAAAGCACATAGCCGATACAACTGAGAGCTCACCGGACCTCTGATCCATAATTTATTGTGACGTGGCTGAACACAACCTTCCCACTATACCTGCCAGCTCTGGCTATGGTGAAAAGAAAAGAAATGAGGTGAGACTAAGAATAAAGGAGGTAATCACTGATGAAAGGAGCACTAAACAGAGGAGTAGTAAGTGCTATAGCTCACCCACAAAGCTCATAAATGAATAAAAAGGATTATGGTATTTATTATGGAGGGCAAGAAGGGTCCTACCCCTGGGAGAACTGACGTTAATTCAGGCCCAGTTTCACAGCCTAATTTATCCATTCTCATTGCTGACAATCCAGCGAGGAGGAAGAATGCCTGGAATGAAAATCGTACAGAGAATGCTTATGCACAGTGGATCATTGTGAAATTACAGGCCTGGGACTGAATCAGTTCAATTTACTTGCTTTCCAGCACAGCTGTGAACTCCTCTGTTCAATTCTGAGGTGGCCGCTCTCTCTCCCTCTATTTCCCCAACTTCTGTCATAAATGGCTTTTTTAAGCTTTACTTTTTCTTCTGCTTGTGAAAATACGGTGTCAATATTCAGGTAGCATTTCCAGGTCACGGTTCATCCTCTGTGACTCTGCTGTTTTTATTTTCCATTTGACCTAAGCACTTAGTCACCTTTTTACACTTAACATTACATGTACAGCCGGAGTGTTGCTTGTCTAAGCAGAGCGATGGCTGACCGCTAAGCATCAAAGCCAGCTGGTGTGTGTCCACACACACCCTCTGGCCTGCTTTCCAGATGAGTACAGTTTCTTTATGGATATGTTTGATGACACCCAAGAGACTTGAGAAATGACCTTATCAACAGAGTGTGCAAGTGTTGCCAAAAATCACCTTTCAAGTCCAGTGTATATATTTTTTATAAAAATCTGCTTGACTGGTATGCATATATACAGAATGATGTATGTACTTGTGCACATTGGGGAGCACATGTGTGATTGCTTCGCTTTGCCTGAGAGTGTCTCCATTTCAGCAGACTATAAAAAAAAGGGAATTTTTAAGAATCCACCTAGATTGCTTTATATTTTTCTCAGGAGACTCACTTTGCTTGAAATCCTACTGGCTCGATGGCAGTAAGCTCAAGAGTGAAAGAGATGGTGGGAATCTATGTGTGTTAAAGTATGCATCAGTGAACACTCAGATGAAACGAGTGGATAGATATGTCGTTATAATCTACATGTCACACTTGTCAAGTCACTTGAGGCAAGTTTATTTATTTTTGGCAGCATTCCAGATGAATTTGGTCTGTTTACTATGCATTACTATAAATTAGAATTATGATGTGAGTAAGAGTAAAGAAAAGAGTAAAGTAAAGTAAAGTAAGTAAGTAAAGTAAAGAGTAACCTTTACATTATAAATTAGTAAGAAAATGCACACAGCTTTGAAATACCAAGTCTGAATATTTCCCACAAACTTGAAAAAAACCCTAATATATATATATATATATATATATATATATATATATATATATATATATATATATATATATATATATAAAAACAGTTAGTGAGGCAGGAGACTATCCCAGAGTGGTGCTTCAAGCCAGAACCATTTTAAAACACATTTAAACCTTTGTGTCACAGTGCACCAGGTACCAGTTTCCAACACACAGATCTTCACAGTCAAACACAAAATTGACACTGTAAAAAGTATTTTTCAAAACAATTTCTTTACAATTGTTACCATTTTGTGCTGTATAATTATACTAGAGATACATCAATAAAAAAATTTTTGTGAATGATATGAGATTTCCAGTCTACTATATTTGCAATGGCTTCAGCATCTTGCATTAGCTATGAATGTGGCTTGTGTGGCTGATAGTACTAAAACAGTAGTCTTCATGTGTATTTTCTAGAGAATATAGATCCATATCTTAACTCTGAGAGTTGCCAACATTTCCAAATCCAGCATGCTCCCTGACAGTCAGGGTTTGAAAACTGAGAAGGACAAAGCAGAGTATGACTTACTAATTCCCTAGAGCCTTTCTGTTTTCTGCCAAATGTCTTGCTCTCTCTCATTCTCAGCCAAGATGAGCCATTAACTTCTCTGCATTTTGTCAAAAAAAAAAAAAAAAATTAGTCCTTTAAATAGCTAACATTTATTATCCGTCCTGCAGTAACAGCTTCTACTATGAAGTGTGCTGGTCTCAGTACAACTTAGTAATGCTTAGTATGGTGTGTTTACTGATTAGCAAGAAAACCACAAGCTTTTAGCTTGGCTCTTCCTAACCAGGACAACTGCTGATTATGACCCCACACTGTTCAAAATATCAGAAATATCCTTTTAACCAACTATGATGACCATCCACAGGTGTTTGAATAACAGTCAAGAAATTGTCTTTGTTTTCTGTTATTTGAATAAACTTATTCTATTCTGGATCTCATCTCCCAGTAGCTGAGCTGTTCTCTGTGCAGAGCAGGTGGAATGCTGCTATCAGTGGGCTCTGTGGGGGGTGAGACCCATACGCTCTCTATTCAAAGGGACCACGAGAAATACTCTGGCTCAGACCCAGCATAAATCAAATTACCAGTTGTCAATGAACATTTGTGAGGCAAACGTTTTCTCAGTTCTATGTTTGCTTTATATGAAATGTAACAGATGTGGCAGAGCACAGATGTTTTATCCACATGATCCCCTTTCGCAGTCAAAGTGCACATTCATGTAGCCTAAATGCCTTCATACAGAATAAAAAGCCACAACAGAACCTCAAAGTCTGTGGCTGAACAAACTACAGATACACCCTAAATCATGAAAGAACCTTCAGTCCTGGCCTCTGCTACAGTTTCTTGTATGTGTGTGTTCTTCTTTCCCCCCCTTGTAGCACCACCACATATGGGAACAGATGTTTAATTGATTCCCTTTAACCTAAAAGAGTTTGATCAGTGTTACTCTGTTACTTTCATCTTTTGCCCTTTACCTTGAATCAGTTATTTCTGCCATTCCAATGTCTTGTTGATTTTTTTGCACCATGAATTTTTATATTTCCTATACAGCCATGTACTTTTACCATTCGGTGTTTATACAGGGAGAAAGTCTCTACAGCATGGAGAAGACCCCACAGTGGTTGGAGCTGTGAGAAAGAACAGTGTGTGTGTCATTCTGTAGGCTCTGTCTGTGAGCGATCTACTTGATGTTTAACTTTCCTATCAGTAATCTCGCTCCTGAGGCCTGACTGAGCAGAATGAAAACTGTAAATAGCCCTTGAGGAGCCCAGGAGTGAGGAAAACACACTCAGACAGTCACTGCACACACAAGTGCACTTATATAATTATCGACACACACACACACACACCGACACACAGTAAAAATGTACAGTTGACGGCATTAACTACTTGTCTGAAAACCACATGTCAATTGAGAGAGATGTTTTTTGCTCAAGCTGAGCAGAAATCTGACCTCTTTGTATGGATAGAAGTGTTCCAGTAAGGTAAAACACTATGGTTACTGTGTTTCTTTCTTTCTCTTTCTTCCTTCCCTTCTTTCTTTCTTTCTTTCTTTCTTTCTTTCTTTCTTTCTTTCTTTCTTTCTTTCTTTCTTCCTTTCACATAAAGTTATAACCACACACTTAACTGAATTTCCTTGAGATTTTATGTGATAGACCAAAAGAAAGTAGTGCATAGCTGTGAAGTGGAAAGAAAAAGATATATGATTTACAAAATGCTTTTCAAATAAAAATCTGACTTGTGTGCCCTGCTTTTCTAACATTCCCCTTTTTACTCCGATAGCACAATCCAGTGCAAACAACTGGAAATGTAGAAACTTAAATTTTGCAAAGCATAGACAACTTAAATATTTGTCTATGCTTTGCAATTAGTTCAGGCTCAATTCTCAGTTGGATTTATGTCTAAACTTTGACTGGGACATTCTAACTCATTAGTATGTTTTGTTAAACTGTTCTATCATAGCTCTCTCTGTACCTTTTAGATCATTTTCCTGCAGGAATGTGAACCTCTGCCCTACTTTTAAATGTTTTATAGTACCTAACTCTTCTTCTGCCCGGATTGTCCTGTATTTAGTTCCATTTATCTTCCCAACAACTCTGACAAGCTTCACTGCCCCTGCTGAAGAAAAGCATCCCCACAGCATGATTCTGCCAGTACCATGTCTTACAGTAGGAGTGTTGTGCTCATGGTGATTTGTTGTGTTTTGCATATGTGTCAAAAATTCAATTTTTGTGGTATCTGACCAGAGCATTTTCTTTCACACATTTGCTGTGTCCCCTACATGGCTTATGGCAATCTATAAATGGGACATTTTATGACACTTTCTAAAAAAACAAACAAACAAAAAACTTTCTTTTTGCAGCTTTTCCATAAAGCCCAGATTTGTGGAGTGCATAACTAATGGGTGTCCTATCATCAGATTGTCCCACCCAAGGTGCTGATCTCTTAAACTCCTCCAGAGTTACTGCGGGCCTCTTGGCCGCTTCTCTAATTAATGCTTTCCTCACCCAGTCTGTCAGTTTAGATGGATGACCGTGTCTTGGTAGATATGAAGTTGTGCCGTATTCTTTTTATTTTCCACTGATAGATTGAACATCTTATGAGATGGTGTAAGGTCTTGGTATTGTTTTGTAACCTAACCCTGCTTCAAACTTTTCCACAACTTTATTCCTGACCTGTCATCCTTTGTCTTTGTGTTGCTGCTTGCTCACTAATATTCTCTAAACTCTGAAGTCTTCACAGAACAGCTATATTTATTCTGAGATTGTATACACAAAACTGGGCTCTTGTTACTAATCAGATGACTTCTAATGGTAACTGGATTCAGTGTACTAGATTATATTATGGGGTATCAGAGTAAATGAGGCTAAATACAAAGGCACGCCACACGTTTTGGATTTTTATTTGTGAATAAGTTTGAAAATCATGAGTCTTTTTCTTTCCACTTCACAGTTATGCACTTTTATATGTGGGTATATGATATAAAATCTTAATAAAATTTCCCCAAGTGTGCGGTCACAATGTAGAAACAATGTGAAAAAGTTTAAGGGGTGTGAATATTTTTACAAAGCACTGTATTGACGATATCAGATAGAGCTGACTGATTCCAAAGCATGTCTGCTCAACTGGTATGTAGGCCATGGTCTCCACCAGCTCCTGAGAGACTCTATCCCTTCGCTGACATTTCCCAGACAGTCTGTCAGCTTCAACTCTCCCTGGTTACTCGCAACACTCTACCACACTGCTACACACCGTCACTTTCAGACAGCTAACAATCCTGTTAGAGTTGCTCTGTCTTCTTTCCGTTTCTCTGTGACTATATCGCTTCCCTGCTCTCTGCCCACCTGTGTGTTTCATGGCTGTCACCTCCATATGCTGTCCAATCTGCAGGAGAAATGTTTTGCTTGTTTGCAGCTTCTCCGCCTGTTCATTGATCAGGGGAGCATGGTCACCGGTGTGCTGCTCAAACAGCGATATCAGTCTATAGCTGTGATTAATGGGCATCCGTGTTTTAGGTTGCACAGCCTTGGGGTCCTCGTTATCAGATTGTTTCCACAGCATGGAGTTTGGAAAGCACCATGCCACCATTCCTCAATCAGTGGGTTTCTGTATATCCTGCTAAGCTAAAGCTGTTCAGGACAAATGGTCTTGTGGTGTTCACAGCAGAGTGACAGCTTAGAAGAATCTAAGCACCTGAATGTAACAGATTTAATATAAACAAAGGATGGGGCAGAAAACCATGATCAAAATCTTCCCTTGTTAGCCTTGTTTAAATTCTGAAATAACTTTGATGTGAAAGACCGAGAATGTTTTAAGGGCATGTTTTGAGGCTGAAAACAAAAAACGGTTTAAGAAACCCACCTTTGTGAAATCACAGAAAAAGAATGTGATCTTTTATTGGTGACCAACAAATGGAACAGTGGTGCTGATTTTTCTGAAGGCTAAAAAGGTCTTTCTCCTTTTAGACACATCCACAAGAGTGCATCCAATTAATTCTGATGAAATAACCTATCAGAAGTTTACAAAGCCATGACATCCTCATCTGGGCGTTCTCACATTGTTTAAAGGCATTCTTATCTTAATGTATATAAACTTGTGAATTTGAAAGAGGTAATAAAAATTTTACTATTTTTATTTCAACATTTATTAAATAGAAATAGTTTTGTCATTCTGACTAACCAGAAACAGGAAGCTTAATCTGATTAATGTCAGAAAGTGAGAAAATAAAGGTAATGTGTCTTTTTCTTCATTGTATGTAAATGTGTGGTTTCATCTGTACAACTTGTGCATCATAAATACCAAACATTCTTAGTACCACTAAAGGCTGCCTCAGTACCAGCAGTGTTACTTGTATTACAGATGGATGATAATAGCTTTTGGCTATCTTTTGCATAGTCTCACACAACAGATATAATAAAATTCAGTTTATACATGTAGTGCCAATTAGGAAAAGGAGAACATAAAAAAAAGAAAAAGCTCAAAAAAGCTCAGAAATAAACATAAGTAATGATAAATGCTTGGTAATTCATTCCAGTTTTTATTTTTTTTACTTAATGATGTTGAATGCACCACAGTGTTTCAACAAAGGACTGTCCTTATTGCCCTCATTTGGATGCCTTTCACTGCGTCAGTCATTACAATGCATTGCTCTTGTTCTATGTGAGAGAAATACATTTTCCAATGGATTTCATCAGAACATTTAAAAAAACATTGCTGTAGTAGTGTTTTCAAGGCTTTAATGATGTGGATCTTAATTAGTCTGCTAATTAAGTGTGTGCTAAGTATCAGTAATTGAACACAACTTTGCGCTGAGTTAAAACAACTGGATAAGAAGCTGAGGTGTACTCAGAGACCCCATAAATCAGGCCTTGTGTATTTTTCAGTTGGTGTGTTTATGTATTCCTTTCTAAAAGTATAGCACATTTGCTTATTCTAGCCTATAGTAAACCTCTGTTTGCTTGTACCTTCTTTACACTAGTCTTTCATTCTGTGTAGCACAGCTCAATTTGAAACAGGTCCAAAACCAAGCTCTGCACAGGACTCCCAGCAGCTGGCACAAATAAACCTAATGAGTTTTTCAGTACTGTAGCAGCGCTCAGAGCCCCCTTTGAATTATAGAGATCTATAGTTGTGGAGCAAAGCTGCCCTGTGTCCACCCGAGGGAAGTTGCACCAGGATATATTCACCAGCATCAATCCGCTTGGCGTGGAAGATGAAGAGGGATTAGGATAGTGATGTCATAAATCCAATTTCTTCCCAGGAAGTGTGTCAGCAGTGGGAATTCTTTCTGCCAGAGGTTTCCAGAGGATGGAATGGATTTGAGAGAACTAGTTGAAGGTGGAAATCCTTTGCTGTAGGAATTTGGAATGATAGCTAATAATTTTCAGGCTTTAAAGTAATACGATGGTACTTTAATGCAAAAATCTGTCCAGAGGTACTGTAAAAAAACATGTGTCTACGCAATAAGTTGACATGCCTTTACTGTGATGCCAAAACTTATTGCTTGGCTCCCTTTGATTTGGGAAAAAACAGCAGTGACGAATTTTGTAGCTAATAAATAGCACATTTTTCCTTTGATACATTTTGTATGAGTTTGGCATAGTTTGCTTCTGTTTAGCTGCAAAATAAATATAACGGTAAGCACTGTTGAAGTAGACTGAGTGTATACATGCCTGAAGTTCTTATTCTTTTTGATTTCATGGTGTTGATTAAAGGTATAGTTAAGAATTTTTGAAGTGAGGTTTTGTTAAAAGGCTATTTGCAGGTAATAACTCATGAGCAGAAGAAAATTCATATATCTTCATTTAGTATAAATATAGAGTAGCAGTTGGTCGGAGACGGAAGCTAACAGCTAGTCCTAGGGGCCAAGACCAAAGTGAACTTTTATAGTTTTAAAAAAACCTCAGTAACAAAAACATCTCTGTGATTTTTGCTGACCCTATGAACCTTTAATCTGTTGGCATTGGGTGATTATTCACACAAAGGTGGATGATTATTTACACTGGCAATTGAGGAAGGCATCACACCACCAGTGAGATTCCTGAAGAGTGTTTCTGGTCAAAACAACCATTTGATATAAGATGAATTTGATGATTTTTAAACTGCATTATTTCTGCATCACAAACAACATATGCTTAACGTGATAGTTCAGGTTTCAAAAAAATTACAAGGAGTTAATATCTTGTGCAGTAGATAATTCTTATAACATCTTCATTTAGAATAAATCCAGATCCAACAAGGTGTCAAAACCAAAGCAAGCTTCTGCTGTCATAAAAAGCTCCAGTTTAAAAATCATTGTTTTGGTTTGTATGAAAACTATTTTTATTAACCTTTTGCCAGTTGTCATGTTTGCATTGAGCGTAACAGCTCAGTTCAAATGTGCTTAGACAGAAGCTTAATATTCATACTGTAATTGAAGGTTGGAGGTGATGTACCACTGATGATTGTCCTCTGTGAAACACAGACTGTGGACGGAACATATAAAGGGTTTTTGGTCTGAATAACAATGGGGAAAAGAGTAATTTATTGTGAAAAACCTATAAAATAGCCTTCACACAAACTGATATAATATTCTACATTTTTGCACGTCTTTACTCTGAACCTAATATGCAAATGTTTCACATGTTGCTTTATCAGGACGTGTTTCACATAAGAAAATTACTTGTGGCACACCACCTCCTTCTTCCATTTCCAGTGTAAATGATCATCAGCCCCTGAGTAGATAATCGCTCAGTACAAATATGGCGATAGTTTAAAATTTCATAAAATAGCGCTTGCAAAATACTATGGTGTTTTTGAGCTTGGAGCTGTTTTAAGACCCTAAAGTCTGCTTGGTTTTGGCCCAGAAACCCCCCAAAAATGAGAGTTTATATTCAATGAAGATGCCAGGAGAGTTATAACCTCTTACAGTATTTTACCAGAATATGAATTCAAAAATCTTAAACTATCCCTTTAATGTAGTGTTTGTTGCAAAATTCCATTAGACGGAAATTTCAAAATGTAAACTATGCAGCTCCACAGTCTTACTCCAACTGGTTCTACCATCAGACTGAAGGAGACATCTGAGCACTGTCCAAATTTTGCAGCCTCTCTGAACATACAGAAATAACTTTCTCAGAACAGGTCATTTTATTTTGTCACTAGATTATAACAACACAACACAAGCATAACAGCTTTAATAGGCCAGCTGTAGTGTAAAGCATAAAACACTTAATTACCGAAGGTAGAGAACTCCTTAGTTGTTTACATGTGAGTCAATTTTCCACATTTACAATACCTCCTCCTCTGTCTCTCCTCTTCCTCATCCTCTATCTTTCTCTGTTTAAATGCCCTCTGGGTCTCATCAGGAATGACCACCCTGAAGATAAGACACTGGAAATCCCGAAGATTGTGTATCTGTGTGTGCATATCTGCGTAAGCACCTGTAATGAGCACCACATGTGTGTGCCGAAGCCCAGGCTAATGAAGCCCAGTCCGTTATTTATTTTCCCGTAGCTGTGTTACTCTGCCTATCATTGCACCTGTGTACATATATATATATATATATATATATATATATATATATATATATATATATATATATATATAAAAGCACACACACACACACACACACACACACACACACATATGCTTGTATGCACATGCATGCACCATCTGTCAGTAATGACCGTTTTCTTTCGTGCTGCATAGCGCTACAGTCCCTCGAGTGGTCATTAGGCGAGAAAGCGACTGAGGGAAAGAGACCTGTGCTTCAGTGTAGATTTTCAAGCCAGATTTTGCTTTTGGAGAGTGGGTTTGGGGGTTCAGAAAAGGGTGGAGACATAATACTCACAAACTGTGTCAAAGTGAAAAAGTCTGCACTTTTTAAATACATGTCATTGTGGTTTACATTCTCTGTTTTCTATCCTCACAAAATACATCCTGCTACTAAGGATTTTGTGTAATCGCAAATAAACAAACTCAAGTTCAGCATGAAACTGACAAAAGTTAAGCATCATTGTTAACTGTTGTCAGTGAGTGAATGTACTTTCAGGAATTAATTGTCATACAATAGAAGTCAAAAGTAATTTTGAAATTTTTGTTTTCCAATTATTTTGTTTGTCCCTTCTTTTGCAGCGATAGTTGACACACAGCAGGAAGGTTGCTCAATTATATCTGAAGCACTTAGCTTTCTGGCCTTGCAGCCATACTGAAATCCCCTCTGCTGGCTGCTGCTAATCCCCAGCAATTGTAGAAGGACATGGTGGATTGAAAGTATGCAGTATTGGGGGGTTGTATGTATGTGTGTGTGTGTGTGTGTGTGTGTGTGTGTGTGTGTGTGTGTGTGTGTGTGTGTGTGTGTGTTTGTGCTGGTGATAAATGTAGAATAAAAAGACACCCAGGCAGTTTAAATGTGGTCCCCCTTTAACAGCACTGTTTAATGTTTCCCAGTAGAGTAAGAGCTGAGCTTGAACTTCCCTTTAATTCTACCTTCCGAAGTCACCCAACAATTTATAGTATATTTGACATTACATTTCTTTAAAACATCAACTTTCTCACTTTATATTGTAGAAATAGTCAGAGATGGGGACTTGAGTCTGTGATTTAGACTCTGGTCAAACTTGAGCCACCAAAAACAATAAATTCATGATTAGATTTGCACTCTAAAGACTTAACCCTAACCCTACTCAGGCTTTAAATCTGGGACTCCAGTCTCATGAACAGTCTTTATATCATGTAAGGGTGAAACTAAGCCAGTAAATATTGATCGTTTTAGGGGTATTTGTTTAATGTTGTCCCTTCTGAATGACTGTGGTGTATACAAATTAGTGGTTGATGTTGTAATGTTGATCACAGTACATATGTGTTCTTGTGATTCAGTGTAATTCAGTGTAATGATTCAGTGTAAAAAAAAATTCTTGAATTAATCAATGCATGTTTATATTTCTTGTGTGGTAAATGTCTTTTCCTTATTAATAAATAATTCCTGGCAGTTAATAACTGAGTTTTTTTAGATGCTGAATTAAATTTTTTTTAAAAAGATAAATATGTTAAATGTTCATGTGTTAAATGAAACCAAAGAATAAAACAGAACATGATTTAAATTTCCAATCTGTGTATTATGTATTTTAGGCAAAGTAGTTGGTATGTGCCTGATGTGAGAATGGCAAAAACTTGAGACTTCACTTGGACTTGCCCCAAAAACTCAGTACCTAATGTGGACTTTGCCCTAAAATAATTAACTTATGTTTGCTTCTCAGATATTTGCTACTCGACTTGGACCTCCCCCTGCAAGATTTGGGTTTTGACTTAGACTTACCTCTCAAAGACTTGATACATGACTCGTCCTTTTCTCTAAGACAATTAGGCCATGACTTGGACTTGTTCCTTAAGAACTTGAAACATGACTTGTACTTGCTGCTCAAATAATTGTGACTTCGCTTAAATTTGCCTCTTCAGTATTTGCAGTTTGACTTGGACTTTCCCCATGAAGATTGAAACTTGACTTGGACTTGCCCTTCAAATATTTGAAGCTTGATTTGGACTTGTTCCTCAAAGATTTGAGAATTGACTTTAACAAATGACTTAGGCTTGGATAAACTGACTTGTGTATATCTGTACCAGTCATACAGTATGACTGTATGCTATCTGTATAGCATACAGTATAGCATAGTGTATGCTATACTGAAATCTAAGCTCCCTTTCTATGTGTGCGTAATATGTACCGCAATCGTACATCATGTATCAAAAGAGAAAGATTGCTCCATGCAGCTGTCTGTTCCTTTAGTCACCAGGCTAAACAAGTCCAGTAGGAGAGAAAAGATAAATAATTAATTCATGTTTGCATGTGTCTCTTTGCAGGGAGCTGAATGGAAACAACCTCACACGCATCACCAAGAGTGACTTTGCTGGCCTGAAGTACCTCAGAGTTCTGTAAGCAGTTACCTTTGTGTTCATGTGTAATGATAAAATGTTTAACTGTGTGTCACTATTTATCTATTCATGCATACCTGAGCTGTATGTAACCCTGCAGCTTGCAGTTCGTCAGACTTTCTGGTCAGATTAGCATAAACCCAGTGAAGTGGCAATGCTTTCATCAAGAGTCCCACTCAGAAGTACATTAAGCTACGGAGTGACTCCAACAAGCAATGTAATGGACTTCTCTCTAACTTTGTCCAGCTTAATTTAGCTGTACCTATTGTATACACGCACACTGACTTGCCTCAACATCAACACAAGCACTGCTCCTAAATAGGCTCTCAGCACAGTTAACACATTGAGGTGAAGTCATTGACTTTCTCTGTGGTATAATTACAAAGCACTTATGACTTCATGTTATCAAGTAACTATAAAAGTGTCTGTATGAGTACATGGTGTGCGCGGGCCTAGTAGTAACACCTAAGGTGTTAAAAACACTGCGTAAAGGGAAGCTGTGTAGACCTGAACATGTTTTAAATGTAACATGAGCTGAACATAATTCCTGCTGCTCCACAAAGCTTGACTAGTTTCACTCCTTGTCACAACTCGCCCCATCCCCCTATTGCCTCCTTTGCCTCTGTGTATCGTCTTTTTCTGCTTCCTTTATGCCACCACCTTCAGCACCCAGTGGGGAGGTTAAATATCTCAATGTCGCCAACTCATCACCAGCAAGTTAGGAGGAAGCGGCTCCGTGTTGGAGCACAAAATTTCCTGAGCTCTGATTCTCTCACACTTCTCAATTATAATGCGTACAATACACGATGAGTATGTACTAAACAGTACATGTGGGGCTGTCTGTGTGGTTTTTGCAGGATGACAGAAATAGTCCCTACAGCGTATTGACCTTTGATCCTGCTGACACCTGGACAACCTTATGAAGAGGGAAACAAAAGAAGAACAAAGGCCTATCTTTTCAGTCAGCTGTTGTCTAGTTTGTTAGGCTAAAATCAACAGAGCTAATTTATGTCCCCTCATTTGACACTGGATGTTTGGCTGGTCTAAATGAACAAAGTCTCAGTGAGAGAAACCAGAACAATGGAAGCAGAAAAGTTGCCCTCAAGCTATACTCTAAAAAAGTTTTCTCATCACAAAAGTACTCACTAGTTTTTTCCCCAGTTCCATTTAAATTCATGAGAAAGAGATATGAGGTGAAGTGCACTTTTCTCTCCATGTTTATGGAGTGTGAACAGTGATTAGCATTTATATTCGATTGGGAGGAAGCCTGGACTGCTGAGTTACAGTGCGCTGTGGGCTCACTGGAGTGCTTGCATTGAACAGAGCCGTTGTATATGTAATGAAGGGAAGGTCTTGTTGCTCTTAAGTGTCCTGTTGGACAACTTTCTCTCCTTCCTGACAGTGTGTTATTGTAACACTTCAAACACTATCCAGTCTTCCTCTATGTGCATCAGCTCTGGCAACATAGGACAGAAAGTGTTCCTGATTGCAAAGGGAGGCTTTGTATGTCATCTTGAGAAAGTCCACCTTTATGGAGTAAATAAAAACAATTTACCTGTTTCTTTTGTTTATTTTATTTTTTTACTTTTTAAGTAAAACCATATAAGTTAATACCAACTTGCTATTTTGAAACTGCTGAAACACTTTTACATACTTCTCAATGATCAATACAAAAACATTTATTGCCTTTACAGCAATCTTATAATTGCTGACCAGCTTTTTGTATGTTTCCATTGATCTTTTAAGTATTTATCATCTGATGATGTCTCAGAAGTTGGAAGGCCTCCTTACTCCCCCCCCCTCCAGTGTATCAATTTCAGTTTCAGGTCAGGATTCTGGTTGGGACACCCCAAGTCACACTCCCACTCCAAACTTATTGGAGTTGCAAAAGAGCGCTATAACCTGTTTTATTCTTAAAAATCTGAATGCCTATGCTGTCCTCTCATACGTAGGCACCCTGGGCAAAGAGCCATACTTTCTATATTAAAATCCATACTAAAAACTTGGTTGTGAGAATTATTCTTGCTGTTATTCATCTGTTTTTGGTGTATAAGCAATAGGTTCACAATGTCTAAAACTCTGACATAGACACATCATACTTCCCCTTGTTTGGGCTTCTTGTAAAAACAGTGAAGCTCACCTAGTGGTTTCTGACCCCCTTGGCCTTTTTTCTTGTCTAGTGTCCAGCCAAACTGCTATCTCCACCCCCCCCACCCCTACCACACTAAAGCCCAGACTCACACTTTCTGCACCACCTTGGAAACTTTCCTGGCTGCTATCTGTAGCTCCTCAGCCAAGATTCCACACTGTGCCCTCAGTCCACACCGCTGCCCTAAATGTTTGTGTGTCTGTGTTTGAGACGCAGAAAAAAGTGGAATAAACTGCACTGAAATGGATTCTGTTATGAGCCTCACTAATTAAAGCTTCAACCCCCCACCCCACTTCCCTACCTCCCCTTACCTTGTTAAAGTCTTAGTGACCAATAAAGTTGCATGTGTGCCCTTTTTCTGCAGACAGCTGATGGAGAATCAGATTACAGTGATCGAGCGAGGGGCTTTTGATGACATGAAGGAGCTGGAGAGACTGTAAGTACCACCTAGGGTTTTTTATAAATAGGCTGCAGACATTTCTTTACTGAATTTAAGCTTTAAATGAAAACTCCATCCTTCTACGTATATGTTTTGGTAATGACATTAACAGCACAAAGCCAAACCAATTCTGTCAAGACTGAGGCACTCCCTTGTCAATCCATTGTGGTTGGATGGTGCTGAGAGGGTACAGTGTGGGCTGGGAGTGTTTTTTTTATTAGCTTTGCCTGACAGGAATGCCCTCAGTGGGATATGTGGGCTTGAAAGGCCTACCACACCGCAATCCTGGCTCATCTGGACAGCACCAGGACTACTTGACGGCTTGTAAAGCTGCAGGAAAAACACACAGACAAACACTATCAACCACACCTCAGCAGCTCATTAGTAAGGCAGTGTTTCCACCCACATGTGAACCTGAACATCAGATGACTTTATAGAGTCTTGGTTAACAGGTACAATTCAATATAATGCAGCAGCAGCAGACTATTAATGTGTATTATTCACAAAATCCATGTTTCATCTGGCCACATACTTTTTTCAGTGTATACAGTAAGGGGCACAAGTCCCAACATCTGTCTGAATTTGTCTGAAGACACAGCAGCAGCCTGCCTTTCACATTTGCAGTCACTCAGTGCCAATAAATTCACTCCTGTGTGCTTCCAAAGAGCCTTTCAGCGAGCAGAGAGCTGTGGTTTCCAAAGGATTCGCAACACTCTGTTTCTCATTGACTTAATTGTTGTATTTGCATACAGCCTGCCAGTCTTGGTTGTTAGTTGTTTCACAAGGACTTTGCTGTTGGCTACCATAGCATGTCAGTGCTTTATCGGGCTTAAACTCACTCATCCCATTCTCTTGTTTAGACAGATTACTCCAGATAAAAATGTGTTCATGTTTAAATAACCAGTAGATATAAATCAGGTTTTCTGTTTCTCTCTGAAAGCCAGCAAAGCCCTGAATTCCACAAGGAACACCATTGGAGAATTTATGGCACTGTTTCTGTCTGTTTAATTCCCCTGAACTTTCAGTTGGCTTTTTATGTGACATTCAGAGCACACTGAAACACAATAGCCTGAGGCTAAACTGATTCCATGGCACCTTGATGAAATTGTTCACAGCCTACACACCTATGAACACTCAAGCAAACTTCAGTGACTGACCGTACGTCTTTCCTGCCGCAGGCGGCTGAACCGTAATCAACTGCAGCAGCTTCCAGAGCTGCTGTTTCAGAAGAACCCTGGCCTGTCTCGGCTGTAAGTACATCCAGATCTTTTTTTTTAAGTTTATATTCGTTTTAGACCTGCTTTTTCATATCTATCAGCACACCTGTCATCTCTGTTTGTCTTTTCTTTGTAATAAAAACCCCAGTTGTTCTTCTGAGATATAAACCTGCTGAATGTTGGCCCTGGTTTGATTTGGTTTAAGGACAGTTAAAGAACAATTAGGATTTGGTTACACTTGCTGGAAGGAACGGCTAGCTTATGGAGAGTTATTAGAATGTCAAGTCTCATTAAGACAAACTGAGCTTTACTTTGCACATTGTTGGACCTTCCTGCTGAATCATTTGCAGTTTTTTTTCTCTTTTCTGTCTGCATGAGAAGAGGAAGCTGATATGACACAAGCTAATAGACAAACAGTACCTTGCAAAACTGTGAAAACCCCTTAAACGTTTTCACATTTTGTTTCAATACAGCCATAATCTTCAATGTATTTTAGAAGGTTTTGATGTGATGTTATGTGAAACATGTGGCATGCATGTGTACTCATTACCCTCTAATCTGATATGCCTAAATAAAATCCTGTGCAACCTATTGTGATAAACTTAAGACTAAATTAACACAAGGTTAGTTTATCTACAAGCCACTGTGAATGTTTTAAATCTGGACTTTATTGAATGTTCGAGGCTGAAAAAGACTTGAGACTGGGGTGGAGGTTGACCTTCTGGCAGAACGATGACCCCAAACATAGAGCCAGAGCAGCATTGGAATGGTTTATATTGAAGAACCTTAATGTGTCTAATTTGCTCAAAGTTGAACATTTGTAGGAAAACTTGAATTGCAAGCTCTCCAACTAATGTCATGGAACTTGAGATATTTCACAAAGAGGAGTAGACAAAAATTCAGATGCTAGATGTGCAGAGCTTGTAGAGACATACCTCCTAAGGACTTTGGCGTAAGCTGGGCTGAATAAATATGCATGCCACACTTTTCAGAATTTTATCTGGAAGAGGATAAGAAAACCTTTTATAGTTTTTTCCTTTCTCTTTACAGTTTTGCATTAGTTAGACGGTCATATTTAATCCCAATAAAATACAATGAAGTTGTAAAAACCTTCAGTGAAGATCAATACTTCTGCATGACTACATTAGCTCTTCAAAGTTCATTCAAAAAGGGGAGTCCCTCTCCATTATTTGAATAAGAGCAGCAGTTTTTGGTTTGTCCTCACACACCCACACATCATTTCACCTATTCACCCTGCAGCAGACAGACCCACAGTAATGCTAAACGTTAATTCCCCTCTGTAGCAAGGCACAAGGGTTTTTATTCTTTCTTTGGGATAATCGGTGTCCCTGCCACTGGTTGATCATTCCACCTCCAATTTCAGTTCAGATTACCTGGAGCATCTGGGAATAATGAAACATCAAGACTTGGAAAAATCATTTCCCTCCCCACTACTTTCATAGTTGCTCTACTAACCAATGACCCATGCCTCAGCCTGCCATCTGTTTGTCCTTTGGGTTGATGTTTAACACCATCTTGAATCTATCTGTCACTTCCTTGCAACTGACTCTACCTGTCACCCATCATTATGCCAAAACTAGCCGCTTAAACTTTAAGCCAGTTTCCTTCCTTTAGAGATAGAACGGCTGTCTCGAGGCTCGCACCAAGTTATCTCTTTAACAGGAATGAGAAGCAGAACGGGCCAAGGCCCTTTCAGTCCAGTGGATGGCCTTGAAAAAGTGAGATTAGTCCATCTGGAGCAGTGTACTCTGCCAGTAGCCACAGGATTGTACTATTGCAGTTCAGATCCTTCTATCCACCCAGCTCTATGCTCATTATTATGAACCAAGAACTAGCTTTTCTGGTACATTCTGGAGAAAGATATTATTTGAATATTTCTTATTTTATTTGCTATGTTTCTGTGTTTACATTAATTTGTTTATTTTGGACTGCATGAAAGAATGATTTGTATTAAAACGTGAAGCTTTTCTGGTGCCACAAATTAAACAAATGTAAAATCAAGAGCCTTGAAACTGACAGTAATTTAGTTTTGATTATGTATGTGAATAATTGGCAAGTGAGACCTTGCAAAAGACTTCCAGTATTTTGGAAATATTAAAATTTTTGGTAGCATCTGTTAGAAGCAGAACAGGATTATTGTTGGACCTGGGCTTTTTCTTAGTTTGAAATGGTTATATTACAGCTTTGCAAATACATCCATCAAGTCCAGGAGATGGGAGGAACTTGCATTTATTTTTGCATCAGGTGGCAATTGTCTTCTCTTCAGCCACAAACACAACTGCTCACTCAAAGAGATGGAGAAAAGAGAGATTTAAATTAGACTATTTGACTATTATGGATAGGCTATTGTTCTGTTGATTGACCTCCAACTGTGCAGCATTGGAACATTCTACAATCACTTTGTTTGTGTTTTCTGAATTTTAATAAACAACAACCGGATCTAAAAATAAGTTAAACCATTTATTTGATTTCAAAAATTATTTGCGGGCACAAATTACTGAAAAAATGATGAGAATTTGCTTCTTTGGCATTCCTGAATTATTTTTTTGTAAAGCTAGCAGTAGAGCAGAGAGTTTTTCCTCCTTTTATTCCTCCTCTTCCAAAATTGCCACCAGCTTTTGGCAGATGGCATCTTTTATTTATTTATTTAGATAGTTAGTTAGTTCCAATATCTGCATAATGCAAACAGCTTAGGTCTTTGAGAATGTGATGCTGGTTGTTCTAGTTGTAATCTGCATAAATATAGGTGTTCTTTCATCTGTTAAAAGCATGAAGAAAGTGTAATTTAATTGGATGCAAACTGTGTCAGCACAGTGTTCAGTAGCTCTGTTTTAGAAGATTCAAATTAGAAGGAAAAGGAAACTTAGATTTGCGCATGTTTATGACCAGCAAATAGCTTTGTGAATGTGCCCAGTAGTCTGTATTTCTCTGTCTTTGCATTTGTTCAAAGAGTTATGACTTTATGATCCTGTCAAGTAGTGCTAATTTGAAAGCTCAATGCCCTCAGGTGGCGGGCTAACCCAGATGTTTTATTTTCCTTAAGACGGGATTAATTGCTTCTCGTCTCCTTTTTTCTATACTTTAAATCTCTGACTGTCTGCTTCTACTCATTTTATCTTTTTGTGTGCTCATTTTAGAAGGAAAAAAAAGCTTTGGTGGAAAAGTTGCTATAACAAAGTAGCTATTTGTCGTAGGCATCCCACTGAGAAGGCAAACAAAAAGAAGGGCAGAGGGGACAGACGAGCGATGGGTAGCGGATTATGAGATGGTTTCTTTCATTAAACTTTAAAGGAAAAGCTGCTGGGTTAATAAAAGGCAGTTGGTTAAATGAGCAGTGGATTGTTGTTTTGAGGGGAGTTTTTAAATACTTCCTCTGCAGTCATTAAGCTATCCGAGCAATGAGTTTTTGCTACAAAGACAAGCTGGAGAATTAATGAAATATTTTCTAGAACACTGATTTTGGAAAAATAAAAAAAAAGAAATAAACCACTTTTGTGAATAAGTGCTCTGTGAATACTTGGTTTGGGAATCGTTGTTCTTTCTTGCACATAAAAGAAATATATTTAATGGCGTTTTCTCTTTTGTGTTTTGAGTCCTTGCCATTCACACCCCCGCTTCTCTACCTCTTCCCATGCCTGAGAGATACTGAGACACTGATGCATGAGGGTCAGAGGAAAGATAATTGGAATTGATTAGAGATGATTGGAGATAGTTAGAGTTAGTTAAAGCTGCTTGTGATGGATGGCAACAACAAGAAGGCATGGGAAAGGTGGTGTGGAGGCGAGACGTAGTGAGAACAATAACAATAAAAATAGAGTTGCATTCATCACTGTTAACGACTTGTTGCCCCCTGTCTTCCCACCCCTGACTACTTCTCATCCCACTTCCACTGCTCTTCAGATCTGTAATCTGCTCATCTATGGTTGTAATTAGTGTCTTTTCACTGTGGGAGAGCCAGCGGAAGGAAGGACCAGGGGATGGAGGGGAAGAGAGACATAGGTGAGCAGACTTAGAGGAATGGGGAGCAGTTAGCCTGATAACTGGCCCCAGGGACTAGCATCTGTTTGCTGCTCAGGATGGAAGCTTGGGGGAGGAGGAGGAAAAGAAGTACTTTGTGGTTTTTGATTACCGTGTTGCTTCTTGGTTCCACAAACAAATACAAGTAACAAAATTGGTTTACTTGAGAGGTTGGAGCTTTCGTTGGTGTTCAACATAACGTCAGGTGGTTAACTGGGAGAGGATTTCTCTGACAAATCTTTCCCAGGAGATATTAAAGGAGGAGTGGGAAGGTGGGAGGGGTGTGGATGTACCTGCACTACAGGGTAGTTGAGGAAATCCTGGAAGAGGATTGTAGGTGGAGGCGTGTCTCATCCTTCTTTTAGACCTTTCATTTTTTACATTCAAGTTAATGCCTGGCAACAGGTTTCCAGATGTACACAAACCCCAAACACACCCGCTGAAATGCGGGTCGAAACGGACAGAAATATATGAGAGAGAGAGTTAAAAAAAAAAGTGGTAAAATATAAATAATAATAATTAAATTCAAACACACACAGAATAACGCTCTAATTACATCTCTGCGCGCTAATGTACGGATGGTTTGCACACACCGGGGATAACACTCTTTATATGGCTTTGAGTGTAGATTAAAGCTGCTTCGAAGTGTTGATGCAAAGCTGCTTCCTCTGTGTTGTGTTGCAGAGATGCTGTGTTTGGTGTTTGTTGATCACTCGATGCTTAGGGAACGGTGGCCCAGAGTGAGAAGAAAGAAATGCTCAGTAAAAGGAACTCTAGAATAAATAATGTGAGCTATCATTAAGCCTATAAATCATCTCTCTGCCACAGAAGCCTATTGCAACTTGTTTTTCACTGTGTTGTCAGTGAGTAAACAGATTTTCCCTTTTTTCCTGTTAGACTGATTAGTCTGAAAACTCGCTGTGGTAGACCAAGACTTTCTGTGCCACAAAGCTGGAAAATTTGCTCTTTTGTGTGTAACAGCATGAGAAAATGGTGTGAATGTGTTCTACTTTAAATTCATACCTGCTGTTATGTGTTTATTTATCTTTGGAGAAATGTGTGTTTATTCATTTTAGTGTGTGTTAGTAGAAAGCTGTTAAAACTTGTCATTTCCCTCTCTTTGTCTCTGCTGATGAATGACCTTCCTCGGCACGCTAGGTCTCTCTTGTGTTTTGCCCCCCCAACCCCCCACCCCACCCCAAGAGGACTGTTTGGGGCCCCACTTGGCACCCATCCCCATGGCAACCCATCCCAATCAGGAGGTGTCTTTGCCATCAGCATCAGACATCCTGATTTCTTGACTGTGATTTGTCTGGAACTAAGGACAGGGCTTTGAAAAAAGTATTTTCCCTCTTACAGATTCCTTCTGATGTTGCTTTTTGGTCAGACTTAAATGTTTCAGATCATCAAACTTTTATTATCAGCCAAAGATAACTTGAGTAAATACAACATTCAGTTTTGAAATAATGGTTTGGTCTATTAATGGAAAAAAAGATACCTAAATTAATCTGGTTTTAAAAGTGTAATTGCCTCCCCTGTTAAATCATTATTTAAATGTAATTAATCACATTTTTTAGGTCTAATTTCTCTAGTTACACCCAGGCATGATTACTGCTTGTAGAATCAAGAAAGGACTTAAATCAAAGCTGTTCTACAAAATGAAGTAGGCTAAAGGATCTCAAAAGCATGTCCTGATCTACAGAAATTCAAGAACTGATGAGAAACTAAGTCATGCCATCTATCAGTTAAGACAGGCTTACAAAGCCAGTTCTAAGGCTTTGTGACTCCAGCAAAACCCAGTGAGAGCCATTATCCATGAAATTGATAAAGCATGCAACGGTGATAAACCTCCCCAAGAGTGGTCGGCCTACCAAATTTACTCCTAGAGCTCATCAACGGCTCATCCAGGATGCCACAAAAGAACACTGAACAACTCATAAAGAACAGCAGACGTCACTTGCCTCAGCTAAGGTCAGAGTTCATGATCCAACAATAAGAAAGAGATTGGGCACAAATGCTATCCATGGGGGAGTTTTAAGGTTCAAAGTAACGTTGACCAAAAAAGAACACAAAGGCCTCTCTGGGGAAAATATCCTGTGACATTTTGAAGCAGAATCTCTGACTGTCAGTTTATGACTTTAAGCTGAAACTCACTGAGTTATGCAGAAGGTTTTGAAGTGGCCTAATCAAAGTCTTGACTTAAATCTGATTGAGATAATGTGGCATGACATTAAACAGACAGTTATTCTCTTCTACTGTGGCTGAATTAAAACAACTCTGCAGAGTAGAGTGGAGCAGAACTCCTCCTCAGTGACTGAAAAGACTAATTGCCAGTTATTGCAAATGCCTGATGACATTAGTTAACCAGTCTTTACATTTAGGAGGCAATTACTTTTTCACATAGGTCCTTGGTCATTTGGTTAGCTTGTTTCCCTTAATCAAGATTTAAATGTGATAAATCAAAAACAGAAGACATCTATAGATTCTTTAAAAATCAGATCCATATCTAATCCATATAATACATATATTTATATTAAAACTAGAGTGGTCCTTCTTCAGTGTTGCACATACATCCAATTTAAACATTCAGTTCCCTGTGAACCACTTCAGGCAAAGCATATTTTACGTTTTTTAGCAGAACTTTAAAATATTGAGGTTAGTGGACAGGTTTGGCATGGCAGCTAACAAGAAAAATACCTGGCAGCTCCTTGCCCCATGCCCCCCATCCAGCCCCTGTCCGACTCAGCAGGTAAAAGTGACTTTTATGGCTTGTCACTGTTTTCTTTACAAGTCAGATCCTGTGTGAGAGAGAAACGCGGACCAAACCATGTGAGGAGAGCGGAAGCCAAAAGGGGGTAATTTAAAAACCACTCTGCCATCTGAAATATTCACAACCGCAGCACAATGGGAGTGGGAAAGAAAGTAAAGGAGAAAGAGGCCAGAATAGTGGTGGAAGAACAAAGTTAAACAAGATAAAGTGAGATGTTTTGAGGTGAAAAAGAGAGGCCCAAAGACATAGTCAAAGCAGAGAGGAAACATCAGTGTTTATATTTCCTAATGATTTTGTGTCCCTCCTGATGAATTATGGAACAGATAGAACAGTTAAATATTCACACTAAAGCGCTGGGATGTCAGTGGTCTGTGTAGATGTCCAGCGTCTGGAACATGCTGCTCTACATACACACTCCAAGGCGGATGCTCTAAATATTCATAAAAGCAACACAAACACATACAAATGCTACTGCGATGACCGTCTCAATCATAGATGGCACATTTGAGCGTGTGCGCGTGAACATCGTCACACTGGGGATCCATCTGGTCATTATGAATTGATACAACATGAATAAGACATCACAGTGTGGTCTAGATCCGTCATAAGTATACACACACAGGGAATTCACTTTCAGAGCCACCAAAGACATCCTCCTCCTCCTCCTCGTCATCCTCCTCTCTGTGTGGCTGCCGACAGTTTGCTTCCATGACAGCCGGCTCCAGATTGGAACTGACACAAACGGGAGAAAAGGCTACCCTCGTGTCTTCACATGCAAACGGAAGCACACCCACACATGCACTTTACTCCTTGAAATCTAAAAGCAGGGGTTTGAGGAATGCTGCAGCCCTGTTCCTCTAATAACAGCCAGTGTGGTGACTGTTTGAGTATGTATGAATGAACATATATGTCCAAAATATGCATTGCCTCATAAAGCTTCTCAAATACCTTAAACTTTTTCATATTTTCTCCCATTACAACTGTCTGCTTTAATGTATTTTTGGAGGGATTTTAATTTACTCTTCTTAGTAAATACTTCTAAGTAACATCCAGCGCAAGCAACTGCCTTCAGAAGTCAGCTAAATTATAGAGTCTAATAGACTCTTTTGTAAAGATCTCAGAAGTTTCTTCGGAAACATTGGTGAACAAACAGCATCTTGAAGATCAACGGACTTAGCAGTTTCAGGCAAGTAGCTCACGATGACTGGAGATGGAGACCCCTGATTTAGATCATTAGGGAAAAAAAATAGTCCAGTTTATCATGATTCCTTCTACTTTACAGTTATCCACTACTTTGTGTTGGTCTGTAACATAAAACCTTTTGAAATACATTAAGTTTGTGGTTGTAATGTGACAAAATCTGAAACATTTTAAAAGGTATGGATATTTTTGTCAGGCATTGTAGGTGACTACAGACAAAGTGTTAATACAACAAGCACAATGCAAATCCCGGATGATTTAACATGGGTGCATAAGACATTTTTCTCTCACCTTGATCCATTTTAAATCTGCAGTTTTGATCAGCTCTATCTGCTCTGGTTCATCATATGGAAGGGACGTGTGTGAGGTGCTTAGCAGGAAGAATACTGTATTTGTGTAATCTCTTGTTATGAGCTGTTAGGGTCTGGACTTTAGGTTCTGGAGCTCAGCACTGGAAGTAACCCAAGCAGACCCAGGCACAGCCTCTCATCTCATGGGTGGGAAGTGGGGGGGGGGGGTTAGAAAATCCTTCAACATCCTGAAAAGCTGAAGTACACACAAAACTACCTACAGTTCAAAACTCCCACATGTACAGTGACTGGTCAAGCCCAACCCTGCGGCCACAGGCTCTGTGTCTGATAGAGATGTACAAAAAACAAACTACAGGGCAAATTATGCCCTCACATACCCACACGTGTGTTAGTCTGTATGCAAGCACACACACATGCACACTCACATGTGCAAACAGATGCCACTGCAAAAATACCTTTCCCCCTCTCCTGATGATTTGCTGCTGCAACAGCCAGGGCTCTGTGGGGCTCAGACTCGGGCTGTTTACCGTTTCTTAGCAGGCGGAAGGTGGGCACAGAAAGATTTGGGAGTTGAAATAGTTCAAAAAGCGTCTTTTATTTCCTGAATGAAATCTGATCCCATTGCTTGGGAAAAGTGTGGTGTAATGGATGGAAAGAGATTTTTGGATTTTTAGTTGTGTGTGTGTATATGTAATTACAGGCTTTGAATGCATCCCTTTATCCCCTGGAAGGAGAAACCTGGGTGAACTCCTTCCTCTTCCCTGTGGCTACATTTCTGTGTGTTTGTGCTTATGTGTGTCTCCTCTCTGTCTGTGGCTGAGCAGATCCATTCTTAGTGTTTTTATACTCAGCACACCTCCAGGCCTTTTGTTCCCTGGGCTATAGAGCTGCTTCCACATAAAAATGCTGTTTAGTATGCCTTGAAGTTAATTCTGTTAAAACTGTGCTGGTGTGGAGGGAAAAAATGTAATAGGTTTCATAAGTGAGCTTTGGTCTTTTTGCTACCATTGAATCAATTTATGACATAGATGGTATGAGGGTTATGTTGCTTTTCATGTCAAAATGACTGCTGTGAAAACAGAGGTTTGTTGGAGTAATTACTGCTGTAAAACCCCCAAATTATTTTTTTCCAATTGAAAAAAACAACATAACAATTACATTTTTCCTACTGTTTGAATTCATTCCAGTTTATATAGATTGCTCTACAGCTAATCTTATATAAAGCTTAATTAAAAGGCAATTTTCAAAGCTAAGAATATCCCAGTTGTGATTTTTTTATTGTTTACAGTGCACTGATAACTACAGTTTCATCAAATTTCTACACTGTGATCACTCATCAGCAGACTTGTATCGAGGCAAGGTGGCTTTACAGGCTGGAGGTACTGTATGTAGTGATGATGTATGGTTTGTGCCACCACAAACCATACATTAACTTGCATAAACAAGACTAAAAAATAATTTTCCACAAGATTAAGAAGATCATTATTTAAATATGAAGCATTTCTTCTCAAACAACAAGATTACTATACTAAGTTTGTTCACTATTGTTTTTCTGAAAATAAAGATAAGGGGAGAGTTACGATGCAGATTTTATGCATAATGCTGAAATCTGTGCTGCACAACATGTCCTACCTCCCCACACTGTGTAATTTTTGATATCTACCAAATGTGTGGGATATTACCAGCTCTACTTGTGGTTTAAAAATGCCGTGAGACTGATTGTTTTCGCGGGTTTATGCCAGAAATGTTTTGTGAAAGAGGCTACAGTTTATGGATTAAAACCGAGAGTTGTCCCTGGCTAAAAGATGATGAATAAATCATCATTTATAATCATCATAAATGATGAGTCCTGGTTTCAACTTGATTCCTGTAGTGTAAATATAAATGTATGTCTGAGTTTTGAATATTTTGTTAGTAATTTGCAACTTTTGAGATAAAACTTGGATTGATATTTAAAACAAGTTATTGCAATGAATGACACTTAAAATAAAATAGATGTTTCTTCAAAACTATACTGACTATCAAATCAACAAGTGTTCTCCAAGGCTAAGTTACATTGCATTGCATTTCACACAAATTTCAACACATTAGCATTACCTATTTACCCTTGTTTGGGTAAACAGGTAAAACAGGTTAAGATTCTCACTGAAAATGAGTGATAAACAAAATGTATAAACGGTGTGACAATATGTTCAGTTAAGAGTTAAGACAATACTCAGCATTGGGTTTACAAAAATAAGACAATATTTCAGTCATGCTTTTGTAATAATCTCTCATATTTTCTTTTCACAAATGCGGTCTGTCAGGGATGTCCTAGTCCAGTCCTCAATGGTCCATCTCTTGCATGTTTTAGATGTGTCACTGATTCAAAACAGCTTATTCAGATAGTTGAATTATATTTAAGCCCCTCACTAAATTCTGCAGAGGAACCATTCATTTGATCCATGTATCTTAAACCAGGGAAACATTTAAAACATACAGAAAACATGAATTTGGAGACTGACATTGCACACTGCTATGGTAATGCTTTTATGAATCACAAACCGTGTTTTAAGTAATTTGTGTTAGTGTTGAATAACTGAGTCCAGGTTTGTCTAGATACTGAAGGTTTTATGCTTGTCTGATTCACAGATGGGTGTTGTAAAAATATAAAATAAAGGTTTGTGGCTAACTTAAAACTATGTTTTTTGTATTGAGTGTAAAGCATTTCTTTCCAGGCCTTAAATGTCCATATGTTGTAGTTTGTATGCTGTATGCTAGTCTAGTTTTAATGTGGTCCTAATGCCGAAAGATAGACAAAAAAATGGGAAAACAAAAAATTGCAACAATTTTTTGTTTTCCCAAAATGAAGAAATGTGTTTTAAAGAACACTCTCCAATGTTTCAAAACTGTTACAAAGAACATCTCTTCAGGGTAGATTGATCTGTTTCTGGTATGATCAGTCGCTGTATTTTAGATTTTATTTTAGACAACAGTAGATCAAAAAGAGTCCAGACCCATTAAAAAACTGTTAAATAGCCCTTAAAGTGCAACTAATCCCCAAATTAACATTTTTTTGCCAATAAACTGTATAAATAGGTTACTTAGGGTGCTATCTTTAGGTTCTCGTGCAAATTTTGACATTTTTGCGTACATTTGTCTAGTTCTGCATTATTTTGCATTATTTTAAATTGTCTCAGTGCTGGTCTCCTCAGATTGAATGGTGCCTAAGCCGCTGGATTCTCCTATTTGTTTAAAACGCCACGGCTTTACATCACTGTATCAGTTCGGGTATAAAACCATGCCCCTCGGTGTCCCTTGGCTCCACCCACTTTGCTGGAAATTTTCAAGATTTGTCAGGGGCAGTGTTATGCTTTCTCAAGGGGATTAGTTACACTTTAAGTATAACACTGATAGCAACTTAATAATGGAATGCTAACCTTAGCAGCCAATGGTTAACTAGATGCGGAATTCTCACAGTGTTTACAGATTCTTTGTATCTTGTGTCTCACTTTGCCATGTTTTTTTTTATTCTATCGAGAGGCCAAAATGGTGCCACACAAACGAGTTGTAAATGGTCACAGCTTCTTCAGTGCTGATGTATCTTAGTGTTGTCAGCCAGCCTGATGAGCTGTCTGTTTTTATTCAAAGACTATGTCAATAAATTAGAAAAAAAATAAGAAAAACTTTCTCTCTTACATCAAAAACACAGATATATGGTGTTAGGCTTGAGGGACAGACTTTCACATCCAGGGTTCAGAAAAACAGGTTACATTCACTTCATTTGGCAACTTGGGTTCTGTTAGGAACCGGATAACATTTGGTGAAACAGACTTCCCTTTAAAGAGACATATTGTGGCATTTCCAATATCATATAATCTTGTCATATCCCTTGGAATATCTATTGTAACATTTAACTCTACTAATTCTTTAAAATGCTGGATCTCAGAAGATCATTCCGTCACAAGCTAATGTATCATGTTCCCTTTCCTCAGCCATGTTTTTTTTTCTCACAACCCAGAGGATGATCGTAATCTTTGATGAACTGCTAATATTCCAGCAGAAAGACATATGTGGTTGTACAGGGTCAGTGAACAAACCAAACACTCCGTTCCAGTCCAAATACTATTTCTGCTCCCAGTATCACATATTTCATGCAATGCTCTCACTGCATGTAATCTATATCTCATTACCCTAAGAGTCTATATGTGAGAATTTGTTGTAAAGATATGGTTTTCAGTGACAAACAGTATGTTGCTCTGTGCAAGGGAGCACATTTCCTCCTTGCTTTGTTTAGTTTGAGAAAGACTCACTGGGGGATAGAATTGATTTCTCTAGCCTGCTGTTTCAGACTGGAGTGTACATATACATGCACACACCTGCCCCACCCAAACACATCTTCCTGAAACCCGTGTTACAGTCTGAGATGATACCAAAGGTATGTGTGTGTTTACCTGTCACACCAATTCAACACCTCAAAGGGAGCAAAGATTAGTGAAGCTCTGAGTATTGATTGACAAGGAGGAAGGCACAGCATGAAAGATAAAAGGATGAAGGAACCAAGCAGTGAAAGAGAAATGAAGGTGGGACCAGAGAGGAATACAAAACATCTTTTTTAGTTTCTCACCTTCTGAAGTTTTTCTCTATTTTGGACTGATGGTTTGAATCCACTTTTGCAATTAAGTCTAGGAAATGTGCAGGTAATGTAGGTAATGGAAGGCAATAAATGGTGTGGAGAAAGATTAAGTGGAGTTGGCAGAAAGTAAAATGAATGAATAAAGATTGGCTCCATTTTAGACTTTTAAATTATCTCACTATCTTCTCATCACTGTGGCTGTACTGGCAGACAGAAAGGCAAAGAGAGTCAGGGGCACCTGCAGGAGAGCATTAGCCAAAAACCCCATTATCACTTCAAAGCTGGACTCTGCTGGAGGAGAACTGGGTGACACTGGGGCCCAGCAGAGGATGAAACACAGCGTGGAGATGGAAGCAAACCTCTTGTGTGTTAGATTTTCCAATTTCCCTTCTTTCCTCTCCCTGGCCCCTTTGAATTCCCTCACTTCTCCCCCCTGGTCCACCTTGTTCTACCTTCCTTATCAATTTCCTTTTGACATTTCCTCCCCTAGTTCCATCTATTTTAACATCTGGCTGTTTGGATAGAAGGCTCTATATGAGGTCTCCTTCCTCCTCCTGGCTTAGTTTCTCCTGCTTCCATCGCGTATAAAAGGCCCAGAGAGTGGAGGACCTGATGAGCCCCAGGCTGTCATACTGAGCTTGTAGACCCTTTCATATGGAGATGTACAAGGAGATAGGTGGAGAGGTCCTCTCGGGTCTGTTGTAAGAGAGTTAGATATTATCCTCCACATGATTGTGGCTTGTAGAATAGAGCTCAGGCCTAAACCTGGGGATGCAAAAAGTTCCCATGAAGTCCAGACACTCTGAAAACCAGACACAAAGGCCCATACCTTTCAGGATGTAACTTATAGCATTCCTCTGTCTAATACATTATACTGGAGACCTTTACTGATATTTGCAGGCTGCAGAAGGTCAGATACTTTAAACGGGACGACACTATAGGCCAGAAATACTCAAAAGACACACAAACTCATCAGAATTTTTTTCCATAGCTACATCCTGCTTACTCTCTGACAGTGTCAACACTTTATCAGTTTCCCATCTGAATAAGCTGAAGGAGAAGAATGTGTGACCGAGGAATGTTTGAACAAAGCCTGAAGCAGTTTGATTTGACTTCACCTAGAAGCAACACTATCACTACTTAAATCTGTCTTGCTCAGCCCCTTAAATCTTTCAAACCATTGGTGTATGTGTATGCCTCCATGAGCCAAGCCACAGATCATTATTACTCCCTCCCTCTGACACCTTCATTAGACCCACAGACAGAAATTACGTCTGCTGTGTAGCTTAGGCCAGATTTCTGTCAATAATAAGACAGACTGGCAAACTGGCTGTTTTGTTACTGTGTTTTTAAGTGACTAATGTTGTTTGCATAAATGTGTAGGATGTCCTGAAATGAAAATCCAGTATATATTCACATACCATGTTGTAAATTCTGATCCATATTTTAAATTTATGTATGTAAGAATGGAAGAAGTAGCAAAATTAGTCATTTTGTTGCAAATGACCTAAAAACACCCTCTTTGTAATTGCACTCCCAAGAAATATGTGATACACTTCTAGGAACAAATCTATGGAATATTTTGGTAATTGAGTTCTCTATTAAATCATCCATCAGTTAATCAAGTAATTGGGAGTAGTACACCAGGTGATCCCAGCCTTTTATTTCTTAAGGCATCTTAATTGAAACTACAATAACAGCTGTTCTTTTTTCCCCATCACAAATGTGCCCACTCATGTGGTTCGAGAAATATATTATTTACGTATCACAACTGTTTTTTACAACATCATCTTTCTAATTAACAGTCGCCTATGTTCAGAGGTGAGTCGTCAGGATGTATTTAGCATCAAGTCAAAGGCTTTTGTTTTTTCTCAAGAGTTACAGAAGGCTCCAACAAGTATAAATAGAGAGAATGACCTAAAACTCCATTCTCATCCTGCCTGAGGGCAATAAGAATCTAAAGCCTTTTGTCTTTTTTAAAAATATTTCTTTAACACCCATTTAATTTAAAAGGAGGCAACTCCTCACAGCCTTATTAAGATTGACTTGTAGAAGACAGCAAACTCATTTTTCTTTAAAGAAATTGTGGTCATTGTTGAAATGGGACTTAATGGTGAATTCAGTTTGTCTCAGATTTTGGAGCTGTGATCTGGCAATGACATTACACCCAAGTTGAACAGAAAACCAGTGGGACTGCTTATTGTTGTGGTGCTGCTTTTAGCAATATAAACCAATAACAACGTATAACTTTCTACTAAACAGGTGCTAATAAATAGTTTAAACCTGCAACTTTCATAACATTTTAGATGTGCAGTAGCCATATTGGTCTCTGAACTCCGGGCTGATGTGCAATCTTTGACTTTCCAAGCTGAAATTCCAACTGCAGAGGCCATTCATGTTGTATTCCTTAATGGGAACTTGAAAAAAACTGACATTTGAGAACAAAAGGAAGGCATCATAATTTCCTCCCAGAAGTTGCTGGAAATTTTTGCATCGAAATGCACACTCAGAGCCACCGCACTGTTCTTTCTGTGGATCATTAGAGGTCCTCATCTGGTGTTTTCTACTTCTGTTGTTTTCCCCAGCTTGTGAATGATGGTTTGAGATCTTCATAGATTTTACTTTCTGGGTCTTTTTATCTCATTTTGTCCTGGTCTCCTTCATCACACTTAATGTAAAGAAAAAATATGTTGTGTTTCACAGGGGCCATAATAACTGCCCCCTGACCATTTGACCACTGAACACTTTGCTGTTATATTAAATTAAAAAAAAAAGAAGAAATCAAGTCAGAGATTCCAGCTCAAGGATTTTTGGTCATTTAATCATTCAAGTCACTTGAGGAATCACTCCAGCTCCATATTACTCAGTTTCACTTTATAAAACTGTTTGTAAAACAGAGAAGCACTTTCAAGCCTTATAAAATGTTTTAACAAGCCAGTAACTGACCATTCTCTCTCTTTTTCTTCCCTTTCTCTTTGCTTGGTATTTTTTAATAAAAGCATCTTTATTCATTTTTATTAATGGCACTAAACTGAAATAGTTCAGGAATGAAATAGATCCATGACAAAAGTTTTACTGATCCAAACTTAGGCTGAAGGATAACGTGGTTGAACCTGATATATACGTTAGAACTACTTGAGGTAGTCATGTGTATAAGTTTATCAGTCTAATTTAATCTTTATTTATCAAACAGCTCCTAATAGTTTCTATGGAGACTGAATAGGCAGTGTTATGCTGAGCATTGCTTCTCTCATAACTCACCCTTAATCAGCTTCTTACCTGTGTTTCTATATATTGAAAGTTGATAGATGGACCCACATTTGTGCTTATACCATTCATGAGCATTGAGATAAAGATCTGATAATAGAGAAGAAGTCAACATTTTCAGATGTCTGTGTCAACATTTAAATCAGTAAAACGTCTGCTTGGTTTCTCCATCCAGACATCAGTATATCCAGAATTTTTCTTTCACAGTTCTTTCCTTTAGCCTGGCCCTTTACATTTTCTGTTGAGTAATTTGTGGAAGATAAAAAGTAGACGTTAGATTTCATTTTCCTTCTTTCACTACGATTTTTAAAAATGAGGTGAGCCGAGTGGAGCAGAGCTGAACGTAGATGTCCTGCGGGGTTAGAGAAGCACTGCCTTGTTTCCCAGGCAGGCACCTTCTTTGTGACATGGTTAAAGATGTGTCCTAACACCATTCCCATCACCCTCAGTCGCCTCCTCTCTCCAACTTGGCTTCCATCTCTCCATCACTCTCTCCATCCCTGGAGAATAGCCTGCTCTTTGCTCAACCCATTCCGTCTCCTCGGAGCTCATTGTTCCCTTGGTTGCTAGGTGATAGCCAGGGGCCTCATTTGGGGTGGGGGGTGGGGGGCGTATTCGGTACAGGGTCAGGGCTGACAGAGGTGATGTGAAGGTGGGTGTGTAGATCTGTGTGTGACAGCTCACAAGCTTGTGTGTATATGTGTGTGTGGGTGCATTTGTATGTGTTTGGTTAAGGGTCAGGCGTGACAGCACTGGTACAATAGTTTGGGGTGTGACCAACCCCTCCTTCACTATTTATTAGCCCATTCAATCACCCACTCCCTTGCTCCAAGCCAAGCCGGGCTGGGCCAGGAGGCAGCGGAGGCTGTCAGTCAACAGCAAGGGGGAGGGGCACGGAGGAGCTCTAAGAAAACATAATTAATGTGTAACACAAGAGCTGCTGTAATGCTCTGTAGAGGATATTAAGGAAACAAATACCCAACACCACCACAGTTAAGCAATACTGAATAGAGGCATCTTTGGGATGTCTCTACTGTTACAGCCACTCACACCTGCTCTCTCTTTCAGTTCTCGCTCTTTCTCAGTATTTTTCTTTCACCCAAATGATGTTTCTCTTTAGTCTGTAAAACACAGAAGGAAAGAGGCTCTTGGAGAGGCCTGGAGTGGCTTTCAAAACCTCCACTAAACACATCCTGACACACACGGACAAATCAATGCTGTTATTGCAAAAAAGGCTTAAGCACTCAGAGAGAGTAAGAGTGGTGAAATGAGTAAAATGGGCAGGAATGACCCATTCTATTCTCTATTCCTTTGCTTTACAACATCCATATTACTGCGGATGTGACCTCTGTGTTAGCTGTGCATTCCTACATTTACTCAGTCATTCTTTTGATCCTTTAGCCCCAAAAGGCAAAACAATCCAGTGGTATTTTATCCCTTAAATTAGGTTTCATTAAGGATGACTCACTGTCAGTGCAATGTGTCTGTGGGTCATCAGTGTGTTTTAATTTGCTTTTTTAGTTTTATAGGTGACCTTTACGTTTCCTTCCTGTCCCACTCCTTTAATCGCCCATTTTGCCCTAAAGTATAACTTCTCTGCACAAAATGTGCATACAAACAAATTGCACCCCCCATGTAGATTCTGCAATGCACTGCAGAAAAGCTCTGCAGTCACCGTGTGCTGGTGGAAAAAATGTATTCCCTTGGGAATTTGTTTTTCCCTCCTGCAGCTCTTGCATGTGTGTGTTCTGAAAGCCGCCATGGAGCTAAAGTCGTCACAAATTGCTTGCTAAATCACTGCCTTGTGTGCTCAACTCTCAGAATGAGTCAGAAGGAATGCAATGCTCTCACCTGTGCTGTAACCGATAGCAGATATGAAGCGGATCTAACGTGTTTGTGCAGAATGGGAAAAAAAAAATGACTGGCACTTTGGAGGGCATACCTGCACTGGGAGGCAGGGTGTGCCTGACCTTTCAGGGTTCACCACTCTGACAAAACCACAAGGGTAAGGCAATTGAAAAGAACTTCGGATAGTTTCAGATGAATCATTCATAAACCATTTAATAATCAAGCAGGCACATTCATATTCATTGAAATTATCAAAGGTGCTTATTGAACGCACTGAAGCACTGAAGAAGTGGGTCGACTGAATCAAACCGTTGATGTGGTGTTGACCCTGGACCACAGTGCATACTGCTGTCAGCGAGGCTTTGTTGCTCATGCAATAACCTTTCTTTGTGCCTATGTTTGGACTGGTAACCTTGTTTAGAGTTTCTGTGTGTATCAGGGTGTAGTGTGACTCCCTTTCTCCATAAATCACTGTCAAATTCTAGCAGTACCAAACAAAGCCCTCGCCTGAAGCTTGAATAATGGGGTTGGTGGTGTGCGTTAGCAAGCGTGTTTTAATGTGTGTCAACCATGATGTCCTTCATTTACCAATCAGCGCCTCGTGGAGTTTATGAAAATTCATTGAGTATGAGATGAGCTTTTTTTTTCCTTCAGATGAATATTGCACGAAACACAGCTTTGGGTGACAAAACACTCCATTGATTTTTAGGGAAGGAAGGAAGGACAGAGGGGGTGGAAAGGCGGGGGGCAAGGGAATGAGGTTGATCGCTGGTGCGTGATGGAATAAACTGCAGAATTTCTGTCACTGCATGTGTTTGTGTCTGTGCGTGTGAGTCTCGCACACAGGGGTGTAATAAATAAATGATGTTTGAAATGAGAGCAGCTCTCTCTAGACCATCTCCACTTCATGAGAAGTGCTTGTTTACAACTCTACACACACATGTGCGCGCATTGACAGTGGCTGAAGTTGAAAAACTCAGCTGAACTGAATGTGTTCTTTTTCAGGAACTCCTCTGTCCTGTGACCCTCTAAATGTATGTGTCTCACCTCACTCTCGGACCTCCTTGCACTCTCTCCACACCGATGGCAAGGGGTTGGAGAGCATGGCAGTGCAGGCCAAAGCAAACACTCTCACACATGCATATAAACACCTGCCTTGTGAGAGAAGCTGGAGAGCATTAGTGAGCTCAGCAGAGCAAACACGCAGATAAAAGTTGGATTTGGGCGAATTCTAATGGGAGGAAGCAGCAAGAGATTTACCCCTGGTATCCTTTGCAGGCCTGGGCATGACAGAAGCCCCCTCATTTCATAGCCAAACAGTGTATGGCGCTGACTCGCAGTTTCTGTGTTTGCACTGTGGACCTTCCTAACATATCATTACTTCTCTCAGGAAAGTCAATTGTTTCTTCAGGAGAGATGTATGCATCATATCAGAATAAAGAAAACTTTAACTTTAATTTTACTGATAAATAAAACCACAGTAGCTGTTACATAGATGTTTCCCACAGTTTTATTGTTTTGGGGATATTTGCACAAATCCTATTTCTTGGCAACAAAAATAAAGGTCAAAATGGAGGAAGGAAGAATAACAGACAAGGAGCCAGAGGGAAAGAGATGGGGTGGTGGTAGGGGATACGACTCTGAAATGCTGCAGTGGTTTTAATTACAGGCAGAGGAACAGGCTTTTTAAATATTTAGAGTTCAGATGATCTCTCTGGCTGCAGATGTTTGTGTGTATGAGGCTTTATGTTTGTGTGTGTGCGTGCATCAGTGTGTTTATGTTGATGCGTGGGAGGATTAAATGTATATGTTGAACTATCTATAAAGTAATTTTATGTAAATATGCAGAATGTGTGGGCAAGGAACAATACTGTAGCCTGCAATGGTATATCTGTGATTTTTGGTCTACTTCCATAAAAAAATATGATGTGGACAGCAAATGCTGCAGATTAGACATTAACAGATCATAGTTTATATTTCCTGGCTTAAGAAATATGTCTGGATGCAAACAATGACCTTAATTGCCCCAAGAAGACTTGGCCTTCCTGTTTGTTATTCTGTATTCCTATATCCGCTGCGTACATAACATACAAGAATGGATGCTTGGACACTTTGTTATTCACAGATAGGTTTATCCAATATCCGATGCAATTTAGAACTTGTTTAAACTACTTTTAATTGGGCTGCTAATATTACATAAAAACAAATAAACTCTCCTCTTTCCTAAATCAAAAAGTAATACATTTCCATTTTGCAAATAACTTTTTTTTTTACCTGATATAAGACTTTGTAAGTGTTAGTACTCCTCAGATGATCATTTCCATTCATCTTCATTTCAACTCTAACCAGCTTCCCTGTCCTGAAAAAAAGCATTCCCGTAGCATGATGCTACCCCCCCCACCATTTTCTTTTGTGGCAAGTATCAAACATATTTTTCATTAGATCCACATTTCTGCATTAAGAATGTTTTTTAATGGTCTGATGTAATGTTCTAATCTTGTATAATATGTTTTCATTTGCTTTAAGCAATAAATCATCATCATTAATAGAAATAAAAGCTTTAAAACATCAGTCTTTGTGGAATTAATCTATGGGTTTAACTTGTGAGCTGAGTTACTGAAATACATGAACTTTTCATTAATATTCTAATTTGTTGAATACAACTGTAGTTGAGGAGGACAGCCAGAGTGATGCTGGCTCAGAGGTAAGCTCTTGCACACTTTTAGCTATGTCTTTCATCGAGGCATGGAAGAACAAAATGACAGAGGTGAAAATAAATAATATTTTAGAGCTTTTTTCTACAGCTGAATACGCTTTAAGCCTTAGATGATCCTTCCCGAAAGCAAAATATGCAGATTTGTCTGCACAAACACTGTTGAAGTGCGAAAAGTTGGATTTCATGTTAAACTGTTCATTTGACAGAGGGCTTCTTATTTTTACGCCAGTTTTAATTATGTTTGAATTGAATACAACATGATGCATATTTTGAATTAAAGAGTTTATTTAATGAGAATCAATAAGATAATTGATAAGGAATCAAATCAATAAGTGAGATCGATAATGGAATTGGAATTGCTAAATTCTTATTAATTCCCATCCCTAACCTTTAGTGTGATGAGCTCTGTTAGATTTCTGTCACACATTGTCTTTTGACGTCAGGCCAAAAAGTTCTCTTAAGGTCTCATCTGACCAGAGCATCTTTGCTCACATGTTTGCTGTGCCTGCATGACTTGGTGCAAATTGGAAAAAGGACTTCTAATGGCTCCAGTAATCATCCTGTCAACAGATTTTGTACCTAAGCTGTGGCTTCCCGCTGCTCCTCCAGAGTTACCATAGGTTTCGTCAGATCAGTTTGGGTGGACAGCCATGTCTTGATAGGTTTGCAGTTGAGCCATACTCTTTACATTTTTGGATTACCTAACCCTGCTTTGAACTTCTCCATATTTTTATCTTTACATATTTGCTGTCTTCCTTGTGGTTTGTTCATAAATGTTCTCTAACAAGCCTCTGCAGTCTTATGAAAAGAACTGCATTTATGCAGACATAGTTACATGCTGTTTCCCTGATTAGGTAACTTCTGAAGACATTTGGCTATACAAGATTTTCTTTACTAGTATCAGAGTTAAGGGGGCTGTTTATAAATGGATACCTATTACAGAAAATCTTCACAAAACAGTCATCATAAAATACAGTGAGGTTTAAGGTTACAAGGCGAGAAAATACAGACAAATCCATGGAATAGGAGTAGTTCTGCAAGGCAAGGAACAATATTTAAAAAAGACCAGATTGTTCCCTCCTATAAATACTAACTTTATATATTGTGGCGACAAATGTGCTGCTTGGAGATAAAGCCAGATAAAAATGATACAGGTAATATCTCAAAGGCAGCAAGCTTCACATCCAAACAATATCAATCATGTTCTAAAAACAAGCCTGATATATGTTCCTGAATTTACCTATATGCTATTTGTCTGAGTAACATTAAGGTGCACTACATCCAAAGGCTAGGATGTTATATTTAATAAACTATGGCCTACAGGATGTAGAGAGATGTAACTGCTGTCTCAACGCACTAAGCCACAGGAAGCCATGTGCATGGTGTTAAACAGAGCCACATCTTTCCTGCTTTTCTTTTTAAGTGGGTGCCTTCATGAGTGAAGGTTCTGTCTGTCGCTCTATTGTGTGTTTATTCAGGGGGAAGCCAAGGCCCAAACATAAATGGGCTGTAATTTCAAGGCAGTCTGGTATTCAGCAGGCTCACATTGATCTGTCATTGACAAAGTTAATGAGCGTGGACATGAGGCAAGGTGTTTCACCACAAAGACATCAAAGTACTGCTGTAAAGGCTGGCCTGCTGTGAAACTGGCCTTTAGGCAGACACCCAGGCTGCCCCAGCCCCGGACACCCCATGAGACGAGAGGGCCGTGGGGAGGGCATGGAGGATTTAAAGAGGATCATGGCACCATATGGAAGAAATCTGAATGTCTCCATCCTTTTCTCATTGTCTCTTCTCTCACTCCCTCATGAAAGCTGACTTTTCCCATTCAAGTCAAGCTTTGCAGTTTAAAGGAGGCATTACCTAATGAACCTTTGAGTGGTAAACCAGATTCTCACATGTGAAACTTTCTGCCAGTGCTCACCACTTGCTGCTTGGAAACCTCTCAACTACACTCATATACTGAAGGATTTAAGCACAAAAGTCTGGCTACTAGGTAACCTTCTGGCTATCTTCTTTTTTGTTCCCATCTGTTAACAGCAAGGAAAGGGGAAAAAGCTAAATCTAAGAGCAAATATTAGCTAATGGAGACAAAAGCATTCCCAAAAAAAGTTTTCACTCTCATTTGCTCATTTTTAAAGATTCTTCTTATCCCCACCTCCTTTGTATACACAGCAGCTCCTTCCCCTTCCTTCATTTCCTGCCAAGGTCTCCTTTTTAGCTTGAAGCAACAAATCCCTGCTGTTATTGAAGCTTTCAAATCTTCCCTAACTCATTTGGACAGAGCACTCATTTGAATTTGGGCAAGTATTTGGAAGACTGCCTTAGCTACTGTTTAATAACTTGATGTGAAGACAACTGACAGAGATAAGAACAACAACAACAAAAAAAAAAAAAAAAAAAAAAAAAAAAAAAAAAAAAAAAAAAAAAAAAAAAAAAAAAAAAAAAAAAAAAAAAAGCTTTTAGTATATATATATATATGAAAACAGCATGACTGCAGAAAAAGTCACAGTCCTTTGCATCTACTAAACACACATTTCAAATATGAGACCTGGAGCATATTCCATAAACTTACAACAATGTTGTATTTGTTTTTAAATAAATATGAAATTTAATTTAGCTGCAAAGCTCTGTAATATTGACTGCTCTTTCTCACTGTGTGACATTGCCTCTCATCCTAATATAAATAAGTGATAATGGATTACAGAATTGCAGCTTTAATCTTCTTTAAAGTTACCAATGAAATAATGATTCAATAATCTAATATGTAAAAATAATCTGAGGTTTTCTCCCAAATATTAGTTGGACAAAGGTGTTTGAATGACTCTCAAAGAAAACAACGTTAAATATCCTATGATATGGAGCTCTTCTACATTTTACAGTATGCAGAAAAAAGTTAGTAGGCTATAATCTGTATTGTTCAGGAGTAAATGAGATACACAGTAAGTCTTTTTTGTTGGGGTTTTTGTTTGATACCTCTGTCTCTTAATCTGAATGATTTTTCTTTAGGTATGCATTTGTGAATTAAATTTGTAGATTTTCACTGTTGTGAGAGAAGTAGCTTTGTAACTTTGGGCTGCTTTTTTAAACAAGCATTATTTTTATTCCATGATAAACCTTTTGCTTTTAAGATAACATTTTCATCATCCTGGAAATAGAAATAATAGCTCTTAAAGGGAAATCGGAATTTGCAGGTTTACAAAATCAGTGATTGTAAATTGGTTGCAGAATCCCTGACTGGTGCATCTGTAGCCTCAAACATGGAATATCATAATGACTACTTTTCAACTAGAACCAAATGCCATACTTCACTACCCTTTTGCCTTCAGTGATATTTTGACATAGACTTTTCTGCTAATAAACATTCTATGTTCTGAAAATAAAATCCCTGAATCCTCCTACAGTCTTGAAAAAAATGACTGAATCCAGTATTCAAACATAAACTGAAAGTAAAGCAGGAATTAACTGATCTGTCAGTAAAGTTTTATAACTGCATCTTCTCCTTATATCTTCTTATTAGTCCTCCTATTTGTGATCTCCGTCCCTCCCTTGCCTCTGGGGGTTCAAATGTCACCCTCATCCTTGTCAGAGTAGTCTAATGGATTGGTCACGCTCACGGCTCTCCCAGCCTGACTCATAGAGCCAGGGTGAAAGGTCAGTGCTGGAGTGAGACAGAAACTGCCTGATGAGGACGTCTGGCTGCCTATTCCCAGTCATTTGTCTGACTACACTGCAGCATTACGTCTGCGTGTATTATTTTCTCAGTAAACACCTTTGTACCAATAAATTGGATTGGATGATTGGTTTGCATTGAGTGGAAAAATGTAGCAGAATAAATAAATATGTTGAGCTACAGGATGAAGCAATGTCAGGTGAGCATACAAATGTTACTCGCGTGTACACATTTGTTGTTTCTGTCAAATCCATCATAGCCGCTCAGGGCTTCCTGCTCTTTCCTGAGGTCAGAGTTGAAAGTTGTAGGGAAGACGCCTGCATACACATAGAATATGTATGCACAACCTCTGTGTTGATTAGCTCTAAACCAGTGGAGTGATATACTACCATTACAAGAAACAGAAACCAAATGTATGCCTGGCAACAAGGCAAGTCAACACATATGTTGATATATGGCTTGAAGTTCTGAGGGTCAGCAGCTCTTTTCTCCCAAAAAGTTGACAGTCTTTTTTGTGGTTTTTCTATAGTTTGAGAAGTGCTTTTCCAGATCTTTTTTTTTTTTTTTTTCCTGCCACAGATATAGACGACTAACAGCAGGCGTCATTGATGCAGAGCACATTTCCATCCCACTGCTGCAAATTTCTTTTGTTTCCCTCTTTGACCTGGGTGACTTTATATTGCTTATTGCGTCCTGTGTATCTTTATTATCCTTTGTTTCTCCTCCACCATGCCTCTTCTCTTCCTTTTCCTACTCCACCTCTTCTCTATGACTTATTCTGTCCCTTCTTTCCTGGGTGATGACTTTTAATTTCATGCCCCCTGCTTTGGCAGTTGCTCCTTTAGTGAGTGCCAGGCTGGCTTTGTGACACAGGCTCTGATAGTCTCTCCAACACACACCAAACACACAATAGCCTTCGTGTTCCAGGCCCCGGGGTACACATCAGCATCCATGCAGAACTTATAGCAATGAAGTTTCTTGCAGGAACACACAAAGACACATGCTACCAGACAAGATTACAAAAGCAGGAACAGAAACATGTTGGTTTAGCTTGATTTAGTGTTTACATGGAACACAAAGTTATTTTATTTCCACTTCTTCAACAGAGCTATCATTGTTGGAGCAGTCGATCTCAAGGTATTGGTCACATCTGGACAGCGACAGTACACTAACTGTGCTGGCATGCACCCATCATCAGCAAACGATCCTCAGCCCTGGGGATAATCAGACTATATGCTAATGTGTGTGAATAATGATGGATGTGCTACAAACTGGATTGTTTTGGAGTCTGCCAGAAAAAGAAAGAAACATGTCTTTCATTCAAGGTTTTTTTTTGGTTTTTTTTTTGGTGTGTGGGTGTGTATTGGACTACTGTGGGGCCAGATTCATGCCTACGGCTGCACCTCTGCAAGGGTTCATTAATCCTGAAAGCATAGTCTGGCCTCATCTCTGGAGCATTGCAGATCACATCTGCTGCTGCAGGCTGGTCACTCATTAATGGATACACCTCAAGGCCATATGCTATGCTTCAAAATTACTTTAAGAAATGCCAGAGACTAAAACACAATGCATAATGAATCGAAGAAACTGTTAAAGGCTGTAGTCTAGAGACAAAGTTGAACCATGTTGCAAATGGTGCTAAAGTATATACTCCAAGGTTTGTACTGGCAGACAAATTCAAAGAAGATTTTTTTTTTTTTTTTTTTTTTTTTTTTTTTTTTAAACTAAAGAAGTGAGAATTTTACAAAAACCTAGCCTTGGTTTTTCCTTGAAGAAACAGTTATAACAACCTCAGTGTGGCTGATTTCCATTGAAACAGTCTTCATCAGTTACTTGCAAAACATGTAGCCATTATAACATTGTTGATTATTGTAAGTTTTCTGATACTACCAGCAGAAACCCTTTCCTTGTATTTTAGTGAGTGGTGGTTGCACCGTCTCCATCACTCAATCCCTTGTCCACCCTGTATGTGGGCTGTCAGTGTGGGAGGATGAGGGTATTCAGCAGCAGTGTGGAGAACAGGGTAAACATCCCAAACAGGCACTGATGTCCATTGTTAAGCACTTTTTCTCAGGACGAATCCCACCCACTACAACACAGCTGGGACTGTCTCTATTGTCCTCTGCCAGTCTCAGCCATCCTCTCACAAACAAAACATGTGAATCCATCCAACCCCCCCACCCCCCCACGCATACATACATGCACACGTATACACATTCTATCTTCACAAGGACTTTGAATTGGCTTCCATTCATTTTTCATTCATTTCTTTCGTCCACCCCTAATGCTAACCTTAACCCTCCACCTAACCTAAACTCAATTCACATCCTAAAACAGCACTTATTTTTATGGGTCCAGGGCTTTGGACCCCATAAGGAGCAGTGGGTCCTCACAATGTAGTATTTGTTGGAAAAATGGGCCTTACAAGATGAGAAAAGCTAAAATATGCATACACAGGCTACTGCTCATAATTTCAATTACCTTTTTGTCTCCTTGAGACCTAGATTTCCGCATCTTTTTGGTTGAATTTAGAGGGCATTAATACTAAATTATTGCAAATTCACTTGTTGGTGTCTTCAGTGAAATTTGATCTAAAATGTTTAAATCATTAATTTTAGTGTCAAATTTCTTTTTTTTTTTTTTTTTTTTAGGAAATGTTTTTGAAGAACTGTTAAAGAAATTGAAATGATAATTAAATTAAAACATAAGCAGATAAACCTTAGTAAATGCTCTCAGAAATTTTATACCAAATTTAGCCTTTCATTTCCCAAATCCATGAAACGCCCTCAAAATATGCCTTAATTGTAATATAAAGCACAAGTCACATATTGATGAAAAAAGATTAAAAGGCTGTACACACTTACAAAAATGGTCACACTTGGTCAAAATCTACTTCTAATATCAGTATACAAAAAGAAGAAGATAACCTAATTTAATAGCGTCTAAACTAGAGATGAAAACATTTCAAAATCTTTGGAAAGTTGTTAGCTTTTAGTGGTGTGACAATAGCTCCAGCTAATGACACAGGATGATATTTTACCGGATTCACAAGAATAAGATAAGATGATTAAAAAATATTATGAAAAAAACTAAGAACTGATTTTTTTTTTTATTAATTAATCAATTTATTTATTTATTTTTTCAAATAAAGACATATTCAAACTCTGCTTTGAGGAATTTGTAATTTTTGAAGATTAATCCAGTTCACCTTTGACTACTGTATATGTTGCATTTTCTATATTTGCCTAATTCACAGGCATTCTTAACACTAAAAAAAACAATGAAAATGCTTCCTTTGTTCTGGTTTTTTTTTTTTTTTTACAAAGTTTTATTTACTACTGAGTACCCAAAATGCTGCCAAAAATTGTAAAAGTGGAGTCCTCCTCTTCAGTGATTTTGTAACTCAGTGTTGACAAGCAGTTTTTACAAGTTAACTTATCACAACACAGGAACTAAAAAATAACTTCCCTTTTTACTTCAAAATAAGAGTCACAAACATTAACCCAACGGTCTTCAACCTTTATAATGGAGCCATTCCTACCAAATTTAATTTTAATGAAGCCTCCAAATCTAATTAATCCTTGGAAGAAAAAGACATATATTACATTTTCTGAATAAGTTTTTTTTTTTTAAATTCTGTCATTCAGTTAAAAAAAAAAACTTTTATAAAGAAGTCAGTACACTTTCCTGAACAGAGCAAGGCCAGTTTAATCATTTCCATTTTTACAGAAGGTAGCAAAATTAAAAGAAAATAAAGGACATAACTTTGAGCCTAATGACATGAAAGAACTGAACAAGAAAACTATATTTTATACTGTCAGTGTTCTTCTCATATGAAATTAACATGCACATTATTTCTATATGATACAAAGACCCTGTTGTTGCTCTGGACAGACTTCACTTTGATGAAGAATCTTTCTTGCATCTTTCTAATTCCCTTTGAGTGATTTTGCATCAACTCTTCTTAAATTAGGTCTGTCTTTAGAGGTCAAATTGTAGTTTTTCCATAAAAGTTTGGCTTGTTAGTTTCAAGGACCATGCCAGAAACATGAAACTATTATTTTTTTAAGTCCATTATTCACTTTGTTGCATTTAAGATAAAAATCCTGCTGAGGCATTCAACTTCTTTTACACAGTCTTATTTAGTGACATTTTAGCCATATCTGATCCAGCCTGGTAGTTTTCATGTTTTACATGTTATCCCTCCCACTAGAGAGTATGCTAACTTTTTCACACTGAGGCTCTTTTGATGCAAAACTGGATATTTCTTTTTTTTTTTTTTTAATCATGTTCTTTCTATGGACAAAAACTGTGTATAACTTCCCTGAAAATAGTTGGTATGACACATATCATGGATTCCAGAATAGAGAATAACATGCACTTATTCATTAATATTCATAAAACCCCTGACATGTACGCACACACGCCTGCCACATAAAGGAAGTGCTGCCTCCTCATGTCTGTTCATACACCCATACAAACGCAGCACTATGTGACCAGTAGTTAAATTTTACCTCTTTATTAATGTAACACTGTCTGGAACAAGCACTGTACAGTGTGGTGCAAAGTCTGAATACTATTAAGGTCACAGAATATGTCCAGTATTCATTTTAAGTTGGCAACAATTATTTTAAAATAGCAATTTCTGTACACTATTGTTTTTACACTTTCTGATTTGGTAATTATATTCTCCAGTGCACATAATAATGGAGAAAATGCATGTTTCTTTTAATGATGTCTATTAAGATGTGGTCTAAAAAGGCTCATTGGAAGTCATTTTGACTATAGTTTTTCCAAACTCTGAATGATTTATTAATAACTTTAAGTTAGAAGAAGAATGAACACATGAAGATTTTAAAGCATTAATCTGAACTGAACAAATCTGCATCACCACAAAATCAATGAAATTATGTCAGTTTACAAAGAAAATCTGGTTTAGGCTCATTGTAATGCTTCCAAATAAACAGGAACATATTTTTTAATATGTTAAGCTGGGAGGTCAGTATGAAATTTTGGTAATTAATAAACTCATTTGACATAGAGATCTAATCTAAATCTAAACTCCTTTACCTTTGTATCTGTGTATTATGAATTTGTCAAACAGCACAATATACTGGTCTCACACATAACTGTAAACTGAAGGCAGTGGATAAACTTTCTCATTTACAGCATTTTAACATGTTCCATTAAATTCTTAAAATGTATTTTTAGGATTAAAGACTATGAACTTCAAACACAAAAAAGACAACTGAAGAAATTGATGAAAGATGATTGCACAGCAACAAGGTGAGCTCAGCTACCCCCTGGAAACACTATTTCTTGTCTATTTTGCATTTCAAAGGCGTAGGGCAGTGCAATATTATAGGTAAGAAGCACTCCAGCATCATCTTCCTACATATTTAACATTATAGCATGCAAAATTTAATTACAGGCTAAACCAGGCTGAAACAAAAATGTTTGATATGTTAAAACGTTTCACAACATGAACACGGCAGCTTTCATACACCATGTATACCACACGTGCACCACTGTTGCAACATTCACATGACTGCTTCTCAAATAATGCTGGAATAAGCCAAAGTTAACTTCAAATTTCATGTGCTATGCAGACACTCTGTGTGTTCTAATGAAGATTTACATACCTCGAGATGTCAGATGCTTGAAACTAAAATTGAAGCTGACAGCATGACAGATTTTATGATTAATTTGGTCACTAAGTATATGACCACTTGTAGAGAATAGACATTTACTTCCCAGATGGTCATCTGATACTTCAACAGGTTCAGCTGACCATAAAGAAGTAACATATTTGGCAGAGTTGAATACTGTGAATTCCACACCCTTGATCCAAATACACAAACCAGGAGAGCCTAAACAGCAATTCATACACTTCAAAGACTTGATAGGACTTGATTTCCACAAAATTTGTTTGCTCCCCATAGACCGTAACACTTTTTAAAATGGAAACATATTGAACGAGGCAGAAAAGAGTGTGACAGCAGCTTAAGATTTTTTTTTTTTTATTACTCGTGTTCCTTTGTTTAGACTTACTGTCCTTGACTTATGTAGGCATGTAGCTCGAGGCACTTTTTGCCTTTAACTTCCAGAGGGATTCAGAAGGAGAACAAACACAAAGGTAACCTCTTTGCTCACCTTCCCTCTGGCTTAGTCCTCTCCTCCTCTTCTTCTTTCCTCTCGCCCCTCCTGATACTTTCCATCTGTGGTGGTGACTGCAAATATTTAAAGTAATGACTGGTTTCACTCTCAATTTAAGTCACTCTGGAGAATTGAGCAGGGTTTGACTTTTAGAGGAAGAAGACAGCCTATGCTGGGGTTCATTTTGTTGTGCAGTCATCAAATATAATTTTTTTGTGTCTTTTTTTGGATTGAGTTAAATGTCTTAAGTGTTTGGGTTTTGTCTTGATTGACACAGCTTCTGAACGTGTGTCTTTCTGGTAGTTGTCTGATCTATTATCAGCTGCCTGTGGTTAGGTGTGGTGGATCTGTCATCACAGTGGCTCAATAACACTGACCTCAGTCCAGCACTTCCAGGAAAAGCTGTCATCTGATCTTTGGGATCAGTTTTCCACTTTCTAGGTAGCCAACCGTTCACAAAGAGGCACCTTTAACCAGTTTAGTAAGACCACACAAGAGAGAAAAAATTACTAACCAGCTTTACATTGTTGTCTTTCTAAATGGATCCCTCCTTACCTTTTTACTCGCGCTCTGACTCTGTTCAAAACATTAGTGCAATCCAACAAAATGATTTCCAGGCTACTCTCAGAGATGGGGATCATTTTTTTTCTGGACTGAAGGGAGCCTCCTGGCTAATGTAGGGAGAGGTAATAGCAGTGATAATGGACCTGTCGAGAGGCTTGATCTCTCCTTTCTTTATAAGGTTTTCTAATACTGTCCAGAAAGTAAATAACATGATGGATGGAGAGGCCTTGGTTGTGCAAAGCTTGGCAAACTCTTACCCTGCCATGGACCTATGGTGCTTTTAAGTGTTTATTATGATCAGTTCTGCTCAGCCAGGCCTTATCATTCTGCTTGACTGTGAACAAATGTCCTGGGCAGACTCAAAAATCCAAGCAGATATAGTGCTGGGAGGAAATCATGGGGAATCATGAGCTTGGAAAAAACATAGATTTCCTTGCCGGGTGGTAAGCAAATGTATGTGCTAATGTTGGACTTTAAAGGCCTACAAAGACACACAGACATTATGAATCATTTTTTTGTGAAAGAGGAGATGTGGGCAGCAGTTTAACCAGCTCCATCTTGAGTCTCAGTATGTGAGCGTATGTGCATGTCTGTCAGCCCTCATGTGGACTCGATAAGTTCCACTGACACCATGTTTTCTCTTGGTGGTCGGTGAGTGTTCCCGTCTGTGAACGATGTGTGTTTCTCATTGATTTGTGACTGTAGATGATTAGAGTGCAGTCCATCCATGAAATCCCCTTTAGGTCCCATCAAAAAGAGGCAGTTTGTTGGTTTGGTCATGTACTATGAGAGTGATGAAAAAAACGGGAGACAAAGAGTGTTATTTTGGCTTTATTTTTCATCGTCAGAATTAATCACAAGTTCTCTTGAGTTGTTTCCACGCTGACTCTTGTTTTCCTTTTTGGCATGTGTAGAAATCCACGACATTGAAGAGTTGAATGTGTCAGTGGGAACTATGGCATAGCTACATGTGAGGTCTGCTGGATTTTGATAACAGCTTGATGACATACACTACTGTGCAATTTCTTCATATTTGGCTTCCACGGAGCCAAATGTTTTTGTAATCTTTTCAAGATATCTTGAAGACTAGGTTTTTAGGCTTTCTAAAAGTTTTTTTTGGATGCTGGTTGCTACAGTGTGCACTGTTCCCTGAAAAAAGTAAGAAAATTCCACAAATAGGGAGCAAAAGAAGATGTTTTAAACTTAGGCTACAACAAAAGAGGCATTGGACGTTCACCGGTATCAAGGTAGTTCAAGGTTTTAAAGGATTATGGTCATGTACTTCATACTGTTTGAAGGCCCTTTACTATGATTCAAGAAAGACTGCCAGCAGAACTAGTGTTTAGTGTTTTTTGCGGCTTTATGTAGTGCAGCCCCTTCCTTACATTTTGCTGCGCACTGCTGGGCAGCTGGCTATAAAAAAATCTTCTACAGTTCTCTATTGCTCATAAGACAGCCAAATTTACTGTTTGGAATTATTTCCAGTTGCAAAAACATCCTTGCTGTTGAAACCAACGAAGAGCCATCCATCCAGCCATCCATCCATCCATCTTATTAAGGTAAAGCTATTCTTAAACTACAGTTAAGAGTGGTATGTCTATTAAATGTTACAGCCCTGAATATGAAGAAACATTTTGTGAAGAACAACACATCGACTGTTCAGCTCCTAAGTGAATGTGTTTACTTAATGGGAGAGAACCACAGCTCCCCCTCCAGTCAACTCGAAGAAATGATGAAAGAATATACCTTTCAAAATAAGGATAACAAAGTTGATGAACTCACCTCATAAACTAAATTCTGTAAAAATAAATAATATATAGCATATTCAGGGCTGGACACTTCAGTCGAAAGTCACAATATTATCGATTATGATTAACTCACATTTTTCTTATTCTTTTTTTTCTTTACTAATATACAATGTGCCCACAACTCTCCATGTTCCTAGTGCGCTTATCAGTAAAAATAAAGTTTATATGCAGACTGTGAATGCAAGCAATATAATATCCCACTAAATATTGTCTCAATCTGCAACTGAAACCTAATTATTACTTCTTGTTTTAGCGGGTGTTTATTCTATATAACTGATTTATTCTATACATGAAAATGAAAATTGCAGTTTGTGAATTTTATTTATAACATGATTTGCTGATATCCAACACAGCAAAAAATAAAAAGCTAGAGCAGTGCCATGGAGCTCTTCTCATTGATTGATTGTTTATACTTGGTTTGGTTGACAAGTGTTGGCATTAGCTTTCACAGGAAAACAAAAGCCACAAAGGTGAACATGTTCCTTTGAGTTTTTCCTGCATTATGTACAGAATTTGTTTTTCATTATGGTTCATTGTGAAGTCGGTACACAATCCAAAACAAGAGGCAGCAAAGTGATATTTTCCCTCCTGAGTTTCTATGCCAGAGTTTTCCTAAAGCAAACTGTCTGTTCTTTCCTTTGTAAAAGCTGCACAAATGGGCGTGCCTGCCCACGATAATTTGTATGAACACGGATTACTGTTTTGAGACTTTAATACTTTGTTTGACCTCTGGCGGATACTGGTAATCATGGTGATCATAATGGTTGTGTCTGGCCCTCTTGTTGGGATTATGGAGGTGCAAACCATCTGTTTTACAAGGAGAGAACAAGTGAAGGGAAACACAGCTAGAAGGCTGGCTATCATTTGTTTTAAAAAGAAATTGAGATAAAAGTGAAAGTGTGGAGAGAATTTTTTTTTTTTCTGTTGGAGACATCAGGGTAAGTGGGAAAGCATGGATACTCCTGGCCGCACACAGAAACACTCAGTCACTCTCTGCGGGCCACACAAACATAAATACATGCAAGGCCATGTTTTGGCAAGAGCCCAAAAGCCCTGCAGCATCAATCTATGCTCCTTCTCACCTCACTCTCTTTCTGTTATCCCCCACTCTTTACACTTTTTCTTTTTCCATCTGACCAAAGATGTTGCTTTGTTCTCTTTTTAACTCAGTCCATATAAACACTTATAAATAATGTCCTTTTTTTTTCATGTTTACTATTTATATGTTGTTGTTTTTTTGTTTGTTTGTTTGTTTTTACCAAGGATTTTGTCACTCATACAGGCATTTTGCAGCACAACAATTTAGGACAGAGCTCCAGCTCATGAATTTACCTCTCTTCACTCTTTTCTTTTGCTGCTTTTTCATTTTGCATTACACTCTTTGCTGAGTGGGTTGCATAAGCTGTACAATCTCCACTGACAGGAAGGAACCACTTTTCACCAAGTCTGATCCAAGCAAAGAAACGTTTAATTTCTCTGTCTCCTCTTATCAGCTGGTCCCACATCACTTTTCTCTTTTTCAGTCTATTTTACTTTCGTTATGTCCACATCTTAACGGGGAAAACTCGTATTTGGGTTTGTCGGGATAACATTCACTATTATCTATGGGCAGAAGTGCTCTAAAATATATATACATGTGTCCAATTTTGTGAAAATAGGAGTTTCTGCATTTTTCTTACCACAGGCAGAGCACCTCCCGCATGCATAGTAATGCTGATATTGTTACCTAAATGTAACAAATGAAAGTTAGGATTCTGTGGTGGTCTTCACTGCAACTTCACCACCAGATATTGTTTATAAAATCTAACTTAAAATAAACCATAAATACCAAAAAGAATTCTTTGGTATGTGTTGCAGCACCTGCATTTTAACAAACTACAAGGTTTTAATGCTGTCTGGAAAAGCATGGGAAGTATGTATCAAATTTGATTTATGCATTTTACAGGTATGGATAAATATGAATTTTAAATATCAAAATTTACAGACTTTAGTTCACACCCCATCATCATCCCATTAGTCATCATCTTTGCCTTTTTAGTTTTTATTAAAGTTTATCCATTGTAAAAATATTTTATATATTCATTGCAATGATTATCTTAGGGCACTTTATCTAAAAAAAACTTACCAAGTTTATACCGATGCTATCTAGTCAAAAAACAAGTGTAAGGGAGCCCAGCCAATTGCATAGAGTCAGTGATTTTGCAGCAATATTCAGCGAGTGTGTGGAAAGGAACAATTATGTTTTAACAAGAAGAAATCTCTAGCAGAATAAAGCTTAGTGGTTATCTGTGTGGGAATTATTAATTATTATTTAAAAATCAAATAAATTTTTGGGTGTTTTTTTTTTTAATCAAACTTCCCTTTTAAATATTGATTACATTTCTAAAAACTCATTTCAGTTTGCAGATATAGATTATTTTACTATGAAAATTTTTTTATTTGGGTATGGTTTTGTTTTGTTCCTCAGTTGCACTTTGATATGTTATTTTGGCTCATTTCCAGCCCAGGCAGCTTCTCTCTAAAGGCAAACACTGTGTAAATGTGGTTGTTTATGTGTGTAACTACTTGTGAGATTTTACCGTGCAGAGAGGAAAAAGGTAGTTAGCATTTAGTGGCAGCATACTGCCATTCTTTTAACAGCTCTCACACACCTCATTAACTCTCCTAATGAGTAAGTAATCAAACACATTCCACCTCTTTTTCCCTCTTTTTAGATGGAAGAATAAAATTAAGAAGTATTAGGAGCATTTCGCTAAAATAAACATCTTCTTATCGTGCAATCACAGCAAGAAATGGGAAAAGCCAACACTATTTTAGAAACACTAAAATAAGACACACTTTTAATATATGCATCTTAATTGTATGAAATCTAGTCATCCACAGATAGGTTTAGGTTTATTGAGAACAGTTCACAGTGTCTTTAGGTCAGGTTGAAATGTTGTCAATGCTTGCCTGTCTGGACCTCTAAGTACAAAGTTTGACAGAGTGATGAAATAAGGGTGAAATGCTGTGTAAGCAGCACAAGAGAATGCTGTCTCTGTATTAATGTGGATGGACCAAGCTTTTTTTTCAAAGTGTTTTGTGCAGCACTGATTTTTCTCTTTTTGCTTTTGAAATTAAATTGCATGAGTTCATACAAACACTGAGCAAAGAGGGAAAAACCCTGATCTATAAATTAATCCGCTCACTGACAAAAAAAAACAGACAGGTCAAGGAGGGCATTTTAGTGCATTTTTCCCAAGTTATGAAAATTCTGACTTTGATATCTCTCTGTCAGTGTAACTCTTGATTTAAATACCCAAAACTTCAAAAACAATGGTGTTCATTATTTCATAACATAAAGTGGTTTCCAAAAGTATTCAGTCCTTTTAAGGTTTTTCAGATTTTGAAATGTTACTAACTCAAACCTTCCTTTTGTTGAATAGTTCAAGATATTGACTGCACATTTGCTAAATGGAAAAAAAAATTATACACGGTTTGCAAACTTGTTTGGGAAGTAATGTCTGAAAAGTGCAGAAAGCATTTACTCTGATATCCTTATATAAAATCTAGTGAAATCAGTTGCTTTCAGAAGTCACCTAATTAGTAAATAGACTCCTCCTGAACATAATTTAAACTGAGGCTGAATACAACTCTCTTGTGAAGGCCTCAGAGGTTTGTTAGGGTGGACAAATAAAAATATGAAGACCAAAGCAACACAGCAGACATGTTTGATCTACTGGGCTGTTGAGGTGCAGTTACTAGACATGAGATAATTAAAATTTGGTTGGTAAAGGAGATTCTATTCAGTCCTACTGAGCTTGGGCTGTTTTGCAAAAAAAAAAAAAAAACAACAAGAAAAATCTCCCTTTAGATGTAGAAATGAGGTAAAAAATACACTTCAACAGCCCTGCAGATCAAACATGGTAAATTGACAAAATGTGGAAAAATTCAAGTGGTATCAATTATTTTTGCTGGCCACTGTATATGAAAGGGGTGTTCATATGCAGACATGTATGTTGATATGTAGTTGTAGTTTGCAGACTTCCGTTCATGCAGCCTGAAGCCTTTAAACATTTAAAGTAGAAAAAGTTGAGAGCAGGGTTAACCCACAGCTGAATCACCTACTGAAACTTCAAACAAAAACATAGGCACAAAATGTTTTGCTAATCTCTTATGACTGGTGTGAATATCATTATGGCACCATAGGCATTTTTGGGAATTATTATTGTGTATATAGAGACAGAAATTAGAGGTTAATGATGGGAATCAGACAGGAACCAGACATTACCTTCAGTTTTCAGCTAATCACCAGACCAAACGCCTTGAGCTATGTCTGATAACATTGCTAATTGTTCCAGATCTTTGTTGGGTTTGGTGTAAACAGTAGCTGAGTTTATTGTTGGAACACTTTACATTGATTAAATGATACCATTGTTAGAAGTTTCAGTCTTGAAAATGCAACTGCAGTATTTCAGCGCTGTAGTTCATCCACCTGAAAACATGTGTGCTACCCCATCATTAGGGTAACAATGGGAATGAACTGTGAGCAAAAAGCCAGGCTACATAATGAACTAACTGCCCACCTGCAAGGTGTGTTGTGCAATGAGGTAAATTATGTCGAGTCCAGTGGAAAGGCTGACGTAACTGCACTAACTTTTTGTAGTTAACACACTTGTAAAGATAAACGGCTCACAAGTGTGCTAGGTACAGGACACCATTACTTTAGATGGAAAACTGGACTGGGACTCATTGCTTGGTAATGAGTGTATGCTGGGAGTATGAGGAAAGCTCTGCAAGGTGCTGATGGTTTCTCTGAGACTTTTCACCCCGAACAGAGCTGTGTACGTACTGTGACATCTGGAGGTGATGACCTCTGCTCCTGCTTCTGATGCCTAACTCTGTCTGCTCCTGCAGTATTTCACAAAGCTATTGCCCTGAGGTTACCTAATCTGATGCAATGTGTAGACTTACATTTTGAGAGGGTCTACATTGGCCAGAAACTTGCAACATTTGATTAGGAGTCAGACTTTAGTTTAAGTGACCGATATGCCTGTTTGTGGTTAGTACTCTCTTATAGTTGTGTCTGATTTCGAAGGGATAAGTGCTTCACTCAAAATCAGCTTTCTAACTAATCCATAATGTCAGAAATCTTGAAACCAACACACTGCTGGGGCCATGCTTAGAAAATAACAGCTAAAGGAAACCACAGAGTATCTAAAATACAGCATGATGGTCTCCCACAGAAATGTTCAGTTTGCCATTTTAAGAATGTGTAAATGCAGAAACGTTATTTTGCTAAATTTAATTTTACTCTGGCTTCTTTAGGAGGAGAAGCTGGTGATAAATTCTTTAGAGATGCAGAACAGACTGCAGAATCTAAACCAAGACCACGATGATTCCTCTGTTAGATGTGACAGAATATACTAGAGAAAAACAAGAGGCAGATTTTCTGGCATGAAATATACTGACATTTACAGTAATAATGGCTATATCCTTTTTTTGTTGCTGTTCAGACCTACATTTTTAAAGTGACCTCCCACGACCTGAGCTCCAAATCCAATCATATAGCACCATAAATGGGAGTGCATGTATCACTCCAGCCAATCCTATTAGAGCGTGCTAACAGGATTACGGGGTTTTAGTGTGTGGATTCTACCCAAGAGCTTTCATTTTTTTTACTACTTACAGACATAGCATTGTATTCATACGATCAGACCCTTTTTGTCCTGCCTTGCATCACACCATCTCCTCCTTGTCTCGTCTTCCCTCTCATGGTTTTCTGCATGTACCTACCATAGTCTCTGGCATCCAACCAGTGCTGACCTAGTTCAAGATTTTGTGAACATATATTCTTGTTGCCTTTGAATTAACAGATGTGTTCATATAAACACGTTCAGGAGGTCGAAGTCAACATTAATGTCCCTGAACTGGAAAACGTGAGTACTAGCAGTTGTTTGCGATAAGAGAGAAGAACGGGATCCTTATAATATATAACAGAGGTTAAAAGCAGGTAGACTATAATCTTTACCACCGCTTTGTTAGGCAACATTATTGAAACCATAGAACTAGAATGATTCAGCTTTCATCATCACATTCAGGCTGTTTTGCTAAAACAACACAAAACAATAAAGAAAAAGTGAGCAATAATTTTCTAATCCAATGCTTGCCAATAAAATAACATGAACAGTTTCAGTATTTGGTGTATGATCATGCAAAGCACAGGGTACTGCTTGAAAAATGTCTTCAAAGGCCTTGTCTCCTTCAACGGCACAAAATTGCCCATTTGGAGCTTGCACGAGAGCACCAAAAACGGGACATTGAAAGATGGAAGAAAGTTTTATTCTCTGATGAGAAAAAAAAATTAACCTTGATGGTCCTGATTGCTTCCAACATTACTGGCATGACAAAGAGATCCCACCTGAGATGTTTTCTCCATGACACAGTGGAGGGGGCACCACCATGACATTGGGGGCTTTTTCTTTCAATGGAACAATGGAACTGAAGGTTGTGCAGAGGCATCAAATGGCAGCTGGCTATGTGGAGATGTTGCAGGGGGCATCCCTAATGACTGAAGGCCATCATCGGTGTGGTAATGACTGAGTTTTTCAACAGGACAATGCTCCAGTTCACAATGCACACCTGACAAAGGACTTCTTCCAGACAAATAACATCACTCTTTTGGACCATCCTACATGTTCCTCTAATCTAAATCCAAATGAGAACATTTGGGGTTGGATGGTAAGTGAAGTTTACAAAAATGGACACCAGTTCTAGACAGTGGATGCCCTCCATGAAGTCATCTTCACCACTTGGAGCAACATTCCCTCAAGCCTCCTGGAAACACTAGCATCAAGCATGCCGAAACAAATTTTTGAGGTGACTAATAAAAATGGCGCAGCTACTCACTGATTCCTTTTTTGAAACTTTTATTTCTATTTTAGTGGGTTGGGGGGGGGGCGGGGTTGAGTTATGGTCTTGTAATTTTGATCAGCTGATAACCAGCCTATTTCAGTTTAATGGTTGTTTGCAAGAAATTGCTTAATCAGGCTTATTTTTTGTCTCACTCCCATTTCTTCTTTTTGCATTTTGAAGTTCTACTGAGAACCTTCTTAAGATTCAACAGTGCAAAATCTGAATTTTTGCAGTTTTTCAACTTGTCTTAAAATTTTGATCCAGATTGTACATGATTTGCTGATACCTCTTTAGGAACTCTAATATAAGAACATTAAAGGAACACCATTTATCATATTTTTCTAGCCTTCCTTCTCTGAGACATCATAATTATTTACATTAGAAGGGGAGGTCATGTTACATATGTCTTAAGGCAGTTGGTGAAACAGTGTTAAACTTGTTTTAAAACAAAAACAAAATATTACTTAGTTTATATTTTAGGCTTTCTTTGTTGTTTATATCAGTAATTAGAGCTGTTAGCATAGCTAGAATGACTAAAACCAAATTTTTAATGTGCTTTGTGGGGCAGCAGTGGCTCAGGAGGCAGAAGTTTGTCCAGTAACCGGTGGTTTGCCAGTTCCAACCCCCACTAGTCTCAGTCATTGTGTTCACTTATGTCAATCTGTCCAAGGCCAGCTGTGGCTATAATGCAGCTTATCAGTTTATGAATGTGTGTATGAATGGTAAGAATGGGTGAATGATTGATTGTAATGTGAAGTGCTTTGGAGTCCTCAGACTTGATCAAATGCTATACAAACTCAGGCCATTTACCATCTCCCTCGAAAAGGTAACTTGACTGAGATTTTCAAAAGAATCTCAAACTCTGTCTGTTCCATGACAAACAGAGGTTGAAAGCTCAAAAGGTTAAAACAGACTAACTTTGCTGTAATCCTGTTTTCTATGAAAAGTCTTGATCTTTTTTGCTCTCTCATAGCCTGAATGAACAGCAGAAGTATCAGGACAGTTAGAAAATACAGTTTCTTACATCTCTGTGCTTCCTCTGACTCTGATTTTAGACACAACATTTGCATCCGCATTGGAGAGGGTTGTAAGGATGACTTCGTAACACTTAGATTTAGTAAGTTTCCCAATGGCCAGTCAACAGTAGGGGCCAATAAAATTAGCTGATTCTGTTCAACAGCTGAGTTCTCTGTACATTTAAACCATCATCTTAATGTCCTACTTATTAAAAGCAGATCTGCAGAGGAAAAAATATATCTTAATTTTTTCTGTGATGGTTTGAGATGGAATAATCATGTTCTGTACACTAGGAGGAAATGTTTAGTTTGTACGGCCATATGTCACATTTACATATTCAGCATCATGGCCAATAAGATTTGTTCCATTAAATGCAAAATTTTCCCTTTTCATTTATTTACAGTGAAATTTTTATATTTTTTTCTTAATGACCCATAATTTTTAATAGTCCACTTTCAACATGCAGCCTACTTTAAGTATTTTGCTTCCTGAACTCAATTGCTGTTCCAATTCCGGTTTTAATTGTGTATTTTCAGTTCTTTTTTTGTAACTTGTGTGGAACTGTAAATACAAAGCTTTTCATTTACTAGATACATCACCCAACTACGCTGCTGTGGCATGTTTTAACTCCCTGTTGTGAGTCGCGCTGAAATAATGCCTGACTCACAGACAGTGGGGGTAGAATGTTATTGTGTCATAATGTTGTATCCTGTGGTGCTCATGAACATTTAATTAGTGGGAATTATCAAAGTTATATTTATAATAGTGGTTTAGTGTGTTTACCCAGATTCTGGGGGTATGCTTTAGTTTCTCTGTGGGTGACCAGAAGAACAGTTCTGGATCTGTGGGAGAACCTTTGACAGGGCAGGAACCTCCCCCGGCAGCATTGCAATGTATGTGTGAAACAGACAAAAGGATCTGTTAGTTAAACACATATCTGCTTGGGTTTTCATCTTTATTCCTCTCTCTTTTTGCTTTCCTTTCCTTTCCTGAGGTACGTATAATTGTTTTGAAATTCTTGATTTCCACTTGACTTTAAGAACATGGGAACACACAACCTAACTTGAAGAAATTGGTTAATTATTGTCCTAAGGATTCCATTCTACTGGTCCATTGAAAAAAAAACCCACAGGCCACTGCCCTGTTGTCTCTGTTTAGTCTGTGTGCAGGCAGACATTAAGCCTCAAACTACAACCAGGTCAAACAGATCATAGCATGGAAGAACACTGAATAATACAACCACCAGTGTGAGCAGAGGCATGCGTTTTGAGACCACACCACGGGGTAGTTATGCACACCGTGGGGGAGAAAATGTTGCACTTAACTTTCAGTACCACACTGGTGAATGAGTTAAAAGCTGGAGTAATACTATTTAGAGAGTAAATGTGGTTTGTTGAGACGTCTGCTTAAAAATACCACAAGAGGAACATTCACACAACAAGTTGTAAAAACATTGTAGTCTCGTCCTGTAAGACCTCAGGAACCACATGAATCAACCCTTTAATGTAGGTGTTAAATATATCTGTTTTTTTCTTTACAGTGATCTCAGTGAGAACTTCATCCAATCCATCCCCCGAAAAGCATTCAGAGGAGCTACAGACATCAAAAACCTGTGAGTACCAAGAGATGCAAAGATGTTTATTTGTTTTTAAATTAACAAAGACTTTCAAACATTAAATAATTTAGTTTTAAGAGTTTTTATTGATTGAAAATATGCTTGCCTTGCATCATTTTTTGTGAGTTTCTTTTAAATAAGGGCTGGAAGTGGTATTGATGAGAGTCTGTATCAGAAGCCTCAGTGGCCATTGCCTTCCTGCGCAATTCTGCTCGATTCAAATGTCACTTCACAGCACAGTCTGGGATTTCTCCCATTGACTTGGATTTAGCAATGGCAGCCGAGGAAGTGAACGAAGGCATTCAATATGTGTTGGCCATGCTTCCAAATGTTAAATTAACATTAACAGCCGCCTCGTTCGGCTTGGTACTTCTTTCTTTGCAGTAGGAGATGGTTGTTTACAGCACACATAATTTCTGGTAAACTTCTTAACATAGCTTCCTTCATGGTCGAGCTGGTGCACTACATACGTCACGGCCAAATGTTAGCGATTGGGTAAAATCATATCCAATCATTTAAAACTTCAACAGAGTGCACATCTCCAGAACGCAATTGCTTCTCAATAGCCGAGAGCACAGACCCTCTACGAAGAAAAGCGTAGAACAAGGGGCTGTTTTTTTTTTACCAGGCTACTGTGTCAGAGGTGATTATGAAGGACCACATAAACGTACAACTTTTGGACAAACTGTGTTGTGGGGAAAAAAGGATATGTACAATTAAGAAGCACAAAAAGCACAATAAATATAGCTGAACACAGATGTTTGTAGACACTGTATAAAAAGGCACATAACATTTTTTCTCAATTTCTGACATCAAATCAGGCTAGAGATTTTCTGTTTTAATCCAGTTAAGATTACCAAAATTATTTATATTTGCTCAATCTCATACTATTAAGAAGGATTTTTTTTTTTTTTTACTTTCTTCAAGTTCAGAGGTACATTTCCTTAGTGTTTAGTAAAACTTTTTTAAACTGATTCTGTGATCCTCTGGTTATCCTTCCACAAACTTCTCACAATAGTTTGCTGTAATTTTGAGTCATTTCTCCTGACAAAACTAGTTAGTCATGTTTGTGAACTGCCTTGATTACACACACCTTTTTAGCTTTGTTCATAAATTTTCTCTGGGACTGAAGTCAGCGCTTTGTGATGGCCTCACCAAAACATTGACTTTGTTGTCCTAAAACCTCGTAGCTAATTTAGTGGTATGCTTAAAGTCATTCTCCAATTAAAAGACTCATTTGTGCACAAGTTTTAACTTCCTTGCTGATGTCTTGAGATTCCATATGTTCTTACCTCATGATCAAGGCAGTTTTGTGTGAAGAAAACCAGTTCCTCCTGCAGCCAAACAACCACACAACATAATGCTCCCACTACCGTACTTCATAGTTGGGATGGTGTTCTCAGGCTTGCGAGCTTACCCATTTTTCCTTCAAATGTGACAGCAGTCGTAATGGCTAAACACTTTAATCTTTGTTTCATTAGAACACAAGATATTTCACCAAAAATGAAGATATTTCACCAAAAATGAAGGTCTTTGTTCATGAATGCATTTGCAAACCATAATCTGTGCATTTATGTTGTTATTTCAGTAATGGATTCTTCCTCATTGAGTGGCCTTACAGCCCATGTCAGTACAAGAGTTGTTTCACTTGGATGACAGACTCTTTCCAACATCAGCTAGCTTCTCTCACAAGTTCTTTTTTCTTTTATTCTGGGTTTGATTTTCACCATTCACACCAAAGGATTTTAATCTCTGGGAGCTCCATAATTCTCTCCCTGAGATCTTAGCTGATTTTTTCTTTTTTTTTTTTTTTTTTTTTTTTTTTTTTTTTTTTTTGACTTTTCCCACAATGCTTCACAAGGAAGCAGTGTGTTTGAAGTGTGGTCCTAAAATATATCCACAGGTGAGCCACCAGCTAACATAATATTTTGAATTGACCTGTTAGAAGCTTATAGAGCTATGGCAGAGCTAGTGTATATAAAACTCTGAATTTGAACACAGTAATAAAAACATTCTCTCTCATTATTCTGGCATTTAGGAAATAGAAATTAACTGACCTAAAGCAAGGGGATTTTAACATGATTTTATTTCAGTCTCTGAGGAAAAACGGGTTATGTGTTTTTCTATACATATGTACTTGTGTGATTTCAACTGTATGTGATCAAATATCTTAACATTTGCTAGCTATTTTACTAATGTCTAGCTGATAGATTAATTACCCTGCATACATTGATTATTGGAAGCTCTTGACATCAGTGATGATAAAGTGCTGAATAAATCTATCAAATTAAATTACTTGTAAGTGAGCTGAAAATATGTGCTCCCCATTCACAACTCACTCAGTTTAATTGCACAGTGTTAACATTTTATCTGGTCAGCCTAATGGTCTATCGAGAGAGTAAAATACTGCCTGGTTACTGGTGTGTACGTGCATATTCATTGGACCAGGTCTCAGTGATTGAGTCCACTCTCTACCTCCCCACAGACAGCTGTGATTTACGTCTTTGAGGGGGTTTATGCACAATCATATGCGCTCACATGGATTTATGACTTGCATCGATGTGGATAAACAATCAGTAACATCCATGTTTGCTTCTCTGGGGGATTACATGAGCTGAGATGACTAAACCTGTATTGATTAACCGTAGTGCATTAGAGCACAACTTACTGTATCAATGATTACAAGTACTCTATGGGGAGGTGGAAAGATTTTGTGTCTCTTCTGTGTTTCTCCACCATAGGCAGCTGGATAAAAACCACATCAGTTGCATCGAGGATGGAGCCTTCAGAGCTCTGAGAAGCCTGGAAGTACTGTAAGTGCCTGATCTGATGCTATTTGCCTAGCTTAACACTCCCTTATCCCATTAAAGCACTTAGCTGAATTAAGACATTTTTGTGTCTTGCTAATTACCGCGACTGATACATATGGCACAGGCCTTGCATAATATTCCAAAATACCCCCTGTGGGTTTTATAAAGGGGGTTTGCAGCATAAAGCTCCATTAAGTCACAGCTGACAGCAGGGTTCCACTCCATCACATTAACACCCAGTAACCCACCCACTACCCTACCTCTGCCAACATGCCATCCAGCCCTGGGCATGCCATCTGACAAGAGGGGCTCCTCTTATCAGCATGTTCAAAAATCACACCCAGGTTACCTTTCCATGCTGCTCTTCAACATCTAGTGAATCATCTCTATACAAAACATAATTACAATCCACTGTTGGAGATCTCCTTCTAAAACAATGCAGACAAACACTGCAAGGAGGGGGACAACAGCACTTTGACAGCTTTTTATTCTGATTTTGAAAGACAGCTGTGTAAGATTAAGGAGGTAGTAAAAGAAGAAATACAGGAAGCTGCTTGAATGCCTTAATTAAGGTATTGATAGTGTTCTGATGGTGGTGTAAAAGGTCACAGAGGGTTGTTTAGATGGATTTGGTTAGGGGGGGAGGAGAACAGCGGGTGTTGACAGGAGGAGCAGGTTGAAAAATAGTAAAGGGTTATTAGGCAGATTGAAATGACCTGATTTTCTCTCTGCAGCTGATGCTCCAGGTTCTATGGAGATGTGTGTATGTGCATGCTATCTTTATAATGCTTGTGATCAGGCTTGTAAGAGTGTGTGCATATTTGCATGCATGGGTGCATGTGTGTGTGGGAGGTGCAAGGGCTTCCCATCTGTGTGAAATGAGGTGGTATATTCCCGGTGGGCCACAGACAGACAAAAAAAAGAGAAGACATAGATCTAATGAGATGTAAAAGAGAAAGCTTGTCTTAACAACTCTACTGACAATCGAACTGTTTTGCTCCTTTCTTTTCACAGAACACTTAACAACAACAACATCAGCAGCATTCCTGTTTCCAGCTTTAACCACATGCCCAAACTCCGAACTTTGTAAGTCACAAATGTCCTACTTGAATGATCTCTTTCTTTTTTTAGGAATTATTTAAACTATAATTATAATCTACACGTCTACATGCAGACAAAGAGGAGAAAATCAGAATGTAATTTCTGTGGGGGTTGACAGCTCTGTCATTCCAAGCAGTCTTCTCTGCCAAAACCACTGAACAGCACAGAATAATGAGTTTAGCAAAGCCAGGAGACATTATGTGATCCATGTCAAGACAAAAACGGGCCTGGATGGACACAAATAGCTTATTGTGTGCTGCGATTACCAAATATGAAATTATGCTTAAATTAAAACAATTATTCCTTCTAACGCTGAGCCGTGACTCTGCTGCCCTTGTGGTGACATTGTGGTCTGCTTCACTCTGAGTGGGGTAACATTTCAGGGATTTCTGTTTCTGCACACACCATTTCTATGTGCACGTGGGTTCATAAGTTAGCCTGCGTACACCACCGCACAGCAGTAATAGTTATTGTGGAGAGGCGCTGATTTGCAAGAATGCAGTGTTTGGAGCACCGGATTTAGAAGTGTCGCCTTTTTTAGAATGGGCCATTTATAATTGTCCATGTAGCATATCATTTAGTGTGTTTGCCCCACAGGGATTGGAAGTGATGACTTGAGGGAAAGGGCAGACACATTTTATGCTATTTTCATCTTCTGCCAGTGATGGAAAACATTAACTGATCACAATCTCTCGCCTGTTCTTTTTTGTTTAACAGCCGTCTTCACTCCAACAACTTAAATTGTGATTGTCACCTGGCATGGCTGTCCCAGTGGCTCAGACAGAGGCCTACGATCGGTCTGTTCACCCAGTGTGCTTCACCCCCAGAGCTCAGAGGACTCAATGTGGCAGAGGTCCAGAAACACGAATTCACCTGCTCGGGTAAGACAATAAAATTTCACTTTTGAGCTTTTAATTCTGTAATGTAAAGTGACTGGGAAAAACATTCATACCCAGTAAAATTTTTCATATTTGTCATACTCCAACCAAAACATTTCAACCTGTTTTATTGGGATTTCATTTTGAAAAAAAAACCATAGATCAAGGATAAGGTTTGGCAGATGTTTAAAGTGTGGTTAGGTTATAAGCCAGTCCCCCAAGCTTTGAGCATCTCACCAAGTTCTGTACAGTCCATCTCAAAACAGAAATGTGTATACAATCCAACTACAAACCTACTGAGACATGATGCTGCATCTAAACTGAAAAAGTAAGCAAGGAGAGCGGTAATCAGAGAGGATGCCAAGGGATCCTTGGTGACTCTGGAGGCGCCTCAGATATTGAGAATCCATTGATGGGGCAACTGTTAGCCTGGTGTTTTTGGAAGAGTTACAAAAAGCAAAAAACATTGTTTGAGATCCTAATTTGCAGTTTGCGATAACCATGAAGGAGAGACATCAAATTGGTGGAGAAAGGTACTCTGGTCAGATGAGAATTTTAGTACCACTGCTCATACAACTTCTATCCTGACAATGGTTATAATTCATTAGTGGTAACATCATGCTGTGGGAATGTTTTTCTTCAGCAGGGACAGGGATCCTATTCAGAACTGATGTGAATGTGGATGGAGCTAAATACAGGGCAGCCCTGGCAGAAAATTTGAGACTGAGGTAAAAATTCACTTTTCAGCAGATCAGTGACCCTAAACATGCAGTTATAGCCACCATTTTCTATTTAACTAAATTAAAGCATATTCATGTGTTAGAATGACTCAGTCAAAGTTCAGACCTATGTCTAATATTAAATCTGTTGCAAAGCCTGGACATTGCTGTTAACAGATGCTGTCCTTCTAGTTTTACTGAATTTTGTTTCATTTTTCTTTATCGTTACAGTTATGCCCTACTTTATGTTGCTCTATCATATAAAAAGCCATTTTGGCTAAATATAAGTTTGTAGTTGTTAAGTGACAAAATGTTAAAAGGGATATAAATACTTTCACTGGATGTTGTTTTAATTATTAATTGAAAGGAAAAGTAAGTTTCTAGGCCTCTCATGTGATTCATGCGTACTTCAGATTATTCACGACAAAACAGTATCTAAAAATAGCATCTGTTTTCTATTTACCTCCTCTATCCTGTGTTTTTATGTCAGTGTGTATTCACCTGGCAGCCACCTGACAACCACTCAGCACCAGGACAGCCTCACAGCTCTCTGCTAGTCAAGGCTGATGCACCCCACTGAGCTGGCAGCAGTGTTAGGAAAATGCCCACACAGCTGGAGACCAGGCTGCCCACACTCACAGCAGAACCCTTCTCACTGGGGCTCACTTTTTTCTGGCCACTCAAAGATTATTTGGGTGATCTTTTTATGATTTATAGGGCATCACAGTCTGCGTTTCCTTCTTGAAGTGTGAAAGAGATTGTGTGCACGTAAAAGCATTGTGATGTGCTTTTCCTTTATCATATCTGGACAATTGCAAAAACACCATGAGAACCTCCACTCCCCACCAGGCCTTCTCGTTTGTAACACCAGCTGCAAGGGGACTACATGGGTGTGTGTTTGCGGGGGAGTATACCTCTGAGTGTGTGTGTTCCTGTCTCTCCATGGGTTGTGATTTTTACGCAGCCATAGACCGTGACAACACAGATCATTAACTATTCATTGTCCAGGGAAAGAGACTTAAAGCGTGGGAGTGTAACTATTCCAGATAGAAAAGCTGGAACTTGAAAATGTTGGTTTATAGAGGGATATAGATACAGAAAGTTCAGGTTTTACATAATGGGCGTCTGCACTTGATATACATACATACAGGTGATCAATCACCCAGGGATGATAGATTTTCCGTGAGCTTTTGTTGCAAATTTAGACAAAACATACAGTTCAATACAGTCTGTTTCTACATATCAGTGTGACCTTATACATCTTTGCAAATAAAGACTCAAACACATGCTTTCATTCATTTATTTATTTTATTTTGCAAATTGGGACCACAAGTTGAACTCCCACTGGCGTACTCATTAGAGACCAACTCACTGGCACACACTTTGTATTTTTGCAACAGTATGTGTTTGTGAGAGTATTTAGTCAAAGCTGTGACCAGTCGAGGCCACCTGTGGGGGATTTAGGGCAGGGTGGCGTCATGTGGGAAAAGAGGAAAAGGAAGAAGAGGAAAAACATAAGATGGGAGAGTAAAAACAGGGGTGTGATGCTTTATTCATTGATATAAAAAAAAAAAAAATAAAAAAATAATGATGAAATCCTCCCTCACTCCAAGCAACATGATCCACTCGCTGTCTCTGTGCTGGAGAGCATCGCTACCTAGTAAATTCACATTGGCAGTAATGTGTAGTTTGTTGTTTAATGGTTTAGGAAAAATGTTAGACCTGATGAATAAAAATCAATAATCTTTAAACTTCTTTCAAAGTTTGCAGCACCAAAGCTTAAATCATGGAAGAAATGCATCGAACGTCTTTGGCAGATTTGAGAATAATTTTCATATTTATAGCGGCTGTGGGAGCAGATTCTCAAAGTACTAAGTCAAAGTGAAAAATCAGGTTTAAAAATAAAACGTGCAGTGAAAACATCTTGGAGGTAGACTGACATTTATAGGAGCTCATTAACTTTGTGGAATCAAATGTAGTTATCCTTGATCTCCTGCTGATAACAAAATAATTTTATTTAATTAGGGATGGATCAATCAGACTTTTTGACAAACTTCCAATCTGTGCTTTATGTAAATATTTGACCAGCTGATACTAATTTTAGCTGATTCCAGTTCCTTTTGAGTACCCAAATGTTTAAAAGGTAAAATTACTTCATTCTAACAAGCATTTTTCAAAGTGAGAGTTCATTATTTACAGGATTCATTCATTTGATCAGATTCCTTTTGCCTTCTACATGAATTCTTCATGGCATAAATTTATCAAGGTGTTTAAATATTCCTTAACAATTTTTAACAATGTTGGCATGATGTCATCACAAAGGTGCTGGAGATTTGTTGAGTGCAGAGCTAAGATGTGAATCTACTGTACCACGACATCCCAAATGTGCTCTGCTTTATGAAGATCGTTTGACTATGGAGGCCATTGGAGTACTCTGAAGTCATTGCCAGGTTTAGAAACCAGTTTGAGATTATTTGAGCTTTGTGACATGGTGACTTTCCTGTTGGAGGTAAGGACAGCTGGTGTTTCCACTTGGAGTCAGGATGCATCCATGCTTTCATGATGTTTAAACCCATTTCTGACACTACCATCTAAATTTTGTAATTGAAATCAAGACTCATCAGACCAGGCAATGTTTCTCCAGTCTGTTATTGTCCAATTTTGGTGATGCTGTGTGAATTGTACCTTCTTTTTCCTGTTCCCACCTGACCATAGTAGCAACTGGTGTGAACTTCTGGTGCTGCAGTCTATCTGCTTCAAGGTTTGAAGTGTTGTGTGCTCAGAGATGGTATTCTGCACCCCTTGGTTTTTATGAGCGGTTATTTGAGCCACTTTTGTCTTTCTAATGTCCATTCTCTTCTGATCTCTAACATCAACAGGGCATTTTCATCCTCAAAATGTTCACATATTTGAACCAATCTGAGAGATGGTTGTGTGTGGAAAACCCAGCAGATCAACAGCTTCTTACATACTCAGACCAGCTTCTCTGGCACCGGTATAGGTTCATGACTATAGCTGCATTTCCATTAACTTTGAAATTGCACAAATTAAAATTACAATAATAAATTTGCGTAATGGAAACACACCATTTTTGAAAAAAAATCTCTTTTTTCGAGAAAAAGTTTTGGCACGAGGATGAGGTGGTTTTTTTTTGGCTGTATCGAAATTGGTTTATTTCACAAAACTGCAATGGAAACACTTTCTTCGCATCACACAAGTCACATGATCAACAACCGGCTGTTGCCACTGGTGAAAACCATGAAGAAGATGACAACAGGAAGTAGATGGAGGATCATGCTGCGTCATGTTTTAATTACTTATCACGTGAACAAGCTTATTCACGTGTGATTTTCATTTCATTTCTTATTTAATGGAAACACCGCAATTGTGAAATTGTGTTTTTTCAACATTAGCAGAAAATCAACAGAGATTTGTGCACCTTTGTGGTGGAAACACAGCTACTGTTAAACAGGGCTTTATTATTTTTAAAACAGTGACCAGAAATGAAAAACGCCTCATGTTGACTCAAGGCTATATGACAGAAAACGAATGGCTGTTGCTCCAGGGTAATAATAAGAGAAATAAAAATATTATGTTTGAATTGAGCAGTTGGTAATAAATCACTTCAAGACTCTTCTGAAGAAAATGGAGAAGAAATGACCCGCTAAAAAGGGTGAGGCAAAACAGATGGGAAGAAGCAAGTGATAATATTTGAAAATGATGGGAAAAATGAGGCAGAGTAGGTTAAATGTATAAACTTGTGTGCAAATAGATGAAAGGTGAAAAGGTGCTCTAAGAAAGAGATGGGAAATTGGAGCGCTAAACGAAGTGAGGAAGGAAATGATGAAAAGGGAACCCTGATGGAAAAACTACTGATTAAAAATAGAGAAAAGAGGACATGGATAGAGAGGAAAGAAATGAAATAACGTGGAAATAGCAGTGAGAAAATCAGGGAGGAGCGAACATGAAACAGCCTCAGCTCTGGTATACCTGTCAGTGAGCTGTCATTTTTAAGGCCACTCCAGCTGTGCTCTGCACTCTCCCTGATCCCGGGCCTGTCAGATATGCCATGTTAGATAAGAAAGGAGTTTTTCTCTGCCCGACACCCGATCCTAGATCTGTCATATCTTTGCCATCCCAGATCACGCAGCCTCTGATCACATCTTCCTGTGTTGATTCACACTCTAGAGATGCTTTTTTCCACCTGATTCCTCCGTCTGGCAGTGGTTAGGATTTACTTGGTGGACAATGTCGGATCATAAACTTTGCTTGTTAACCAACTGGTCCACTGGCTAGAACAAGCACTTTCATAGTATTTTATGATGTTCATTTTTATGTTTGTGTTTGGGGAGCAGAGTTTTGACTTTATCACTTTTTCTTTCACTGACTTTTGCCATAATTCACCTCTTTTTCTCTCTACATCTCTAAATCCCTCCAAAAATCCTCATTCCTTTTGCTTTCAGCAAAATTTTCCAACACTAGCCAAGTGATAGATTGGAAGCTAATTAAATATTCATGGTCTGAAACTCAGACTAGTAATGCTGTGTAAATTAGGCCATTTAAAAGTCTGTTTTATTTATTTTATCTGGGTTAGGCTTTTATACTCACATTCAGTGCACTCACAGCAGAAAATGATGTGCTGGCAATGCAGACTACAGTTCTTACCACACCGCTGACATTGCTGTAGCTATTTGAACAGGTATCTGGAGACAGCATGATGAGCTGTGTGCTCTGTATGCAAATGAAAAAGTTGAAGTGTTTTTGAACAAATGGAAGTTCGTGGGGGTTGTGAAAAAGCTGAATGTGCAGAACGCCATCAGTTCCTCGTGGAGAAGAAGATACACTCTCGAGAAAGATTTTGCAAAGAGATCAATGGATATAATTGGAAGGCCTTCACTTGTCACTCCTACGTCGCACTTCTTTGATATGTAACCTAGTTTCTTCCCCATTGATTCAGTAGGATATTACCACTTTATATTGAAGTCAAATATAGCATGTTTCGTATGCTTTTGTCCATGTCAGGGAGTAGTTGAAATGTGCATTTGCATATATGCAATTCAGCTTGCAGAGCAAAAAAAGTTGAAGTCAAGAAAATTTGGTAAGCTTGAAAAAAATGTTGGAGTAAAACTGTTTGTATTATATTTTAACAATGGATCTCATGTTGTAGATCTGCATATTATTTTTGCTCTTCTAGTATAAAATAACATGCTCAGATAAGAGCGAAATCTATTTTGGTCACAAAAAGCTCCACTTAACTTTGATTTGTGATTTGTAAGTATGAGTGAAATGAACTACAGCATAATAATATAAAAATACAGACCAGAAATGTACAATGTCCTACAAAAATTTATATTTTCACAATTTCTCACATTATGTCCATGAACTGAACTAAACTACATATCAAAGATTTCCTTTGAAACTACATTTCAAAGATTAGAAAAACACAAAGCAGTGCAGAATTGTGAAACCAAAAGAAGAAAAAGTTTTTAAAATTATTTAGTTAATAAGTGTTGCATGTTTGTATTCAGCTCCCCTGGAGCATTTGTCTAAGGTCGCTACGTGCTTGTCCAGGAGAAGTGAATGCTGCAGGTCAATGACTCGATGCAATCTGCTGGGTTTCCTTAGATCAAAACTTTTTAAACTACTTTGAATGTTTAATTGAACTTACTGTTCTGTTTGACAACTAGGATCAAAAGGAATTTATGTATGTATGATTGAAATTAAATTATTTTTTGTAAAGTGCCTCAAGACAACATTTGTTATGAATTGGCGCTATATAAATAAACTGAATTGAATTGAATTTATAGAACCCACTTTGATTGCAATTAGAGCTGAAGTTATTTCTGTCTACCAAATTTTGCCAATTCTTCCAAGAAAAACTGTTGAACTGATTGTGAGCAGCAAATTCTCAAGCCTTTGCAAAGATTCACAACTAGTTTATGGATTTCAGAAGGTAAACTCCAGTCTCCAAATTTTGTAGCCTCTAACAAGTTTTCTTCCAAGATTGCTTTTTTACTTAGCTCCATCCATCTTCTCTTTAGTTACTACATCTGCCAAAGAATCTCATCCTCACACCATGGTACTGTCGCCATCATATTTTACTGTGAGCATGTGCCACACAGTAAAATATTTTTGCATTTGACCAAAAGGCGTATCATAGGCGGCTAAACACTTCAGATTTTTATTTGTTAAAAATGTTTTTAATTATTTATTCATGTGAGATCACGCCCTAATCGGAATAGCCTACAAACTGAACCTGACAGATTTCCATGAGTAAAGCAACTTTATTCCTGGGGGAATGTTCATTAAGGAGATGAAGAAAGCTCTTTTATGAATGGATTACATCAGTTTGTTTACAAGTGAGGAAATAAAGTGCAAAAAAGGGATCAGATGAGCATGGTTGAGTGTCTATCATGTTGTGGACCCATTTTTCTTCCTTTTGTACTTCCTGAGAAATAGGTTGTAATATAAGTCATAAAAAACATAAAAAAAAAAAAAAAAAATATATATATATATATATATATATATATATATATAGATATAGATATAGATATATTTCACCGTCTTTTAAACTTGTTTCCTTTTAACTTCCATTTCTCCATTATTTTTTTCTATGCAGGGCATCAGGAGTCTTCCAGCCTGCAGCCGTGCAGCACTGGTGGAGGCTCATGCCCTGCCATGTGCACCTGTAGTAACAACATTGTGGACTGCAGAGGGAAAGGTCTAACTGCTATTCCAGCCAATCTGCCGGACAGCATGTCAGAAATGTGAGCAAAATGTCTGTTTTTGTTGATATCTTTGGGCCACCACAAACTATAAGGCCCTTTTTAAGCAAAGGCTCTGTCAAATTTGTCACTTTTATACATGTAATAAACACATGCACAAGTATGTTGTGCTCACACATAGTTTACCAAAGTAAAGAAAGATTGGTACCCTGATAATCTGGATTGTTTTATATACCTCTGGTATTTGTAAATGTTTTGCTTTTCAGCATGTTTCACAGGACATCAGTCTCGTGCGGAAAGAGATACACTTTCAGAAACCCTAGGCTGAGACCACATGCTCTTATCAGCTCAGAATGCTGTAAACCGCATGCAAACCCTTTGCTAACATCCCTCCTTCAGTTTATCAGTCCTCCAACATCTGTCTGGGCATTAACTGTTCACGGCCCACATGCTGTAGTGTAATTCCCAAGAATGCATGGCTAAACTTTTCAAATAAGTCATTTTACTCCCTTTATCAGAGATTTCATGCCACTGGCACTGTGGAAGTCTCCCACAACACTGTGATTTATGCCTGGTGTAAAAAAGTTAAGGTATTGGGTGAATCCAGCCAGCATGTTGCATGTTCTTCTGAGAAGCAGTTTCTAGGTCTCTTCTTCCCCATGAGGGTGTGTTTATAAATACTCAGCTAGTGTGAAAGTCACTGATCCCATGTTCCCCAACAACCCTGACCTATTTCTACTACACTGGTGTGCTAAATATGATAATTTAGATTAAATATTCATAGCTCTATTGGATCCTATGATAAAGACTGACCACCTATGTATAATATACAACATGTATATTTAATGGTTTATAAAGGTATTCACAAAGTCTCAAGTCTGATAAAACATTAGTTTTGCAAAAGCATTCATATCCCTTTGACTTTTTTCCATTAAGTTACATTAAAACCAAAAATATCATGTATTTTGTGGGCTTTTATGTTGCAGACCAATAAACCTACCAAGACAAAGCCATCCACCCAGAATGAAAAGCCAGGCAAAGACAAGCAAAACATTAATCAAAAAAGTGCCTTTTGGGCCTTCATGCAAAATGCTATGTGGGGACAAAATGTAACTTATCCCAACGAACACAGTGAAATATCTCGGTGGAAGCATCATGTTGAGCAGGTGATTTTCTTCAGCAGGGACAGGGAAGCTGGTCAGAGTTGATGGGAAGCTGGATAGAGCTAAACAAAGGGAAATCCTGGAAAAAGTTGGTTAGAGGCTACAAAAGACTTGAGAACACATTCAGACTCTCGATGGTAAAGACAGACCACAAAGACTTTTTGTAAAAAAAAAAAATAAATAAAATAAAAAAAATAAAAAAAATATATATATATATATATATATATATATATATATATATATATATATATATATAGATATATATATATATATATATATATATATAGATATACGTTTATATATATATATATATATATACTATATATATATATATATATATATATATATATATATATATCTATATATATATATATATATATATAAACGTTTTTCCACTTCACAATTCTATTATTTTAATGCTTTTGCAAGACACTGCCATGTCAGTGTTTTCTATAAGCGCAGTGACCAGTGAGCACCACTAATGGGAGAACAGGGAGACAGTTGAAAGATGAATTTATCATGCATGCATTTTATAGACAGTGACGCTCTCTGCACAGCAGATGAGCTCTGGCATTTTAAAACTTTCCCTACCCTTCACATGTAATTGGTGCTTAAATCTGCCCTCCATATAAACCTTTCAGTGTTCTGATTTATCTTTTGCAAGACAAGCACTCATATCATGAGCATTCCTTCTGTTCTGCCCATCAGAACTTTACCTTAGAGCCCAAATTCCCAGGACGCTTTTTCTTTTTCTTCCCTGTGTAGATTTTTTTTTATCTTTTCAGCCTTTTTTCTCATCTGACTAAGTCACTTTGGACAAGTTTACAGAGATGAATTTCACAGTGAAAATGAATTAAAATGGAAATCTTAAGGGGGGTGTGGGGGGTGGATTAGTTCAGTAACTCAGTATAGCAGGTTTGATCTGTGCTTGAAGTTCATTATAAAATCAGCTTCAGTTACAGCCTGGCAGGTTGCTGCATCTTGAGGCTGGCCTAATGCCTTGTTAATGAGCCTCTCACAAAATTGCATACACACAAAAGACGCATGCATGCTGCTCTCATTATGTATAAATCTAAGAAATCGCAATCCCCCCCTTACGTCCACCCTAATGACTGTTGCGTTTATGGCTCTGAGGTTTCTAGCTGCTTTCTATATTCCTTTTCTCGTGAAACGAGATCTGGTTAGCCTAAACACCACCACAGCAGATTATTATGCATCATAGTCTCTGTTTGCACTGACAAGCCCTGCCATAAAACTTTCCCCCTGCCTTTTATCTGCACTGCTGTGGTCCTGCATTCATTTCTGACTCCTGCACACACTAGTTGAATACCCAGAGGCGTAATGTGTTTCCCTATAATGAAAACTCTGCTCAGTTCCTGATGAAAAGGATGAAGAGCATTGATTGGATTGACACAAACACCAACACACAGGCAGACACACACATGTTCAGGCTGACAAATTGGACAGGAACCATTGATTTTTCTTCTGCAGGCGACTCTGGGAGATTGTTCCTTTTTTCCCTTTACCAAATGGAAAAAGGCGCTTCTTTGTCGACTGCAAGGATTAAGTTGCTTGCTCACATCGATCTGCAAAGAACAACAATGAGAAAGCTAGAACATTGAGTCTGGGTGTGGGACACGAATGGATTCGTTGTTTTCTGTGTTAACACACCCAGAATACCATGGCATGTAGGGACATATGTACACCGACACGGAAACGCATTTGTGCATAGTGCCAGACTGGTTTGGACCAGTTAGACAGACTGGTTGATGAGAGAAGGCGCTAAAGCCACTTGGCCCAGCACTCTGCCGCATGGTGAGGGCAGAGGAACCACAGTGCTGTCACTCCACTCATACTGGGACAGCCAGACAAAAACAGAACGGGGGATCATGTCCACCGCAGGAATCTGTGGTCTTGAGTCGCTGTTATCCAAGGAATGCCAATTGCACTCCCATATCACTGCATAGGCGAGGGATGCTCTTTTGAAGGGGGGAAGAGTCCTGATTGAAAAATGTTGGATGCTCAAAACTGTTAAATGACTGTGGCTAGAGTCTAACAAAACATTTACCCCCTCCCTTTCCCTGCCCCCCCATCCCATGAGTAGACATAAACTAGACATAAACAAAACACAATCCAAGAGGCCTGAGAGGCATGTACTTAAATCCGAAATGGCTAATTAAATCATGGGGAAACACTTCTGTGCCAAGATGTTGAATACTGAAGAAGCTGGTGGTTAAATCTGTTTCCAAACTTACTGAAGATTTAAGAATATTTCCCATTTTTCTGTGGCGACAAATAGCAGGCTAATGATGTTTAGATGCCTTCGTGGCTGTGGGGCCACCGCAGCTCATACAGCCCCATGTGCTCCTGGTCTGCAGCCAGTTCCCCCTGCAGGAAGGCGCAGTGCTAGAACAAGCCAGACAGTCCTGCAGCTGGCTTCCTCTGGGCCCTTCCAAGCCCCAGTAAGGACAGTTTTAAAAGCTGTGAACTGACCTGCAGATAAACAGCCCTCTGCCAGCTACAGTGGAGATTTGTTCTGAGGGCTGAGCTGGGTCCTGAGTAGCAGCCCGAAACAACACATACATGCCCACACTAATGGGGTTTAGGAGATTCTGTTTCTGCGGGACCATCTGACGCTGATTAAGCCTGTTACCACTCTGTTCTAGATAGCCAAGTGTATGTTTGTCTGTGTATTAATTTTGAGCTCTGACAGGTGTTTTACGGTGAGCTTTGTCAAATTCTGTCAGTGTCAACTACTCCTGAGCTCACAGGAATAAAGTAAACTCAAAGAGGTAATATTTTACTTCAGTACAAAGATTTCAGCGGACACTTTCAAACACCCAGGGGTTAGCGGTGTTCACATGAACACATGAGATCATTATTGATTTCATGAGTTCATATACACTGGAAACTGTAAATGTTAAATCAGAAAGAAATACGTCTTATAGCTGAAGGCCTTAACACCCTCACAAAAAGCGAGATTAAGTTTTTTCCCCCTCCAGTCCTTTTCCACATCACTTTAGTGTTCAGAATGTTTATTGGTTCTGTGGATGTTATGACTCCAGTGTGCCTGGACCTATTACAACTGCGAAATGGATCTCAGCTAATATAATCAGCCCAATCACTGAAGGTCAGAGGTGATTACTCAGCTCTGTTGCCATGGAAAATGCTATTGTTTGGTTAACTAATTGTGTCACCTCTCTTTTCTTCTCCCTTCCAGACGTCTGGAGCAGAATGGGATTAAGTCTGTTCCTCCCGGAGCCTTTTCTCCCTACAAGAAACTGCGCAGGATGTAAGTACAGCGAAATGTTCCTCTCAGGGCTAAATAATACAGATGGGAACAAGATTCTGAAGGCTAGAAAAAGAAGCAACAGTTGGCAGTCCTCCCATCCCACTTCCAAGGACCATGCTCTATCTATTTTGTCTGTGCCTTGAGAACATAGTCCTGTTCTCAGGCTTGGGATGGCGCTAACTACAATCGTACATGTGTATAATAGCACCTCTCACTTTTCATTGCTGCCTGCTGGTATTCCCCTGGCTAGCATTGTGTCCACTCTGTCTGTTCCCGACTGGAAGGATGATGAGGGGATCGAGGGAGAGCTGGAATGAGGGCTGAAACCTTGCGCTCTCTCTGGGAGTGAACAGTGACAAGTTGGTGGTTGAGCCAGCTGTCCGGTCACCTTGCCAGCAGACGCCAGCCAGCCAAACCTCCAACACCGCGAGGTCTGACTTACATACCAGCAGGGAGATGGAGGAAGTGGAAGGTCGAAGAGTTTCTCTGCCTTTTTTTAATATATTCATCGTGATTATATAGCTCAACTCCAGGGACAGAGACAGGATGAGATCAGGTGAATTAAGTCCAAGAGATAGTCAGCAGTGACTCAAATTTTATTGTAGGTGCAGGGAAATGTCAAAGGAAAGTTTTCATAGTTCAAACAGAAATGGGACTATGGTGAATATTTCAGTAGATAATATTTTAACTAAGCCCTAAAGAAGACAAACCAAACAGCCTTAAGAGTTTATATATCACACTTTAAGGACTTTTACTTGCAAAAAAATGTTGAAAACTATATAACCTTTCCTTTCACGTCACAATTATGCACTATTTTGTATCAATTAAATCTAGCATTGTGGCTGTAACAAAACAAGAAGAAAAAAAATTGGAAACGATCTTTGGGTTTCTATTTGCATGTTTTGCAGCAAGATTTCACTGTGTCCTACACACTGGAAGGGTTGCATCACATTTAAAATGTCACTATGGAAAAGAGTTGCTGTTTTCTGTTAAATTCAGTGCCACTTGGGAATGACAAGGATAGTTATATGTTTTAAGAAACTGGAAGCTGCAAAAGAATTGCAACTGAGATGGCAGCAGGTGTTTCCTAACATTAGAGATATTTGGAAAGAACACTTAATTAATACGTACCAAAAAATTTCCCCCAAAGGGTTTGAAGTGAAAATGTAAATATTTTTTTATTCCTATCAAAACCTGAGCCAGAGTTTATCAGAAATGGTGTTATCCATCTGTTTTTTAAACAAACCTGCTACTGCTGTTAGAGCTGTTGATTCTGTATTTTACATTGTATGTCTACATGTCTGTGTTGATTCAGCTGGCTATGTACACTCACTGGCTATGTCCAACTCCCTCAGTAAACAGTGTGTGGACAGCAACTGTACATCATGACAAATATACCCACACTGTTGGCTCGTTCTCAACAGATGGTTAATATATTTAGAGCAAAAAAGCTAAATTAATCAAATTTTAAGGAAAATTTAGAAAGCTAAATGGTTAATTCAGGATTTTATTTGCATTTTAATTTCTTAGTTGCAACCTCAGCTCACCTTCACACCAGAAAAGCCACCCACACACATTTTCTTCCACCTTACCTCAGTTTGAATGACCTACACATGAACCACTCCTTTAAACAGGGATGCTAAAACAGCCCTCACACGCCGACATATACACAAACACTACAGTGTCTGAGTTTACAGACACACACCGTTGCATATGTTGGCCCCCAATCTTCGATTTCATTTCCAGGAAACTTCAGCACTCACAAGAAGACAAATGACTCCTTATTTAACTGTTACCCCCAAATGAGAAAATATCCCTCCTCACCACCACATGAGGATTTTCCTTCAAAGGTATCAAGTCGACTAGAGTTGAATCTACATACTCCGTTAAGTCTCTTTCTCCATATGTCTTTCTCCCTTTCTGTCCCACTGTTCTTCATTTACTTTTGCGTTTACTCACACAGACAGCCACACACATCAGCTCATAGGCACAGAGGCTTAGTGGTTATCCTGTGGGGAGAGGCCTGTGGATCCTATTAAAAACGGTGATGTTCTGAGGCAGTCTACTGTATCGCGCTTTGGATTTCAGCCTTCAGCCATCACATTCTTACACATTGCAGAGGAAGATTTGGTTTTTTAGGTCACAAATAATCTAAGTAAACGTTAAGAATGCCTGCAAGGTTACGCTTTATAAGTGGTGTCATAAAGGGGGCTGGTATCTATGTTCATCCAGTTTACACTTCAGGATCTGGCAACCTTCCTATGAGGAAAAAAATGTTGTCAATTGTTCTTTAGTTCTATGTCTGATACTCTGTTCTTCTACGCAGAGACCTGAGCAACAACCAGATCTCAGAGATAGCTCCTGATGCGTTCCAGGGCCTGCGCTCTCTCAACTCCCTGTAAGTGGTCCAAAACTGGGTTGGAGGATAAAAACCTGCTTGATTGTAGCTTGCTCTGTCTAAAATTCATGCCATGAATCCTCAGTGTGCTGTATGGAAATAAGATCACCGACCTGCCGAAGGGTGTATTTGATGGCCTCTACTCTTTGCAACTGCTGTAAGTTGAACTCTTGCACACTTTGCTGATTCTCTCCAGACATACTGAATACCAGGAATGACTTTCAAATAAACTTTGTTTGGATTTTTCCAGGTGTATTCAGAGATATTTTGACAAGCTGCCTCCCTCTCTTTTTTTCTCTTATTCCCTCTCCATTTTTTTAGGCTGCTGAATGCCAATAAGATTCATTGTGTTCGTGCCAATGCCTTCCAGGATCTGCAAAATCTCTCCCTGCTATCGCTGTATGATAACAAGATCCAAACCCTCGCCAAGGGCACCTTCACTTCGCTGCGAGCTATACAAACCCTGTGAGTCAAACACAGATTTACTCACTCTGACACATGCTCAGCCCGTTACTATAAAACACGAGCCAACACAAGAGTCGTTTATTTATTGATGTGTGTAACTACACAGAAATTGTATCATGAAGTGGAAAGTGAAAATTATTTATCTTCTTTGCAAGCACATGCTGAAACCTGGAAATCAGCAACCTAATATATCATGTCCTTCAACTCCTCTTTAAGGTTTTTTGTTTTGTCACATTACAACCACAACCCAAAATGTATTTCATTGAGTTTTTATGCAATTGATCAACACAAAGTAGAGCATCATCATGAAGAGGAAGGAAAAAAAGGAAACCTGGTTTTAAAAGTTTTCTTTTTTATATAAAAATTTGAAAGTGTGCATTTTTATCCACTTTTCGCTGTAGTTACAGCTGCAAGTTTTTGGGGGCATATATCAGCATTGCACATCTAGACACTCAAATGTTTTCCCAATTTGTCTTTACAAAACTGTACAAGCTCATCTGTCAACAGCAATTTTCAAGTCTTGCCACAAAGTTTCAATTCTGTTTAGGTCTGTACTTTGGCTGGATCATTCTAGCACATTAATTTGCTTCAATCTAAATCTTTCCAGCTTTGCCTGATTGTTTAGGGCTGTTGTCTTTCTGGAAGGTGAACCTCTGCCCCAGTTCCAAATCTTTATCTGCCTTTAACAGATTTTGTTTCAGGTTTTGTTCAGTATCATAACTCTGACCAACTTCTCCGTCTCTTATGAAACAGTGCTCTGCTCTATGAGTTGTTCAAAGCTTGAGATATTGTTTTATAACCTAACCCTACTTTGGACTTCAGCCTGACTTTATCTTTGATCTGTCTGCTGTGTTTCTTGGTCTGCTGTTTGTTCACTAACGTTACTAATGTAACAAATGTCTGAGGCCTTCACAGAACAGCTGCATTTATACTAATATTTAATTTCACACAGGCAGACTGTTTTCTAATTAGGTGACTTCTGAACATAATTGGTTGCATTGGAGTTTATTTAGGGGTATCAGAAGGTATTCTGCCAATGATTTACTATCTTGTATGTCAAACTAAAGTCATGTCAATAAATTAATGGTAGTGTTTTTAATAACCATACTGTACACTACCCTATCTTCAGAGTGGCTCAGAAGATTTCTCCCTTCAAAATCTATGCATCAGCTGGCACACTAGTGAGCTCAACAATATGGAAAGATGTAGAGATTTAAAAAAGAGAGTAGTGGATAACCACCTTTTACATGGTAAAGAAAACCTGTTTACATCCGGCATCTAAGGAAGAACAATGCCCAGGAAGTAGACATATCATTATTCAAGTGAATCTTAAAAAAAAGAGGATTTCAGAAGAGCAAACACACAGGGTTCAACACAAGCTGCAACCCATTCATGTTCACAAACAATATATGTTTGACCTAATGAGTTCTTGTACAGGCTTTTATTACTGAAACTAGGATGAACATGTCTAAAGGAAACTATGTTTGTATGTATTGGGGAAAGAGTACAATGAGTGAAATGAATCATTGTCAAAAACATAGAGAATAATATGTGAAGCAAATTGTTGCAAAAAGTTAACTATTCTCCATAGATTTTACAAATGTTCCAAAAGCAACTAGTTGAAAAAAACATCACAAAGATAAAGACTTGTTCTTCTTTAAAATCATTGTTAAAATACGTTAATTATTACAATGTTTAATATTTCTTTAAACATTGTTCAAAAAAGCCATGAGAAGTCAGTCCTATTTGCAGTTTGCCACAAGCCATGTAAGGGACACAGCAAACTTAGATAAGAAGGTGCTACATGCACAGTGCTGTCTGTCTGGGCCAACACTAGTGACACATAATGGAGGCAGCTTCATGCTGTGGGAATGCTTTTCTTCGCTGAGACAGGAGAAGCTGGTTAGAGATTATGGAAATATGGATGTTCTGAAATACAGGGCAATCCTGGAAAAGAACCTGTTAGAGGCTGCAAAAGATGTGACTGGGACGTAGATTCACCTTCCAGCAGGGAAATAAGGAAGCTGGAGCTGCAAGGGAATGTTTAGATTAAAGCATGTACAAATGCATGCCACAGTTTTTAGATTTTTGTTTGTAAAAAATGTTGAAAGCTATGTATCATTCCACTTTACTATTATTCACTGCTTTGCATTATTCTATCCCATAAAGTTAGACATTGATATTGAATTTATAATGTTGCAAAATAGGGTCAATGTTGAAGAGGTGTGAATACTTTTGCTAGTCACTATAATTAGCTTGTTTGAGAACACTTTTTTCACAGTTAGTAGACTAGGTTTATTAAAGAATGCAATACTAAAATAGTAAAAAATGGTGGTCTAAATATTTCTCTTAATTATCTTTTATTTTATTTTATTCTGACAGCAGCGGTGCCGCTGATTCCCTATAAAACAAGGAACCAAATAAATGTGTAATTTCTATTTAATCAAGTTTTTGTGAACTCATTTATCTTCCTTCAGTCACCTGGCACAGAACCCATTTATTTGTGACTGCAATCTGAAGTGGCTCGCGGACTACCTGCGCTCCAACCCAATTGAGACCAGTGGCGCCCGCTGTGCCAGTCCACGCCGCCTCGCAAATAAACGAATTGGACAAATCAAGAGCAAGAAGTTTCGCTGCTCTGGTAGGCTCATTGCTGTGTCTTCAAATGTGTCCTCTGTCTATACTTGTGGGGTTTCCTACCTTTCAAACAGGCTTTGTTGTGTTTTTTTCCACTTGCCTCCCCTGTCTTACCTTCAGTCCTCTGGGACTACAGTAATTTAAAACCCTATGTTGTTTTCTCTGTAATTTAGCTATTTAATCAGAGATCATTGCTTGTAAAATGGTTTATTAGAACTACCAAGGCCTGTGCTGGTACTCCTCAATCAGTCTCCTCCTCCAGACTGACTTTACGCTGACAAGGTTGGGATAATTTCTGTTCACTGTTCCTATATATTCAGAATAAGGGTCTGGTTTTTCATGAAGACCACAGAGAGTTGAGATCAGTGTAAGGGTGGTTTAGGTGCTAAAATTTCTGTACCTGTCTATCATCCATAATTTTCTTTTTAGCATCAGTCTTTCATTACTTGTTTTCTGCTTTCTTGTCACCAGGCTCAGGTTTCCTTCATTTTACTTCCATCTTCCTGACTCCCCCACCTTGTGGCCACTATTGTGTTTATGCACCGTACTGTGCTGTCTGGCACCATGCACCACTGAGGTTTAACACTTCTTTATAGCCTTGTTTGTTTGGCTAGACCTGATGAAAAAGGGATTCCATGTTTTGCTTTCGATTGCCCCTGCACCCCCACCCCACCCCACCCCACCCCACCCGACAGTGTCCTGTCTTTCATGTGCCTTTCTTTCTCACTGTCCTCCTTTTTTTCCCTTCATGTCCCTCTTCCTTAGCAACAGCAAAATATTTACCACCATTGTACTTTGTCACTAGTTTATTCATATTGCCATGAACAGAGACAGACACTGGCTTCTCTGTTTGATCATGTGCTGTCATATATAAAAACTATATATGACTGTTTTGATGCATAGCAGTGACACAGCTATGCACAGCTGACCAACCTCACTGACATCCGTCCCTCTGTTTTTCCTCCATCACAGCCAAAGAGCAGTACGTCATCCCAGGTGAGTGGCTTGTAATTTTCACACCTATCATTATCGTTCACTGTGAATCTTTAGTCCTTGTAGTGACATCATTCTTTTTTTTCCATTGCCTTTCATTGCAAATTCATATAGTTTGTCTGTTCCAGTTTGTGTCATTTTGCAATAATTCCTTTAGCAATGGAACTGCAAGACGTTTAACAATGACTAGGGTAATATTTAAAGAGGTAGAATTTTGTTTCACTGCAACAGTAATATTGCTTCAGGCTCATGTTTTTGTACTGTGCTTTGCAGAAGTATTTTTACCCCTTAAAATGCTCACTGTTTGTCACATTACAACAAGAAACTTCAGTGTTTTTGGACCAACACAAAGTAGTGCATATATGTGAAGTGGAAGAAAAATTATGCATGGTTTCAGTCTTTTTTAAAAAATAAAAATCTGAAAAGGGTTACACAATTGTATTCAACCCTCTTTAGTCTGATTTCCCTAAATAAAATGCAGTTGAAAAAGTCACCTTGAAAAGACACCTAATAAGTAAATACAGTTGAAACCATAGATTTATATGCATTGTAGAAAAGACACAGAACTTTATTTCCCAACCTGACATTAAATCAAACCAAACTTTTGTTTCAGCCCAGTTAGGATTATTTAAAATATTTCCAGACAATAAACCATTCAGGAAAGAGACCGGTACTGTGTCCTAGGAATTAACATGTCTTGTTCTTAACCCCACAACTGAACTGAGAGACCTTGTTAAGATGCTATCTGTAGGACAGTGTCATTATCCACAATTAAACGAGTCCTGTACCAGCATGAGCTGAGGCCACTCAGGAAGGAAGAAGCCATCACTCCAAAAGCCACGTAAAGAGGCATATTACGGTTGCAAAATGCACTTGGCAACAGAGATCTTAATTTTGGATCCATTTTCCTGTCTTTTAAAACTAAAATTGAAGTGTTTGACCATCATTAAATTTGTATGAAAAAGAAGGAATCTTGCAAATCTTGCAACATCAACCGAAATGTTAAGTATGAGATTGGCAGCATCATGTTGTATTGGTTTTTTGCAACAGGAGAAACTTGTGTACTTGATGAGATATATGAGATTTTGAAGGAAGAACATTATGTGGAAATATTGAAGGAAGATCTCAAACATGAACAACAAAGTTAAAGCTTGTGCCCAAGCTTTAACTTCCAAATGAACGATGACCCTAAGCATATTGCCAGATTAGTTACAAATTGGTTAAAGCACAACAAAGTTAATCCTTTAAAGTGGCCATCACAAAACCTTGATCTCAGTCCTATAGAAAATTTGTGGGAATGTTCAGACTGTTTTATACAGTTGAGTGTTTTTTATGCAGTGTATGTAAATATCTGGTTTCAATATTTCATATGTAGCTATAATTGATATGTGCAATATGTTTAACATAGACTCTGTTTTCCTAACAGTCTCAGCAGTTTGGGTCAAAAGGAAGTGTGTCTTTGCTTTGGCTTTAGGACAGTCACCAAGAGAGAATGACAGAGAGAGGGAGCAGAGAAAAGAGGGGAAAGAAAGTGTGTCCTCTGTATCAGCAAAGCTAAAGCAAATAAAGCCCACTGGAGGACCAAGATTCCTATCAGAGATGTTTCCGGACCCCTTAACTAGAACACTTCCAAGAAAATAACTTGGAGGGGCAGTGATGTGTGTCAAAGCCTGTGTTTGTGCGAGCTAATCTTGCTGTGTATGCTTGTGTGATTCTGTCAATACCAGTACAGCTCTCTGTATGTAAATGAATGTGCCTTTGTATGCAAAGTTAAGATAAAGCTCTGAGCGGACTTGGGGAACAAACGGGAGTACTTTGAAAGCACTGGAGAGATCAAAGTGGGGTGCGATTAATGAGAATTTCAGCCTCCTTCAATGATCACAAAAGCCCCCACCATTTGTACATTCATGCACTAAACACATAGTCCATGACTACAGAACACATTGCTAATAAGCAACTGGGCTTCAGGGAATTAAGGGAACTTCTACATATCGAGTGATGAGTCATTTTTGCTTTTCCAAGCGGTGAAAAACCTCATCCCACTGCTCTCTGTTTTTTGCACTTTTGTGTAAATCTGCCGACAGTAAAAGTGTCGCCGCCACGCACTTGTGACGCTGACGATGACTCAGGCTCACGAAATCTCCCCTGGCTCCTCCACATCCTCAAGATCAAAGACCTTTCCTTGTACTTTCATTGCTTCCTCTGGAGCAGGAAATTCCTTTTCCTGTTGTCTGGCTGAACAAGAGAAAGCTCCTTAATGACCAGTGTTGCTGCATCTGTCTGCACACTCCACTTAGCCACTCAGAGAAGTGACACTGTTTTGGAAAAAATCTTTATGTAGGGAAGATGTGTAATTTGTTTCCCTAAATGTAGTTCTGTCTCCCAGTGTCATTAATTAGGGTTTAGGATTAGGCTGTGGTTTGTAATCCTGCATCTTTTATTTGGATAGATTTTTTGTTGATAGTCAACCATATTATTTTGTTCTGGTTATTTATGGTTTTCCAGTCTGTGAATATGGTTTGTGTTCCCCACGATGTCCCACTGACGTCATCTTCAAACTCTTGTATATTTCTGCACTGCTGCTGAACAGAATGGCACACCAAGCAATATACCAACAGAAAATCCTGGGCTGTACCCTCTAAATGGAGCATTTGCTCTGAGACACAATGCAGAGTTGCAGGGACACAGACACATTGTTCTAAGTAACTCCCAGTGCTGATCCAATATTAAAAAGCCATGATGTAACTGGCAGCACACTTTTTGGCACGTAACGTCTATTCATAGACAGAGGGGGTTCAGCAAAGCATCACACACTCCCTTTGCGGCTTCACTCTGGCTCTTTTCCTATAAAATCTCTCTAACACACCACACTTTTTATTTTTCTTTCATTTATCCCATTATTCAAGCATTTTTTTGCCTTCCTTCAAGTCTCTACCCTTTCTTATTTAGCTTTACCACATGTCGCTCATTTTCCTCGTACCTTTCTCCCACCATCCACCCTTTTGAGAGTTCTGCATCACTGAATCTGAGCACCCAGATCTACTTTCTTTTTACCCCACTGCTCCTACTCTATTGCTTCTCTGGAATAATTCCCCTTCACCAATTTCTCTGTCCCCATCCTGGAGAAGAAGACATACAGCAGGATGTCCTTAAATGCTCCTGGTGTTGAGAAGACATCTTCCTAAGTCACAACAATGCACAAAGAAAGTGAGCAAGTGACCAAGCTTTTAATGGGAAAGGAAGGCATATATATGTATATAAGGGTTATTCTGTTGTATACTCACCAACCAGTTCATTAGGTAAACCTTGCTAAATCAGGGTACACCCACTTTTACTGGCATGCCTTATTTTTTTGGTGGGATAGATTCAACAAAATTACAGAAACATTTTCAGCTGCACATTCATGATGCAACTTTCCCATTCCACCATATCCCAAAGAATTGGATTGAGATCTTGTGACCTTAGAGGCAGTTTATGTACAGTTACAGAAACCAGAATGAGCTCATATGAGCTTTGTGATATGGTGCATTATTGTGCTGGAAGTAGCTGTTACAAAATGGGTAATTTGTGGTCATAAAGGGATGAATATTGTCTGCAAAAAATACTCAGGTTGGCTGTGGCCTTTAAATTTTGTTCAAGTTGTACTACAGGGCCCATAGAAAATATCTCTCACACCATCGCACACACCACCACTAATTTGAACCCTTGATACAAGTCAGGAGCTATCCACGCTTTCATGTGAAATTTGGACCCCCGAATGGACACCGAGTGTGATCCTCTGCTGTTGCTGTCACATATTTATATCAAGGCTTGATGTGTTGTTTGCAATAATTGTATTCTGAAGTAGGGACTGTTTCTTTACCCAGTAGATCAGCAGGTCAAGATCTCTAAATGCATATATTTGCTGTCATGTGATTGGCCAATTAACCATTTGTTTGAAGAAGCCATTTAACAGGCGTACCTAGTGAATTGTCCATTGAGTGTTACGATATGTTCGCACTTTATTTCCCTCAGGTGCAGAAGACACCCGTTTGAATAATGCCTGCAACACTGATCCTGTATGTCCACCAAAGTGTCGCTGTGAGTCTAACGTAGTGGACTGTTCCAACCTGAAACTCACCAAGATTCCTGAGCACATCCCTGTGTCCACAGCTGAACTGTAAGGAATTGTTTTTTACACTGCTAGCTTGAAATTGCAAAAAGAGAAATGTTTCTCTAATGTTGACATTTTTAAATGCTATATCTCATCTTCTTTAGCCGCCTTAATAACAATGAAATAACATCTCTTGAGGCAACTGGTGTCTTTAAGAACCTTTCCCAACTGAAGAAAATGTGAGTAAAACTGTTTAACACAAGCTGATCATCATCCTCTAATTATTACATGTAATTGCAGTATATACCTTTTTAACCACAGTAACCTGAGTAACAATAAGATCACAGAGATCGAGGATGGAGCTTTTGAAGGTGCATCCTCTGTCATTGAGCTTCACCTCACAGCCAATCAAATCGACTCAGTTCGAAGTGGGATGTTCCGAGGCCTCGAGGGACTCCGCATGCTGTGAGTGATGCACAACCATCTAAAATCAAACACTCTGAAATCCATGAAAACAGCTAAGATTTTTATGCTTTTTTGTATATGTAGGATGCTGAGGAACAATAAAATCAGCTGTGTCCACAACGACAGTTTCACAGGGCTTCACAACGTCCGTTTGCTGTCTCTGTACGACAACCATCTGACCACCATTACTCCTGGAGCCTTTGACACACTGCAGACTCTCTCTACACTGTAAGATTCTTTGGTATACACACCTTTGTTCTGTCATTTCTGATTTTTTTTTGCTCTTAATCCCTTTTGCTCTATCATTCCTTCAGAAACCTTTTGGCCAACTCCTTCAACTGCGACTGTCGGTTGGCATGGCTTGGTGACTGGCTAAGGAGTAGAAAGATTGTGACAGGTAACCCTCGCTGCCAGCGTCCGGCTTTCCTGAAGGAGATTCCGCTACAGGATGTAGCACTGCCAGATTTTCGCTGTGAAGAAGGTGGGTGTCATCCTTAAAGTAACTTTGTTTTTTGTAAGTCACTCTTTAAATTGCAACAGCATCTTCTCTATTCTAAATTGAGTTATTCTCTTCTTGAAAGGAGAGAAATGTTACCAATATCATAGATATCCTTCACTATGTGTGTATGTAACTTATGGGTTGGCTTACTTAAAGATTTTAGCATCTCACTCCTTTCCACAGTCATTCTGAACAAGACCTGCTGAAAGTATCTGGGATCATCCTGAATAATGGCCACTATTGTGTGACTCTTTTGTTTGCTGAATAGATTGCTGTTCAGCAGTTCCTAAGCTGTGGGTCGATGCAGGGCTGAGTGCAGTTATAGTATTGAGCTGTTTGTCTTATTGACGAGTCAGCCTATTTGCACCTGAATGACTGTTAGGCTTGTCTTTGGGCCTCAGGCAGCTTCCATTCTTTGCTCCTGTTGGTCGATATCACGTTTGGGAGTCCTCCATCCCCTGTTCTGTTTTACTTTTCTATTTTTTACTTTCCTCTGTGGCTTCACCAGCTTTGACTGTGATATCTTTTCTCTGTTGAGGGTTTTTTTTTAGTTACAGTGCCATCCACTTGAATGGTTCCTCTGATAAAATTGTGTAAAAAGGCTTAAGATTAATTCATCTTTGATGGAAGGAGCATAATCACACACCATTATTTTGAGTAAAGCGATTCTTTACATAAGTTATAATCTTGTTAGGAATAATTGTTTTTTAACAAAATCACTGGCAGCACAATTATTTACACTCCTGTTGTTAATACATTGCACGGCTACCTTTTTCTGAATGGAGATCACGAATAAATCTTATTCTGTAAAATTGTACAGCACTAAAACATTAAGATGTTTGACCATTTCGCTTTAATAATCTCTTTAGATCATACATAGTCCTGGGTTCTCACATATCCTAGCTCCTCTTCAGCTCACCCATAGGTTTTCTAAAGGATTTAGTTCTAAAGATTGAGTTGACCGTGAAAGAAGGTTGATTTTGTGTCTAGAGAGCTACGTTTATGTTCTCTAGACACACAATCTTGCCATAAGTTTAGGTTTCTGGTAGAGCTGGTATTTGTGTTGCCAATTACTTTAGCAAAGTTTCCAGGACTTTTCGAAGCAAAACAGACCCACAATACGATAGATAATTCACCATACTTAACTGGAGTCATGAGATGCTCTTCCACTTATTCATCTCTTTCATTCTTTGTTTCACATACATCCCACTTGGCCTGTTTAGTTACAAAAACTAATAATCTGGCATCTTTCCCAGACAACTGGTTGGCATGTATTGAAAACCTGGTGACTCCAAGATGCTCCTCTTTGGTACATTTCCATAACGGAGGACTTAAGAGATTTATTACCTGCCTTACCTTCCTCCCCACCATGAGTGGAGGCAAGATGAACATTGGTCCTCTTCCAGTTTGGTAACCAGTAGTTAAAAGACAATGACCACTGTGTCAGGGATACAGAAAATTGCGAACTTCTAAATGGAGATTAGTAGAAATTCTGTTCAACCTAATAATTTTTTAATTAAAAGCTTAAGTAACATTTATTTTAAAGGGACTAATAAATTCAATATTATTTGTGAAACCAGTTATTTTATTTAAATTATTGTCTTAAAATTGGATTGTTTTCCCTACTGAATAAATATACTCAAGTTTTCTAGGTTTTGTGAGATGATTCTACTGTAATAAAAGATGAGTTTATCTCAAGGTTATTTTTTGCACATCTTTTACAAAGATGTGAAATGTGACCACATACATATGCAAATATTTGGGCCTAGTCTAATATTAGTCTAACCTTTTGTTACAAAAAATAGTTGAGTGGGTGCAAATAATCTAATGGTTTGCATCTTAATTAAGATTGATATTTTTCTTTAATTGAAGTGCAGTTGAACATTTATTGGCACCCTTCCCCTCCTAATCACTTACTACCTCCTAACTTCATGTGTTTACCAGGCCAAGAGGAGTTAAGCTGTGTTCCTCGACCCCAGTGTCCCAGTGAGTGTACTTGTCTAGAGACTGTGGTGCGCTGCAGCAACAAGCATCTCCACACACTACCCAAAGGCATCCCTAGGAATGTGACCGAACTGTAAGTGTTTTGGCATTGATTCCTCTATGTCACTTTGACTTCAGGTCTTCTACTTCTATTGTTTTTGTCTAAACCTGATGAAGGTCATGTGAAAAACAGTAACAGGGACGTTTTGAGACTCAAAGAACAAATGAAAGGTAACAAAATATCTCATCACTTGGAGGAGAGGAAAACAATCAATAAACCCTGCAGTTATTCTCCCAGACATTCTTTAACTTCTTATGTGTTCCTTGCTGCCCTCAGGGCACTGATGTCACTCTCACACTCAGAGCCAAGGATGTGTGTGAGAGTGTGTTTGTGTGTGTGTGTGTGTGTGTGTGTGTGTGTGTGTGTGTGTGTGTGTGTGTGTGTGTGTGTGTGTGTGTGCATATTTGTGATAGGGCCAGAAGCCTGTCCATGGGTGCAAAGGGGAGCAACAGGACATTTTAATGAGCAGTTTTCAATGGAAAGGGGAGGGAATGGAAAGAGTCTGGAACTTTCCAATACGGCCTCATTTGGTTCTTGTGATGCACACACACGCTGAGCAAGCCTTAAGACCTGTCATTGTCCCAGCAGGTGTGACCAGGTGTACCCTTCTGTTCAGAGCTTTCATCTTGTCATCTGGAGAGTTTGCTACTCCATCATTATCCCAAGTGTCCTCTGCACCATCATTACCTATCATTACCTCTGAACCTAAAGGCCTGCTAAATAACCGCCCCCCCCACTCCAGCCGCTGCCCTTCTGTGCAGTCAACAACAATAGCAGGAGCCTGGATTTCTGCTCAGTGGGGGCTGCCCTCAAATGAGCCATTTATCAACATGACAGTCTGCATGTAGGACTTTGTGTTAGCAGTCAGAGGGCTGATTGCCTTCCTGCAGGCATAAAGTTGACTTTGGTGGCCTAAACTGTTATCACATGCAGCAGTCTTTGTATTGCAGTCACTAGCAGAAGTGCTGGGATTCAGTGACTGTTTCACCATTACTTTACTTTCCCAGTTCATGCTTACAGAAATGTACCCCATACATTAAAACTGGAAAGGTTCACATAAAGTGCATGCAGGGTACAATATTCTGTTTCTTTTTGTCCAAAATGGGATTAAATTAAATAACATTAAATATTAAATTTAATTCAACATTAAATAACTACCTCACCTTATGAAAGTGCTATCCTGATGTTAATAGGGATAAATATTCCAAAATAACCCATTGTCCTGCATCAGATAGACCTAACCAGTATGTAGAATTGTAACAAATTGTTTGATAGAAATGGTTTGTCTTTTTCAACACTTTCACGGTAAACATGCCACCCATGAATTATTTGATGCAAATAAAAATGTTGTTTGCAAAGTGATACATAGGATACAACATGAACATTGTACTTCATAATTGGCTTTACATGGCAAATGAGACTTTGTATGCAGTCAACTGTCCACTGTTGCTACATGTTTGTTCAGGAGGAGGTATTTCTGCAGTCAATGAGTAAATGCAATCAGCTACATTTTTCTCAGATGGCAAAGTTTTTTACCAAGTGGCATAATATGTCTGAATTTTACTGCATTGTTTTATAACAACGACCAAATTGGAATTTATGCAATTAAATCTGAATCTGTCTGTATATTTCATTATATAAATTTATTCTGTTTGTTATGTAAAGTGCCTTAAGACAACAACTGTTGTGAATCTAGGCTATATATATAAATAAACTGTATTGAATTCCACTAAACTGAAAACTCTCGTGTCTCCTTGTTTAGGTACCTTGATGGCAACCAGTTCAGTGTTGTTCCCAAGGAGCTGTCTTCCTTCAAATACCTACAGCTGGTGTAAGCTTTATTCTGCCTGCCTGTTCTTTAAAAGCCCCACTGGCTATCATAGTAAAGATGTTTATTTTTTTCTTAACTTTCCTTTAAGTGACCTGAGCAACAACAAAATCAACTCCTTGACCAACTCATCCTTCGCTAACATGAGCCAACTGACCACTTTGTAAGTCCTGATGAACTTGAGTTGTCAGAACAAAGAGCTTTTGTTTAATTTTGGTTATAAAAATTAAAAAGAGAAATATTTTATTCTGACATATGTGAAATTATTTTTTATATGCAGAATCCTGAGCTACAACTCCCTGCGCTGCATACCCAAAATGGCTTTCAGTGGACTGCACTCACTGCGGCTGCTGTGAGTTTATTTGTAGATGAGTTGAAATACTTTATCTGCATGTTGTCTTTATTCTGTTTGTGTTTGACATACTGAAGCCGAGAGCGGTCGTACTTGCATGTTTATTTTCCTGATGGTTAACGCAAGATAACGAGTTATTTATATCGTTATATCGACATAATGAATTCCGTTTTCTCGAGATAACAAGATAATTATGTCGTTATCACGAAATAACAATGACCGTTTTCTCGAGATAACGAGATAATTATGTTGTTATCACGACATAAAGATGGTCGTTTTCTGGAGATAACGAGTTAATTTCTCGATGGTTTAATCATACGACCAACAACGTGGTGTCATTATGGTTTACCCTATCACTTATTCACAGAATTATTCACAGAATTACACAGGTATGCCATGACTTACACTTATAAGTCCTCTCCCGCTGGTGTGGCATGCATTTGAATGATGGAATCAGGTTTAATACACACAGCAATCATCTCGTGATCTCAAGAAAATAAGTTTGTTTTCTTGAAATTAAGCTGTTATCTCGAGAAAACCATCAGAAAAAGGTTTATGCGTAACACGTCTGCTCTTGACTTCCGTAGATCTGTCTATATACTGCCTTGCAAAAGTATTCAGACCACTTGAAGTTTTTCACATTTTGTTATTTTAGAACCCCAAGGTTTAACATACTGTACTGAGATTTTATGTGATAATACAACTCAGAATAGGAAATATCTGTGTAGTATTAGAAAAAAGGATGCACAGTTTTTAGGGAGTTTTCCAGCCTCTGATAGGTTTTCTTCCTGGACGGTCTTGTACTTAGTTCCATCCATTTTCACATTAATTCTCACCAACTTCTTTGTCTCTGCTGAAGAAAAGCATCTCCAAAGCATAATGCTGCCACTGCTATGCTTTAGGTTGGGGATAGCATATTCATGGTTGTGCAGAGTTCATTTTTCCCAACATGTCTTTTCATGAATAGCAAAAAGATTAATTTAGGTCTACCAGAGCAACATTCCATCATCTTCATTATTCTCTTTGTTCATTAGTATTCTTTAACAAACCTCTGAAGCCTAAACAGAACGATTTTGTTTATACTGAGATATACAGGTGAACTCTATTTATGAACTGGTTGATCTTTAAAGACAATTGGTTGCACTGGCTTTCATTTAGGTATAAAAAAAAGGGAGCAGAATAGAAATGAATGTCTCACTTTACTTTGTTTTGGTCTATCACATAAAATTCAAATAATATATGTTGAAGTTTATGGTTTTAAAGTGACAAAATATGTAAAAGGTCAAGCGTGAATACTTATGCTGCATTCAGTTTTATTTTTTACATTCTAGTTTTAATTGCATCTTTCTTCTTTGCATAAAGAAATCTTTGTAATCTTTCTTTGGTCTCACATATTTCAGTACTTAGCTCCTATCAAAAGCATCATTGTAAACAACTGAGTTAGTAGAAGATAACAGACTCTTAACCCAGACAGGAAGCACTTCTAGGTCAAACAAGTCATTAAGAAGGATATTTTTGAAGCGCCTGCTGACTTCAGCAATGGTTGTGCAGATGCAGAGACTCTTTGATTGACTCCCGAGGACTGAATCTGTCTAAACAGTTCTGACAGCTTTTGAATTCACTCACACCCACACACACTCTCACACACTCCGACCTATTTTCTCTGTTTAAATGGCAGCTATGGGGGTAGCAGCCAGGATCTTGTTCCGATTTCTACTCCCAGTCATGCCTCCGTCTCAGACATCTTTCCTAGCCTCCTTATTTGCATCTTAACAACCCAAACTCATCAATACCTCACAAGAAGGGCAGAGCACGAGCCCCCACTGTACAAAATATCTCTGACACTGATTACAGGAGAATTTTTTGGCCTGGTAACTGTAATGCATCCAACTCTGTCTTAGGACTTTCATAAAGTCACAAGGTCTTTGTGCACTCTCAGTGACCATGGGCTGCTAAATAACTGCAGAGCAGAAAGTAAATGAGTTGGACAGAACAATGACGAAATTAAACCAGTGTTTGGAAGTGCATCCAAAGACACAGCAGCTGCATAAAGCAGCAGCCCTTTGACTCCAATCTGCAGTTCAGTTCTTTGAGTAAAAATTGAGACCAGGCCCTGCAGCCTTCTTTATGAAACTGTGCGTGATTTTGTGTGTATATGTTTATGTCTGCTTAAATAGTCCTCATGCTTGTGATCTGTAGACTTAGAGCCTGTTAGTGTGTGTATGTGTGTATGTGTGGGAGTTGACTTTTTAGCCTTCCATGTGTGCTCATAGCAGGCACACTTTTTTATTACTGACAACAAAGCTCCAACAAAGCCTTTTTTTACAGCAGGATTCGAATAAAGCTCCATATCATAATGAGACACAAAGCATAAAGCCCTTTCACTGAGCGAATGAGAGTGAAGCTCGGATATCATTAGCCGATGCCGCCTTGCTACCCCAAGCATGCTGCTTTTGATCTCTAATGAAGCTGTGTCCGTTATTTCTGCACTGACTCACTCACGCCACCTTCGCCTCTGAAATGGTCCCAGAGCGAGCGTGCTAGACGCCATGTGAGGCCCTCCCATCCGCACACACCATGCAGGCTCAGGGATACACACACAGTGAGACGTATACACACACTCCTCCTAGTCTTCTTCAGTGTTTTGATCAGTTAGACGGGAGTCCAAATTAAGCAGAAAACTTTGATGTCTCAATCTTGAGTCTCCTTTTAAATGTCAGTTGGTGCTTATGTTTTTACAAAGCAAGGCGCAGCTAATGTAATACCGCAATGAGGTCCGTTTAATAGTTTCAATTTTAAGACCCCACAAAAGGTTCACAGTTCAACATTGGAAGCTTCTTCAAAACCACAAGGAGACGCCAACAGCCAACAAGCAGGCCTCACTCACATGTTCTCACACATGCTGAGGTGCCAAAGCCTTCATAAAGCTGCACCTTTGACTTTACACAGCAGTAAAAAGGAGAAGAATCATTAACGCTCCATTCTTCAAACAGACCCATGGTCAGAGCCTGGCATACATGTGGTGTGATTGGGGTTAGACTGATTAAAAGTGTGTATGTGTGTGTGTGATGGTTGTGGTTTGAGCTACAGATTAATAAACTGCTAATTGGCCTGCTGGGTATTAGGTGTGAGGTGTGTGAGATGAAACAGCACCAGGGCGTGGCCATTAACGACTTGAGTGGTGCAGTGATATGAAAGAGGGAGATAAGAAAAATATCAGAGTAGAAAGTAAAGTCTGGCACCAATTGGCCCAGCAAAGGTAAAAACCATACAGCTCTGGGGATACACATGGTTAGAAGTCAGTAAGTTGCAGCATGTTAGAAAATATTAAAATAAATGGAATCCGCTGTATTGTTTGGAAAATGGTACCAGCAAAGTAGACAAAATTGAGTTTAGGCATGAGGCTGTATGATAGTTTTGAGGAAAAACAGCACTTTGCTATTACCAGGTCTTTTAATATTCAAAAAACCTGTTTGAGATGATTTAAGCTTTATGACATGGTTTATAACCTGATGGACGTAGCCATCTGAAAATGGGTACTCTGTGGTCATAAAGAGGTGGGCATGGTCAGCTATAATACTCAGGTAGGCTGTGATGTTTAAACTATGGTCATGTAGTAACAAGGGGCCCCCTTTGCCACCATCACACTATCCCCACCAACCTGCGACACTGATACAAGGCGGGATGACCCATGCTTTTAATAATGAATGTTGCAGTTGAAATCTAATTGAATTGTAGCCTCAGTTTCCTCTTCTGAAAATGTCTGGCAGCCCATCTGGTTGAATACACTTTCTTCCCCGTTCTGACGCTCGGTTCAAACTTCAGGTCACATCCAGGTACTTAAATTGCATTGATTTGCTGCCTGATGATTGATTTGCTACAGTTGCACACACCTTTAAATGGTTAACCTGGACAGCTCAATTTTAGTATGCAGCACTGGTACTATCTCTGGCACCTCATTAAAAGGACTTTAAACCTTAGGAATTACAGATGAAATATTTGAAATTATAATTTTTTAAATCTTAGTATCGGTAACGGGGCCATATGTAGTAGCAATTATGGACTGACTTCGTGATATGGAAAAGAAAAGCAAAAAAGGAATTTGACAGTAGCTCAGACTGCTTCCTGGAACCTCCCTGGCTCCTATTTCCCACTAGGTTTCTCATGGTTGCCACACTGCTCGCTTCATAGCCTCAGTATTCTCTGAATACAACAAACCACCCACTTGCTTTGCACTAATAAGCATTCTCTATGGAACGCAGGCTAATAAACATGTTGACTCATACATGTTACACTGTATATTTTCCCTCTAGTACTCAGTGTATATTTACACTGGCAAACTTTCCTCAAGCAATTCCACAGCTCAGCTCTACTTGAGAGATCAAACAAAGCAGGAAGTTGCAATTCGGAAACTGTTCACACAACAAATCTCTTCATCCACGACCCCAGATGTGTCATGTATTGTTAGTGTGGACTGATTGGTGGTAACATAAGCTTGTGGTCATCTGAGGATTTGAGGTGGTAATGACCTGTTAGATTATGGCTGTCATCAGTCAGCAGACCATTAAGCCCTGGAGGCTTGTCACCTTCAATGGTGCTCATGAAAGGACAAGAAAATCAGACTAACTACAAAATATTCTGAATGAACAAAAACTTATGCAGATGGATTTGCTCAAATATGCAAGCACATTAATACAAAATTCCCAATTGTCTGTACGAATATGATTATCCTTAAATTTGTAACTGTACTTCATGTGTTGGAACAGTTACCTCCCTCCTCTGAATATGCCCTGCCATCCAAACACACAAAGAAACTTGACACCAAGCTGGTCCAGACTCTCAGAGCCTCATATTTTTGCCAGCTGCACAAAGCTTTGCCAGAAATAAGAACCACCAGCACACCAACACACAACAGTGGAATCTCCCTGAAGGTTTTTCCTGATATTTCTGGTTTGATTTGTTGAAAACAAAGCAAAGCAGTGGGCTAAACAATAGTTTTCCAGGTTATTTGTTTTTCCCTCTTTGTGTGCTTTTTGCAGTTTTCAAGCAACATTTTACTAAGTGTCAATCCAAAAAGAAAATTGTTTTAAAAGGGTCTTTCTGTTTTTAAAAGCAGGAATGATTTCTATTTTGTTTTGAGAAAAGCATTTTATTCCTTGATGTTCTTTGACAACTGTCCCTGTTTTTATTCAGGTCTCTTCATGGCAATGAAATCTCAGCGCTTCCAGATGGCATCTTCAGCGATGTGACCTCCCTCTCCCATTTGTAAGTGTTGACAATCATTTGCTTGCCTCCAAGCAGCTTACAGTACTTAGCATAGAGTTACTAACATTACATTCACAAAATTTAATGTGTTTTGTTGGGAAATTTTCTGATAAACCAGCACAAAGTACCACAAGGAAAACAACAGATGGTATCCAGTTTTTTTGACAAATCAAAAGCTGAAAAGTTATGCATGCCTTTGCATGCATCCCCCTAAGTCAATAATTTGTAGAACCACCTTCTGCTACATTTGCTGTGGATCCCTGCAGCTCCTTCAGGTTTACTATTGGCCTCTTGGCTTCTTCTCTGATTAACACAGTCCTTGCCCATTCTGTTAGGTTAGTTGGACAGGATTGGTTTGTGTGCAGTTGTGCCAGACTCTCCATTTTTGGATGATGCATTCATCGTAAAGGGACAAAATATGAAAAAATTTTAAGGATATAGCTGTTTTTGCAAGACACTGTTAATCTGAGTTTGTTAATCATATGAAATGCTGGTGTGTGGCTTTAGAGTTTGGCTTAAAGTTTATTGTCCTCTTTGGCTTTCTCTGTGTGAGCCAATCAGTCTGTAATCACTTGTGTGGTCAAAGCAACTCACGGGCCCTTCCACTGTCGCCTCTCTCTGCAACATCTTTAAAACATACAGTCTGTGTGCTTTTAAGTGCTTGTTTATGTATGTCTGCCTTTTTCTGCTCACAGTGTAGCTGTTAGAGTCTCTACAAAAAACATCTACGACCTTTGGCATCATGCCTAGATATCCTCATCTTCCCTTGATTGTTAGGGATCAATAAACAATCAAGACCAGAACTGGAGAGGAAAGAGGCAGGACAGAGACAGCCAAACAAAGACATTCTGTGGGAAGTAGTACACAAATCAAGGCTGCATGAAATTTGGATTGAGGAGTGGATAGAGAGGAAGCCATTGATCTGCAGTCACAGTCAAGTGGCTTTCATGTTAGCAGATGTCAGGTGTCAGCTATTGGCCATGGCTGAAAGATGAGCCTGTGTTCCTCCGTAATGGAACTGCATCGATTTAGGAGTGTTTGTGCATCCAGCAGGAGGGCAGAGCACCATTGATTCACAACCACCACGACAGAGGTGGTTAAAAGGCCTTTCTGGTCACACCTTTGCTTATAATTGAACAGTCCTGCTGAAGATGATGCATTACACAATGTGGCATTACGATGTTTTATTCTTGGAGAAGATTTATTTGTGTAGTTTTGCACCTCTTTTTCATGGAGATATAGAGACACCTACTGGTGATTTGATACACTACAGTAACATAACAGGACTTAAATTGAACCGCGATTTTCTGTGTAATATCAGGGCGATTGGTGCCAACCCTCTGCACTGTGACTGCCACCTGCGCTGGCTGTCTGACTGGGTGAAGACGGGATACAAAGAACCTGGGATTGCTCGATGTGCCGGCCCACAGGGGATGGAGAGTAAACTCCTTCTCACCACGCCGGCTAAGAAATTTGAATGTACAGGTGAGTTTTTTGTTTTAAACAATAACTGACTTCAAGCAGCTCCTAATTTACATAAAATTCTCTCATATCTTCGGGTTTCTGCAGGTGATGTGGACACCTCGGTACTGGCCAAGTGCAACCCATGTCTGTCCAATCCCTGCTTGAATCACGGCATCTGTCACAATGACCCAATGGAGATATACAGGTGCAACTGTCCTCCTGGATTCAAGGTATAAGCAGCATTATCTACCTGCACACTAATAAATATCTACTTAATTAACCTCAATTTTCTGCAGGAGATATGTCACACTGTATTTCTTGTTTTAGGGCAAGAACTGTGAAACAGCTCTGAATGCCTGTGTGAGTAGCCCATGTACCAATGGAGGAACCTGCCAAGTAACTGACGAGGATGAGGGAGAGTACCGGTGAGGAAGGCGAGCTATAAATCCAAAATTGTAAATACAACAAATAAGTGTCTCATACAGAGCTTTTCATGATGTATGTGAACTGTATTCACAGCTGCTCCTGTCTGCTGGGCTTTGAGGGCCCGACTTGCCAAATCAATATTGACGACTGTGAAGACAATGACTGTGAGAACGGAGCGACCTGCATTGATGGAGTCAACAACTACACTTGTTTTTGTCCCCCCTACTACACAGGTCAGAGCATCTACAGTTTATTTCAAGTAACATTCTCCAAAAAATACTGGACCAATTTAGATATTTGAGGTTCTATTCAGACATTTTCTGTCATAACAAAAAAAATATGTCAACAATGTATTCTATGACAAAAAGAGTACATAAGTAAGAAATAAGTGATTTCAAGGTATTTATTACTCTCTCTGAGTTGACAAGCTTTTCTACTTAAAGCAACAAATCTTCACAGTATGATGCTGCCATCTACAGGCTTTACTGAATAGTTGGCATTAATGCAGCTGGACTCAGTATCTGGTTTACACCACAAGCATTTTGTCAGGAAGTGTTGCCAGACGGCAAAATTTGTGATGCTCCTGATTTGAGAAGACAACCTCTAGACCTCTGTGTCATTCTTTAGACTTGACATGAGTCTAATTATGTTTTTTTTAATATTACCAGCACTATTGGTAAAAACAGGGAAATTTCAAACCTAATTGGATCACAGCACATTGAGTATAATATAGATCAATTTTGGCAAAAACTGAAAAAATGTGCAAGGGGGCAAATACTTTTCCAACAATGATTCATCCTGTATTAGAAATGAAATGACTCATCATATAGTAATGAGTCATTGTCCTGACCAGACTGACTTTCACTTAAAAGAAAGTTGTATCTGTGCAGGGGGAAATGTGTGAAGAAATGGAAGATGTGTGTGCTCCAGGACGAAGCCCCTGTCAACATCAGTCTACCTGCCTCATCACCACCTCTGGACCCAAGTGAGTGCTTCACTTACATCTGTTGATGTATAAACCTGTAAGTGAGCTGCTTTGTGTTCAACCTGATTACTTCTGTGTTTTGCCAGGTGTGTGTGTTCTCCTGGTTATGTTGGTGTTGACCTGCAGTGTAAACTATGTGACTGCAGGGAGCATCGCTGTCAGAATGGAGCTCAGTGTGTGGATTGAACTGAATGGATATTCCTGTCTCTTGCCTTGAAGGATATAGGTTAGAAGTTCTTCTGTTCACTTTTACTTTTTTTTTTCCACCTTATCATTTGCATGATTGTAATAAAAACTTTCCCTTTCTTTGACTTTATAGCGGTCAGTTATGTGAAGTTCCTCCATCTCCTCTGTCACTGTGTGAGCTGGCAGACTGCCAGAACAATGCCCCCTGTGTGGAACGAGGTGGCCGTGCCCTCTGTCAATGTCCTCCAGAGTTTGGGGGTCCACGCTGTGAAAAACTGGTCAGCGTCAACTTCGTTGACAGAGATTCTTATTTACTGCTCTCTGACCTGAAGAACTGGCCACAAGCTAACATCACCCTGCAGGTAATCACAAAGTCATTTTTTAGTCAGTTCAGCCTTTCTGACAGCTGAAGAAGTCAATCCTCCAATGCAAAACTACTTTGTGTACAGGTTTCTACAGCTGAAGACAATGGTATCCTGCTGTACAATGGAGACAATGATCATATTGCAGTGGAGCTCTTCCAAGGCCACGTGAAAGTGAGCTATGACCCCGGTAGCCAGCCTGGACACGCCATTTACAGGTATGGTACCACATCCAATGTGACTTTCTCTGTATTCATTTTCCTCTCATCTTAGAGACTAAATTCTGTGTTTTCCTCTGTCAGTACCGAGACCATCAATGATGGTCAGTTTCACACAGTGGAGCTGGTGACCTTCGACCAGATGGTGAACCTGTCCATTGATGGGGGTGTCCCTACCACAATGGACAGCTTTGGGGGCAGTGCGGCCCCTCAACGGAGAGGCACCACTATACGTGGGGGGTAGGGCCCTCTCCAGAACACACCTCCCTCCTCTGCAGGCACTCTTAACTACTACCATACTGTTCAGTCACCTCCCTTCCCCTTCGCTTGTTCGCCACTTCAACCAGTCCCTTCCACAAACATGCAACCCACCATCCAGACCCAGACCTTGTCCTCCATCCTCCATCTTCACCATTCCACATGTCATCATGTCAGTCTCGACTGTGTTTGCTAGGGGATGCATCCTATTGTGACAAATATAAATTTACCTGTAAATTAGACACATTTGAGACATAATTTCAGCATAAAGCTTTCAAGTCTTTATGGTGCCATGTGACATTACAAGCAAAAACCTAAATATAGTTGTTGGGATTTCAAATGATGAGCCAACATAAAGTAGTGACTAATTGTGAAATGTTTCAAACTGTTTTACAGATGTTACATTTTTGTTTTGCCCCCCTTACATAGACACTCCTCAATAAAGTCCAGTACAACAATGCGCCCAATTAACCTAATTAGTAAATCAAGCATACCTATGTGCAATTCAGTCTCAAAATTAAAACTTTTTCCCCTGCATATAAATCGCTATGCATGGCTAAAAACAAAAACTGCACACCATTCCCATGGTGGTGGAAGCATCATGCTTTTGAGATATTTTTCATCAGCAGGAACAGGAAAGCTAGTCAGTGGAGATGGGAAGATGGATAGAAAAGTTGGAAATTCACCTTCCAGCAGGGCAATTATGCTAAACATACAGCCAGAGCTACACTAAAATAGTTTAGATCAAATGTTTGGAAGGTCTAGTCAAAATCCAGACCTAAATCCAATTGAGAATAAATGGCAAGACTGATCATAGACATTCTCCATCTAATCTGACTGAGTTTGAGTAATTTTTCAGAGAAGAACAAATGTTATGTTGGTCAATCTCCAAAAGTCCCAATAAATTTTACTGAAGTTTGTGATTGCAAAGTGCTAACATGTGAAGAAGGTCAAGTAATATGGATATTTTTGCAAGGCATTATGATAAAAATTAACCTTACCCTATGTCACTGTAATACTTTTCTTTGGTGCATAAACCTTTGTTTTATGTGACAATGTAAACTAGCAGACACAGTCTTTCATATCCAAGTAGAATTTGACTCTCTGTTTGTTTGACTGTATTTATTTTCAATCTATTATGTAGCCACTCTTGACATTCGGAAGCTCAAATCTCCAAATGTATCTGAAACTTGTCCATGTTTAATTCTATCCTGCTGAGTTTGTGAAAGTTTGTTCAGGAGTGGCTCAAAAATGTTAGGTTGTATGTCTGCTTGATTTTCTGTATTGTCTGTTGCTCATACAGTGAGGCATTTCTTCATTTCTTCTTGCTTTTGCTGTTCTATGTTTCAAAGATGTTGTTCTGTGGTGCAAATATAACTCTAGAAGTTAAATTTTAAAATTAGTTTGAGTACCTGCATAGTCACCACTGGGACACACATGTTTGGAAAAGCCTCTGCCCATTACACTCATATCAGCCCTGTGTTTGCCGTTTGTCTGTGAGTCAGCACACACCTCCACACATATAAACTTATTTTTCCGTCTTCTTCTCCAGGCATGCCCGTAGACATCCACTCTGGAACTTTCCGTCTCTGGCAAATCCAGAATGGTTCCAGCTTCCATGGTTGTATCCAGAACCTATACATCAACAATGAGCTCCAGGACTTCACCAAGACCCAAATGAAGCCCGGTGTGGTGCCAGGCTGTGAACCCTGCAAGAAGCTCTACTGTGTCCATGGCATCTGCCAGCCTGATGGGTTGCAGGGACCAGTGTGTCACTGCCAGCCAGGCTGGAGCGGGGCACATTGTGATCAGCCAGCTCTCAACCCGTGCCAGGGCAGCAAGTACGTTAGCAAATGGAGAAGCTAGACTTAGTTTTACATGCTGAATATACAATCCCTCAAACTATTTCACCATGCTCATTACAATCATAAACTTTAATGTGTTTTATTGGGATTTTATGTGACAGACTGACAAAAGGTGGCAGTAAATGTGAAGTGGAAGGAAGGATACGTGTAGCATGCATTTGTATTCAGCACTCCTGAGTCAAAACTTAATAGAGATACCTTCTGGCCCAGATGCAGCTTCAAGATGTTTAGGTTATGTCTCTACAAAATTTATACATATGGGGACGGAAATATTCGCCCATTCTCCTCAGCAAAATACTTTAAGCTTAGTCAGACAACAGTCTGTGAACAGAGTATCTGTGAAGATACATTTTGCCACATATTCTCAGTTAAATTTAGATCTGGACTTTCATTTTAACATGTAAATGTGCTTTGATCTAAATCATTCCATTGCAGTCCTGGCCATATGCTTAGACTCATTGTCCTACTGGATGGTAAACCATCACCCAAGTCTTACATGTATCGTATGAATTCCAGCCAACTCTGACCAGCTTCTCTGTCTCCTATTCTTGTGTAGCTCAATCACATAAACTCCAAAACAAAACATTAAAGTTTGTGGTTGTAACATGTCAAAATGTGGAAGGTTCAAACTGCATGAATACTTCTGGAAAACTCTATATAGAGCCGTATCATAATTTTCCTCATTACTGACCACTGTTGACATCTCTCGTTTTCTGCTTATGGAACATCACCAGTAAAGAACAGCTTATGGTTGAACATACTTAATTGAAGTTATCTCCTCTCAGGTGTGTCCATGGAAAATGCATTCCTCTGGACTCGCAGTCATACCGCTGTGAGTGTGAAGAGGGCTACCGAGGTGCGCTATGCAACCAGCAAGGAGAGCTGTTCAACCCCTGCCGCCGTCTCACCTGCAAACATGGTCGCTGCCAGATCTCTGACACTGGGGACGCATACTGTCACTGCGAAAATGGCTACACGGGGGAACTCTGTGATGCAGGTTGGCTTGTACTCTCTAAAACTAAGGACAGATACTTCAGAATCAGTGAAATGTTCAGATCAATAACTGGTTTGTCTATTTTTAAGAGTCTGAATGTCGAGGTGAGCCGGTGCGAGACTTCTACCAGGTGCAGCGAGGCTACGCCATCTGTCAAACAACCCGCATGGTGTCCTGGGTGGAGTGCACCGGAGCTTGTGACACAGGGAGCTGCTGCATCAGCCAGAGAATGAAACGCCGAAAATACACCTTTGAGTGCAGCGATGGAACGTCCTTCACTGAGGAGGTGGAAAAGACCATCAAGTGCGGCTGCGTGGGCTGCATGTAGCACCGTTCATTCGCACTTCCTGCCGCTGCTGCAGAGCAGAAGATGGAAAGCAAGGAAGAAAGGAAGGAAGGAAAGAAGGAAGGAAGGAAACTGCTGAAAGGTGGAGGAGAGAAAGCAAGAACGAAAGAGATTATACAGAATATATATAAAACCTCTATCTATATATTATGGACAACAATGTTTGTAAAATAGGACATTTCCTCTCCCGTGTGAGGATGTGTGACCTACATTAAAACAGAAACACCCTGAGCATCAGTGTAGGAGTGACAACAATAAAAAATAAAACCATTATATCTGCAACATTGTTCCAAGGGGTCCAGAGATTTTGTAGGTGTTGCATTCAGAGTGAGGCATCCTTCCTACCCAAACTATCCCTTATGAACACCTAATCTGTTTATGTTGCCTCTAATGGCTCAGCCACCATTGTCCATGTTTTGTTCCTGGAGGTAAGAAGAACAAGACAGTTTATTTTAGCTCTGTAGAAATAAGAAGAGAGCTAAACCTGTTTGAGTCTTGAGTTGAGCTTGTCTCAGTTACCTGGACAGTGTTGGATAGGGCTTGGATTTAGTTGAAGACGCCACCCAGCCTGGTGCCGTCAAATCTCTACCAGGATACTGTTGTCCATGCTCACACCTATATGTTAAAGTGAACGTAAGGGAAAAGCGAACGTAGGGTTAAAGGGGTGCAGTGTTGTGGGTTCAAGGTGAGGTGCTGAGAAATATTTGCCGTAAGCTTCCACAACATAAAAATCCCCTGCAAATAAAGACTGCATACTGAAAACAGCAGCCAAACACATCTCTGTGAAATACGCAGTCTCACAAACAAGCGTGGTGCACACACAATCCTGACATAGCTTGGGAGCGCAGGTTGTTCATACAGTAAAAGCGGCCGTGGAAGAGGCAGTGCCCCCAGCATGTATCGCCCCAAGGAGGGGATGTTTGCATAATCCTGCTCCCTCAGAGCAGGAGGCCGAGTGACCATGCTCCCATTGATGCCTGTAGTATTAAACCGCCACGAACTGTTGCATGTGTGGAGAGTTTGCCAACAAATATGTAAAGATTTTTCCCTATTATTATGAAGATTATTACAAAAGGTTCAGAGTCATTTTTTGTTGTTTTTATTTTTATGCCATTTCCTATATATTTCTTTTTGTTATATTTTGTTATAATTTGTCTCATGATGTATTCTAACTTCTTTAGTTGCCCCTTCCCACTCCCCCACCCCATCCTATATTGTAATGCCTAACAGATTCTAATATATATATACATATATATATATATAAATATATTTGTATTTCATTTTGGTATAGTATTTTTCTATGTTAAAGAGTACGTCTGTGTTAGGAAGCATTTAGACTGGCGGAGAGGCATTCAGTTGGTTTCCTAGTTGTTTTTATTTGTTAATCTTACCTTCTCCAGCAAAGTAATTATTTGAACTGACCGAAAAGGCAGCAGTGGGTCAGCCTTGTATAAAAGGCAGTATTGGTCTAGAAAAATTGTTAAATATTGTATATGTTGTCTTCCATGTGAATATTACATCTAATTCATGAGAATCTGTGCTTGTTTTTATTTATTTTAAGCATAAGTGTTGCTGGCATTCAAATTTGAAAAGAAAGTCCAAAAACTACTTAAAATGATAAAATGTTTGTTAAAAATTGCAGGAAAAAAATCCATAAAGTATTTGTAAAGTCACTACATAGTGAGCTACAACAGTGTTTTTTTTCCCCTGAGGCTCAAATATGTCTACAGTTCAGTGGGAGGTTGGAGCTCAAAATGAAATGTCCCACTCAAATTAACTTTGTAAATTAACTGACCACACAGAAAATCTTCCAACTGTTTTCATGTTTCTATGTGATGGGCTGCATTTTTATCATTTCAATCCAAGGGATGTTTGCCATAGAACAAAGATGTTTTGTGTTTGTTCTTTAGTTAAGATGGGCTCAACCGATCATAAGCTGCTGTCAAGCCTCAAGAAAATGGGATGAAGTTGCCTCTGTGGACACTGCTCATGTTAAGGTGGATCATCCTTAGATCTCTTTTTAGAGGCAACTGTGAGAAGCATTACATGCCAACTACTGACAGATAACAAGTAAAGGCCTGGACATGTTTACTGTCTGTCAGTTTCGGACTGGTTATCCTCACAAAAAAAAAAAAAGAAAAAAAAAGAAAAAAGATGCCAATTTTAGTGAGCAGTCATCAAACCTGAATGTATAAATGTGTATAGATAAATATGAGCAATGCTTACTCATAAAGTGGTAACTTTTAGCTGTTATTTAGTTTCCAGTGTAAGATACAGGAAATTACATTTAGAGATAGCCCATCAGAATGCTCTGCCTGAGAATGTGTTTCTCCAAATGCCTCATTATGGTGTAAAAGGCTGCAGTACAGTGTCACATCATACAGGTTCCAGTTTATATTGCTACCGATGCTAACTTTGTTTTTGATGCTGTTAATGTGATGCCAGTGGTGTACAATAACATAACAGAAAATCTGTTGAACCATACTGATGAGCGGTCACTGTATTATTTAGGCCATGTGCCTCATAAAGGTGCATATTTTTAGTAAACGTGACTTTCTCTTCATGGCTCTTCTCATTCCATTGCACTGATCTGTACTGGACTGGTGCCAATAGACCTCCTCATAGACATCTTAGTGGTGTTTTGCTATATTATAATGTAATTCCATAATCTGGACATATGAACAGAAACACAGATTTTTTTTTCCATCCTATGAACTATATACATAAATGTTATTGTGAACAACACACTGTCTTGGTTGTATTAACATGGTGCAAAAGCTAAAGAAATATCCCTGGTTGGGTTCTGTCTGTTTGTTTTCATGTTGCAGGACTGATTGGGGGGTTGAATTGAAAAACGTCATTATGCTGAATGTATGTAGTGCCACCGACAAAATGTTTACCAAATCTCCACTCTTTTCATTAATTAAACCTAAAATGTGTGTGCTTTTAAGAATGGTTGTCTTTTTTTCTTGTGGTTAGTTTTGATTATTGACAGACCTATTTAACTCTACTGCCTGAATTTGATTCGAATATGAAAAGCTGCAGAAATTGTTTAAATTACAAGAGAATGGTGAGAGCAGTGACAGTGAAGGACCCACAGATTGTAGTTATGTGAGACTTGTGGCCTTTTGGGAAAATTACTTAGTACTGAAACATATCTTTATCTTGGCTGTATGGTGAATTCAGCAAAAATGGGCAAAAATGGGCAAAATGAGGCTGGAGTATCATTTTTGTTGTCAATTCGCAGTCATTTCAAATGACTTTCACTTCAATCACATTTCACTTTAATAAATTGGAAATGATTTGATAACTGGTGATTTGAAAATGATTCTGTAGCCTTGAGGATTTATTGAAATCCAGAAAAGGTCCAGGCTTCAAAAGATGACAATGAGACACCTTTGGAATGTAAAGCATGTTTACTTTTTGAACAATAAACAGTAAGGCATTATTCAAAACTTATACACATCTACAATTTGTGTTTTTTGTCCTAACAATACACATTAAAATGTATGTTCTTGAATACAGAAAGAAAAAAACATGAAATTATATTATTTTTCATAAGAAATTAAGTAAAAACACTTTATTATAGAGCTGTTACACTCTCATGTGTTATCCCAGCTTCCTTTGCCATGGAGTAGAAATGGCCTCGCTTTTCCATCAGATTGCTTGGAGAATCAAATTCCACAATTTTACCAGCATCAAGGACCATCACCCTGTGGAGCAGGAACTTGTGTTATTAATATGACTTACTGAGGAACTTTCATGTTGGCTATATTAAATAGACTCCTAAAATGTGACTGGATTGGATGTGAGTCAGGACATTTCAGACTCTTGTGCTGAACACTGACTCACCTGGAGCTGTCCATGATGCTGTGCAGACGGTGGGCGATGGTGAGGACCGTGCAGTGGGAGAACTCTTTGCGGATAGTATTCTGAATCAGGTCATCCGTCTCTAGGTCGACGGCTGCTGTGGCCTCATCCAGGATCAGGATTCGAGACTTTCTCAGCAGCGCCCGAGCCAGACACAGCAGCTGCCTCTGCCCAACACTGAGAAGAGAGGGGCAGATGTTCAAATCTTATCTGGAGCTCTCTGAAGGTAAAATAAAATAACATGAACAGTCATTAGGATTGACTTAGACAGAAGTGTTTTGTACATAGTGCTGTGAAAAAGTATTTGCCCCATTAACAATGTGTAACACTTTTTCAGTTCATTAAACAAAATCAAAAATAACCTGAGCAAATACAAGAAGCAGTTTTCAAATGATGATTTCATTTATTAAGGGAAAACAGCTATCCAAACCAACCTGGCCCTGTGTGAAAAAGTAAATGCCCTCTGAACTGTTTGTGCTACCATTGGAGTCAAAATCACTGCCATCGAGCATTTGAGAAAACTAGAAATGAGTCTTTTCTATTGTTGTAGAGGAATTTTGGCCCACTCCCTCTCCAGCGTTTATTGAATTCAGCCACATTGAAAGGTTATCGAGCATGAACGGCCTGTTTAAGGTCATGCTACCACATCTGAGTAGGATTTAAGTTTAAAAAATATACTAGGTTAAAACATTACTTTTGTTTAAAGCCATTCAGACAACAATTCACTTCCTGGTGTTCTTTGGATCATTGTCCTGCTGCATAAAGAAAAGCCAAAGCACACTTGAGCCTAAGGTCACAAACTGATGGTCAGACATTTACTTTAAGGATTTTCTGCAAGAGAGCAGAATTCATTTCAGTTATGGAGAGACACCCAGGTCCTAAAGCATTCCCACACCATCACACAACCACCACCATGTTTGACTGTTGATATTAGGTGTTTTAATTGAGATATAAGGGATGTACATCTTCTAAAAAGTTTCACTACTGTCGAATCAATTCTCAGAACCAAAACTCTTGGGGTCATCAAGATGTTTCTTTTTGGCAAATGTGAGATGGGTCTTTGTGTTCTTTTAGGTCAACAGAGGTTTTCACTTTGGATCTCTCCCATGGATGCCTATTTTGCCTATTTTATTTTTGATTGGTAAATCATGAACATTGACCTTAACTGAGGCAGTGCCTTAGATGCTCTTCTCAGTTCTTTTATTTCCTCTTTTATTTCCTTTCCATGATTCCCCCATTTGTTGATAATGGCACTCTGTGTGGTTCACTAGAGACCCAAAGCACTAATATTGGCTTTGTAACCCTTTTCAGGCTGATAGATGTCAAAAAGTTTGTTTTTAATTCATTTCTGGAATTTGTAGTTCAAGATCTTTTAACCTACTCATGTTATCAGACAGGTGATTTATTGGTTCTACATGTCTTTTAGTAATCCAGTCTCGGTCTGGTTAGTGAAACGAAACCATAAAATGTGGCTAATTACAGATAATTCATAATTTCATAATGGTGGGATTATTTTTAACATTTGTTAGGTTAGTTTCGGTATCTCTTTTACTCTTAATAAATAAAATTATAATCTTAAAATAGGCTTTTTCCTTTGATTTCAAAACAAGTAAGTGTGACCAAAAAAAAGCAGAAATCAGTGAATTGACATTTTTTTTATGGCACTGTATGTAAGAATATTGGGGCCTGTGAAAATATAGACCAGAAGGAACTGGTCCTCCGTCACTGGAAACAATATTGTTGGGGTATCAGTATTTACCAATCATTTCATTTTTACAGATAACTGAACATTTCCGACAAATTACTGAAAACATTGAGTATAAACTGAGTAAAACATTTCCACATTTTTGACATCCTATAAGTAAATTTTTCTGCAGCTGCAATGTCCTGTGTACTGTGATTTGAATTGTAAGCACTGTTTAGGATGAAGCTGCCCACCTGATGTTTTCTCCTCCCTCTGCAATCTCATGCTGTAATCCTTCTTGCAGCCCAGCAACATAATCCTTCAGATGAGAGAGCTCAAGGACTCTCCAGAGCTCCTTATCGCAGAATTTGTCAAATGGATCCAAGTTCCTCCTTAGTGTCCCAGAGAACAACACTGGATCCTGCGCTCCAGAATCAGATAGGTTAATATACTTTTTAGAAAAGTGATTCTGCAGTTGTTTTTGCCTTTGATGTTTACCTGTGGGATGATTGTGAGCCTGTTTCTTAGATCGTGCAGTCCAATTGTGGAAATATCTAAGTCATCAATGAGGATTCGTCCTTCAGCTGCTTCAATAATGCGAAACAGGCAGTTTGTCAGGCTTGATTTTCCAGCTCCAGTACGCCCCACTATACCAATCTGAAGGCAATGAATAAAAAAAAAAAGACATAAAATTATGGTCAACAATTTATATAAGAGCTATTATAAGCCATCTGTTTGCTGGATGCAGTCGATACATCCATTCCAAAAACATTCAAAAATACAATTAGAAGCTTTTATTGTTTGATTGAAACCAGGTTTAAACTTTAGAAAACTTCTCTATCTATAACAACTGCATTTTTGTATATGACACAACTATTTCAAGTGCTAAGTATTTTACAAGGATTGTAATTTTCTCTACTTTATGTTAGATCCATAAAAAAACTGTTATTGGTCTTTTTAACTGTTTTCTGTGAGCAAATAATATGAAATCCAGATTCATAAAGAGATTCAAGAGTCCAGGAAAAACTAAAATGGTGACATAAGTTAAGCCACAAACAAACTTTTCTGAAACCAGAAGTAAAAACAAAAGACGAATGTTGTTTCTTTTGGGTAAGGGACAAATAATTTGATGAGAAAAGTGTACATGCACTGTGTATTGCACTGTTTTCTTTAAGGTGCCAATGTTCACAGCAATTAAAAGGCAACACAGACAGTCATATCTGTATTTTGACTTTAAAGTGATGTTACCATGACAAACTCATTTCATATTATTCTACAGAAGTCAAGTTAATAAGAAATGCATATTTCATACCTTTCATTATTAGAGGTCTGTCTTATAATTATTATTAAATGATTGCAATATTTTCTTTTTTTTTAACACAACAAATAAAAACTGTAGAACATACAATCTTTAAAAGGTTTGGTTGATCTGAGCAAATTGAAAATATTGGTAAAATATGCATCTACTATGAAAATACTTGCTTGGGCAAATATGGACTGATAAAAGTACTTTCCCACTTCTGGTTGATGCTGTTTCTCTTTGATGTTTGTTCCGCAGAGGGATAAATGTTGGTATTAGACATTTAAGGTTTAGGTTGTGAGCTGCTTTCCCTATTTTACAATGAAATCGGAGTTTTAATGAGTGGATCTGTAGGCAGAATGTCTGAGTAGCTCTTCTGAGATAATCTAAATACAGATCAAAACTTTGCCTGCAGATTACATTTCCCACAATAAATTATTTGCCCATGTATCTAATATATGCTCTCTACACAAGCATATAAAAAAAGAATTACCAATTCGGCACTTCAGAGGAAATCCTTTAAAATAAATTTATAAATCTGCTATACATTTTCTTTCTGAAAATTAAGTGCTGCTCCTCCTGCTTTCCAAACTCCCTTCCAAAAAAAAAAAAAAAAAAAAAAAAAAAGTAATTGACAAAATTTAAGCAACACTGTTGGATCAGGGGCTTTGGCTATTTATTTAGATTCTTCAACTAAAGAAAGGTTAAATTGAACAATGTTTTCATACATGCCTCGACAATGACAGACAAACCTTCTCAGTGCCAGCGATGTCACAGGAAATCCCTTTCAGGACCAGGTCCAGTTCAGGTCTGTAACGGACCTTGTAGTCTACAAACTGCATCCTTCCTGCTTCAGGCCACGTCTCTGGAGGTCGATGCTGAGTCACCCAGGGAGCCTGAAGAAAAACAGGTTCATCTGTGATGTTCTCAAGTTCTGCTATGATGTCTATCTTGTCCCAAGTAAATGTCTAAATGTTCTTTGTGGTACGATAATGTCAGTAGAGTGACAAGTAAAAAGCAATTGTAAATATAGGAGCCCTTTTCTGTTTATGAAGGACTTTAGTTGTGGCCAGTAGTTGTCTCTTTTATGTTTGTTTGAAACTGTGTGTGTTAAGGGAGGAAGTTTTCTTCCAAGGTGGTATGAAAGATCAAACTGTTTTTTTTTTTTTAACTGTTCCTCATAGGGGCAATATGGACTCAGAATTTTATCACGATATTTTTGTGGTACTATTGTCATAACAATAAAAATGATGGTAAACTATTTATTACTCTTTTTTAGGTAACTGTATGGCTATGAATACATGGCAAACCATTCATAGCACCACAAACACAAATACTGCTCTTGAAAACATTCCCATTTGAGATAGGCTTCTTTGGGATGCCAGCTACTTAAAGAAGTATGATTATATCACTAAGCTCCACACAGTAACTCTTTTTAATCATCTTTTCAAATTTACTGATATTTATCGATGCTTTTGTAAAGGGTAAGAATAACATTTCTGATAATACTGTCAGTTTGGTTTTTTATGACATAATTAATTGGAATTTATTGATAATAAATCTAAATTGTTATCGTGGTAATAAATTTTTCACGATTAATGATAAACGATACGATAAATGCCTACCCCTAGTTTATCATGACTGAATTTTAAAAACTGTTGGATGTATGAGTTGACTTGAACGAACACAGCTTACTGGTAAAAACTCAAGTTTTGAAGTGACCCAGATAAAGCCATCTGGATTTATTGACTTGTTAAGACAAGATGGATTCATTGATAAAGTGGTATGTGCACCAACTTCACACTCATTCAGGAACTCTAAGTGCAGCCTTACCCACTACAGTTACAGCCACTAATATTAAAATGACACCAGGTAAATGAGCTGACAAAACTGCTTATGAACATTTTGCACAAAAAAGTCAGATGTATAGTCAAGTCAAGTTTATTTGTATAGCACATTTCAGCAGCAAAGCAGTTCAAAGTGCTTCATGTCATAAAATCATCAATCAAATATTCAGCAAAATCATCGAGCAAATATCAATGCATGAAAATCATAAAGCTCATGAAGCAATATAGTTTTAAAATATTGATCAATGCTCCACTTACTACTAATCAAAAGCAGCTCTAAACATGTGGGTTTTTAGCCTTGATTTAAAGGAACTTGGTGTTTCAGCTGTTTTGCAGTTTTCTGGGAGTTTGTTCCAGATTTGTGGAGCATAAAAACTGAACGCTGCTTTTCCATGTTTGGTTCTGGTTCTGGGGACACATACCATTACTTTTAATATAGATAAACTGCATAAAGGACAACATACCTCATTCTCAAGCTCAGAATATTCACTCACTCTCTCTACGGCTACAATATTAGTCTCCAGTTCTGAGGTTATCCTAACCACCAAGTTCAGGGTTAGAGTTACCTGAAAACCACAACGAAGAAATAGAAATTCAATTAAGGTATTTTTGGCTTATTAATAATATTCTTACTCTTTTGTTATACATTTTGCTTTCTGATTGGGACTCACATTGAGGGCATATGATATAGAGAGGCCAACAAGGCCGCTGTCAATGGAGTTTCTAGAAATGACAGCAAACAGAGCAGCAAAAAAACACCACAAGGTTTCCGAGAAACTGCACACGGATGGCCAACCATCTATTGAGCAAACAAACACAACATTCAACCCTATAAACATAAACACATATGCAAATATTCCTGTCTGGGCCACATATGGGGTCAAGGCCGGCAAAAAATGTTTCTCAGAGGGCCAAAGTGGGACCTGCAACATTCACAAAATCTGGGGTATGTGGTTTCCTTAACATAAGGGCATGGTTATGTCTTGATTTGTAAGTCAATTTGAATAAAAGCATCTGGCAATAAACATAGAGGGTGACAATACAGCCTGAACAGGCTTACTTAATGAGTGAGTTGGTTTTCTGTGGGACCAGTTGTGGACCAGTAGTAACAATACATAATGGCTACATTTTGGCATGAGTTGTTCCACTTGGAACAACTGAGAACTTGGGTAGATGTTGGTTGCCCACAGTTGGCCCACATGACTATGATTTTTATTCCATTGCCTAAGGCAGGGCAAAATGTTATGAAACTTTTGAGTTTTTGTCTACCTTTACCATGTACAGTTAGGTGTATCTCACAAGCAATGAACATTTATATGGCAATAAAAGTCCTTAGCATCTTACCCAAAATCTAATTGATATTTCTGGGGTCTAATTCAACTGGAGGCAATCCAATATTTACTCACCACATTTTCAAAGACTAACTACTTTAATTGTATGTGTTGTTATATTAAGTGGGGAAATGGGTGTGATATTTGTGATATCTCATTCTGAACTTGTGGGTTGCACACAGAAACCTCCCCAAGGGATGAAATGGGCAGACACACATGAAGTCTGTATGGGTGTTTTTGGGACCGGTTCTACTGTCGGGAACCCAGAGAAATACTTGAAGTTGACACAAAAAATCAAACACTGAGTAGGGCCTGCACAAAATACACCACAAGGACTGGTTTTGGGTGAGCCTAACTTTTAAGTTATCCACTTGGAACTCCCATAGAAGCCAAAATTCAGCAACATTTCTGTTGGCCCCATTTAAGAATCTAGACACAAGTTCCATGTTTTTGATTTATGAGATGAGTGGGAGTTTGTCTTGAATAATGCTCTCGATAAAACCCACCAAAGTCCATGTTGGGCCTCAACAAGCATGTTTGCTGGGCTACCGTACAATCAGATAGACATAAGAATAAAAACTGTTGGGGTTGTGTTGAGGGTACCCTTCCATGCTTACCTGTTTGACATGATCCTTGAATAGATAGTTTTCAAGTTTTCATCAATGGTTACTTCATTGTGCTTCAGAAATCGCTCTTGATGGTTGTAGGCTCTTATCACGGACAGACCTGACACGGTCTCACCAAAGTGAGAATATATAGGAGAGCTGGACACTGACTCCAGGCGACGCAGCTGTCGTGAAGTTGGTATGTAGAATCGCTGGGAGTGGATGGAGGGGGAAAAAATGTATCAGGTTAACACAGGCTCTCTTTAGCACTATTACAAGACTTAAGTTACATTGATCCACCCCCCCTTTTGCCTAAAAGTTTAAAAGTTCAGTGAAAATTTAAAGAGATAGAATATGCTGACGCTTGCTTATTATGTATTGTTTTAGGAAACTATGTACTCCTTTATATTTGGTACTACGGACATTTTTCAAAAACATTGTCACAAGAGCACGGATCATTTAGCAACAGATTTGTAATTACACTGACAGGAAACTCAAAAGCTGAATCTTTTAAAAGAAAAGATGGATCTTTATAGTCTCTGACATCAGCTCCATCTCATGCAATAGAACCTTGTGAAATGTTTGTGTGCATATTTTCAGCCTTCTGCAAGCTGAAAACAATTACTGCATAATTATTATCTTCGCACTTGGCAGCCATGCTTATGATGGAAATCTTGATGAGAGATTAGTATAAGTCCTGAAAAACACACAATGTTGGCTGATGCTGATTCATCATTAAATATTTTTAGAAATTAAAGGAACGTTAATCATAAATATTCAATCACCTTTTTTATTTGGAGAATGGAAGCATATGAATAGAAGTTTTCCCAAGCTAGAAGTTTCTGAAACCTTTCTCTAGGGTTTTAAAAACTGGTTAATTATTAATGTCATTGTTTTTTAAATATGACTTCAGTCTTAATGTTTTTTGATGAGCTGTTTGTTGCAAATTTAAAAGTATGGAAACAAATTTTCCCAATCTAGAGAAAACAGGAAGTGTCTGGCTTGTACTCTTATTGATAATAGCAACACATAACAGAGCTGAGGTGATGAGAGGTTAAGCTGCCAGCTCAGATGACTGACTTCTACAGACCATTATCCTGCTATAGATGAATAAAGTGGATGAGACAGTGATTCACTAACTGTGAAATCAAGATTGCTTAGGTCAAGATGGTTTATTTCATTAGGGCTCAGTGCTGGACCCTCTTCTGTGCTTACAGATCATAGGATTGAATTGAAAGAGATGAGAACAACTGTGTTTGTAGTATTGGTATATGCTAGAGCAGGGGTCTTCAAATCCAGGCCTTGAGCGCCGGTATCCTGCAACTTTTAGATGTGTCTCTGCTTCAGCACACCTGAGTCAAATAATGATGTCACTAGCAGTACTGTGGAGAACTTGACTTGAATCAAATGGTGATTCAGCCATTTGATTCAGGTGTGTTGGACCAGGGACACATCTAAAGTTGCAAGACACCAGCCCTCGAGGCCTGGATTTGAAGACCCCTGCGATAGAGGATTGATAATGTTCCTGCTACTTTTTTATGTTATTTCACATCACTTTCTGGATTAACTCACTTGTACAAAGAAGTAGATCACAGCCAGAGGAATGATGACAATGATGAAGAAAGGAGTAGATAAACAGAGGAAAAACAGTGTCCCCAGTATGCCCAGCAGATACATGATCCAGGAGCTGAACAGTTGTGAAATGGCTTCATCTATTATGAATATGTCCTGCAGGAAGAGCAAAATAAAGATCATATTTAACAGTCTTTAAAACAGAAAGTTATTAACAAAATATGTTAAAACTATAAAAATCAAAAGGGATTTATCTATTTTATTTAATAACATTTTTTTAAAAAGCTCATACAAGCTAGCAAGAAACTCACAACAGACAAGAGAATTAGGAAAAGATTTAGAAAGATGATCATTCAGCCCACCTTTGCAAAGCGGTTGAGGATTCTTCCGAGTGGTGTAGTGTCAAAGAAAACAATGGGGACTCGAAGGACATTGTTAAGCAGTCTTGAATGCAGAATATGAGATGCATTGACTGCAGCATTGGCCAGGAGCAGCGTGCCAAGGAACACAAATAAACCTGGAATAAAAACCATTTTATAATATGAAGGTGTACTAGGACAAATCACTTTAATTTTGAACAAAAGATTGATTTTGGTTGTTAAAATGAAAGACATTCTGTAGGTTTTTTTAGCTGTGTTCAGATCTTTAACCTGTTTCAGAAACAAATTTGTGACAAACATCTGATATCAAGATAAAACATATTTATTGTCTGTTTGCCTAGAAAGTTGTCTTGCTACGCCAATTTAAGAATCATAACAGAAAGACAGGTTATCAGTGATATCTGAAAAAATTACATTAAAAGGAAACAAAGTATGAAATCAATGTTAAAAAGTTCCATAATGAGCATAATCAAAGAAAAATATGACACTTAATTTGTGGTGTCATAGCAACAGCCCATAGTACAATTTATGAACCAGGTGACCTTGAAAGAAGGACGGACTTTTAGTTTTCTGTAGTGCAAAACACAGTTTAAACATATAAAGGCAGCCACTCAAGCAGAGTTAGAACACGGTACAAATTTTATTGTTGCTGTAACTTTGCAAAACAATGTTTCATGTGTTATATGACATAAATTTTGAAAAAAAAAAAAAAATAAAAAAAAAAAAAAATAAAATATATATATATATATATATATACTGTTTAGTTACCTTGTGCCATTCCAAGAGCACCAAATACCCCCACCCTAGTGTCCCTCTTCCAGGATGTCTGATTGTAATGCTCCACTGAATCACTGGTCCAGTCACTCAGCCACAGATTTTGACCAATAAAAGCAACATTTTGCATGAAATAAAGGAGGATGATCCAAAAGGCATATCCCCAGCCCATGGCTCGCACATACTGGAGCCACACTGAGAATTTAACCTGGATGTCAAACAGAAAACAAACACCAGGGAAATACTTTAAAATTTTCTAACTATACAGTAGTACTGTGAAAAATTTGTTTCCTTTCTTATTGTTTGTTTCAAATAATCAAACTAAATCTAATATACAACAAAAATACCACGAATAAATACAATAAGCAAGAAGCGATGGACTGGCGACCTGTCCAGGTTGTACCCCCCCCTCTCGCCCGATGACCGCTAGAGATAGGCACCAGCCCCCTTGCAACCCTGCATGGATAAACATCATGGATAATGGATTGATGGATGGATGGATAAATACTAAAAGCAGTTTTTAAATGATGATTTCATTTATTAAGGGGAAAAAAGGTACATGAAAAAATAATTTCCCTTAAACCTAATAATTATGTGGGCTGATGTAAAAAATTAATTGCTTGTGCAACAACAGCCATCAAGAATGTGCCATAACTGGCACTAAATCTTTATTTTGCAGTGGAATAATTTTTGACCAACTTCTCTTTGCCTAATTGTTTTAATTTAGCCACATTGGAGGGCATTAAAGCATAAATATACAGTTTAAGGTCACACCACAGCATCTTAATTGGACTTAAATACAAACTTTGACTAGGCCATGTCAAAACCTTCATAATAGCATTTACTGAGCCTCATGGAGTGGGCATCCAGATGTGCTTCAGATAAGTTTGCAGTTGATGATCCTGAGCTTTAGATCACAAAATTATGTCCAGTCACTCTCCCTCTGGATTTTCTGGTAGAGGACTTAACCAAATGCTAAGGTGTTCAAGTCCTGGAGTAGTAAACCAACCCTAAAGAATCATATCACCAGCACGTTTTTTTGGTTTTTTTGGGGGGATGTTGAAAAATGTGATACAGGCCTTTGTGTTCTAGGTTTTTACCACTTAACTCACTCACAGATGCCATTTTTTGCCCAGTTTCTTTCTTATTGTTGAATCATGAACATTGACCTAATCTTATTCTGTGGCAGGTAAAGCCTGCTGTGATGTTGTTATGAGGTCTATTGTGACATCCTGGAGGAGTCTTGAAGTGCTCTTGGAGCAATTTTTGTACATTGCCTACTCCAAGGAATGTTCACCACCATTCCCTGTTTTCTCTATTTATTGGATGATGTGGTCACTTTGGTTCGCTGGAGTACCAAAGTCAATGTAATCCTTCCCAGAGTTGATAGAATGGGGCATGATGGGTGCCAATTCATCCTTCATCTGCTTGATCAAAATTGCAAATACTCTTTGTTGAAACTTTGAGTTTTTGTTGCTGAGGCTAATATTTAGGATCTCAAATGCTAATTCAGGAACACTTTCCCTCTAGAAAATTAAATGTGCACTTAAAATTCTCAATAAATCAGTGTATGCAAAATAAGTTAATAGTGTCATCGTTTGAAGACCTGCCCCTGAACCAGTGGTTGAAGAGGACAGATCAGCTGACTGGGAGTCGTGGATGAGGCTGGGGTTGCTCTATACCAGACAGCTGTATTGACTGGCAGGCTCTGTCTCCCATGGTAACTTTCATTCTGTGTTTGCTGTGTTCCTATTCCTTCAATCTGATCGGAGAGGTTTAACAGGGGAGGAAGTTTAGACTAGGTAAGAATGAAGCTATGGTAGCTGTTTTTAAAATCTTTCTTTTTGATGATTTCCAGGTAATGGGTAGCAAAAGATAACTGCAGGTTATTGATACAGGACAGTGGATGGGTATATAATTATATATGAGGAGTACATGTGTTCTCTAAGATCAGCAGGGATTTTACTAGGATGTAATTCAATGAGTCAGTGAGGAAATGGCTTGAATGTCATGTCAGGAGAATGTCTTGGAAAATTAAATTTGAAGAAGGATCCAGAAAATAAATCCCAGCCAGAGACAGACAATCTGGCAAGTAACATGGGCTCATGCAGGTCCTTATGTATAGTTGAGTGTAGTAAATTTGATGAGCTTATGAGCCAATATGCTGCAGGTTAAGGTGTAGCAGAGGAAAGGCCAAACTCTACCTATGAGGCCAAACTCAACAATGCGTCTCTCGTCATCAGGAGCTCAGAAAAAGTGCAGCAGATGTTAGGGCAGAAACTGAAAACCACAAACACGCTGGGAGTATGACAGAACAAGGTTGATCAAAAACATATACCTGTCCTGTTTCCATAGTCTCCTTCTCAGTTAGCCTTTGACCTTTCTTTGGGTTTTCAGGGGGGTTTAAACCGCTGTTTGTTCTTAATCTGAAACTAAAGAAAGGAAAGAGCAGAGGAAATGAGACAGACGAGGAATAAAAAATAAATCATGAAGACCACCGGCTGAAAAAATATAGCAAAGCTTTTAACGGGAAAAGAGGTTGTTTTTTTTTTCTTTTTTGGAATTAACCTTTTTTTCACCATTATGTAAGCCCAGAACAACTGTACCCACTATATATACAATGCCTGTAAAAAATATTCACCTACCCTTGGATGTTTTGTCCTTTTACTACGGTTGTAAATAAAATCATGATCAAATGATTTGATATTTTTGGACAAACACTAAAACAAATTATTCTTTAATGTCAACATTAAAACAGATTTTTGCAAACTTAAGTGAAATTATACAGTAAGGTGAAGCAAATGATTATAAAAAAAATCACCTCATTTAAAGTGACTGACCTAATTCAAGAGAAGTTGAGCTAATAGGTGCAGGCATTATCCCACAGTGTGAAATGGAGATCATCTGAGCACAGTTGATATGTATCTGGTTCATCAATATTCCTGGTACAATTATAACACAAAGACGAAGGAACACTCCAAGCAACTCAGAAAAAAAGATCACTAATAAGTATGTCAGGAGACGGATGCAAAGAGATATGAGACAAAAATGTAGCTTTCTTGGTAATCAGACATGCTATGTTTGCCAAACATCAAACACTGCACATGACAAGAAGCACAGCATCTCAGAAATGAAGCAAAGTAGTGGAAGTATCATGCTCTGGGGATGCTTCACAGCAACAGGCCCTGGAAGGCCTGTAGAGGTAAAGAGGAACATCAATTAAAAAAAATGATTAGATCTGTCAGAGAACTACAGCTTGGGAGGAGACTAATTTTCCAGCAAGACAACAACCCAAGGGAGCAAAAGCTACACAGAACTGCTTCAAACATGAGGTGAATGTTGGGGGTGGCCAAATCTAAGCCCAGATCTCAATCCTATAAAGTATTTGTGTCTGGACTTGAAAAGTCCTGTTTACGCCTAATCCTCAAGCAACCAACCTGAGCTGTTTTGTGGGAAAGAATGGAAAAAAAACCCTGCAGTTTCTAGATGTGCTAGGCTGATTTAGTACACCCACACAGACTCAGTGCTGTGTCTGACATGAATGAGGTGAATATTTCAATTGTGATTTTACATTTTTGCGGTTTCAGAGTTGTTGCAGTTTCAGACTGCAACAAAGTTTAACACTGAGAGATGGAACCATCATAATCATTATTCTTTCTGTGTGATATCACAAGAAAACTAAATAAAAATTATTTACAGTGGGGACGGTCATTCTCAGCTTTTGTACAATACAGCTGGAGCAAACCTGCTTCTGTTTCCTCTCTGGCTCCGTCGCATGCTGTTTTCCCTCTTTAGCATAAGATAAACAGCATCCTCCAAATGAACGTCGGGCTGAGTATCCTCTGTGTCAGGGATGAATTCCAAGTCTTCTGTATCATGATATTCATCTAAAAGGATATTGATCAAAAATAATCTTTCATCTAACATTGCTGATATAGGATAGGAATTTATATGATTTCCTTCTTCTGAACTTGTCTAATTACTTTGCTCTTTGGCGTATGTGTCTAAAAATTCTGAAAAAGCTCCCTTGTTTGCGCGTAGGCTCCGATAGGATCCGACCTCAGAAACCCGTCCATTCACCAAAACTACAACTTCATCTACATAAGACAGGAAACTAACTCCATGAGTCACCAGGATGCGAGTCTGCTGAGACAAAAGCACATTCAATTATTATAAATGTTCTCCATTATGAGGTCTGCATAGTTAATTGCTCAGGTATTCAGGGCAATATAATCAAAGACATTACACAGTTTAAACCACTGGTTCCCACTGGAGAACCAGTGATTGCATGACCACCTCTGCATGCCATGTAGTGCTGCTGAAGCCTGTTAATCACTCAGTTATTTAAGTCAGGTATGTGGCAGCAAGAAGACAGCTAAAACATACAGGACAAGGGGCCTTGATGACCAGTGTTGGGAACCACTAGTTTAGGCCCCAACTTTACTGAAATTCTGTGAGATATGCCAAGGAGGGTTTTTCAATCTGTTTAATAATAAATGCAAGATCTTTTCCAGTTTTTTATTCAACACATTAATCCTTGATCTCTACAAACCTTATCTCTGAGAAGTCCATTTGGTCCAATAACTTTATCAAATAGATGCTTTCCCACATGAGAGTCAACAGCAGACAAGGGATCATCTAATAGAAAAATATCAGCCTGACTGTAAGCTGCTCTGGCCAAGCTGACACGCTGTTTCTGACCTCCTGAGAGATTGACACCCTAAGAATAAATTCAAAGTACATGATAGCATTAGTTCTACAGACCCTTACAAGGCTTTAATTTATATAACAGTTATACTGTATGACATTTACCAAAAACATTTCATGCAAACAATTCTAACGGAATTTAATTTCTAAACCCTAAACGCTTAAACTTACCTTTTCACCAATTTCAGTGAGGTCTCCTGCAGACAGCATCTTGAGATCTTGGCCAAGAGCACATGCCTCCAGTACGTCTTTGAACCTCTTGTCTTCGTAGGGAGAGCCAAACAAAATGTTATCCCGCAGAGTGGCATTTTGGATCCAGGCTTGCTGTGGTACAAATGCAATGGAGCCCTGGGTAGGAATACAAAAGGTCCAGTAACTATGCTTTTATTTAAAAAGTTATGTCAAAAAATTAGAGGTTAGAGTTCTGTATAATTAACACAGGTTAACTGTGCCTAATTAGTGTCAGCTGTGTATTTTTCTATGAATGAATGTGGTCCAGCCTGTTTTCTGTTAATTATGTACATGGCTGTTCATGAAACATGTGCATCATACATTTTTTAAAGGATTTAGTTTTCTTTTGTGATTAAGTTATCATTCAGCAGAAATACACACTGGTTGGTTTGTACACTAATAGGTCACTCATTATTCATAGCACTGTAGAACTTCTTTTAGTGAATGTATTCTGTTGTTTATATGCATAATACGTAGAGCACTATTATTTCCTTGACTAAAGGAAATAAGCAATAGAGAGTTGCTAGCCTGCTATCTGGGCACCACAGCGAGCAAAGATGTGTTGGGTTGGGAGAGCACCACCATGGTAGCCACCAGTACTTGTTCCCAGACCACTCTTGTCCACTTAATTTCCACCAGCAGTTTTTAAAAATTTGGCATTACACCTTTATTTTGAATAGTTTTTGCTTGCTTGTGCCTTTTAGCTATATAGCAGGTGTGTTGGAGCAGGGATGCATCTAAAAGTTGCAGGATGGTAGATCTCGAGGACAGGACTTGGGCACCGCTGCTATATCTCATGGTTTCATCAAAGCTTGCAATTGTTAATTTGAGTTGTATTATTCTTATAACTAGCTGAGCCCATTTATTTTCTGAGCAACAGACAGCAGCCCAGATACTACCACTTGTATCTTCTGGGAAATACTACATTCTTTAGAAGTCTGCCAAGCATCATTTTAAACAGTTTATTAAATTCCCTTCATTTTTATCTTAAGTAATGAGCAAACAAATATTAAGGCAGAAACAAAGTATTACTTGAGTGTTAATAAAGCCTGTGGTGCTGTGCATCTCTCCCAGGAGGGCTGACAACAGCGAAGACTTCCCTGAGCCCACAGCTCCTACTACAGCTACCAGTCCCCTAGGCTTAATGTCCAACGACACACTGGGAAACAAAGACAAACGTAAAGTGAATTAATACTGAAAACAATAGATTTAAAAGCTAATTTTGTGGATACATACTATAAAATACATAAGAACAGCTCTGAACTCAACACAACAGACATACTTTTTAAGTAGAGGTTCAGAGTCTTTTTCCCATGCAAAGGAACCATCACATATGCTGACAGCAGAGTCTTGGAAAAGAGAACACATGAATACAGATTAAAACAAGTCACCCAGTCAGACTCCTGACCATTTAGTGATAATCCTTGCTCTGTGCACACTGTCAAAAATAGGTGAGACCAACCTTTATTTCCATGCATAATATGATTAAAAAATAAAGTATAGGCACTTTGAACAATAGTGAAAAGCCCACAGACAAAAAGCATGTATTAACATAGTCTGTTTTCTCTTGTAGAAGGGAGCAACTACAATTTGCTTACAAATAAGTTAAAATGATATGGATTCTTGTGTTCTTTCACAGAAATATCAATCCAATCAAACTGTGATTACAACTGGAGTAATTCCTTACTTGTTAAATCAGATGTGCTAATGATAACATTAAATGAAAAGAGTTTTAGTCAAATGAGCTGTGATTTTGACAATGATTTTTAAGAGAATATAAACTATGTGATGTATGATAGAGTGATGTGTGAAAACGGTAGACAATAGTGCTGAAATAATGATGTTGTTTAACCATTGGAACAGCAAGAAGAGATTATGTTTTTAGAACATGAAGGCTGAAAAACACAGATGTTTAGGGAATACAAGTGTTGGTAGACAAAACAAATGGAAGATTGCCCTTGGAGACTGTGGGAAGTTAGAGGTGGTGTCCGCAAGTGGCTCGGGACTAAGTGTGTGAAAGGTATAAGATCATGCGCTTCCTTCATGCCCACGGCAAGGAAGAGCTGAGATCATTGTTTACCTAAGACAGCCAATAAAGTCAGCCTGGCAACAAAGCTAACCAATGAAAGTCATCTCTATGGTGAAAAACCCCATAAAAGAGCATGAGCCAGGAGGAATTTGGGTTGTAATCCTCAGGCAGATGTCAAGTCAAGGTCAAGACATGAAGAACCCTGCTGCAGGAGAAACAGATCCACGACGACTGTTGGGCTGAAAACTCTGCATGGTGAAAAGGATTCAAACCCTAAGCTCCAAAGACTGTTGCTCCAGATTAGGCATCCCTCATCAGCTGTGGCTCAAACCTTGTAGACAAAGACAAAGATGAAGACAAAGATAAAGAGCTTGGTCTGTGAGGATCCATCTACCTATTCAGAGGAAAAGAACATAGGACTTCAGTCTGCCTGCCGTCCAAGAAACTTTCCAGTCCTTTTCCAGAAGATCCAACCTGACTGGGGTATGAAAAGCCATTTATGTCTCCAAAAGCCTCCAGTTAGAATCCTTCAGTTTCAATATTAGGGACAGCTTAGGTTAAATGGATTTATTTTTAATGGAACCTGCCATAGCAATGAATGGAATAAATCAGTGTTAGTCAACATACTGGTGATAACACACATGCTAATGACATAATTTTAGCTAACCTTAGCAATTTAGTGAATTTTAGCCTATTCACTGTTGTTTGAACACTACATGGGGTACGTTATTAAAGATGAACATGCTACTGATAGCCCACATGCTCGTGACAGCATTTTAGCTAATTTTGTCTTATACAATAAGATTTGCATGCTGAATGGAGTAAGTCAGTGTTAGTCAATATGCTAGTGATTTTCCACATACAAATGGTAGCAGTTAAGATAACATGAGCATTTTAGCTAATTTTAGCCTAGCCATATGCTACTGTTTTTACACTAGATGGGATACAATACTGGAGGTCAAACTGTTAGTGATAGCTTTTTAGCTAATGTTAGCATTTTAGCTTAATTTAGCATTTTAGCTAATTTTGATGTAAAAGCTAAATCTAACACACTGAATCAAGTAAATACATGTTAGTTAACTTGCTACTGATTACCTGAATACTCCTGACAGCATTTTAGCCAACCTTAGCATCTTAACTAGTTTAAACTTATAAGCAAATGTTTGCATACTAAATGTATTACGTCAATGTTAGGCAACTTGGTAGACAGCCCACATGCTATTGACAGCATTTTAGCTAACCTTAGCATACTAAAAGTAGTCAACATGCTACTGATAGCCCACATGCTAATGGTAGAATTTAAGCTTACCTTAACATCTTTGCTAATTTTAGCTTATAGGCAACACTGCTGTTTGCATACTGGATGGAGTATGTTAATGGCGGTCAACATGCTACAGATAGACTACATGCTACTAACAGGATTTTAGCTAATCTTAGCACTTTAGCTAATTCTGGACATTTTCATGACATACAACAAAATGACACAAACTATCAGTTGTCTTAAGATGTTTGACACTTAAACCTGAGGCCCTCCAGACCCATCTCGGTATCAGAACCTCAAATTCAGCTTTCTAAACCACCTACCAAGAAGCAGGCCCCTTTCTAGATGTCTTCAGAAATTTTCTAGTTAATTGAATACTCTGCGCTGCTAATTAAGTTGTACTGATGCTTGCAAAGCACAACTAATTAAAGAAGCATATGAAATTGTAGAGAAGTTTTGGACTTTCAATTATTTAAGTCACCTTTAATGTTAAGTTCTTTAGTGGTGGTAAAATCATCTTGGTGCATGGTTCATAAATTTATAAGATGTTTTCAAAGGTTGCCTTAAGCCTAAAGTTCAACACCCCAGGGGCTCCATAAAAGTCACTAAATAATACTTGGTTCAGAGTCAAGAGCAAGTTGCAAAATAGAGGGAGAACAACCGTTAATAGGTGTGGTCTGTGAATCCTAGTTGACTGCAGAGCTACTCAGTCTGACTAATTCAGATTCAAAGAAGGAAGAGGGGTGGGACACTCAGATGTGGGTCATCAGAAGCCAGGCGAGTTTTCCTGGCTACCTGGCTACCAACTAAATAGATTTCTTGCAGATCCTGATCAGCATAAGACCCAACAGGTTTAGGAATCTCAGTAGCTGGTTAAGCTGCTGAGCTGGTTAAGTGTTAACCTCTCAGAGTAAGGAGTTAGTTGGAAGGAGCTTAGCACTTTAGACAACGAAAACACATAGATGGTTAACTTACTAAAACTAGGGTCATGATGCACAACGTGGCTGTCAAGATCATCTCCTCCCAGAAACTTCTCCAGTCTCTTCTTAGACACCATTGTCTGAAGAGTGAAAATATAAGTAATTAAAGCTGCAAGCAGTGTTGGGCAGCCCTCGCAGCTCGGTCCCACTCCAGCCTTGTGGCAACCTCCGGACCTAGTCTCCATCATCAATGCTCTCATGCAATTCCAGCACACATCCACTAGGTGACACATTTGATGAATCTTTTAAATCTCCTTCAGTCCATGTCAGTATGACTCCAGTGCCAAGTCTTAAAAGATTGTCCGAAATCCAACCTTCCAGACAGGGGTTATTGTCACTTCCTGTTTCATGGTGAAGAATTGGCGAGGACTTCCTGTAAAGTTTGGAACACATCATGTGTGTTTATCAATGGTTAGTGGATATGGCTTCAGTCTTATAACATACACAGGGAGAAGCTGGAGGAGTCACCAAATAATGCTAAGTTTCTTCTCTGAATGGGCAGGGCTAAAGTGATGTCATCAATCTACCACATCAATGTGTTGAGCAGCACTCACTCATGATGCACAAAATCTGGTGAAGATCGGATGATGTATCAGGGAGATACAGCAGCTGAGATAGTCTAGGGGGAGCATTGGAGTCAAATTCCAATATAATCCTATTGGTCTCTTTAGAGGTTAATAAAGGTCATTCATATCCAGTTTGGTGCAAATCAGATGATGTATGTTTGACTTAGAGCCATCTGTCTGCAGACGGCGAGCGATTGGAATTCACCACCAGTCAGTGTTGAGAGAAGCATGTTGCATCACCTTGATCTGAGTCACAAGACACAGGTTGAAATCTGTATGAGTCAAAGAATAAAAGGAAGACATCCAGCAGCAAAATAAGTGATTTCCTGTTGTAAGTGGGCAAGGCTAAGATGATGCCACCAATTGACCATGTGAATGTGATAAGTAGGTCCTGAGAAGTTACAGATTTATTCTGGATTTTGTGATTCTTGCTCAAAGAATGGGTTAGGGCTGATTTTCCAATGATTCTAGGGGGCTCTGTGAAGGAACTAGGCCATGCCAACCAAATATTTGACTGCATTCCTGTTGTCTGATTAGGCTCGATCATATTGAATTCGGTGCAGATTAGCTGAAATATGTGGAATTTAGAGTCAAACGCATGGCAACAGTGTGACGTCTTACTTCACCACGCTGCCATGGCTACACCCTCAAGTGAAAAGTCTTTCTGCTCTAAAGCAAGTGTGATCAACTCATCTGTCTTTTGACACAAGATCATGTTGATTAGGTCAACAGGGTCAGAGATGGAGCTTTCCAAGAAAAACAACTACCTTCCTGTTCTCAGGGAGTGGGGCTTTGATGATGTCAGCATATGACCACATAGTATTGTCGGGATGACTCATACTAAGTCTGGTGCAATTTGGCCTTCCTATATGAAAGTTACAGCATTTCGAAAGGTTTGGCAAGTACCCCAAGTTTGCCACTAGGCCACACCCCCTAGACAGGTTCAAAAACTCAAGCTTTTAATAACTTTTAATCCCCCATCCACTTACTGCAAACTGACCAAAGATGAAGCCTATAGCTCAAAAGGAGGAGTGCATTGAAGTTTGAGGTGAGTAAAAGTGAAAAATGGCCAAATATTGATCTTTAACCCAAAAAGGCTGCCTCCCTATACATTTTAGGATATACCTCCAAGTGACTTTTTTCTTGAAATGGGCTGATCTATCTACGTAACAAATTTCAGATCTCTACGATGTACAGTTTGTCCTATCTCAGTTTAGGGGTGCTGTGGAGCAGTATGGCTACGCCTGCTTTTGATTCCATTGAAATCTGAAAGTTTCATGTGGGGGAATATTTGAGTGAGGTCTGGTGGGTTTTCATATATGTTAAGGCCTCCAGAAGGCCATGTAAAGTGGCAGAAAAAAAAATAAGAAGAAATCTTGCAATTACAATGGGCCTTCGCAGCGCTATCACTGCTCTGGCCTAATTAGGATTTTATTACAGCTCTGACTTGTGTCCATGCAGCAGTTAAAAAATAATTTACCTGTACAATGGAAGCAATGAGCATGGGAAGCATGTTTAGTGGGTGTCGAAGGATGTTGAATAGAGAGATTGAAGTAAAGGCTTTCTCAGCAGTTAATATGTTGTCTGAGCTCACAGCAACAAACACAGCGAATGTGGCCAGAGAAACCTGTATATAAATAAACAGCACATGCTGGATTAGCACAAGGGCCCTTATAGGCTTTTAGTCACTTAGCAAATCTCTAAGATGACTCACCAGAGTGGGGGCAGAGTTGGAGATAAAGGTGGAGACAGATGTAAGATAGGCAAACTTTCTCATCATCTTCAGTTCTTCTCCTCGAATATCTTCAACTTGAGTCTGGAAGGACGGCTCCCATGCAAACAGCTTCAGAATCTGTTGAGAGATTAAGGATGAAGACAGGAACAAGGCTGCTGATGTGGACCAAAAGTCTTGATAGGTTATACTGAAATATCTAAATGTCAGAAAGGGCTTAACACTCTCTGATCATGATCGAAAAAGGGGATCACCTTGATTCCACTGAGCACTTCATTCATTATTTTTAATCTCTTGTCTTTAGACTTCATGTTTTCTGTCTGAAAACAGATATAATGCATTACATTAGAAATCTTATGTGACAAGTATCAAAACATAGATAAAACTCAAATATCTTAACAAATAATGCTGCAATCAGAATTGGTTGTTGAAGATTATCAGCCCTTTTCAAAGCACTTACAAAATAGACAAATGGGAATCAGAGCTGAGACAGATCATTAATAAGATGGACATCTATAGATAACATCTTTAAACCCAGGCCAAGTAACAAAGGATCCAATGAAAATCTAGCTTTGGAACCCTTTGCAGACTGATAGATGTCAATGAGCTTGGTACTTATCTGTTCTGAAATTTTCTAAGACTGGAACAACATGTGAGTCTTTTGAGATATGCTTAATGTTATGAGACAGTTTCTATTTTTAATGATTGATTCTTCTTGTACTGAAGAGAAGGAATCCACCATCTTGTTTTCAAATTTCTAACACAATTGTTTCTATATCAAATTATTCAATTTTTCTTTATCTCTAAACACAATTTTAACAAAAATGTGCTACTGTTATCTGACAATCCACATTTAAAAGGCATAAAAAGAACTTGTTTATTTGTAATTCCAGTGACCTGCATTTTTTTGGCCTTGTTGGCTAACAGTCCATTGACTGGCACCATTAGGACCATTACTGCCATCCCTGCAAGTGTTGAAGGTCCCAACTCCATCCACAAGAAAACAATGGAAACAGCTATTTGTAGAGGGCAGGACCACAGCAGGTGGATAAAGTTGGTCACATTATTGAAGCGCTGGGCATCTGCTGACATGAGGTTCACCGTTTCTCCAACTGTTGACTCTTTACGGTTATCATTAGACATCACCAATGCCTTTGAAAGAAGATAGAGAGGAAAAAATAGGCAGATGAAGAGAGGGATATGAAAACAGGAAATTGTTAGTTTGAGGTTTAAAATTAACAATTTGTATAGCTGAATAAAACAAAAGACTAAGCTAACAGTTGAAGCTGTAGTCCTTTATTATTTATTGTTGTTACCTTCTTGTACACGGCAGCCATGAGCGCAGTTCGAACCTTCATCCCCAGCACAAGGCATCGTTTGAAATACTGCTGCAAGAACAGAGATTGTAGAAGAGCCACCACCAGCAGTAGCACAGCATACAAGTACCCTTCCCAGGCATAGCTGGATTTATTCTGAGTGAAGGAGATCATCAGCCTGAGCAAGAGAATAAAATTTTAACCAACATATATGATGATCATGTGACACTTATGATGTTCTTCGAGGTAATCCTATGATGGAGTGTTTTCCTCTCTTACAAGATAATTTCTCTGTTTACTTTGTTCTTCAGCTGCTCTGGTGTTATCAGTGAATGTCTCAACTAATCAATGAGGAGTAAATAGTTAAACTTTGCATGTTTAGACATTCACAAGGTCAGACTACAGAACTGGAAAAGCTTCGAAGTGAAATTTATCTGAGCTTAAAAATTGAAAACCTGTTTGTATGAGGCTTTTAGATAAATCAAGTGGAAGATAAAACTTTGGCAAAATCAAACCAGATGCTAAAACTTAAAAAACGTTAATGGATTTGTTAGCAGATCAGTTTAGCTACTCAAATAAAAAGGAACCTCTAGACTATTTTTAAAACTCTAACTTACTTCAGGAGTTGAGGACTGATAAAAGCCAGAAGGTCCTGCAGAAGTTTAAAGAAGGCAGATTCTATCAGAATCCATTTAAATGTCTTGTAAAGGGTGGTAACCAGCCATGAATTTGGATAATTGGTTTCCTCCTTCTTTTTCTCCTTTTTCTTCTTCTTCTTTTCATCTTTATTTTTTCCGTTTTCCTCCTGATGGAAAATATATAGTCACATTCTTTAGGAACACAACAACAAATGAGGACCACCTGGAAGAGAAGCCGTGTTGTTTCTGAAAATACAGTTATTGGGGATTTAAAACCTGCACGGGTTTTTTGGTGTATTTAAAAGCTCTCACCATCATCAGTACATCCTGACTCACACCTTTCCCCAGACCGTTGCTTTGAGACGCTTCTTCCAGTGATTTGCCTCGGCTTTTGATCAGTTTATTCTTCAACATTTTTTGAAATCGGATCCGAGCTTTACCCAACTCGTACTGCATGTGATGATTGAAACGCTGGCTGATGTAGGCTGTGCTGTCCACCTCGTTCAGCTCCCACAAGTCCTCCTGAACCAAAGGTTTTTTGTAGCCCTTCACCACCATGCTGGAAAAGCAAGCAAATGCCTTAATCTGCAGCACAAAAATTAGGTTTTGCTAGAGTTTTTGGTAATGGTGTAGAATTTACCTGTTCATCCAGTTAAAAGTGATTCTGCTCAAGAATGCTGCACCAGCCTCTGGATTCTAAAACACAAACAACAAAGACATATGTAATTTGCTGTTAAAGATAATAGAAGAGGTTAATTTTGTGGTATCAGTCAGTGGAACTTTGACTATTTCAATGTCAAAGAAAAACAAAAAGGAACCTTTTTTGCAAGCTCCTTTTCCTCTGGGGGTATATCAGCCACAGCTGAGAGAATGAGTGCAATCACCTCCAGACCAAAGGAAATGTAGAAAAGAGAGAATCGAGGGACATCTCTGACCTCTCCCTGGGTGTAAAAATATGTTAAAGGGTGAGAGAGATGTTGTATTTAATTATGTATAATTTAGGTATAAAACCTGAGCTGATCTGTGGGTGCTCATACCAGCCTGAGAGCTTCCCGTAGGAGGGTCTGGAAAGGGAAAATGTCACACAGAACAAGGAGAAGCCAAAAAAGGAAAAGAGAAGCAGAGTCTACTGCTCTTTCTTTTCGTCTCACTCCTTCTTGACACAACAGCAGAAGGATCTGAAAAACAAGACACATCAAATCATAAAACTGTAAATAATCTTTACATATTATATATTGGAGTAAATATTTGAATCTAAAACATAAAGTTTACCCATGTGACAGCGAAGAGGACTGGGTTTGTGTAGTATACAGCAGAAATTTTCTCTGCTGAGCTCTTTGGACCAAAATCTTCTACTAATGTGACAATCAGGCCTCCAATGGCCGTTAGGAGCAATAGAAACACAACAAGCTGAGGAGGGAAGAGAGAGACCAGACTAATTATTAAAATAATTCCATTTCAGCATCACATATTGAACGAATGAGTGTGCTTTAATTTTCCAATACTTGTTTGAAGAGGTAGAGCTTAGTTCGGTGTTTTGTGTTTGCTTGTGATCTTCTGCAAAGAGACATGAGGTTCCATGGAGCACATAGCCAGAGGAACCCCAGGGGGATCCAGACCAGAACTGTCTGCTCCAGACATAATGGGAAGTCAGGGTCCTCTCTCTCCACATAGGACTCATTCTGAGGTATAAACAAAAACATACACATGCATCATAAACATATCACAGAACATTTTAAAGTTCACCTACAGAGAACAATGACTCACAGCCATCTACAGCTCTGTTTACAAAAAAAAGCTGGAGAAGGTTTTATATAACTTTAATTTGTATTAATGGATGCAATTGATTTACATTAACTGACAATGATTTCACAGATATGTTCCTGGACCCCTGAAGTGATTGAAAAACAAAGGCTAGAAGAATAAGTTCACTGTCTAAACTGCAGGGTAATGTTATTTTGTCAGGTGAATTTTCTTTTAGTTGAATCACAGTTTTATTGGAAAATGTCAAAGCAGTAAAAATGTAAAAAAAAAACAAATAAAAAAAACGAAAAATATTTAGATCTGCTTTGTCTGACCTAATGTGAGACAGTCCTATAAAAATACGAAAAATATAAAGTTCAGCTTTCTTTGTTGAAAATATTTCATAAGAAATCTTTCATAACTTTTGAAGAAGAAAGATTGTTTGAATCAAATACATCTATTACATAAAGTACTATGTCCTGCACATTGTAATGCTACAGAAATGTGCTGTAGCATTACAAATCAAAAATGCTTGTTATCGTTGGTGGACATGTTGAATCATGTCCATGATGAGTTTCATTACAGTCACATGTTCATCATGTGCACACGGAGGTAAAGTATTACTACTCCAGGTGTCTTAAAAGTTGAAAGAACTGACACTAAGCTGAAGAGAATGAAAAAAAAAAAAACTTTAGGCAACATTTTATGCTCAATTAAACATTTATATGAGTTTAAACATTTTAATGACGGCTATACAGTCCTAAAGATCATGTGGCAAACTAACTATAGGAGCTGCAATTTTCGCATTTTTTGGGTTGTGTTCAGGAAGATAAACATTAGAGGTTGCAAACCAGATATGTTTATACATCAAAACTGATCACTAGATTCATATTGAGACAAAAAAAAAAAAAAAAAAACATAACTACACTTTTAAAGAACATCAACTCTATCAGTTAAACTCACCCAAAAGACTGACCCACAGTATTCCTCCAGAAATGCAGCATGCATGATCCGTTGTGTCGGCTTCACTTATGATTTGATGACCAGATGCCTTTTGCCCTCTTCTCCACTGCAGACACGGCTACTCCCCTCTGTCCACCCATGGTGTAGAGACGATTACACGAAGTGGCTGTTGGGGACTATGATCCAGGCACCTTTGAAGCAGAAACAAGATCTATGCAACTTCTCTGTGAAGAGAAGATATGCTATAAGTTCAAAAATTGTACAGAAAAAACAAACAAAAAAATGAGCTGTGTTTAGAAAATGTGGTGCAGGGAACCATTGTGACCTCTTTCCAATTATGTTTTTATCTTTCTCCATGTGAGAGACTCTTGAATGACATTTTTTTCAAAACAGAAGTCAATTTTAATCAAGTTCTCAACTAAAAAAAAAAAAAAAGTTCTCAACTAATATGATTTAAATGACAACAGCTTTGCTGAGATGTTCTTTATAGCCACAGACAAAATATCTGGCTCAAAACATTGTGCAAGACAGGGGGTGGGATTATTTGCATGAGCCTCCTACATTTTCTGTTGATCTTTGATTGTTATGATTTTTTTTTTTTTTTTTTTAACTTGACCTAGGGTTGGACTTCAGACCCACAGTGGATACTGAACATTTATATTCTAGTAATAATGAGACAAGTGAGATTAAGAAAAGATGAACTTTTGTCATCTGGGAGGAGAAGGCGTAAGACAAACAGACATTTGGGAAGATTTTGTAACATGTAATGCAGAGTTCAAAGCACACAGTTTTAATGACTCATTGCAAAGCTGCTGTGTTAGGCTAAATTTACCCACTTTCTGCTAACAAGGAAACTGTATTATATAAGTTATAACAACTTGGCTGCTGTTCAGCTTTCAGACATGCCTAGAATACCATCAACTAAAAACAGAAAATATTGGAGGTCTTTCTTTGTCAGTAACACTATGACCTGCTGACCTCAACTAACCTTATTCTTATTATCAAAAAATAGCATATTATTTAAGATGATTGGTTTCCTGGCATAGGAAAACCATCAAACCCTAATTTCACCCTCACACTAAAAGTTTAACAATAACAGAATAAGAGGGTACCATCAAACAATGAGACAATAACTATGCTTGAACAAGTAGACCTTGAGGCTTTCAAACATAGAAACACTATACCAAATGTCAAGCACGGAGGTGGCAGCATCATGCTGAGTGTTTATCTCCAGTTGCCAGTTGTTCTGGTGCACTGCAAAGTGGAAAGAATAATGAAGAAGATAGAGGGTTACCTGCAAATTCTTCCTCCTCATTTCCAAAAAAACGGTGATCTTTTCAAAACTTGCAGATACAATTGGGTGTTCCAACAGGACGATCCCAAAATACAACAAAACTGGTTTTGAAATGCATAAAGCAGGTTAACTGCTAGCTTCTGAAACGGTCCCAACCTCAACCCTACTGAAAATGTGTCGACTAAACATAAATGCGAGGGCTGCGCCACGAAGAGGTCAAATGCCTTGTCAAAATTATGCTCCATCTTCCCAAACTCCCAGTCAGTTGAGGCAGATAGCCACTCACATTGACTCAAGTTCTACTGGAAGCTTCCTCCTGTTAAAAAGAAGTTGTTCCTTTCCACTGTCACCTGCTCAGTATGAGGGATTGCTGCAAAGTTAGTAACTTAATATAATTGCTGAATTTCCTTAATAAATCTTTTTAGTAATTGGCATAATGAACTGAACCTTACGGTATCGTATTATAACTTGAGTTGAAATGGAATGCAAAAATGTGCAGGAAGTCAGATATTTTAGACTGCAAACTATGTAATAAAATAAAAATATCTTATATTTTAGCTTTAAAACAATAAGACAACAGGTTTATTTAAACGTTGTAAGCCATATGCAGATCTTTGTTACAGTGGTACATTTTGATGTGTGTAATTGCCAACATATAATCTGACATTGTTTGATATGTATTGCTATAAATTAAATCTGCACACCAATCTATGATGGGACATTTGAACTGAAATTCTGATCTGTGATAAGAGCAGCAAGGGCAATTTAAGATGAACTCTCTCGAAAATCTTGCGACTAATGACAAAGCCTTGTTTGAAGCACACACACTTCAGGTTCGTCTTCATACATGTTGAACTTTTTCACATTTTATAGCTCCAACCACAAACTCCTCTCTTGTCCTGATGTTCCCGGACAGCTCCAGTCTTCCTTATGGTGGTAGAGAGGCTGGATTGGAAGAAACTGAATCTGTGAACAGGTTTTACTCAAAAGCATTTGTGACCGATTGATTTTTGTCCAACATAATCTGTGGGGGCTAAAATTTTGGCTGGTTTGTAGTGGATGAACTATTTACATCACTTGATGGCATACAAAGCCTTTTTTGAGTTGATGTAATGCATTTTGCTGAATGTTTGTTAAATCTATCACTCCGCATTAAAATAAAAACCACCATATGATAAACACACCTAATTTCTTTGGAAGCAAGCAAAACGACCGAAACAGTATGGGAGTAGGGCTGGGCAATTAATTGATTTCATCGATTAATTGAATTTTCTTTTTTGAAGATTTCATTTGTGGAAAAATTGAGATTTTTTTTTTTTTCAACAATGCACTCCATTAAGATCAGAAATTGGATTTGGTATGAAAAAAAATTGTAGATTTTATTTTTAAGCCATATCGCCCAGCCCTGTATGGGATCAAATACTTATTTCTCCACTTGATATGGCTTTACCCAAACATACAACCGAAGACATCAGCAACAGCTAATGTCCAAGGTGGAGACAGTGGGTCATGTCCCATGAAATGCCCACTGCTGCTGTATTGAAAGTGTTCAGACCTGATGAACCAATTTGCAAAGGGCCTTAAGATGTTATACTTTTTGTCTTGAAATTGTTTTTTTAGTAATGAAATCACCAGCTTTGTTGCATCACACTGAATTTAGAAAGACGGTCACTCTCTTGCTGCACAACTGAGGTGACGGGCCAACTGTTCAGCAATCTGTCCCGCAGTGGGAACTTCCTCTGGTCCTCATGAGCCGTATGGTAGGACCCTCTAATGCGAAACAAATAGTTGCCAAATTTGTTTCTCCAGGTAGACTCATAATTACTGCTCAGTTCTGAGAAAGCAGAGCAAAAATTTGCAATGCAGTTAATTAAAAAAGGTAAATAGCTCCATAATTTAATACCAGTAAAGAAAATAATGATCCCTTAAATGTGTTTGCAATGTTCTCTCTGAAGCCTTTATTTTCTAACTTCACTGTTTAGTACTGATTTTCAATCAAATACCCTGTTGACCATCCAGTGAATAATACACTCATTTCCTCTTTTCCACTTTTATACTTTGCAGATGTTGGTTCTTCTCTAAAGTGCAAAGCTTTTTTTCCTGACTGACAACAAAAAAAGATTCAAAGAGTTTTTGCAAAGGAAACAAAAAAAGGCATAAAATTTAAAACATCTTTATATCAACTCCAGCAAAAATACAAAGTTCTTAACTGAAAGATGTGTCAGTCTTGGGGTTACCACAAATAAAGCAGGTATTTCTTTTTATTATACAAAACCCAAATATTTAAATAGCAACTGCAAAGAATAAACAAGTTCAAGTCTGATAATCGGTGGGCTGCAATGGGTTTTCTAAATTTAATGACCTACATGAAGTTTTTAAATAATCAATAAAAACATAGTGGAACCGGTTTTGCATTTACAAATGATTTACCTTCTTAAAAAGGAACTGAGCCTGGTAAAAAAAAAAAAAAAGAAAAAAAAAAGAAAGAAACAAAACAAGCAAACAAACAAAAAACCACAAATAACACTGTCCTAAAAATGTGTTGCTGTTGACAAAACAATTACAAATATTACTATAGAAATAAGCAGGCTTCACATTATGAAAACTCACCCAACAATCAGAGGAAATGAAATAACAAAACTGCTTGTGAATATAAATTATTACTGTTCAAATAAAAACCAATATACAATTAAAGTTAATTTTTAAATTTTTTCTTCAGAGAAGTTAAAGTGTTCCCAAATTAGATCTTTTTTTTCCCTGGGACTAAATGTGGTACAATCAAAGATTTGGTGTTTAAATAAAAGGCGGGGTTTAACATCTGGTTTGCATGGGTTTCTGAAACCATCTCCTCGTTAACAAGAACAGTAGTTGTAGAGGTACACAGCAATGAGAAATGAAGACAAACAAAAACAATACAAAACTTATGATACACAAACAGCACACCCATTTGTTTGAATAAACAATGCAGATTTTAACATCTTATGAAGCTATAATTACAATTTTCTGTTAATGCTTTGGAGGACAATAGGCATAAAAATAAACCTCCCAGGGGAGTCACAAAATCCAATCAGAAGAACTTGCAATTAGAGCAAGAGGCGCATAACAACATGCCCTAATCGCTCCTCGAAGCAAATAACGTCAACTGCATCTCCAGGAAGAGAAGTTTTCACATTTCGCAACACATTCATTTTTACATTACATTTCATAAATAAGGCACCTGGTTCACAACGTCACATATTCACAATGTTGTGATTGGAAGACTGGCTGGAGACACAAACTGTCAACTTACAATACGTGAAACTTTGATTCAAAGCTCCCTCCCTCTCAAAAAAAAAAAAAAAAAAAAAAAAATAATGCAGAACATGCCATCATCTAAAACTATAAATATATACAAAAATGTCAAAACAAAGAAGCATAAGAGTGAGGATGAATTTCATATAAGTTTGATGCTTATAATCTGACCTTCTAAAATGGAGGTTTGACAGGCATTTGTTTTCTCCAGCCATTTTCATAGAGTTCAGAAACATGAAGTAACTACAGTCATCAGACATCTTACAGGACTTTTCTGTAGTCCCTGAACACAGACAAAAAAAAAAAAAAAAAAAAAAAAAAAAAAAAAAAAAAAAAAAACAGCTCAGGAATTACAGCACCATGTTATTCATGCTTTACAAAAGCATGAATACATTTCAAAATCCTGCTCCTTCTGCGAAGAGAATTATCCAGAGTTTGGGGCAAGTACAAAATATATATTTTTGGTCCTAATAAAATAAAATTAACAAAATTCCTCTCGATAAAGAATGTCTTTTCAAAAGGTCCGTTTTATTTTGTCCTGGTGCGCTTTGCAGGGGTCTCTTGGAGTTCCTGGGCTCTCTTGGTGGCTACCTTAGTTCCACTGCGTGACAGTGAGGCTGCCTGACTTCTCTTCAAAGCTCCACTTCTTGTTAGTTTAGGTTCATCTACTTCACTGGCAGCTTTAGGAGATGCTGCTTGGAATGCCTTTTTGGCCCTCTTTGAAGGATTGCCGAGACTACCACTCAGAGGGATTGCTGCCTCCATTTTTCTCTGGGACCTTGTTTGTACCTGGTCAGGTGAGCCTGAAGTCTTCACATCGATTCCCTGCTGTGGTGTTTCAGCAGCAATCTCTTTACCTTTGCCTTCCATAGCTGTGCCTTGAGCAGATTCCTTGGTTTGAGTTTTGTTCTTATTTACTTCACGTTCTGCTTTTTCTGCTTCGCTCTGTTTTTTGCTGCTAATCTTGCTCTTTGATGTGTCCATAGGCTGGTGTTCAGGTACTTTAGGAGACCCAAGTCGTTGTGAACATCTCTTTGGTAGTTTTGTTTTGCTTTTGTCTTTTGAAACTTTGTTGGCCTGAGCCTTGACTGCCCTTTTTGGAACAGAAGGTTTTACTGACCTCCTCAGAGTCAAAATCTTCCTTCTTGCTAGTTTTGCAGCAGACTCTTTGATTTTTTTGCAAACAGGTACAGCAGATTTCTTCACCTTCAAAGATGGGCTTAGATTTGATTTAGGAGCTGATTTAGCAGCAGTCATTGATTTAATTTTCTTATTTTCTAGCATTTTCGAGCCCCCTTTCATTCTAACAGTGCTTTGCTGACCCTGCATCTTCTCTCGGATGTTGGAGTATTTCCTCAGGATTCTTGCACTAGCCGGATTCTTAGATTTTCCTGAGGGTTTCTGAGATTCACCTTTTTGGGCACTGGCTTTGGCAGCAGAGTATTTACTCAAATTTTGAGTACTGCTAGGAAGTTCTGCCCTCTCCTTCAGTTTGACAGTGTTTGCCTCTTGTTCAAGTGCTTTAGCAATAAGCTTCTGACTTTTGGGATTGCTCTTCACAGGAGAAGCAACAGGAAACTTTTTCAAATGCTTCTTTAAGCGCTCTGCCTGGAGGCTTGGAAACACATCCTGTGAAGGTCCTGATCCAGTAGATGAGCTGTGAAAGCATAGCTGAGTTTCAGATGGAAGACGTGTATTCACCTTCTTGACAATAACAAGGGACTTGGTTTCTGTTGAATCCAGGAACCAGCGACAGATGCTGGTGAGACTGAAACCTTTCATGAAAAGCATTTGGACAGGTGAGTATTTCTGCTGCTCTGAAGACTTTGGTTTCCGTGCCCTGCGTTTACTCTTCCATATAGCTGCCTGTCTGTCTGATTTGTTTTTGTATTTTGCTGTTGGCTGACCCTCTCTGTCCGTTTGTACCCAACCCTTTAGCATTTTATCATATTTAGTATTTAAGTTAGTAATTAACTGTTGGTTTTCCTCACCAGTTAGGGCCTGAAAGAATTTGTTGACAGTGTGTTTAGGGGGTTCTTGTTTTGGGGTAATGACAGGGAGTTGGGAGCTGTGGGTCAACGGTATAACAGACCCTGAGGGAGGTTTCAGCTGAGCTTTGGCTGTTCTTTCTGGGATTATTCGAATAGGGGAGACGACATCATTTTGCTTTGGAATGTCAGCAGCACTGGCGGAATGTGGGGTAGCTCTTTGTGATCTCAAGACTAATTTCTTGTTATCTGGTCCCAGTGACTGAGCAACAGACTGGTCAGGCATATCAGCCTTACTGGTCTCACTCCTTAATGGCATTTTTGTGGGTTTTTCTGACATGGAAGCATCCTTATCTCCACTTGCTAGCCCATCCTCTACAAGAGCTACATTCTTCTTTAGAATTAAAGCAGCTTCACCTACATCAGAGTTTTTTCGAAGCCCACGCTTGCTTCTTGTCGGCGCAGAGTCTGTCTGAGTTTCAGTCTTTATGGGGGATGGATTTTCTAAAGAATTTGATTCCTCAGTACTAAGGTGTTGTTTTTCATCTTTACTGTTATCTGAAACAACTTTACCTGATCTTAAAGTTTGTTTAATCTCAAATTCACTCACATGTCTGTTCTTTTGGGTGTCTTCGGAGATGGCCTTAGTTGGCTGTGTATTTTCAGAGTTTGACTGTACAGTCTCTGAGACTTCCTGCTGTTGGGAGGATTCAGAAATTGAAGGGTCAGAATGCCTGCAAAGAGAGGATATGGTCACAGGTAATGGAAAAGGAGGGATGCGGAGGGGAGGTAGCTGTTCTGCAGGCGGAAGAATAAGAGTTGAAGGCTTCGGAGAGGAAATGGAGGTGACAATACTTGAAGTGGAAGTAGCTGTCTTCTGACTGGCTGATCTAAGGTGGCGTTTGGATGCCGTACTTTGAGTCTGATCAGCAGACTGATCAGAGAGCACAGGTACCCTGCGCTGATTTCTTGGAGAACTCTTTTGTTTTGGGGTTTCTTTAGTCCTTGAAGGTAATTTAGATGTTGGGCTTGATGGTAGGTCAGAGGACGGTTCCATAACTTGTTGAATCATAGTAGTTTCTAATGTTAAAGGCCTGTTTGTCTTTAGTGGAGTTTCCTCTATTTTTTTGTTTTCAACAGTTGACGAAGGTGGAAGATCTGAAACTCTGCAGGTAGGTAGATTCTGACAAGATGTTATTGGAGTTTTACCTGACAGTGTGGGGTTCCTATCAGCTCTATGGCGCAGACTCCTGTCTGAGGCTGAAACAGGTTTACCGTTGACAAAACCAACTATGACTGGTTCTGTCTGTCTCAAAAGATCTGGCAGCTGAGTTTTTGGGTCTTTTTTCCCATGCAACTCTTTTTGCAGCTCATCAACTGGGTTTGCTGGCTCATCACACTCAGCTTCATTATTTTTTGTTTCTACAGGTTCAACACAGTCATTGGCTTCTGGCATTTCAGTTTCTGTCTCTTTTACAGTCAGCTCCTCTGATGTACGTCTGGAAACGGACTTTTCTGTTACTTCATCATCACAATGCAACTCCATCTCAGGCTGAATCTCCTGACTTTGCTCAGCTTGCATTTTTTCCTCTTTATCAATCCCTGTCTCTTCCTCCACTAAATTTACTGTAGCAGTGCTATTTAGCTGTATATCATGCTCACAGTTGAGAACTTTATTTGTTAAAAGCTGGTGCTGAGCCTTGTCTGTGGTGAGACTCTCTAATGGTTCTACTTGCGTTTCTGTAACAGTTTGCTCTGTAATGTCCAGTATAACCTGTTGAGACTCCGGCTCGTTATCGGTCGTTGGTTCATGTGGAGGCGAATCAACATGTTCTTCATTTTCTTTTGTTATCTCTAAATCTTTCATCGTCTCTTGTTCTACTAAAGTGTCTGGAAGAGTTTCCTGGCTCTCTACTAGAAGGTTCAGTGGAGATGGTGGACCAGACAGGGGCTTATTCTGACTCTGATCTGTTTGACTCATTTCAACCTCTACAGCATCTACTTTACTAGCGGCTACCTCTACATCATCTCCCGCTCCTGGTATGACACGATCATCCGACTCCTCTGAGGGAATTTGTTGATTCATTGTCTCTGAGCATGTTCCAACAAAAGGCATATCAACTGGTGGTAGACCTTCGGGTTTGGTCAGGATTTGTTTCGGCGTGACCAGTGTGGTCAGCTCTGGCATTGGGTTTGGACAGTTGCCCCTTCCGGCTAATGTGCGAACTGTTTTTAACTCCCAAATGTCATCCGAATACATATGCCCCCTAGTACTTTTTCTGGCATTACGGCGGGGGGCCGTGCTGCGCCGCTTTCCCTTTAAACACTCTGTAATTGGCTTGTCAATAAAAACAATATCACAGTTGCCGATATCGGGGTCAACCATTTCCCTGCAAGCATTGTCGCTGTTCTGATGTTCAGAGGATACCCTGACAGTTTTTCTTGCTGTTCGAACAGAATTTGAGGAAAAGGGCACGCGGATTGGGAACACTTTTGCTGTCTCATCTTTCTGGTGTCCAAGAACCTCTTTCTGACCAGCTTGAGGAGTGACACTCCTCTGACTGTGTCTTTTCCCAGAGGAGCTTAGTCTGGCACTGTGTGTCTCTGCTCTATTGGATGAACCATGTTTCTCCTCGGAAACAAGGGAGGGAGAAGAAAGAGTGGCATTGAGCACACATGACAGCTTCTTACCAGCAGCAGCATTGCTGGTTTTGATCTTCATCCGAACGGGTGGCTGATCACTGTGATGGTTGTTCTCTCCGTCCACTGAACTTGGCGTGGAACTGGTCAGAGGTTGGTCACTCCCAAAACCAAGGCTGAAAACATCCAAAGCTGAGCCTGGAGTTACAGAGGTTTTCAGGGACACTGCATCCTCTGGAATCTTCTTTTGCGCACCGCTGTTTGGGACAGAAGTGGGAAATTCCAGGACTTCAGCTTTAGGAGTAGATGGTTCACTGGGAAGTTTTTGCTCAAGACGTGACTTCTCTGGAATTCCACTACTGGAGTTTGGATTCAAAGAAGCTTTCCCCCAAATGCCAGAGTTAGAGTCAGATGTTTTCTGTACATTAGAGGATGCATGAGCCTTGACTTCCGTTTGAAGAAAACCTATTGCATCTACTATCCGTCTCTGGTGGTGAGGACACAGTTTTGCCATAAATTGTTCCAACGTGGAGGTGGACTGCAGGTCTTTTGCTTTTGCAGCACGGTAGTCAGGAGACTCACTATGGAGACAAGGAGAACAAAACAAATAACCATTACTAATGTTTGATAGATCAGTAATTACTGATGTGGCAACAAAATTATATATTTACAAACAAATGAAAAATACTGATTTTAGATTTTATATGTTGCATATTTATTAGAAGAATAAGCAAATCTAAAACTGAATCATTCATCCAGTGAACTTGATCAATCACATTTTTTTTAGTGTTTACATTAAACATACATATATGCATAAAATAGTACATGCACAAGACAGTCATGGTAGTCCAGTTTAATATAAGTCAAACAGACATTTTTTTTGTTGGTAACAATTAAGTACATATGGGGCATTTCAGTACATCAGATTTCATGTCAAGTTTAATAAAAAAAATTAAATCACATCTGGATTACTGAGACATGTCATAACATTGTGCTAGTATATGTGGTCAGAAGAAAATCTGATGATCGAGTGTGTGGTAGTCACTTCCGAATAAAAAAAGAAAAAAATGAAATAATGCATTTCCTTATATCGTTGTACTAAAGTAGAACTGGAGAATGTTGTTTTGGGGGGGGGAAATCACTTAGATCATATTTTGCTCAATGATATATTAAAAGAAAAAAAACCTTTGAATAAATAGTGTTCTGTTTGCGACACAGTCTTAATTTTGTGTTGGCTCTTATTTACAAAAATGGGCTATTAAATAAAACACAGAAATATTACGAAAGCAAGCTTTCAAGCAAGTGTATCTTCTCTTTTGAAGCTTTTGTACAGTCTATAATATACATGGCCAAAACATTGGATTAGTAAAAAAAAAAAAAAAAAAAGTAAACTACGATGCTTCAAAATGTAAGAAGATTTTACATTAAGCAGTTTTTCATTAGTTTCAGCTTTCTGAGGCACAGGCCTAAATATAAATACCAACATTCACACATAATAAATTAATACTGAGAAAAACAACACTCCAATGGCCCTAAATCAATTATGTACACAACTTGCCAAAAATGATAATATAACTGTTGGTGTTTTAAGAGTAAATTTCAGGGGTTAAAAAAATAGGCTTTCCTGCAACTAGAACCCATCATGTTTTTAAATGCTGAGCTTATTAACTTCACATCCCTGCTTGCAAAGTTTAAGGTGTAAAATGGAGGACCTGAATAACAAATGAGAAAAGTTTTATCCCTGAGGGTGTCATTTAGCATTGCCATGAGGAATGGACACCAAGTACAGGCATCTTTCTTCCTTTAAAATAACATGTCCAATCTTACAAACAGGCAAATTCATCCACATGGCTAATATACTATAGGAATATACAGAATCTATACATTACAAACTACCTATCTGTCATTTTTTGTATAAAGTCATATTCCATAAATTAGAATATGCATTCTGATGAGGACTGTTTGTGAGACTAAAAGTACCTTCTGAAAAAAAACACCTTTGAGCAAGTATTAAAGATACTTATCACTAAGCATAAGTTTCTACATTGAAATGTTTTTTTATTGGTCTGATTTAAATTTCTAATAATAAATGTTTTCATTTGCTGTAAGCATAAAATAATAATTAGCAGAAATACGTGTGTGTGTGTGTGTGTGTGTGTGTGTGTAATTAAACTCTAATGTCTTTCACTTTGTGAACTGACTTACTGAAATAAATGAAATGTTTATCAATATCTTTTTTGCATTGAATATTACTGTATTCTGAAATTCAACTTTGAACTGGTTTACTTCCAATGCAAAGTCACAGTTATTCCTACTTTTTTTTTTTTTTTTTTTTTTTTTTTAAAAAACAACAAATCACAAAAGTTGAGCATTTGTTCACATTAAAACATCTTCAGGATAAATTTCACCAGTTAGAACAAACCTAAAACACACGGTTTAGCTCAATCATGCAAAATACTCTTGGTGTTTTTCTTTATATTGTTCAAATGCTAAAGCAAAGATACAAACGCTGTATATAGTTTGTGGACACAGACAAGTAATTTTTACAGTGATTCTGAGAGCCACATTATCAGTAAAAGACTTTGGTTGTCATGTATTTACCAAGTAAAGTTAGGCAACATTTAGAAGATGTACACTTATGTTTATCAACTTCTCTATGTTGTAATATTTTTTTTTCTTGATATAGCTGTTTACATTCTTTGTTACATGGCAATAAGCATATTGAAAACAACAATTTATTAATATCAGAAATGAAAAATTGCATGGACAAATATAGATCACCGGATGGAGGAAAATATTTGAGGGGAAGGTGAAATTTTTAATTACAACAAAACAATAATTAAACAGTTCATACCCTTAATAAAATGTAAAGATCAGTGTAATAGACAACTTGTAGATCACAGTGCAATTACTGACTATGAAATATGTACATATGGTTCAATTTTGATGTGTTTCAGGTGTGCACAACAGTTTTTTTGCTGTGAAAGTATCTTACATTATTCAGTGTATCGTGTGCGTTGGAAAATGCTACAAATAGACAGGAGCAGTAAAATCAGATTTTTTTTTTTCGTGTGAGGTAGTCGGTTATTAGCACTGCTACAACAAACTGTGAAGAACATAAAATAGTGAATTAAAATGTGTTTTGTCACATTAATATATGAATAAGATTGCAAAAGAAACTGTCAGTGTCTTAAAAGTTGCACTGAATGATTGTCTGTAAATAACTAAAAACTTCATGCCCAAAAACCAATTGCTTTGTTGTGTTAGGTAAAGCAAGGAGTTTTAATAATTTTTGGGGGTTTTTGCAACAATAAACAATACCTGAGAACAAATTGAAATTTAAATATTTGATAACTAAAAACGTAAATATTAAAAGAACACCAAAGACTACCAGAAAAAAAAAAAAAAAAAAACATGAAGCAAACTATGATACATTGGTAAGTTTACCTTCTATTTGTTGTTACTGTGCTAATATACAAAAGGTTTATGTCCCTGTATTTGTTTTACTCTGAAATCCTTACCTAATGTTTTTTTCTAAATCTACATAGTTTTATAAAAGATGATAGTTTAATTAAAAAAAAAAAAACAATGTTTTAGTCAAAACAACTATTTTTAAATCGGCATGTCAATCTGTCTATCTGAAAGGCAGTGAGTATTGCAAAAACTTCAAAAGCAAGATTTGCTGGAGTTGTGTTAACCTGAAAAAGAATAATAGGTCATAACTCCATTATTCCAGTATGTCCTGAGATAGAAGTGATGCTGCATCCTTGAGGTGAACTGTTGGGTGTGGCTGACTCAAAATAAAAAAACAGGCAAAAGGTTTGATGAAATTGGCAAACATGCCCTCTTTAAAAGTTTCACCCTGATCCTTTTACCTTATTAGTGTTAGGTTACCAGATATTTTAAGTTTTGTTGACAACTTAACTCTGGAGTATCTCAAAGAATCCATCAATAAATACATGCCTGTTCGATTTTAAGATTATTGATTGTCTTCTCTTAAGCTTTTTAGCTTAAGAGAAGAAAATCAATAATAGTTTTGAAACAGTAAATACAATTTTAATTCAAACCTGCGATGTTTAGTAATAAATAATGTTTAGTAAGAATTCGATAGAATATGTGCAACAAGGCATAACTTAAAAAAATTAATAAATAAAATAAAGAAAGGAGATAACGCAAAGTCCAATACAGAAAACATGAAGGGAAGCGTTTACAGTGCTTGCAAAGTATTGATAACTGTTAAACCTTTTCACATTTTGTCACGATAAAAACACAATCTTCAATGAATTTTGCTATAAATAAAAAAACTGACAACTAGCATTCACTAGTATTCCTTTACCCTGATACCCTAAAGTCAGTCACCGAAGTTGTCCACTGCACAAATCCAACCGTGATGGAATAGTGACAAGAAGAAAACTACTGATTAATTAAAGCACCATTTTGACCAAATAGTACCTCATTGATCCAAATAAGCATCACAGAACTGAATACTTGAACTGCTGTGCTACTGTTAACTACTTAAGGTGGTTTGTGAAGTTATCTGAAAAGTTAGGACAACCGAACCTGTCTAGAGGAAAAAGTTGTTTGAGGCAAACACTGTACCTGACGTATTGTGATAAATAGACATTTAACACACAATGAGAAAGAAATATTTTCTTTAACTAAAACTGCATTTAAGTATGTTCTTCTTCATTGCAGTGAAGTCAAAACAAAAAGAAAAGTAAAAATTACACATGCTCAAAAATCATGCTTGGAAATATATGTTAGACTGGGATCGAAAGGGAGATTAAAATGCAAGACATTCTTGCATTTTATGAATACGATATTCATAAATAAATATTTGTTTTTCTACAGTTTTTTTTGAAATGGATAAATAAGGTTATCATTTTGTCAAATTGTTACATATGGAGTTAATTTAAAAGCAGATACGTTTATAAATTATTTGTGTGTTAAATTACTCTTTATGGTCATTTACTTAGAATTACAGCAAACTTTTACTTTGAAGATTAGACAAGTTCTGAAAGGAAACACACAGGGGCGCCAGATACCAAGACTTCTTTATGTGCTGCTGTAAGAACTCATTGGTTGTGTAACTTTATATTGTTCAAATGCTAAACTTTTAATTTTTTAGGGAATAACATATCAATAAGTGAATAAATTAATTCTGTATTGTATTGAAAATCAACATGTACTGCAAGGAGACACTTAGGTTTTGAATATTATAAGTAAAAACAATCAGAAGTGGAGATACAATAAGTTCATAACAAACAGTTATTCAGGTTTTGTGGAAATCCAAGTCAACTGCTGCACGATGCAGCAGATGAACTGGTTAATAAAAAGCCCATCACTGTTAGTCGGTTACAGAAAACTCACTCATTGGACATTATTAAAATCTGTTCCAGTATCTTGGAGTGGCTTCTCTTCATTCTGAGAAACGATGTTGTCAGAGCTATGGAGCTCCGTCCCATCAGGAGACAATGAAACGCCCTCTTCCTCCACATTACTTATCAACTTCAGTTTCTTTTTTGGGGGATGTTTTAGGGTTCCTAGACGCTCTTTAACCTTGTATTCCAGGGTACTATGTGGAATCCCATAGACAGATTGGGCTTTGGACACGCTCATTTTCCCACCCATCACCACCACTATAGCCTCCTCCAGCAGCTCCGTGTTGTACTGTCGATATCGCCCCCGTTTCTTCCTGGGCACCTTGTTTCCTGGGTCTGTTTCTGAACAATTCCCGGCAAAGACTTGGCGGTCAGCGGGAAGAGACCAATATTCCTTCTCTGACTCTGAGCTGTTAGATCCCACACTGCTCCTTTTCTGGATCTGTCTTGGAAGTATAGAGCAAAGCTTCTTTCCAACAACATTTTTACTGACGAGACCTGAATATTCAGAAGGCATAGAATCCCAGGAAGGCTTTGTTCCTGAGGTTAGAACCCGCACATGAGGAATCTTGATATCAAAAGATGGTGAGCGGGAAAGAGAATGCCCTTGACTTTTGCTTGCCTCCTTAATGTATTCTTTCTCAGTAGAAAGTGACTTGGACAAAAGTCCAGCAGCTTCCAAAAGTTGTGGTATATCTTTAAAGTGCTCATTAGCATCATTACTGGTTTTGAGTTTAATTAGGGCTCCAAAATTGGTTTTGCAATTCCAGGAAGAAGCAGCATTTCTGAGAAGCTCAGTGTGGTTGCACCCGTGGCTTTGGCTAAGTGGTGACTCAGGGTCGCTCTCCAGTTTTGGCTCCTTTTTGATGTGCAGTGAGTACGCAAGTGACGAGGTAGGCTTATAACAGGTGGAATGGCCGATATTCTCCCTCCTCCTCCCATTCTGTAGGTTCTTCATAAACAGCCCGACTTGTCCATCCGCTCTCAACGACGGCCTGATTGGATGGAAGGAGATTGGATGTAAGCAGAGCTTGCACAGTGCCCTTTTATCTTTCTAAAGGTGGATGGGTTGTGGGGGGAGGATGTTGGCCACTCCTTTATCATACGACATTGTTTAGGTAACATTACTATTTTTAAAATTACTGTCCACAACATCTTTACACTTCAGAATAAAAACTGCTCCGGTTTTACAAATTTTTATTTGTTTTTAAGGATAACTGTGTACAAATTTTGCAGAAATATGATAAAACAAATAAAAGCAAAGCAAAGAAAGATAACGAAAAGAGAAATTAAAATGTAAGCAAAATAAAAGCATTGTAACTGCAATTCTTAGCAATTCATTCCTGTGGTTCAAAATGCAGAACCCAAAAAGGGATTGTTCTTCCAATAAGGGAACTGTGTATTCAGATTTTACACAAGACACTGTATCTAGCACATAGTAACTAATTGGGAAAAAGATGTTCAGATTTTATTTGTGACATTACCACGGAGCAAGTGCAGCAATAAAAGAGTATGCCAGGAGAGAATTATTGAGTTGATCAAACTCAGAAAATTACTAACAGCCTGTTGTCAGTTGTTTGACTTGAACCCTTATAGATGATTAAGTTAAGGTTAAAAGTTTTACCTTTGGGTATTTTCTCATATTACCAATATATTCAGCCAAGCCTTTTAAATTCAATCAACATGCTTTTGTAACAAATAGATTTCATCAATTCACTTGCCTTTTTTTTTAATGTATTTTTTTTTTATTATTATTATTTTTTTTTAATAAGAGATCCACCAATCAAGGTTTTCCTTGCAAATACCACGTTCAATTTTAAATCAGGTCTGAACTGTCAATTCAGGTAGTTATTAATGGTTTATGAAAGTGGATACTGTCTGATGATCTGTTCACAGCCCAAAAGGCACGAATTCTTATTTTTGATGCATTTAATAAATAGATAAAAATTGTATCTCTCAATATTTAACTTGCAAATCAATGAGCAGAGCAGATCACTGTAAAACTGGACAATTGTAACTAGTTCAATGCCATTTTGTCCTACTGAGGTGCAATATTCACATATTTCTAATTCAGAAATGGATGCAAGCTGTATGTTGTATGGCTAAAAAGATAATTCATCTCTCAAAGAAGAATGAGTTCAAAGACATTATTGCTTCAACAAAGAAAAGTGGGTTTTTTTTATTAAAAAAAGCATATTCAAGTCCAAGTGAGTAAAAAGATGTAAATGACTGCTTTAAAAGCTGAGCAAATCCTAATAAATAATGACATAGTATTAAAAAGTGTTTGCTTTATTCAAAAATAAAACAAAATCAGGATTTTGCTTCACAGATTAAAGTTAAAGTAAAAGGCAAATTGACAGATCCCATTCTTTTACTTACGATAAAAAACATATTGTGAAATAAAAGTCAACACCATCCATTTCAGTTCAACTCAGTATTATCTTTAAGTGATATAGAAAATAAACTGACCACCTAAAACGCTATGAACTCACTAAAAAGGAATTAACTCAGCTTAAGGTATCTCTTACACTACAATAGAACACTGTGTGTTGTAGCTTTCGCAGAACCTGTTAAATCCTCAAATGACATTTTTTATATCATTTTCTCAGTCAGCAGTTTTTGTAAGTTTCTCCTCTTTTTTACTGAACATGTCACTCAGATGTGAACATTTTAACTTGTCTTCAAGTCCCACAGTACATAATAATGACATCAGGCTAGCCAGAGTTTGGGGACAGAATGGTTATTGTATTAAAAACTATGGCCAAGATAATGGACTACTTTAAAGCCAAGTCAAAGATACTAACTGTTTAGATTAGAGGTAATTCCAGTGATTTATAATACAGAACAGTGTTCAGTTTTATAATTTGAAGAAGTTGTAAAAATACAAGCTATACTCTTCTGGATTTTGAAGCATGAGCTTCAAATGCAGAACAGAGGCATACTTCCCTCTGATTCAGATATCTTTGCATGAGAAAAAAAAAAAATACTTTTGTAATTAGACCCATTTTGTTTCTGATGATTTTTATCAAACCACCTCAGCACTTTGCTTATGCCAGCACATTAAACTACATAGTTTAACCCTTTTTAGTCATACATCATAACAAAGAAACAAAATATGAAAAGCATGTGTGCTTAGTAGAAAGAAAAGAGGATGAAAATATTCTTACCACTTCAGCGTGGACACAGCTGGAGAAAGGCAGAGACTGCGGGAAGATATGCTGCTGCTGCGATTCTTTTTGATTGATAAGTCAAGAACTCCATCTACCAAAAAACACATTTAGTTTTTGAGATCACCTCAGACTTCACCATCACCGGTATACTTGTGAACCTTTACTAATCTATTTCAAACTACCTTGTTCGTTAGGCTCTGCAGCAGGCTTCTTGATGGTGAGGTCTAAAGGAGCATCTTGGTCAGCCATGAGAAGCTTGCTCAGGACTGGGTTCTGGTTTTGTGCTGCTCCAGGCAGGATGTTAGCAGGGCTGGTTGAAGTCGTCCCTGACACAAGGAGTGGGGCCGACCGGCTTTGGTCAGAGTGAGGAGGAGAGTCTGAGCGACTGTCCTGAGGAGAGCTGGTTTTTGAGGTATATTCGGCTGCAAACTGGCTAATCATTCTCTGAAGAATCTCCCGAGCCACTACTGGAACGTGTGGGTCTGAGAAATTTGGCACATCTGAAACACAGAGGTAAAAACTGTTCAGTGTGCTTTTCTTTTCTCAGACATGATCAGCAAACATGCCAGAAATAATGCAAACATGCCAGAAACAATGCAAAGAATATTTTAATAAAATACTGTTAAGGTAAAATACAACGTTAAAACAACATCAGTCTTGTTTAAATTCAGTGTAATCACAACGGGAGAGTAGTTAACAGTCATAATATCAGAGACATGCAGAAATACCTTTTCTGCAAAGAACTGCATTGAGAAACTCCTCAGCCTTCTTCTCTAGCCTGATGATTCTGATCTGATCTTTAACTAGGAGAGGTTTAGGTGCATCTTCAAGATGATCCTTGTTGAAGCCAAATAAGTGTTCCTGTTAAATAAAAAAAACAAAAAAACCCAAAACATGTTAATCCAAACAGTGAAGAGTTACAGAGCATGAAGGTCAATAGTATCTACTTGACAACTATATATATATATAAAAAAAAAAAAAAAAAAAAAAATCAGTTTATTCATTTTGTCTTTGTTTTACAATCATAGAAAAACTGTTTTACTGTGGCTACTGGATCCCTTTTCAGATCATAGCTTCACAATAAAACTACAAAACATATCATACAAGTTGCATTCTGCTGGGTTTTCTTAGATAGAAGCTTTTTAAACTACTTTGAATAATTAATTGAGCTTACTGTACCTGTTTGATAACTAGGATCAACTGGAATGCATGTATGATTGAACTGAATTTTTTCTTTTTTTTTCTGTAAAATGCCTGGGGACGATGACATTTGTTGTGAATTTGCGCTATATAACTAAACTGAACTGAATTCAATTAAATCTAACATTACTGGCCTTGTTCGCTTTCACCTCATGTAGCCAGGGTTGTGGAACCAACAGGACATGACCTTTAATATTGCACTGAGGGAAACGCTATAGACAGTGTTGAGCTCTGTTTCGTGATCCTGATGAAGGTCCCACTGTCCAAATGCATTAAGTGCTTTAAATAAAAGCACAGCTGTTGTTTGTCATTCTCAATGTGTTATTTGCATCAGATTCTGATAAACAACATATTTCTGAGATCAAACAGAGACTGGAAGAACGATGTTACTCTTTATGGACACCTACAGACTCATGCTGCTACAGCATTCCTCATTGATTTGTACCACGTCACACTCGTTCCTCAATTCCTTATTACTCCATAGAGTTCAAAGTGTTTTATAACCACCTCTGGAGGTGGAACAGGGGCATATTATTGGAAGATTGGCTTCAACCCCCTAATTCATGTACGCAGGTTTCAGTTGATAGGGAGACATAACAAAAATATGAACGGAACAAAAGTATGATCTGAAAGGGGCTTGTTTGTGTGAAAAGTCACCTCACTTCCTAAAATAAATAATTATTGGCTGCTCAGAGTAGAAAGACCAGAAAGGTATTTTATATGCTGTTCATTATAGTTTTCAAACAGAAACTGCATTGAGCTAACAGCAGTCATAGCGGGTTGGAGCTTTACAAAATTGAAGTTATTATCTTTGGACCTAAAGAGAAACAACCAAGAGTCAGCATGAAGTTTATTACAGCTAGAAACGAGTGATCAGGCCCAAAATCTGGGTGTAGTGATGGACTCAGACCTGAACCTTCGGAGACACATAAAGACAATTACAAAGTTGGCCTTCTATCACCTGAAGAACATTTACATGATTAAAGGACTAATGTCCCAACAAGATCTAGAGAAACTCATCCATGCATTAGTCGCATTGATTACTGCAACAGTGTCTTCACAGGTCTGCCTAAAAAAAATTAAATCAATCAGACAGCTATAGCTGATCCAGAAGGCTGCTGCTCAAGTTCTCACTAAAACCAGGAAAATAGAGAGCATCTCACCCCAGTTCTAATGTCCTTACACGGGCTCCCTGTAGCTCAGAGAATAGACTTTAAAATACTTTTGTTTATAAATCACTGCATACATTAAAGACCTGTTGTCATATCAACCCTCCAGACCACTCAGGTCTTCTGGTTCTTGTCTGCATCCTCAGAACCAAACATGGAGAAGCAGCATTCGGTTTTTATACTCCAGTTATCTGGAACAAACTTCCAGAAAGTTGCACAACAGCTAAAGAAATGAGTTCCTTCAAATCAAGGCTAAAACCCCACCTGTTTAGAGCTGCTTTTGACTACTAATAACTGGAACATTGATCAATATCTTTGTTGTATATTTAATGATGATTACTCTTGATGATGGCATTTGACAAAATGTTATGTTTATTGCTTGTTTCATAATTGGTAACTGTATTATGTTTTTATTGTGTAAAGCACTTTGAACTGTCTTGCTGCTGAATGTGTTATACAAATAAAGTTGACTTAACAAATTTGGAAATTCCACAAAACATCTCTACAAACAAGCAAGATAAGATAAGAGAATCCTTTATTAGTGCTACACATGGGAAATTTAAGCTGTCACGGAAGAAAGTTGACAGAACCAGAGTAACAGAAATTAAAAACAACAGAATAAAAATAAAAAAAGTACAGTGTAGAGAAAAAACACCACAGCTAAACCAGAAATATAAATATGAAAATATCAACATCAATACAAAAATACAAATGTGTGTGTGTGTATATATATATATATATATATATATATATATATATATATATATATATATATATATATATATATACACACACACACACACACACACACAAAAACATATACATACACACACACATATATGCATATACATACGTATATATGTATTTATATATACACATGTATGGAGTTTATGAGTTTATGTGCATGTACATAAACTCATACATTAAAAAAACTACCAATTCTATTGATTGTTTTTGTTAGTCTAGATCAATGTATAAAAAGGAGATAAACATTCTTACTTTGACTTTATCTCTCCTCAAACAGCAGAACAGACAATTTTCATCAAATGACCAGTCAGACACAGCAACAGGCTCAAAGTCTGTGGGCATAAAATAGATGATAGGCTGTTAAAAAACATAAATTTGCATGCTTTTAGCTTCAGTTTCTAAATGGCTACAGAACTGAGCTTTTATTATGTTTTTTAAGAAATTAAAGTAACAGAAAAGTGTTGTGATAAATGTATAGAAATCTTCAGTTTAAATTTTTTGAGCACCTGAATATTTAACACAATTACACATTTCTTTCATCGACTACATTCATCAACACAGGTGAAATATTGAAAACCGCAATAAAAAACACAATTATTGAAACCTAAAGTGTACCATTTTCATTTTTATTCCGATTTTCTTTAATTATAATAACAAGGCAATCAACAGAAATAAGTACAGGAGTGGACCATCATGAATGAATGTTACTGTACTATCATTCCTCCTGAATGTCTAGCTGCAAATGAAAAAAATCTATTTTGACTTGTAGTAATTGTAAGGCCTTCTATTGTCTTCGTAAGAATACATATTGTCCAAAATGTCTACAGGATCCCACGCCATCAAAAACATTGTAGAAACACAAGCCATCTTCTCTTCTGCTGGCAGTGGGTCTGTCTTGAGTCAATGTGCATGGGTACCAGATGGTACAATGGAGAAGCATTGTCATAATGCGCATGTAACAGCTCAACAATAAAGAAACTGGTCTGGGACACTCACCCTTAAATACTTTTAGGTCTTTCACCAGCTCTGGACCAATCAGACTTTCAAGGATGCACTCAAAACCTGCAAATAGACATAATTCAATAAAATACACATTTTAATTCACACCTGTACATAATTACCACTCTAAATTAAACGCAAAGCAGGACAGAAATTTCTTTGAATCCTTGATGAGGATGTTTTAGGAGTTTTTTCCCCCAGTGCCAAGGCAAAAAAATCATTTACAGTACTTGAAAGAGGAAACACATATTTGGAGTATTACTTAATAAAAAAAAAAAAAAAAAAAAAAAAAAAAAAAAAAAAAAAAAAACCTGAGATTTTAATGGAGCAATATAACGTATTTATTTCTATTTAATATGTCTGCAAACTTGGCTAATAAGGCTGATTCTAATGCATGTTTTGGCCAAATACAAGTCTTTGCTTTGTCTTTATATTTCAACTGCTTGAAGTGACGCTTTGAAAACGCACATTATGAGCTATATCTCTAGAACTCAGTAAAAACATGCTTTATTCTGCTGTTGCCAGGCAACTAAAGCACCTACAGAGTTCAGAGTGCTGCTATAGCATAAAATGAAAGAGATCATCTGGATCTGGTGATCCTGTAGCTGGCTACAGGATCACCAGGTAATATATCTTGAATTATACATCTATAGAACTAACTGAGACAGGGAATTTAAAAGCAATCGATGACTGAAAAAGCTAACATCACGACTGACCAAAGCCAATCAAAACATATGCAACTGCCTATATCACATGTACAGACTGAGAAAATATCCTACAGTCTCAGCTGTTGAGAAGACAGTTTGTTTTGCTGCACAAAACTCAACTATGCATTAATTCAGAACAATATATAATGCCTGCCAACTGCCGCAGGGTCAGAATAACCAATCTAAAACCACTATGAGTTAAATCAAGCACTAAAGAGGTCAAAGGCAACATCTGCCCAATGAACTGTCTTAAATATGAGCACAACTGTTTGCCATGCTACCCACAACAAAAGAGAATTTGAAGTAGGTTACTATCAAAATGTATTTTAAAAAGCTACAAATATTGGTAAGCATTTATATCATAGACAAAAGTGAAATAAGCCAAATTAAATTTATCACAATGCTACAAATAGCCTACTTACAAAATCCTTCACAGACAGAGAGAAAACATAACAGTCCTTTTCATCTATACTCTTGCAAAGCTCAAAGTGAATTCAGAAAAGCTTGTCATCTGGTAAAATGCCTCATTCTGCTGCCTTACAAATTCCCACCCACTTTTCAGCAGCCGAACATAAAGGGGGTGGACGGAGGGGGCGAGAGGGGATGAAGTGGCAATGCCTATAGCTGCAACATGGGTCTGTTTCTGGGTTAGTGCACAGGACTTCAGCTGGAGAGCTATCCAATCCTATTGCTGAAATATTTCAGAGGCTGGAGACGAAAAGTGGGTCATCCACTTTCGTCTGACAGTGCAGCACCATGACAACAAACTACTCTTCAGGAATTCAGTTTAGGGCATTTAAAAAAAATGTGTCATGCTGTAATCCCCGACTTTGAGGTCATTTTTTTTACAAGAGGACATCATATCTTGCAGTGGATGACAACAACAAACAAAACCCTATTTATACCCAAGTCATTTTTTGAGATCAGCATAACATTAAGAAGTAGGTGCTTAAATGTACTGAAATTACAGAATTTATTGCAACTGGATGTGTTAAGCAATCTTTTAAGAAAATGAAAAGATACACACAAAAAGGAAACCAAATATGGCACATTTTACAAGTATACAACAAACTCTTTTTGTGTTGCATACTTAAGTACATTTGTGAATTGTGTTTCAAAATAAGATTCTCTTCTAAAGAAGCATATACTCAATATTTATAATAACGAGGAAAAAAGCTAACATTAAGTTACTGATTTAAAAATGAATTACTTTTTGTATCGTGATCTGTCATAACCCCAGGCCACATAGGTACAACATCATAGGGATGCAAAAAAAAAAAAAAAAAAAAAAAAGTAAAAACTAACAGCCAACAGATCTAATACACGATAATAAAACTTAAGAAAAACAAGATACATTCCTTTGGATTGATAAAAAAAAATAATAATTAGGAAAAAGCAGACCAACAGTTTGATTTCAGGATTTTTTTTTTTTTTTAAATCTGTAATTTTTGGTGCATCTTTTCTTCCAAAATTTGTCAACTCTGCATTATTCCTAAGACATAAAAACTACATGCATGGTGTTTATAATAATAATAATTTGAGAAAGAGATTATAACCTACCAAATATTATGTCCAAGCAGTCTATGATTTTACAAATACAGACAGTTGTGATTCAATATTTTGTCCAGCTCAATTTGTAAGTATACTAAGTGTCTTACAGATCTTACAGACTTTGTAATACATTCAACCTCTTTTCCACAGTTCCTTAAATGAGAATTTAGCCAAGACTTCATCTTGGGGGGCTGATAGAAATGTTTTCTATTATTTTGGATGAAACAAAATTACACTCTGTAATCAGCCTTTGAAATTCTGGGGAAGTCAATTTATGGAGGTCTATAATCTGTAAAACTGTACTTTTGAAAGCTCTGAATACTTTTGTCACCAAAGTTAAACCTCAAAACTATGTTATAAACTATAATAAAGTCACACACACATGAAAATGTTAATCTTAAAATGTATTTTAGAATTGATTAAAAAAAGAAAAAAAAGAGGAAGCTTTAGTCACAAACCTTGACATTTAAACTCCTCAAGCCTGGTCATGAAACCTTCAATCACTGATTGTGAGGACTACCTCTGTTCAAGCTGCCTTAGCCCTCTTCTGACCTACATCTAAATCCAATCAGAGACAGAAAGATTTGGAGAGTGCTGCTAGTAACCCTCATCACACCACTCCCACCAGTGCTTAGAAAGAAAAATCCTTCAAGATCTATGACCAGAATAACCTACCTCAATCCTAGACCTAAACCTGCGTGGCACATTGATGTGATGTGACGCAAGATTAAAACCTTTTTCCCCAGCAGTGGGCTGTCATGCTCGCCAGGAAAACTGTCTTCCTTTGAGTCATAAAATCATCAACGCACATGATCAATGTGCTACTCATTTGTCATTGGAAGGGAAAGCACATGTCAGTGCCTTTCTTCATTATAATACATATAATTTAATACTGTGAGATTAAAGAAACTCATGAAGCGTTCAAGGAGCTGTGGGCTCTGTGCCTGTCACACCCTTTCCTAAAGCGCTCTAGATGCTGAGGGGGTGCAGTGCTGCATCAAACTTTACTCAACCCATCCCCCACTCAGCTACTGTAAAACACCTTCAGCCATAAACAAAACCAAAAGCTTATAAAACTGGAGCATGGAAGTTTGCCAGGCCTAAATTTTATGAGGAAAAAAAAAAAAAACAAAAAAAAAAAAACAAAAAAAAAAAAAAAACCTGAAAAAGCTCGCATTTTGGGGCACAGATTTAAAAATTACAAGATAAACAAGCCATATCAGATTTCAGATAAACACAGCTGCCTCATGAACACATAATATTGTATAAAGAAAGAATACAGAACAAAAAAGTTTGGTGTAAAATAACTAAGAAAAAGGAGTGCAAGGATAAGCAAGTTAAAAAAATGTATTTAGTTGTCCTAAAAATCTTCATCAATGGTGACCAAGCCAATTACCAACTCATCTTTAAAAACATTGGCTGTTGCAAACCACTTCAGTAAGAAACAAGTAGTTTAGCTGAGGTAAAAACAAAATATGAGAAATAATTTGCAGCCATCTAAACTGAGGGCTGAAATTTGATAGCAAATATTATTTAACACAAACACATGGTGCATAATCGAGCTATGTGACAAAATAATTTTACAGCTTTAAACAAAATACAGAGCTTTAAACACATTGTGTTATACGGTTAGTCTAATGGGGTGACAGTGACCTAAAATCTTCAAAAACATATAGGACTATCAAGACTGCTTGAAAAACAGAGTGGAGGCAACTGTCCAAGAATACGTCTGAATATAGATTCTGTCTAATACATTCATGAAACCCTAAATCAAGTCAGACATCACGCTGCGATGCTAATGGGAAATAAATAAGCCATATATCCTACAGAGGGAGAATGAATTAAATGTGCAACAAACAAGTTAGTGTATGTGATTTTAATCTTTCCTTGTTTGGTGTTTGAGCAAATCTTTTATCCCACACATTTAAACATTAGCATGAGTGACGCACATTTTAGAGATTTTTTAAATGCCGGCGGCTGTTGTATAACTCCGAATTTTCCCCAAATCCGGACAGAACACACATTTTTTGGAAAGACATTTTGCATCTGGGGGTTGTTGGTCCATAAATACATGTATGGAGCAAAACATACAGACAATTGTTACTGCTGTTCTACTGGACAATTGTGCTTGTCTCTGCCCTGCAGTTTAACTGTTCACATTAAACAACATGCCCATTTCAGGGACAGTGGACTGGTGGTGGCAGTGGCGTGCAGCCCTCTCCACCAAAAAGCCTAACAAAAGTATGTCCTTGTTGTTCTGGACTGAATATGCCATTCTACTGGCAACAAGCTGATGCTGTTGTCATGTACTCTGCAGCGTCACAATTATAGCCCAAACACAAGGGACATTTGTCAATCATAAAGAGAGAACGGACTAGACAGTCCTGGAAAAACATCAGAGAGCAGTTCAGAAGTAGGCACTGTCTTCCCACTGTTTTTATTGACAATCAAAATCCACCTTGCATTCTGCCAGTTTAGCTGGAATATTACTTTACTGAATTAATCCACAATGAGGATAAAGTATAAAATGTCCTGTCAATCAAACAGCCTAAAAACATGATAGTTCAATTGACTAAGAATCATCCACACATCCCAATCTGACTATGCCACTTACAATTAGTTTTAGGTAACTGTTCCTGCATTAACGCTAAATATGGTGATATTAGTATCCACCCTTCCACCATCTTTTTAATGTGCATATCTTGTATATACTTAAATTATACATCGCAATAACATAAGCCCATCTCTATACAGAAGAAAGAAGACTAAACTATTTTATTGTGACATTTTCAGATCATGAGCATGAAAAGTAAAGTTATATGCCGTACAATTTAAAGAAACTGGTTTTAAAATCTACTTTACAACCCACCATCGCCCCACAAATGTTTACATTTAGGTATTAACATTTATTACACTAAAAATATTAACCAGTTAATTGCTTCAATGTTCAGCAGAAACCAAATAAAGATCCCATATGGATCCCATTATTGGCATTTAGATTTACCAAGAGCTTTGAGTCAGTTTGTCCCTTTGTTCGGTATCTGTGTGTTGCTCGTTCATCCCTTCCCACCTTTATTCCCTACTTGTAAACATCCATGTACTTTAACCATGTACTATAACCATGGCCAATATTGCTTTCCTCTTTGCAGTTAAAAACTTCCATAAATTGTGGCATTAAAAATTCATAAAAACACTCAAATCTCACATGTAAATTAACTTATCAACTAAGTTATCAATATCAATTTCTAAAAAAAAAAAAAAAAGGAAATATTACAGCCTATTTACTCAACTGTCAAGGCTGGTAGGAATTTATGCATGCTCAGTATAAAATGTTCACTTGTGGATGACTCCATTTCATACCCAAATGTCGAAGGGGAGAAATAACCGGCACTGTTTAAGGAGAAACTTTCTGGTAAACAATTAAGCAAAGAAACTTCACTGAATGAACGGCACCAAATGAAAAAGACTGGCCCATCTAAATATAAAACATTTTTTTTCTAACACTTTAAAACAAATAAAATAAACAACTCAATCAGCGCAAGAGTTTATCTTTAACTTTGAATTTAATACTATAGATCATTTTATATGCGGACCATTCATTTACTTGTAAAATAAAATTTAAAAAGCCACTTCGTTTGTCATTTTGGATCCATAAGCATCATTCACAGCCCCCAATTTGCGTTCTTTAAAAACAATTTTGTGGGCCTTTATAAACAATGAAATACAGCTTTTGTTTTAATATTACCTTGTATGATGTTGACCAAACAAATTAAGAGTTGCATTACAATGACTGGACCACAAAAAATGTGCCTGAATCTGCTGATTTTCTGCAACACAGTATGAAATATTCTGATATTACACTAAAACACTACATTTAAAATATTCAGGTAAAGACAACATATTTTTTAAATCAAGTTTGGCATAAAACAAAAAATAAAAATTACAGCTATGCACCAACAACATCTCAACAGTGTACAAAATGCTTTGAACAGTTGTCTTTTGCCAGCCTATTCGTTTATTGTGAAAAGGGAAAACTCCCCCAACAGTGGGATCTCCTCTACTTCCTCAAAGCAATAAGCGCGTCCACGGGTGGTAATTTAAGAAAGACAAATGCTAACTGAGAACATCACCTCACGGGTCTGTGTTGCCCTCCCCCACCCAAATTACAGTATGATCGTAGCGCAGGAGCGCGCCGCGCACGGGTACGTTTTTAGCCTACTCTACACCCACTGACACTCCCTTTAAAACAAGCACGGTGCCCTTTAAACAAACTAACGTTAGGCCAGCACATACTTTGCATCGCCAACTGAGACCTAAGGTGGAGAAAACGAGCACAAAAAACCGTCTTAGATTATGTTACATTGTAGAAAACGGCAACACTTTAATAGCTACCCCAACTGCCTGCCGTAGGAAAGAAACAGTTAAGGACAAAAAAGTCGCTCGGAGATGCCCCGAGTCAGTCCGGTAATAGATGGTTATTTACACCGAAAAAAGCTACAGCGAGGCGAAATTCACTCCGTACAAATGCGAAGTATCTCACTGACAGTTTCCTTACCTACACAATGAAGAAGTTTATGTCGCCAAGAGTCAAGTTCCTGTCGAAAGCCGCGCCTGTCGATTGTGCATTGCTGCTTTTTACACAGACTCGCCATTTTCTATTTTCTCTGGCATGAGCACGCAAAGAGGAAGCGCTTAGCTGTGTGAACGTGCGCGCGCCCGCTAAGAAAAGGGAAGCTGAGCACCCAGCACTTCTCAGTAACATAGACTAAACTAATTGTTTTATTGTTTCACTATGTGAAATATTTACATTGTCGTCCTCGGTTAGTGTTGACATAATAATAGTATTAATATTATATATATATATATATATATATATATATATATATATATATATATATATATATATAGACAATTGAAGTTCAGCTATTGTACTGTTTCAAGAGTGGATATCAAATAACTGCAGCCACTTGCACATCTTTGTTTTGCAGTGTTTGTTTTATTTCCTGTACATGGTCTGCGGTCTGCTGCACACACACACACATACATACATACATACATACATACATACATACACACACACACACATATATATATATATATATATATATATATATATATATATATATATATATATATATATGGATGGATAAACTTCAGAACAGTCTTCCTCTGGATGCAGGCAAGCGCTTTATGAATAAAATTATGTAAAGTCATCTTTTCTGAGCTTTATATCATGTTATTGTCAAGTCAAGTTTATTTGTAAATCACATTTCAGCAGCAAGGCAGTTCAAAGGCAGTTATAGTGTTATTCCCTCATCAAACACATACCTGGAGTGTTGCTTTTATGCATGTTTGAGAAATCCTTGAATCTCCCATGGCAGCCATTCAGGGGTGCCTAAACATTTGCTCTCATAAAGTGCTGCCTATTGACACAAAGCTCCTCCTTGGAACTGTAGTCTCCAGTCAAGCTTCCTCCTCACAGAGCACCACTCTCCCACGCCTTCCCCATACAACTCCTCCAGACTGGCAGCAACAGCAATTAGCAAACACCTGTGGAACTGCAAGCCTGCTGAGGTCATCATATGAACTACCTCTCAGTCCAACACTCCTAAGAACAGCTGCAAATGACATAATGGAGGAGCATTGTTGTGATGATGTGCTGAAGGCGGGGTGCAGGAGCTTCTTGAAGAGACAAAGGCCAATTTCAAGGTGTTAAATTGCAAAATCAAAATTCTTTTGAGGTATGTTTGATATATACAGCATTTTTTTATAGCAACTGAAGGTAACATGGTTTCTTGATTATGCTATAAAATGTCACTATGTGTAAGGAACACACATAATAACCCCCCTTCAAGTATTATCTGAGATTTGTGGAGAATTTTCCAAAGTGATTCTTGTTTTGTATTATGTTATTGTTTGTGAAAGAAATGGATAGGGTAGTGTTTTTATACTTCCCAGTAGATTAGGTGATCTCATAATGATTTCGAACATTTACCTGAATTTCCCTTCTGAGCAACAACAAAGGACATGTCTTTTCTATTTTTATTCTATTATCATACAGTTTCAAATGACAGTTTATTATTTTATTGCATCCTGATAATAATCCTTACACTAACACAATAAATTCTAAAGATGTGGCAAAAGAGATATTTATAACACTTATGGCATTTTACTTTGATGTTTACCAGAAATCTGTTTCACAGCATTGAGGGTTATCAGTTCAGTACAATACATACCATGGCACGAACAAAGCCATTTTCCTGTACACACTGGTTGTGAGAAGCACACAAGAAATCAATGAGTTTAAGAAAAAAGGGTGAAAAGCTCTAACAGTATACATCTGTTCTGCCAGCCAGTCAGCTGCTGCACCATCAGTGAATGTTGCTTTCAGCGACAATCGGGACGTACGAGTTTAAGCTCTCTACAAATTAAAGTAGGGACAAGGCAGCTACATACAAAACACTCCTCATTAAATCATGGTGATATAAATTAAAAGTAACTTAAATTATTTAATTCCACATTTTTCACTTCTGATTTTTTAAAGAGATTTTAAAATGTCCCCCTAGCTTGCGCAGTTTACGAGCAGTAAGTGAATGCGGCATCTGTTTTATCAGCCGGTGTTTGCATTCATTTACGCCTGTCTTGTTCCGGACGGTGTTTTCCATGCTTCAGAGACAACAGGCTTTGAGTGAAGGTAAATAATTATATACATTTAGGTGCTCACTCTCTGTTACAGATAGATAGATAGCAATGGATATAGGTTATCGTACATTTGAGAAGGCTAGGATTTCAGTCAAGACGACATTATTTGCAGTAACATGTAGCTACGTGAGGGTTGCATTGATCGAAACATATTGACAGCTTTAGTTGGATAGTTTTAATACTGCGTGGGAACGATTCAATCTTTGTGTGATGAATTATTTATCTGATGGCGGCCGCATGGGTGAAATTACACTTAGCTGCCATTCTGCAGTCATTTGTTTTAAAAATGAATTCCCTATAATAATAGCTGGGTTATGTAGTAATCGGTTTTGCTAATATGTGCAATTCCACGTATATAGTTACAGTTCCTGTGTACAGCTTTGGACAGGGGATACTGGGGATACTGCCTCAGCGTTTGCTCTGCAACAGATATGCTGTGCATTCAAGAGACAGTTGTAAGAACAGGTGCTAAGGTGTCTTGATCCTTTCAATATAAGGACTCAGATCGATTTGGCATGCACGTTTCAGGCTGATACCGAACTACAGTTGATCTATCTGACCAATATATATATATATATATATATATATATATATATATATATATATATATATATATATATATATATATATATATAAGTAAGTCAACAATTCAATTCCTGTTGACTTAATGTGACAAAAAGCAATGGAAAAACACAACCTTTTCTTTCGTCTAGGTGTACCTTTCCCCCCCACTAAAATCATTGATAAGAAAGAACAGAAGCTTACCATGTGTCCCAAAGAAATAGCAAGGACAATGATCTCATAATGGTGATATTTTATTAATCAGTTATACACAACTAAGCAGCAGGTATATGTGAAAGGGTGGATGTGTGTCTTTGAAATAGGAGCACCATGACTTTGACCAGAGGATCTTTTACCTATGCCAGTGGAGAGGAGTACCACGGCGAGTGGAAAGAAGGTGAGGTCCTGTTTCACTGCTTTACAGACCACTCAGACTTTCTGCAAACATTAAACCTGCTTTCTTAACAAAACTGAACAGGTTTGTTGTTTCATCAGAAGTTTAGAATGTTACTTCAAAGAATTATTTAAACAATAAGTATTATATCATATTTTTAAGCCTCCTTTATGTCACATCTTCTTTTAAGCTCACACAGAAATGGAGGATGTGGTTTCTTCTTTTTGTATAAATTTTCTTTTGTTTACATATTGGAATTTTATTTTTGGTATAAATAAACAGTTATTTGTCTTGGGTTTTTTTTTTTTTTTATGCCATTTCTCAAATTCAGTAGTGTCAAGCTTAATCCCAGGAGGGACTAAAACTTTAAACATAGACTTTGATTTGGGCCAAACAGGATGGGAAAAGCTGGAGCAAACTTTTATTGCAGGAAACATAAGAAACATACAATTCAAACGACATGTTTGGTTTTCTCTGCTCTATATGTGATACTTGGGATTTTTTTCTTGGTAAGAAGTTTATTAATGTTTGGTGTTAGTTTTTGAGCTGTGAACAGTTTTTAGTACTTTGGAGATCGCCTTGAGATGACGTGTTGTGAATGTCTTGTTCTTTTATAGATGGATTTTGTTCTTCTATAACCTTATAGGTATATGTTTGTCAGCAACATCTGTACGTGATAAGACAGTATTTTCCTCTTAAATATTTTGCAAGTTTCCTGCTGCATCTCGCTCTCAAGCACAGCTTGTATGCACCCATGGCTACAGCTGTGAACAGGGCTGTGGGCTGTTGCAATCTACAATGGCAAGATTCGGGGTACACCCCAGACACGTCACTAGTCCATCACAGTGTGGCATTAATAATAGATATTTGAAAATATCTTGCAGGCCAGATGCAATTACGTTGCTGGCTGAATGTGGCCAAGGGGTAGATGTTGCCTGTGGCTGCAGGCCTTGAGTTTGACAGGTCTGATGTAATCAATTTCAGCATCCTGACCTGTTACAACATCACAGAATTACTAGAGAAATCTTTTGTTTTCATTTCCTTTAACAACGCCATTATACACCTGCTTCAACAAACCCACTGTCATCTGGACAAAGCAGGCAGCACTGTGAGGATCATGTTCTTTGATTTCTCCAGTGCATTTAACACAATTCAGCCTGATCTGCTTCATCTGAAACTCCAGAAGACGCAGGTGGAGGCTTCAACAATTGCCTGGATCAATGACTACCTGACAAACAGACCACAGTTTGTGAGACTCAAGGACTGTTTGTCTAGCCAGGTGGTTAGCAGCACAGGAGCACCACAGGGGACCATACTCTCACCATTTCTTTTCACTCTGTACACTTCAGACCTCCAGTACAAGTCAGAGTCCTGTCATCTACAGAAATACTCAAATGACTCTGCAGTTGTCGGGTATATCAGAGATGGACAAGAAGCTGAGTGCAGAGAGCTGGTGGACTGCTTTGTGGCATGGTGTGGAAACAATCATCTCATCTTGAATGTGAACAAAACAAAGGAGATGATTGTAGATTTCAGGAGAAACAGGGTCAGATCAAACCCTATTTCCATCATGGGAGAAGAAGTGGAGGTGGTTGAGGAACATAAATACCTCGGTGTTCATCTAGACAACAGACTGAACTGGAGACTCAACAGTGAAGCCATCGACAAGAAAGGACAGAGCAGACTGTACTTCTTGAGGAAGCTAAGATCCTTCAAGGATTGCAGCAAGATGCTGCATGTCTTCTATAAGTCTGTTTTTGAGAGTGTCATCTCCTCTGCCATCATCTGTTGGGACAGCAGCATCAGAGTCAGAGTCCGTGTTTGCTTCACAGACTAAAACTGGGAGCTGGTTCCACAGGAACATTCTACTTTTAGAAATACTAGGAACCAGCAGTAAACCTGCAGTCTGAGAGCAAAGTGCTCTGTTAGGAACATATGGAACAATCAGATGTCTGATGTATGGTGGAGCTTGGTTATTAAGGGCTTTATATGGCCTGTACATGTATAGCGCTTTATCAAGTCCAGAGGACCTCAAAGCGCTTCACACTACCTTCAGTCTTTCCAGTCTTTCACCCATTCATGCACACAGTCATACGATGATAGTGGCAAGCTACTGGATTGTAGCTACAGCTGCCCTGGGGTGCACTGACTGAAGTGAGGCTGCCATTCACCAGCGCCACCGGGCCCTCTGACCACTACAATCTTGTTTTTATATGTTTGAAGGAGAAGCTTAAATTCTTTAATAAATTATGCTTATTCAAAACAAAAGGGAAAAAAAATAATCCCACGACTACTAAAATATTATGACACACTGATCAGAGTTTTGATGGTGTTAACTATAGGATTTATTTATTAACATGATTTGGTTATACAGACAAACATCCATTAAATTTAGTATTACTAGTAAACTTGCTAATTGAACAGAACATTCTACCTTTTTGGAATGTAGGTAGTGTAACACAAATATACATATTAGCTGGTTTATCCGTGTGGCTATCTGTTTTGGTAATCAGCCTGCTAGCAGGTGGTCAACAGGCATGCTGTTTATTTTGCCAACTGTAGTTTTAAAACAGTGCTATCTTAATAAGAAAGAAAGTTTCTACAATGTTCTCAAGCTGCCACATTTCCTTTCTCTTAAATTAAGGAAAACTGTTATTAACAGTAACAGTTTGGGGAGAGGCAGTAATACATTAGTTTGCTATAGGAACAACTGTAGGAACAATGTGGTGGAAAATATATCAGTTTTGAAACTGTTACTTTCTAAAACCTTGGTATAGATTGATTGCAGTATCTGGCTCAGGCCTAGTGTCAAATTGAGTTAAATGTGTTGCAGCTTTCAAAAAAAAAAAACAAAACAAAAAAAAAAAAAAACGTGTTTTCTAAAACAGATCACACCCACTATAAGTAAAATTTCCACTTGACTTGTATTTTAGATGTATTTCAGGGACATTCCGAGAAACTTTCTGAATTCTATGCTGTAAAACACTTGGCTAGAAATGTGCAGTATTTTTCTAGCTGTTTTGAGCTTGAGCAGCACCCAAATGGCTCTTTTTCAGGCTTAGCCTTTAAATTTAAAGAATTTTTATCAGTTTTCACACTGGGGGAAGATGATAATGATACTTATCTGTTGAAAGCCTCTCACATGCACATATACTTGCAGGTTCAAGCTATTTATATAAATCCCAATTAGCTATCATTGGTCACCCCGAGTGTGAACAAATCCTCTTTGCACCTGACTATAGATTGGGATTCTTCAGGAGTTTGAAGAGATTCCTTACAGAGAAAGTCACTCTGTTATATCACACGACACCTCCGTCCCGTACTTCTATTTATTTTTTTAGCTCTAATTTTTCAAGGACTAATCATGTTTACTTTGTCATCAGATTCAGCTTTGTTAGATTTAATGTTGCAGTTGTAGGCAAGCTGTAAATGATTCATTACTGAATCATATTTAACTAAGTGGAAGTAAACTCCATGACTTGTGTACCAGCAGGGGTCCGACAGTGGAAATCGGTGCAAACATGCAGGATTAGACTGCTATAATTTCCACCTGCACAGGAAGCAGATGGGACTCCTAATTTAGTTGTAAACCTTTATCTCACAGGAGATGGAAAAAAGGTTGTTTAAATCCAAGAAATCAAACTATACCTGACATGTATACTAGCTGTGCAATACAAAGTTGCCTTTCTTTTTTAGAAAATTATTTTAATTAAAATAAACAAACATGTCTATTCAGACAAAATAAGATGTAACAAATTACTAAAATGTTGTAGTATTACAGTGCCTTTTACAAGGATGCTTAACACTTATAGTTTTCAATTTAAATGTATTATTGTGATGGACCAACACAAAATGGTGCATAATTGTGAAGTGGAGGGAAAAAAAATCAAATCTTGGTTTTTTGTTTGTTTTTTTACAAATAAAAATCTGAAAACTTTGGTGTGCATTTGTATTCTGTCCCCTTAATTCTGATATCACTGAATAAAACCTAGTGCAATCAGTTGTCTTCAGAAGTCACCTATTTAGCAAATACTGTCCACTTGTGTGTGATTTAATCCCAGTATAAATACAATGTTTCTGTGAAGGCTTCATAGGTCACAGCAGCAACATGAAGACCTAGAAACCCAACAGACAGGTCAGGAATAAAATTATGGAGAGGTTTAAATCGATTTTAGGTTATAAAACAATATTTCAAGCATTTAAAACTATTGGTCCATTAGTGAAGCTGCAAAGATCCAGGGCTCAGGGAGAATCTGTTGACATGACAACTTATAGTTTTTGCACCCCACAAATCTTGTATTTGTGGAACAGGGGCAAGAAAACTTGAATTGTTGAAAGAACGCTATGAAAAATCCCACTTGCAGTTCTCTACAAACATAAACGTTTGAAAGTACTCTGGTCAGAAGACACCAAAGTTGAGCTTTTTGGCCTACATGCAACTGTAATGGTGCATGTAGGCCAAACCAGGTGATGACAGCATCTTTCTCAGAGGATGCTTTTCAACAGTAGGAACAGGGAGGCTGGTCAGAGTTGATAAGAAGATGAATGGATACAAAGCAATAATGGAAGAGTTCTATCTTCCAGCAGCGCAACAGTATTAAACGTGCAGTCAGAGCTATAATGTTTAGATCCAAACATATTTATATGTGAGGATGGCCCAGTCAAAGTCCTGTGCCAAATCCAACTGAAAACCTTTGGCAAGACTTGAAAATCAATGTTCACATTGACATTCACCGATGCTCTCCAACAATTTTTGCTTGGCTTTATTTGTGGACTCAACTGATACTACTTTGCAAACAAGAATTGGTTGAAAAACTTGCAGCAGTAATTGTATGAAAAGGCAGTTGTACAAAGTATTTAGTCTAGAGGGGCTTAATTCATCTGCACCACACACTTCAGATTTGTATACGTAAAAATACTGGAAAATAATTTAATAATTTCCCCCCACTTCACAACTATGCGCTGCTTTGTGTTAGTCTATCACATAAAATCTCAATACAACTTTGTAGTTGTAACAGCAAAATGTATAAAATTTATGAATAACTTTGCTAGGTCCTGCATTTTCACTTTCTAATTGATTGCATGAAGCAGTATGTGGTTCATTATTCCAGGTCGGAGACATGGCCTCGGGCAGCTCAAGTTTCAGGATGGAACGTGCTACACTGGCCAGTTTGAGAACGGACTCTTTCACGGTTCTGGTGTGCTGCTTTTTACAGATGGATCCAGGTATGTAGAGAAAGGATGGTTAAATCCTCTTAAAGGTTACGAAAGACAACCTGGTCTCATTTTCATCACGACAGGTACGAAGGAGAATTTGCTCACGGAAAGTTTCAAGGCTCAGGAGTCTTCAGTCGGTATGATGGCATGAAGTTTGAAGGAGAATTCAAAGATGGCCGTGTTGAAGGATATGGTAAGTGCATTACACCGTTCTAACAGCGTATCGATTGGAACATTAGTACTGTGTCCCTGTGGTTGGTTAAGGTCCAATGTATCTGTGTCTGCAGGGCTATTGACATTCCCTGATGGAACTCATGGTGCTCCACGAAATGAGGGCTTGTTTCAAAACCACAAGCTGCAGAAGAGGGAGAAGTGTCCTGGAGTGGTGCAGCGAGCTCAGGCTTCTGCTTCCAGTGCTCACAGCCTGGCACTATGACTGCCTTAGACCTTAGGTGTTAGGACTAGATTTTCAGCACCTTCCCGATGGGCCTTAAGGGTGAACACTCCCTGTCACAACCTCTCTTTGTGTGTTTTTATCATTTATTTTTTGAAATTTTTGCCGTCTTTGTCCACATTTCAAGTGGCTTAACGCAAATGCATTTCAACATTTTTGGATGGCTTTCTATGAATTGAGCAGCTTCATGAAGCACACCTTTATCTTGATGAGTAATGTAAGCAGGAAAAGCTGCTGTCTCTCATTAATATCAAACTCTAAAATTTGTCTGTTTCCTTTGATAACTGATCAATGTGCTGCTGATTAGATAAATTACTTTTAAAAAATGCTGTTTTTTTTTTTACTAGACTAGCATAAAATTGAATAAAAACACCTCATGGCTGCATGTAAAAGAAAGAATGTACATATTTAACTATTCACATTTGCCTTAAAGATAATTTCACACAATCACATGCTTGGAGGGTGTCCATAAAATAATCTGCTGATGAAAAACACCCTCTCCTCACTTTGTCACTGCTTGACTTGCCATGAGGTGTCTGTCAACTTAAGGAGTTTGAGGCCTGTTTAAGGATGGTTTTCACCCCATCATTTGCAGGCCATCTTTTTGACAAATCTTTTTCTCCCTGTAGAAATTATAGGGAAAGAACTTTTACGCTGATAAACCTTACAGATCACCATGACTCAACATCTGTAAAACATGTTAGAATCACCCAGTGTTGCTCAGAAGTTTGCATACAGTCATCATCGGCATAAATTCAAGGTTGTGTCAACAAAGTTTCAATGAATTGAATGAATGAACACATCAACACAGGTTTTGGAATGGAAAAAGCAGGTGAACATTAGACTTCTGGATTAGTCCCTACCTCAACCGTAATGACAATTTGTAGACTACTGTATGCTTCTCTGCAACTTGTTAAGGGACAACGATCTACATATTTTTGGGGGGTATATGTATAAATTTAATCCTCTAGAGAAAATCCACATTAAATTCAAACTTAATCATCCAGTTCCTATATTAAAATTAATTGTTGTTGCTTGTTGTATCATCATTCCAATATGGAAAAAGCACGGTTCTACTGCATCATTAAAAGCTCAACAATTAATCTGATTTACAATCTGATGGTGAGTGAATGCAAATTTCTCACCAGCACCTTGGACAAATGCATTGAATTTATGGACCTAGATCATTTAGGCAGCTAAATGAAAAAAATGTGATTTACATTTAAGAGATGATCAGATTTAATTTACTTGTTTTTTTAATGTGTATAAATATTAAATATAGCTGACTGTATCAACTTTAAATTTCAAACTGTCTGGACTGGTGAAAAATTTTGCTACTGTGTTTTTAACATGTTTGATATTTTGACACATCATTTATTACAGCTGAACACAGCTATTATATGTTAATTCTGTATACTTGAATGTTTAACAGACCTTTTAACACATCAGTAGACATTGTTTATTCTAGTGTTCCCTGCAAAAGTTCAACCAAAGACAATCAATTGATACAAGCAGTATGAAATCCTGAGATGGTCAGCAGTGCAAACAAACAGGCCTTAGAGCCGAACAGTAAAGACAAATCAATGAGGAAAGTTTCAGTTTCATTAGGGATTTTTAAAAATGACCTGTTGATTAAACAAGGAAACGTTCTGTTTAAATTATTTCTGAAGTCAGATTAGAAAGTTTTACATTTTCACTGCTACCTTCAATAAAAAAAATAAAAATAAAAAAAAAAGAAGAAATCAAAAGTCAGGCTCGAGTGGTTGTTTTAAATGTGTTATGACTCCTCCATAAAAGAAAAAAAGATTAAAAACAGAAAATCTGACCTGTTTGGGTATCAATACTATTTTGGTGCACATTTAAAAGTATGCTGCATGTGTAAATGTTGCATTTGTTCACTCACCTCTTCCTGACAAACTTATCGCACAAGAGTCGTGCTTCCATTTCCACCTGAAAACAAATGGTGCTTTACAAATGTGCCCGTCCGCAATTTAATTTGCTCGGAAAAAAAAAAAAACAAATCTTGTTGCCATGGTGTTACCTTTCTGGGGATTGTTAACCATACGGTCCTTAAATAAAGCATCTTTCTGTTTTCTTGGAATTAGTCTAATTATACATCAAGGAGGCGTGTTTAATAAAGGGTTGTATTGTGAAAAGAAAACATTTTTCTCTGCGAGTTTTTGATATTTGTTCGAAAGGATAACAAAACACGTGAATTTTTGGTTAGTGCTGTTCCATGAGCTCTAGTACAGAAGCTGGATTATGAGTTAGGTAATGAAAAAAACTTAATATTTCATGGATAAACAGGTTCCGCTGGATTTTGGCTTCAACACAGTAAGAACCTTTCTCCACCCCCCTCTCAGCAACATTAACACACAGCAGCATGAAACTTATACGTCAAATGAATTGAAAGCAACAACCCTAAAAATGTCAAGCATTTAAGAGCTAAACAGATAAGAAGATGAATTTTTATCAGCTGCTTTTCTTCACTAATGTGTTGTTAGATCTCAGTTTTAGGGTTAGATAGACTAAAAGAACTACCTGATTCCTAAACCTATGTTGTGGGTGGTTTGTTGTCCTTCTCTCCCTGACAGTTACAGCACGCTTGTCTGAAACAGGAAGTATTGCATGGGGCTGATAATGAAATTGAATGGTTTACACACATCGCATACTGTCATGGTTGAAACAAACTCTCTCTTTCAACTGCAGGTTATGTATCAGAACACAATAAAAATGATCTGGGCTCTCCCAGGTTCTTTTTTTTTTTTTTTTTTTATCTAACCCTGAATGTGGGAAAAAAAACCTAGCAAATTTAACAGTATTAAGCAAAACTAAATCAAAATGGATGGGTTTTTTGTATGAAAAATAAAGTTCACCCTTGCTGCTTTAGTATAATATCAAGGGAAGAGTTGCAGCCAGGTGCATTAATCCTCAAAAATGTGACTTACAATATGCTGTTGTTTTGCATACAGGTGTGTGTTAATCATACCCAGTCTTTCTTGTTAACACAATGCCAAGATTAGAAGGCATTGGCAATAACCTTAGAAAAGCAACTGTTGCTTCTCATCAATCTCGGAAGGTTTGTAAAGGTTCATCATTTCTAGAGTGAGAAAAATTATTCACAAGTGGAAAACACAAAAGAAAGTTTTTTTAAAAAAAAGAAAGATAGTACAGCACAACTTAGGTTAGCAGTTGCAGCTGAATGATTCAAACTACTTAGAACAGTGTCTTCTGGTCTGATGAGATAAGAGGTGATTGGCCATAATGCACAGTGCCATGTTTCGTAAGAAACAAACACATCCTACAAACTATCAAGCATGGTGGTGAAGGGCTGATGATTTGGGATTGTTTATGAGCTATAGAACACTGGAGAGGGTTTGCAGTCAATGAGCTAACCATGAATTCATCTATATACCAATGTATTCTCGATTCAAATGTGAGGCAACCTGTCCACCAGCCAAAACTTGACCAAAATTGGGTCAATACACTGAACAGTGATCTCAAAACACCAGCAAATCTACATCACAATGACTAAACAAAAGAGAAATCAAGGTGTTGCAATGAAAAATCCAAATCAAGACACTTTCTCGTGTAAAGTTTATATTAATCTAAGAGGGTTTATATCATGATCTGAAACAGCAGGGTTAACTGAGAAGCACTCATTAGATGTCTTTAAAACAATGCTTCAGCTCTTATCCGATACAGCAGCACATGCCACTGGAGTAGACCCTGGGACATTTTATCCCTTTTGACCTGCAAACACTTTGAGATTCCCCAGAGAAGGCTTCTAGACCTGTTATATCTGTGACGCAATCTTAGATAAGTGGAAGACAATGACTGCATAGATGGATTGAGCAAGTTAAGAGATTAAAGAGGCAAGATTGAAGTGTATGTGAAATGTTCACAAACAGAGCAGTATCTGCTCTTTGAATGTTATCACCACTAGAAGATGGTCTTAATAATTCCATCCGATTGGACTGAGCATGTGCCCTTAAGGACAAAAGGGAATAACAAGGAACACAAGTTAAAAAGGCACTTCAAACTTGGGGAAACCCTTACTGGGCTTCAGTCAAATCAGAAAGGAATTTTGGGAAACATCACTCAATCAAATAAGGATCAAAAGAAGATAAGGCACAAGAACAATGTCTGAGAAACACAACATTCCGCTGGATTTCAAACCTAACAAAACTCTCAGACAAAGACTGGTTAACCCAAGTAGTGGCACATTTTAAAATGAACCATATGGGCAGTTGCCCAGGATAGCATTAAAAGGGTGGTGCACAAGCATCAGGTGAAAATTGTAGACCTCGACACTGGCTAAACAAACATGTAGCTCAACACAGAAGAGTCGGCTCTTAAGTTAAGAGGAGGTTTCCTCCCACACCTCGTGAATTAGAGACACTGTTTTAAAGCACATTTTAGAGAGAACAAAGGAAACCATTTGTATTAAAAATTAAGAAACAACTTTAAACAGAAGAGATGGCCTCGGGTTTCATTTTTCAAACATGCACTACTAGGCAGCCATGACTCTTAATCCACAGACAGCTTCACAGCCATTGATGCTATAAAATGTGTGACTGAAACCACTCGCATGCAAAATGTTTGATTTCTAGATTCTGCAGATCAGGCAGTAATCAGGCCTTTAGGCCTTTGGCTACACAGCTAATAACAGTTAATTCATGACTTAACAAGAAAGCCAAATATATTTTCACCTAAAGCCAGGATGATTTGCTTTTTGTATTTACACAAGTTTTTTTGTTTTTTTTTGTCTAAATGAGATTAAAGACCTGAATAAAGTGTGACAAAAAAAAGCTAAAATGTAAGAAATCTATGAGGGCGTGAATACTTTTTTCTGACACAATACCTAATCATACTTTTCATCTGCTCTCTTCCCTTTTTTGACATTTAAATACTGTATTTTATTGGATAAAGAGCTGATGACACTGACACACACACCCACACCCACACACATGCTTATTCATCACCCTTCCAGCTGGAGTGTGACTGACATGTTAATGATTAACCAGGGCTATTGAGGGAAGAGACAGAGTTCAGTCAGGTAAAAAAGGAACTTCAACCATTTTGCCCATACACTTTTCTGCTTATTTCTCAGCAATGCAGCAAGACAGTTAAGATTCAGCTGACATATCTTCGAGGCAAGCTGTGAGTTACATTCTGTTCTTTTGTGTTTATAAAACTAAAGCTTGTCTTCATGCGTTAGGCAGTGTTAACTCACATTTGACTATAAAATCGGTAACATGATACTCTCACTGTCGTCCATAAATCATTTGACTTTTTTCAGAAATCTTTTCTCTGATGTAGAAAGAAATAGTTCCTTCATGTTGTAGTTACCATGATTTGGGCTACTTTAGCCAGTATTACACTGTGTGTGTTTCAGGTGGAAGAAATAGTGCCATGGTGACGCTGAACCGTTTGAGTGTAGAAGATCCAGATGATGGTGCTCCACTGCTGCCTGTGGCTTTAGAGGCAACAACAGCAACACCTGTGTGTCACAAACAGCGAGACGTTTTAAAGACGGAGTCCAGGGACTTTTTCCTAAGCAGGTACAGGTCCTCCAAAAAAAGAGGACAGGTTGTGTTAAAAGTTATTATAGAGAGCTCTAGATCTTCTCTTCAATCTCTAAATAATATTAAAAATGATTTAATGTGATAGAACTGGCATTTTGCTCAAGTTTCCCACAGGATTTTTTTGAAAAACATACTTTTTGTTGCTGTATGGTACTTTATGAAATTTAGCTTGAAGGCCAGAAGGCAATGAGCAAAAAACAATTATGTTGATGATTCTTTGTATATTGGGCTTCAGTCTTGGCTGAAGCCCAATGTTGGACTGCATGTACTAGTTTGAAAGTTTTAAGAACAGCAACAACCAATAGTCAATCACAAAGAAAAATTACTTGATTTTGCTTTAGAAAATCCCCATATACCTGACTAACCTGATAGGATGTGACAAAATGGAAATGTGACAAAACAAAGTTTGTTTTACAAATAGAAAACCACTTTGCTTGTGGTCATCAGCATATGAGCAATGCCGGTGTGGCTGTGATCATGGTTACGATAATCAGAGAAAGTCTCTGGATTTACAACCTGGAAGTACTGGGTTTTGGAAAGGTGAACTGCCCATTAAGGCTTAGGCATGCTATTAATAGACACATTATTACAGTGCCTTGCAAAAATATTCACATTCTTTTTTTCATAATACAGATCCAGCTTTGGTTGTATATTAATCGAATTTTATATTTAATTTAAGAAAAACATTCACAAACAAAAAAAGTGTGGCTCGTGTGCATTTGTATTTAGACTTATTTACTCTGACACCCCTACATAAAGGAAATTAATAAGTTAGTTTATAAACAAAGTTCACCTGTGTGTAACTGTACCTAAGTATAAACACATGGAGAATATTAATTAGAGAAGAAGCCAGGGTAATTATAGAGGAGCTGCAGGGATACACAGCTCAGGAGGGAGAATCTGTAGACAGGACAAGTATTAGTTGAGCACTTGACAAAAGCCATGCAGGAGACACAGCAAACAAGTCAAAACTATGTGTTTGTAGAAAACTAATGCTGCACTTCACCCTGAACTCACCATCCCCATGGTGACATGTGGTGCTGGCATCATGTTGTTGAGATATTTTTGAATCTGGTCAGAGATAAAGTGAAGAAGGATGGAACAAAATTTGGGCTGGCAACAAAGTTTACCTTCAAATAGGACAACAATCCGAAAAATACAGCCAGAGCTGAAAATAATTGTTTCAAAGTACACTCATGTGTTAGAATGACTCAGTCAAAGTCCAGACCTAAATCCAATTAGGAATCGGTGCTGAGAATTTAAAAATTTTTGTTCACAGAGCCTATCCTTCCAATCCAACTGAACTCGAGTTATTTTACCAAGAACTACTAGCAAAAATTTAGTGTTCTGATGTGCAAAGCTGGATATGGCATACCACAAAAGATTTACAGCTATGTACAGTTTAATTGCAACACAAGATGATTCTACAAAGTACTGGGGAGGCTGAATACAAAAAATTTGAAAAACGTATCAGGGCCCTTCCACATCAAGTATGCATTGCTTTCTCTTGGTCTATCATGACATTTAAAGGTGGTTATGGTTATACTTACGGATGGGAATCGAGAACCAGTTCTTGTAGTTCAGTTCCTTGGAGTCCTTAATCTCTCTGCTTAACGAGTCCGCTTGTTGGTTGCTGTAACGTGTGACGTATTTTGGTGATGACGTATTATACATGCTCCGTATTTTTGATTTAGAAAATGTCCATGAGGAAGTATGGTTAAATTTCACAAAAAAAAAAAAAAAAAAAAAAAAAAAAAAAAAAAAGACTATATAGGGCCAGTTGCACCATGTGCAGAACTTTATGTGCAGAACTTTAATCACAATAAAATGGTGAAATACCTTCAATATCCTCAGTTGACCATACAGTATGTAACTGTTGTAACTGGCATGAAGGTAAAGTGTTTGATACGTTCCTTAGCGATGGAAGTGACTTGAGGCGGGAAACTTCGAGCACAGGGTCTTTTGCCATAAATGTTGCAGGTAACTTTAAACTCCTCCAGGTCCTGGTTATCGTACTAATGTTGAAGTCATACTGTATGAATAATCTCCAACTCATATTAATATTTTGAGTCATATTTAATATGGGTTCCGATGAGGATCGTTTGTTAGCTTAAAAGCACCTTTTGAAAACAACCTGTGCTGTATTTTGTTGTCCATTACTTGTAAGATGTGTTTTTTTTTTGTTTTTTTTTTTTGAAAGCAATATTTGCTTTTGTTTCATATTGTAAATATTTTTGGCACAGTTACAGCCTAATGCAAAAAAAATGTATCACTTTGACCATAAGTGCTGTTGTTTAGGCCAGTGTGTCATAAAAAAATGTAGTTTTAGTTGACAGGTGAATGAATGGCTAGGCTATATATTGATTAGCTCCGTGTTTGGCTAGCTAGCCTAGCTGCTACACTACACTCTACTAAATAACTAAGGCAATAGGTAATTTCATCACATTAGTTTTACTGTACCTCTGTTTCTGTCACGTTTTTCCTCTTATCTCTTTTTTCTTCCTTGGACAATTTGAGACGCTCTGACATGATGTTTTCTGAAGTTACTTGCGTTATAAAACTCACCTCACTCATTTACTCAGAGCGGGATTCAGCCAGGAGCAGTGAGGGGAGGGGCGCGCACTCAATGAGAATTCATAAGAGAATCACTAAGCGAACTGATGAGGAATTAAATCGAAAAGTGAGATTGATAATGGAATTGGTATCGATAAATTCTTATCCATTCCCATCCATTATCCATTCCATTCCCATCCCTAGTTATAATGTGATAAAATGTGAAAATTGGGGCAAAATAGTTTTGCAAGGCTCGGTAATTAAAGAAAAACATATACCCTCTAGCTGGAATTTGAACAGAGAGGCTTATTTTTTTTGTCATATCTAGGCTGGCATGCATATGTCAGCTCAGATGTGACATGCAGATGTAAAAACATGGTTACCTTTTAAAGTTTTCTTATTTATTTATTTTTTTCTTATTCCATTTTTTTTTCTTATTCCATTTTTTCCTTTTGTCTTCTGAACAGAAAGGAGAATCTTGCCACTAGTCTGATCCTGCTGATCGGATGCTACTTGGCAATTCTGATTCCTGCATATTTCCCCTTAAACAATGTGTCATCAGACAGTGATGACTACCAGTATCCCAAAGATCTGGTAAAGACATGTATGAGCATATTAGCAAGATCTTTATTAAATTTTCAGAAGAATTTTTTTCAGTGTGCTCCCCTTCTTCTCAGGCAATACTAAATCGGTCAGCCATCCTGCTTTTACGCCCCTGCCAGCCCCTCTGGGGTCTGGAACACCTCAAGTCCCTTTGCTGTTCTGAAGGCCTTCTGGATATCCCAGTTTTTGTGCAACAGGACAAACCCGGGACATGGATTCTGTCCCCTCCTCTCGGGCTCCAAGGGAGTGAAGAGCATTTGGCCCTGGCCCTTGCCTCTATGCCTCAGCCTGGTCTGCCTCCATCTTTGAGTAAAGAAGGCAGGTGCAGACGATGCATGGTGGTGGGAAATGGAGGTATTCTTCACGGGAGCCACCTTGGATCTCACATAGACCAGTATGATGTCATTATCAGGTACGGAGTGTTAGAGTGTACATGGAAAATATGAAAGATAGAGTGTGTTTGCTATTAATAAACTTGTTCTAACTGGATTATTTGGTTGTAGTTGAATAAGAAGAGTCAGTAATACTCATAAGGCCAACATTTTTAACTCCTCATGTACAGTAGTGATGAACAAATCACAGTAAATACACTGATCTGCGTAAAGGGAAAACTAAAACGTCAAGGATAGTATTATTAGCAGTCTGTAAGGTATTTGGTAGTAGTGTTTTCCTACTCATTCACAGGTGACCTTTCTATGAAATCAGAATGGTGAAAGTGTCTTTGTCTTATGTGAGCTTTACAAAACTCTTGAAAGCAAATTGCTCCAGCACATTCAAATTTCCTGTTAGCATGAGCCCTGAACTCCCACCATAAAGTCGTACTGTAATAAAGATTAGGGATTCCAACAGGCCACTTGCTCTTACTTTTTTTTCCAATTAAAAATGCAAACTAATTTTATTGTGAACTCTGTTCTTTTTACCCACTCAGCAAAAAAAAAAAAAAAGGGTCTCATGCATTTGCTTTAATAAAAGAAAGATGTAGAGTTTCCTAACTTTTAGGGTTGAATATTTTTTATTTTGTTGGTCTAATGTTTATGGTATGTTCTTGGCAAAAAAAAAAAAAAAAAAAAAAAAAAAAATTCTTATAAAAGCCAAATTTAATGAATGGGCATGTCTAAGTCTGTTTTTCGGTAAAAAGTCACTGGATGTTTGCTACAACTTGGAAAAATCTTAATTTGTCAGAGATATTAATATTTTTGGGCTTAACTGAGTTACAACATACAGAGTTTAGAATACTTATTCCCTTAAGAAATTTGTTCTGTTTTTACCCATTTGTCACACTTGATTGAGATCAAAACAACCTGTGTAGATATAAAAAGCAGCTCACATGTTAATTTATGATTTACCATATAATATTTTACATAGGTTTGAATAACTCTTTTCCCTTAATAAATTAAATAAACTACAAAAATTTTTGTTGAATTTCATTAGCCACCCCAAGGCCTTTTAAAACTTTTTAAAAAAATTATCCTTGTGTTTGTTGGAAAAAAAGAAGAAAAAAAAGTTCTGTTTGGATAAATTTTGGGGTTTTATCTTTATTTCTAGGCTGAATAATGCTCCTGTGACTGGATTTGAGAGAGATGCTGGGTCACGCACCACGATCCGCCTGATGTACCCAGAGGGAGCGCCTCACTCTGCTGATGAGTACAAAAAGACCTCCATGGTAGCCCTGGTGGTTTTTAAAAGCTTGGACTTGGACTGGCTGACTTCTATAATAACCAAGCAGCCTCTGGTAAGCCCACATCAGAAAAACAATTACATACAGACATTCTCTGTTATATAACCCACAAGTTTCTCACCAATTCATTGTAAAATGCTGTTATTGTGCTTGTCGTCAATGTATTTAGAGCTTTTGGTCCAAAATGTGGTTCTGGAGGGAGGTAGTAGATGATATTCCGTTGAAACCAGAGAGCTTCAAGATCCTCAATCCAGAGATCATTCATAAAACGGGGCAGATCTTACAGAAATATGCCCAGAACCAGGGAAATGTAAGTTCCAAAATAACTAGTCTATTTCCTAGTAAAAAAACTGTGATACACTTGCATTTGTTCAATTTATGATATTGTTTTCAATAACAGCTGCTTTAAAACAAAAGCAAAGCTTCATTCTTTTTATGGGACATCCAGATGAGATGAGCAAATGCAAAACACATTTTAAAAAGACAATTGCGCTGTTTTTTAATTCTTAGCTATATTGAAAAATTTCCCTCATTAAAATATCAGTGAAGTTCAGGATCTTGTGTTGCTTTTCAAAATAAATCAAAGGTCATTTTCTCCTTTAAACAAAGATGGTGCCGACCTTAGGGGCCATTGCGGTGGTGATGGCTCTGCAGCTGTGTGACCAGGTGAGCCTCGTAGGGTTTGGTTATGACATGCAACACCCAGAAGCCAGGCTCCACTACTACGAGGCAATACGCATGGATGCCATGAGAGCTCAAGTAAGTTTATGCTGACATACAGATGTGCTCAGACTTGTTGATGCCACAGGAAAAAATGTGTAAAAAGCCTTGGAATAGATTTATCTTTTATTGCACTAACATATTTTTGCCCTGAAAAGCTTGTTTACCCAGTGGGGGAAAATCCCATGTCAAGGAACAACTGTAAAGAAAATCACTGGAGGAATGATTTCTGCTGGGAATACTTTATATTCTATAATATTCTAGATATATTCTATAATATATTTATTATACCTAGCCCTAGTCCTTTTGCTAGTGAGTTTTAATTAATAACGATATTCATAAATGTGCGTCAGTTCCGCAGTGGGGTGGTGACATCACTGTATAAACTATTTCATGTAGTTGATATTGCTGCACATGTCAATTCTCCAAAGAATTCTTTTGGCAGGCCAGATTTCCCTCTTCAGTAAAAGGTTGGGTACCGTGATGATATGTGGCTCTACCTAGCTGACTTCACTGATTGGCTACAACCATATTTGGGAAACTCTTCAGTACAACGGCGCTGAAATTGGGTTATAATTGTGTGCTACTTCCCCATAAATGAACTTCAGCCAGTGTCCAGCTGTGGATTCGCTCATCCTTCGGGAGTAAATTGAAACTTCCATCCGTTTTTGAGCTGAGCTCCCTTGGACATAACAGCTCCCCTTTTTTAGAAGCCATCTTCTTTTCAAGTGGAATAGCCAGATTTAGCGCGATTTAGCCTTTAAATTAGCAGGTGTATCAGCTGGGGGGAGGGGGAGGGCTGTTTGCTTCATGGGGTGCTCTGATTGGAGAATATGAATTACGTAAAAAGATAAACTGTTCTCTGATTCGTCCGTTTTTGAGCAAAGAAACAAAGCTGACTGCCTATGAGCAGGGCTTTTGATACCAACTCTTGACATTCACATGGCCTCAGTGCACAACAGACTATATTATACCGCCAAAACCGCAGAAAAATGAAATTTGTTGTCATGACCCCTTTAACCTGTAACGTCTAATATTATGGGTTAAAGAAACCACTTGCTGCATCCTTGAGGGTTGTGCAGTAGGCTCTACTTCTGCTTCTGGGTCTGACTCGGGTTCAAAGATATAGGGTTGCATCATTGTGCATCAGCTTGTAGCTATTTTCACGTGTCTGAAGTGCTAATGTAAACACTGAGTTGTGCAGGTATAGCCAGCAGCAGCTTATTTGCATAATAGTGACCTAGCCTTAACATTGCTCATTCTAAAAGGAGCTGAAAATAGGTACAACTGACCAAGTGAAATCTCATCATCTGAGATTGATTTTTTGTATTAAATGTAATGAACATGTTTTGTATAGCCCACAGACCTATCCTAATTTGTTCAAGGAAGCATAATAGGTCACCTTTAAGAGATTTTTTCCCTTCCCTTACTGTCCAGCTCTCTGTGCATGGTGGCAACATAAATATGAGTCCTCATCTAGCGTAGTGCCCCATGGGCTAAAATAAACGGTGTGTTGTGTCATATTTATACTCCAGGGAAACAGAAAATTTGGTTTACAAACTAGAAATTCTCCCAAATTCTGAAGAACTTCAAAAAGTAAAGTATTATTTAAAAACTGCTTCAGTCAAATTTATTTTTAAGGGGCTGTTCAGGGTGCCAATAATTGAGTTGATTTTGTCAACAACTATTATTTCTTCAGATGAGATATTTTTCCCCCACTAAATAAATGTCCTCAAACTATGACATTACATTTTAAGGCTTTTTACACATCTTTACCAGGGTTCCTAAGAGATGTGTCCAAATTCATCCCATCATTGTTAGTGAATTCATAGAATTCATTTGTTGTCCCCAATGACGTTTACTTAAAATCTTCCAGGTGGTGCACGATGTTAGTGCTGAAAAACTCTTCCTGAGGGATCTGGTGGCTGCAGGAGCCGTGACTGACCTCACAGGAGCTCTCTGAGTTATTCTGAACTCTGCCTGCACTCCCCCTTCTGGCTGGGAGTTTGTGTGAAGTCCTTTATTATAGGCTGTAAACAACCCACCCTACAGTACAAACTGACCTTTAAAATGCTCCCAGTCCCCAGGCCAAACTGGTGACTGTAAATGTTAAATAGCTAAAGAAACTAACTTTAGCGTTTCTATGTTGAAGAACTGATTGTATTTACCAGTTAATATGAGAACAGTATTAATTATAAAGGTGATAATTAACATACGACCGTATTATGTGATATGCTGGGAATTTTACTAATGTATTGTTTCATGTTTTACAAAGATTCAATAAAGTGAGTCTACAAGAATGCTGCTATTCTTCTCTAGAGGAAGAAAAATGCTCTCCAAGGTGCTTCTCATGCAGGATTTCACGGTGCCTGATGAAAAACAACCAGTACGATCCAGGAGGAATGCCTAACTGGTGCAAATCAATGCCAGCTGCTACAACCTCATGTGTTCATGACAGCTTCTACGGCAATGAAGAGCTTTTTTTCCATAGAGAGAAGCAGATGAAGGAAGATGTTGTTTAAATTCTTCATCAAGAAAGACATGTGGCAGCTACTTGCATTGTTCATTTATATAAGTCACATCGAAGGTACAGTATGTTCATTTGTAAAATACAAATGCTGTAAACTTTAAAAAGGGTGAAAAAAAATGATAGTTTATATACATGTGCATGGCTAATAAATAGGAAACAAATCTTCAAAAATGTAAACCATGGAGTCAAATTAAGTGGGGTCGATTAAACCCAAGGCTGTGGAAGTTCACCTTGGTTGACTGTGCTACTTGGAAAATATGTTTCTAATAAATTATTTTAAGATATTTAAACACAAAATACCCAAAAAAGGAGCAGGAAACTGTGAGGCAGATATGTGGGGTCCCGCTTGTCCTTTTGGCTCCTGATGAAACAATGGATCAACACCTTTGTCTCCAAGTTTGACAGTAATGATCCCTCTACAGCAGTGGATTGCGCGACGGTTCCCATAGTTTGCTTGCGAGTTGCCTGCAATGCTGAAGGATGATCTCTGTTGGGATGACCCCCAGGTGAACAGTCAGCAGCTCATAGCACTTCACAGTCTCCCCCTTGTGGTTCTTGCTGTAGTATCGCAGTAGCCTACTGTGAGAAACATGGCTTCAGTTAAGAGTGAACAAAGGCCGCTTGATTTTTCTTTAAAGCATTTCAGGGTAATGTCATTTACTTGTAGTAGTCACAGGCAAGCATCCCGATGGGTGGAGAGTCATCAGCTAGCACTGGTATGTCCACTGGCTGTAACTTGTATCCCTGATGGATCAGATATATATAGTATTTGTAGCATAATGCTGGTACATACTGTAGGTTGACAAAGATGTGCACACAGCCCCTTAATAGAAGTAATCATTCACTGCACAGTAAAATATATTTTTTTAAATCCATCCTTAATTTGAGTCCAATATTCGTGGGGAAATAATGTAACATTAGAAAATATTTATTCACAAAATGTCTAGAAGTACAATTACATATATCACAAGATAGTCACCAAGCTTGCCCACATTTGCAGTCAGAAAAAAAAAATAATAAAAAGTTTAACGCAATCACAACTGTGATAAACAAGGATGGACAGCAACTCTGTTATATACAGTATTTTATCACCACACACAGAGAGCAGATGGTAAGGAAGGTAAATGAAAAACTGATCTCTAAAGTTTACTCTGAAAAAACTGCAGCAGTGTATTGCATGTTGGAGTCACCCAATCTCCCAAACAACAATTTATTTTCATGCTTTTGTAAACATCTTCAGGATTGCCATTAACTGTGGAAGGTGCCGTATGGAAGGAGGGTAACTTACAGTTTCATTCTCAAACCAGAGAAAGTAGCAGAAGTAGAAATCTCCATCACGCAGTGTGACGGTGGAATAACCCTTCTGAAGATAGCGACGGGTTGTCCTGACCAAGGCCCACACCTTCAGTTTAAATTAAAGTGATAGACAGAAATGGAAAAAAAAAAAAAAAATTAATTGTGGTTATTATGCAGGCAAAGTTATCCTGCCTTTCATAAAGGCAGAAGAAGCAAATATTTTCTGTCGAAGGATAACAAGGTATACAAAATCTGCCAAGACCTCTTTCTGATGTCCCATACATTAACATCCACAGGCTTACAGTATGCATTTAGGCTACAACAGTTTGGTGATCAGTCTTGTTATTCAAACTGAAACTACGAAAACATTTTGAGAAACTATTGCCAGTGAACCGAGTCTTCTTGGTTATTAGTTTTATTCTAAAAAGATCAATAAGCTCTTTACTTTTCAAGATTATTGTTCTAAATGGTCATAGTTTATTTTTCCATCTAAAAAATTCATGTAGTAAAATAAAGCAGAGGTTGTTTGACCTTGTTTTTAATATAATTAGCCACAGGTCCCTTCCCCAGCTCTGATGTAGTGCGCTCTGTGATGCTGAGTGACGGAGCAATCATTTGGCCAGTTGATCGGTCCACACAGATGAAATGGACGAGGCCCGGGAAATCCTCCAGATAAGTGAGATCAGCTTGGTCAAGATCCATACACTGAATGTCACATTTCTGAAAAAGATCTGCAGGTCTAAAGGCAGGGCCAGACTTTAGCTTGGGCAGTAGTCCAGTAATTAGCCCTGAGGTTCTGGGGAAACCCAAAATCAGTCTTTCCTTTGGTTTTTAAATTAACTGATTTAAAAAAAAAAAAAAAAAAAAAAAAAAAAAAAAAAAAAATTAAACAGGGTATTTTATTGGTTTCCCACACAATTTAAAGGGTTCCTTCAAATTTTTAATATTGCAATTCCAAACTTTGTGTTCAGTTATAATTCTAAAATCTTAAAAAGTTCTTTATAAATACATTGGGAAACATGGGAAGGAAAGTAAGACATAGAAGGAAGGTAGGTCACAATGAAGGACATAAAGGAGGGAAGGAAGGCATAACAAGCAAGAAAGGAACAAAGGACACAGAGAACGGAAAGGAAGACATAAGGAAGGAAGAACACAAGAAATTAGACAAGGAACAAAGTAAAGACACCAGGATGGAAGGCCACAACTTTTAGACAATGGGATAAAATAAAGCAGTATGGAAATACAAATATTTTTCATACTTTTCCAGACCTGCAAAATAGTGAAATCAACTTAGATACATTTCCTAATTTTTCCAGACTGAATAGAACACCTGAAACCCATATGATGGTGAAAATCTTTTAATTTGCTGGATTTTTGTGTAGATAACCAATAGGACACTATTTGAACACTGTGATGTCACAGTCTCGTCTCTAACTTCACCCTAGACTCCAAACACATCAGTCATAACAACAGCAAGTTTTAAGTGTATGGTTCCAACCTTAACTGTGTTACACCACATATACAGGCCTGGAATAATTATAGCAGCATTTTGGCTAATCTTTTGTTTGGATGAAGACATTTCTAGAAATTACTTTTTAGAGAGGACAAATACACAAAATGGTTTTGGAAAAACTTAGTTTTCATGTGGTCATGACCTAAAAATTTTTAATATGATGTGCACATAACCATCAACTGTAATTTGCATGTGTAAAAGAAACTTGTGTCGATAAGGCAACAAAGCTGTGTGTAGACCGAAACAGACAGGGTAAATTTTGAAAAAAAGGATATGACACCATGGTTATGTTCCTCTTGCTTTTAACTAAAAGGAAGTCCTTCCAGTCCACCAGTTTCTCTCTGAGAGAAGCAGAGTGCCAATGCATGAGATGAACCAAAGGACAAAGATAAGAAGGAACAAAAAAACACCATGATAATGTGCTTTAAAGACATGTAGTACACATGCTGAGAAATACAACAAATACAATCATTTCGTGGACTGAGACTCACCGAACCATGGCCTGGGCTCGTTCCTGCAGACCAGCGGAGAGACGCTGGGTAACATCAGCCGACAAAGAATCAGTCAGGAAACACTGTCTGTATATACCACACAGCTGGGTCTTCATGTTCTTACACCACGGGATGAGACTAAAAAACAGTCATGAAATCATTCAAATTAGATGCAGTTAACTTCTGCTATAATGGAATTTGGCCATCAGAGGGCAGCAGAGGACTTACTCTTTGTTGAACCCAGACCCGGCTCTGGCAAAGGCTCGGCTCTTAAACTCTGCCCAGACATTTTGTAACTGCGCAGACTGGGAGAGAATTAGGAAAAAAAAAAAAAAAAAAAAATCGGTTTAAGTCCAAAGAATCAGGATAGAAGACTTAAAATCTTCACATGTGTTTCTTTCGCATAAGAACAAGGGATCTTGGAAGGTTATTTCAAGTTCATATTACAACGGCAGGAAAAATTCAATTTTTGGTAACAACTTAGAAGGTCTGAAGAACAATGAAATGAAAGTCCCCGAGCCCAGTACCAAAACTGGTATAAGTCACATGAAAACACCTACCTGTAAGTCACTGGGCCCTAAAGCTTTGATAAATTTATCCATTTTGGAGCGGATGTCCTGCATATTCAGAGGACTTCTGGCTGAAGCGGGACCTCCTTGGCCTTCGTGTAAACGTTTCTCCAGCTTGTCAAAGTCCTCCAAGTACTTATACACTGACATAGCCACTGCACTGGTGGGAATCTGACACGGATGATAAGAGAGCAAATGTGGAATGTCTTTAGGTATAAAGTGCTTTTCAGATTGAATCACACCTCTTGAGATTTTTCCCATTTTTTCCACATTCCATAACTGTTAAGCTTAAAATGATTAAAAATGATGCAAGGTTTGAAATTCTGAAAACATGTGGATTGTTTCTTTTTAGCTCCATTTACTCTGACATCTCCAAATAAATTTCATTGTCCAAATAAAGTTATTTAGTGAGGAAGCAGAGAACTCTCAGTATAAAGGGGCAAACTTTCTGTCTCTAGGTGTGCACAGTTGCTAGAGACATACCCCAAAAGACTCAGCTGTAATTGCATTGAAAAATGGTCTGTGAAGTATTGACTCCAGGTGTCTAAATACAAATGCACACCACATTTTACCAACTTTCTGCGTAAAAAAAATGGAACTAGGGCCCTTTATTTCACAATTATGCTCAACCTAGTGTTGCTAAATCCAATAAAATACTTTGAAATTTAATAAGGTGTATGAAAACTTGTCCAAGACACCGCAGTGCTAGTTGCATACAATGTCTGTTCAACATCTATCTACTATGTGCCACAAGAATCTTCTCTGAGGAGAAAACTGCATGCAAGAGGAAACAATGCTTTTTTTTTTTTTTTTTTTTTTTTTTTTTTTTTTTTTTTTTTTTTTTTTTTTTTTTTTTTTTTTTTTTGATGTAAACACAAACCTTAGTGAGCAGAACTAGCGTGATGCCTGGCCACAGTGAGAGACAGTACATGGAGTGAGGCATCATGGGATACAGCCCATCTTTGTGTGAAACCTCAAGGAAAACTCTTCGAGGGCTCGCAGGGTCCGGTGGGTTAATTTCCAGAGTGTGCAAGCTGTCCTCTGCCATCTGAGCACATTACTGCAGTTTAAAGTGTGTCACTTTTAGTATGCAATTTTTGCATCTTGCAGTGAAACATATCCTGACCTGGATTTCTGGGTCGACAAACTCAAACACAGGAGTCTCTCCCCGGCCAGCTTTATCTGGTAAGGCAAAAACAAACTCCTAAAAAGCAAATCCTCAGGACATGTGGACAATTACAAGGAATTTAGCACAAATAATTCAACTTTACTCAATAATTCACCAGAGCTACTGGAGCCTCTACTGGAGGGGGAAGGTTCTGGGGTGTAAAAACTTTCAGGACCAGAACCAGACGTGCTCTCAACATCCTTTACAGACAAACAATGAAAATGGTGAGAAATAAAAAGAAAGCAGAACCAAGCAGCTGTTTGAGAAGTTGTAGGTCGTTCAGTACCTCCGGACTCGTGTCGTCCAGCTCTATATTATTGGGATACATATTCTGTGCCATGACGATGAGAGCCAGCAGGTCTGAGGGGGTGAGGATACTCGCATTGCGGCTGCAATATGAATATAATAAAAATAAGTCAGAAATGGTAAAGTGCACAGGTTAAGGAATAACAGGGATGTTTTTAATAAAAACACGTACCTGGAGTAGAAAGCGAGAAGCTTGGTGTGAACCAGGACGAAGGCATGCAGAACCTCCTCTCCTGCTCGCTCCACACTGCTGTTGAGCTGCTGGACTAAACGGCGCTCCAGGAACTCTATGCACAGCTCACAGAGTTGGGGGTGAATTAATCTCTCTACTGCCTGAGAGAGAGAGAGGAGACAGCATGAAACAACTGGACTTCAACTTATTTTTAAGGAAAATTTGTAACGTGAAGTTTCCTTCTGCACAAATGTCCCCGAAAAGATGACCATAACTAGCACAATTTTGAGAAGGAAAAAAAGAAATCACATAAGACATTATTTTAAGTGAAAAGTTAAGAAGAAAACACAACATTTGATGACTTGTACAAATGGTAGGCCTTTATAAGCTGTTAGAAAGCCAGTTTTCTTTTGGAAAGGAACGCATTTGGAGGATCATGGATTTGCTCCAGAAAGTAGAAACCTTTAGTTCTTCAATGCAAAGTCTTTATTTACCAATTAGACTGACAGCACAGAAAGGTCAAAAGAAGGCTTATAGCTTAGCTGTATTCACAACAGCAAAAATCCACATTCCAGTCTGACGTTATGTTTTGTTTATCCACTTCTGAACGCGGTATTTAAGAAGTAAAAAGTGTTCCACCTCCACTAAGAAACTCTGGTCGTTCTCCCGGAGGAGGCTGTAGGTCTCCAGCAGGCCCTGTAGATACTTCCAGAGCCTCGCTCTCTGCGCCGTGTCTTGAGGCCGCAGTCTGGTGGCGAACCAAATGCATCAGGCGTCAGCCACACATCCCCTCTAACGCAGTCCAGAGCACACATGAAAGAGACAGAACGTTCTTACTCTTTCCTCAGGAGGTTCCCACTGAGCGTGACCATGCCGAACATGACCTCGATCATCTTTTTCAGCACGTACATTTTTCTCCTCAGGTCGTCCTCTTTTTCTTCGCCATCCCCGTTCACAGCGATGTAGAGGCACTCGTCAAACTAAACCAACACAATACAACACAATTACGTTTTATCCCATTTGCATGAAGAAAAAAAAAAAGAAAATAAAGATAAGAGCTGTTTTGTAACGTCATTCTGCTTTAAGTTTTGACAGTACAACCCGATCATGTGCTACAGGAGGACAAAGCCTGGCTTGATTCTTTAACTCCACTCACATGACAGACGTGACGCTTCGCTACAAGAGAGGCGTTTTTTTCAGGTCACTGCGGTATAAGTGCATTCTACTATCAAATATTTCAGAACTAGATCATAAGAGTTCACAAGTCAGAGACTTATTTTTTTATGCAACTGTGTCACGAAGTGACGGCGGATGGGTGGATCCTACCTGGTGTAGGACGTAGATGTGGTTGTTCTCAGTGGTGAAAGAGGTGTAGCTGTCCTCCAGGGTGCTACAGGAGATAATGATGGGAGCAAACAAAGTGCTCAAGATGTCCTCAAAGGCAGGAAGCTGAAACAAAGAATGGAAAATCAAAAGCTTTAGTTAAGATGTATTTTAAGTCTTTACTAGAAGTAATTAAATAAGAAGGATTTATTTTCTTCTTCCGTACCCCCTCGCCTTCCTCCTGAGACACCCCATACTTCTCCTGGACATTTTGGCGATATTCCAGGTCACTCCAGTGGAAGAGAACCTCAGCACTTTCGCTGGCTATCAACAAGCACTTCATCTGGATCAGAGATGCCTTCCTGTCCTGTTTTACCGACACGGTCCAATATACTCAAAAATGTCGTGCAGACTTTACGCTGTAAAAAAAAAAACAAAAAAAGAAAAGCAGAAATTGTTATGCTGAAAAACTTAAAGCAGATTGTGAGGAAACGCTTGGAGCACAGAAGTCTGGTTTTCTGCTTTTCAAAGCAAAGAATTACAGTTGGAAACAGCAGTGGAGTACATTGCAATGTTTGTTATTTTTTTATTTACTTAAATATTGTGGGGGGAAAAAGAAAAATCAGAGGCAAGAATCATGAACAGTAAAAAAAAAAAAAAAAACAACAAAAAACAAAAAAAAAAACAAAAAAAAAAAACAACCCTCCCCCCCAACTCATATTTAAGTCATGTACATATAAATGTCCAGGTTTGTGTCTATTAGTGAAGAAAAAGTCAAATTGTTTGGTGTTGCTTTGTTATCTGTTGAGAGTCCAGTTTTAGGCATCTGTCTGTAACAAGAAAATAAAATAAAATAAAAACATAATAAAAATAAAAATAATATTAAATGTAAGTCTGCCATAGTTGTTCACCGAACAGTTAAAGCGGCCAGTCCCAGGGCAGGCAGAATGCAGAGAGACACACTAACCCAGCCCATTGAAAGCACCTCGCTACACAGCCCAGAGCAGCACACACCACCAACAACTGTCTGGCCTGTTTTTATCTTTCATCACTCCTATGTTAATGTGCTGCATTAATAAAACATGACACGCATATCATGCCTACCTTTTCCTGTACGTGCAGTTTACCCATTTCCCATTCCGTTTTATCCATTATAGTAATATAATGCATTGCTGCTCCACATCAGTGCAGCGTTTGTGATTTATTTCTGCCACCAATGATGCTAAATAAGAACATTTAAGTTCAAATTTTGAAAGGAGAAGTAAAATAAGGAAATATGACAAAGATAAATTAATAAGTTTAATAAGCTGCCAGAGAATGTTACTATAACATTACCCTGCACTTAAGTATTTTTCAGAGCAATAACTTCTTTCGTTTATTTATTTAAAAATCTCCAGCTAAACATCATCCTGTCTGTAAATCCCACAAATATTAAATCCAACCCGTCCTTGTAAATATCATCTGTCACTCCCATCCTCTTAAGATAATTAAACTCTGACATTTTTGAACTTTAGAACTATGCAGTAAAAATGTCAACACTGTAAAAACCTAAACTCACCAATGAATTGCTTGGAATTTGTACAAACGTCTCATAGCCTATATTCAGATGCAACGAGCAGCTGAAAAAACCCAAAGATAAACGTGAAAAAAAAAACAAAACAAAAAAAAAAAACAATGAAAATCATCTGTGCTGACTCATTAGACAGGCATGCCATCATGCACTGCAAGCCATTTCTACTGAAAATGAGACCACAATTGTTGATGTTTACCTTGATCTGCTATCGACTGAGATTAAAGTTCACAGTCTTCTCATTTCTGCTGAGGCAAAAAAAAAAAAAAAAAAAAAAAAAAAAAAAAAAAAAAAGCACAGCAGTATTATAGATAAAGCGTTTATATGGTCCAATCCGTGAATTATGCTGAATGTTTTACATAAAGCCTTAATACAAAACTCGAACTTCCTCCATTCATAAACTTCTTCCTAATAATTTGCACCAACAGAAACTTTTGAATCACCTTCCATCGACTCACTCGGGTTTCTCAGCTCAGTCCTCTGAATGATCCAAGCATCTCCGTTCTTTTCTGTCACCACAAGTTCACCTTTTTGCTTTTTTCTGCAGGTACTGCTTGTGTTCGTCGCTTTCTTCCGCACTTTTCGACCGCAACGCAACACCGAGTCATGTGACTGCAGCCGCGGTTCGCAGTCAGGAAGTTTGCTTATGGCAAGTCAATATATCATATAATCTTTCGGTAATTATGACATAAATGCAATCTTAGTCTGCCGTTTGATAAATTGCGTTTTAAAGTGAATATTAAGATTTGCAGATGGCTTTTTTTTAAACCCACAATTAATATGTCAAATATATATGTTTAGGGACCTCCTGCTTGATCTGAGCTAAGCATTGCTAAAACTGATATGTTACAATGTTACAGTGGTAATCAAAAGTTAATTGTTTGCACATGGTTCTGGCTTTGTATTGTAGCTCTTATTCTACTTATTGCACTTAATATATTATAATCCCATTCAAGCATCCTCTGAGATTTCTTCTTTGTTGCATTGAATTAAGTAGTAGTAGCAGCTCATCTAATAATTAGACTGACTTATTTATCTTTAAGAATGGATTTAAAGTTGAGTTTTTTGTTTTATAACCCTTTTGCAAATGATGGTCGATAACTGATTATTAAAATGAGTGTTTTAGGTCTGTTCCAGTCCGTTTTTCTTATGCCCTGTTCGATCAATGGGAAAAGGCTAAAACATCAGTTCGTAGTTCATCTGTTCTCACTACAAGGTCAAGGTCAAATGACTGGGGGTTTTAACTTTGATGCTGATGGATTCATGATAGCCATCAGTTTATGCTAGTAAAATAAATAGCTAACATGCTGCCTTTACTCTGGGCCAACCGCTGCAGATAAGTTGTTCAGTTTGATCTGAATGTTTCTTCTTTTAGCTGCTTCTTTCTTGGCATCCTGGTTTCTTCATTCAAAACAGACGTGCAACCAGTCTTATGCAGAAATGCTCATACACATAGTCTGCTACTGACAAAAAAATTACAGACCTTGTTAAAAAGGAGGGTCTATGAATAAAATTGTTGAATTACCAAAGAAAGTTTGGTAATTCCTTATGAGTGGTGAATACAGATTATTCAGTAAAGTTTCTTTAAAATACTTTGATGGCACTTCTTTCCCACTAATTGAAAAGCATATTTTTATGTTTTAAGGTCTCGCTTTTCCGTCTAAATTTGAGACTTTCTAAAATTCTTTCCAAGGTATCTGTAAATCAGTACAGATTTATGAGAGTGCATATTGCGGTGATGTTTTTTCCATCCAGATTGACAGTGTATTGATGGTGCTCGTGATACCAACAGCATGGACTTCACTCCCACTATAAAGAAAGATGAATGTGAATATCTGAAAAAGAATCATTGCCAGAAGAAACTTGCATTCCAGATATACACAGTCAAAATGTTTCAAGTCATAAGTTGGATTTTAAACATCTGACAAGAAAAGCTATTCCAGACCTCTTCGGTACGATGCTTTTCCCTCCAAAACATTACAATTCTGACAGTGTCAGAAATTACTTGCATTCATATTATATTTAAGTTAAAAAGCTATTTTAGACTGAGTAATTTGAATAATCAGTGGTAACAGTATGACTCAAAACATCTACAAAGGTAGTTTACATATCCATGCTATTTTAACATAAAAGGTCAAATGGAAATTATACTTAATAACAGCTGTAATGACGTCTCATATGCATTTGTTTTGTTTTGTAAGATTTCCATCTAGCTATCCACAAGATCCATTCCAATTAATATTAATTTTGACAACAAGGAACCTAAAATTTACGTATAAAAAGATTACAGTGGTAAATGGCCATGTGGTTTGATTATATGCTACAGTGGCCTGCCGTACCACAGCACTGGACCCCCTTCTTTTCAGTGAACTATTCTTCCAGGAGCCTGATGATCATTGAGGCAGGAGCAAGTCATGTGCTGATGAATGAAATGGAGCACATGACGGACTGAGTGTTTGAGAAAATAGTTTGGTATTTGTGGAATGCAGCTTCAAGATTTAGATTTAGATTAGAAGGGATCTTGCCCTTTGGTATTCAGCAAAATCTTTGAGAAGAAAAAAAGGGAATGCAGTGGTTACATATTCTGTAACAGAAATACAACATCTCTATCTATCTATCTATCTATCTATCTATCTATCTATCTATCTATCTATCTGTCTGTCTGTCTGTCTGTATGTCTATCGATCGGTCCGTCGGTCCACCCTCTCCTCCCTCACTAATGCATGTTTCCAGAAAACATGTATTAGTAAAGAAAAAAGTAAAGTAAAAGTAAAGTAAAAAGTTAATGGCAGTAATGTCTCCTTTAGTGGCTTTATCTAGGAGAGAAACACAACTAAGCAGACAAGCGTTGAACCAGTATTCAAGTCTATAGAATGAAAAAGAGGTCTGTCTGTCTAACTAATGTGGAATATATAGTGACAGCGTAAAAAACACTCAGAATAACATGCTACATTTCCACTATTTCCACTATTCATAGCCTCTCTTTGTTGAGAGACCTCCCTGCTATTCTGTGCGCAAATGTGAAATGGTTGAGGCCAGAAGAGCACATTGATTTATTACTGATTGATTATCTGAATTCTTTGCAGTTTTTTGGTCCAGAACCATAATTCTGCCACCCTGTCCTATAATCCATGTTTATGAAGAATTCAGGAGATTGTTACCACATATACTACACAGGAAATACCTGGCAAAATGTTTTCTGCTATTTTTTTCCTGTTTAATTGAAAGGATATTTTTAGATATCCTTTTCTTGACTGATACATTTTGACAATGAGACTTGCTGATGCTCAGGAAGTTCTCTGCAGATAGTGTCTTTTGCTGTGATATAGGACAAATAAGAAAAGCCTACTTCATTTAACAGCTGAACTTCATCTGAGGTTAATCAGAGGTACTTTAAATGATGCCAGGTGTGCGCTGACTCTAATTTAACATGAGTTTAAATGTGGTGGTTAATTCTAAACATGGCTGAACCCCAAGTTATAAGAGGGTTAACACACTTGTCCTTTAGTTTTGTTTGTCTCAGAAAAGGGAACATACAGTAAAGAAACCAGGGAGCCAGGGTTGCCTACCTACTAAGACCCATGCAAACATTAGATATGTACTGAGAAAAACTTACCAACAGTAATAATTAATTACCTTGCATTGTCAAGGGCACTGACTGACTTAAAAAGAGAATATTTATAAAAGCCAATTCCAAAGCCCTTTGCAGGTCACTGTCTGTCCTTTCCATATACCCTATGAAGAACACAATCACAAAACACCAGGCTGCTTCTCAGAGAAAGGTCTGATGTCTTCAACAAATCTGTCTTTTATCATAATATTCGGCACAGACTGTGTGTTAGGCCTCTGAGTGAAGCAAAGCAGGATAAATATTTATGTTTTATTAACCCTGCCTCGGTCAAAATGATCTCAAATGCTGGGATTGTGGACGTTTCAGGCCAAAGTTTAATCTAGTCCATCAGTTTTCTGTAGATCTTGCATACATGACAATCTTATTTAGGCTGATTCCTGTATATACAGAGTAAACATCATGAAATCCTCAATGTTTGCTAACAGGGTAGGGGGTGCTTGCATGCCTCCAAATGTATCCCCGTGTATAAACAGTGCTAGCTGGGCCTGAGGAACAGCTACCTCCACTGTGGGGACTCTGTCACGCACAAGTGGCCAGACACAACACAGTCCTCCTAAATCAGAACACAATTAGGTCCAGTCAGAGGAAGAGATGCTCAGGTGAATTGTGAGGGGCATCACTTAGGCCACATTGTTCACATCAACCCACTCCAATGGTGTTAATTTATTGATTTCTGTTCAGAGATTCTAAATCCACCACAGAAATCTTGTGGTTTGTATTTAATTAGTTAAGTGCTTGTAAAATAAATGTTTCTGTACAAAGACAGATTTCACCTAATTTTGCACAATTCTTCTTTTAATGTCTGCTTTCTGTTACTAGGATCTAAAATTAAAGCACGTGTAAATATTCATTTAAATGAGCAATTATCTTTGGCCAGCAGCATAATGATTACCACTATACAGGAATATGGCCAAGTGTTAACAAGCCTGCTTTGACTCTTGCTTGTCAAGAGTCAGCTTGTTTAAAGTGAACCACATGCGAAGGAAGGGCTATTTCTGGGAGAAAACATTTCTGCTCCTCACATAAAAGCAGGAGCCAATTTCAAGTTTATGAAATCTAAAACAAAATGTAAATAAAGGTACATGCTTTGGATCATGGCCTCTTTGTGCTAACAGCACACAGGCATGAAACATCAGCACAGGAATCACTCGTGTGGAAATTTTTTGTACGGCAGACTTTCAGAGGAGAAACCAAAGATCCATCAAACACAAAAGCATCAAGTGACTCCTGGTTATCAGTGCATCAGCCAACTGTATGCCATGTGTGGTTCAGGTTTAGCCTGTCTTAGTCTGGCGTTTGAGCCTGTCCTGGCTCCATGTTTCCCATCTGCAGCTGCCTCATGCAGTGACAAGACACCACTACAAAGGCTCGCTTCAGCTGCTCCCACATCTGGGGCCGTAGCATGTAGCACTTTATAGGAGTGAGTGAGTGAGTGAATTATAAACAGCAACTTAAAAACTGCACAACCTTCATGAAAGGATGCTGCAAAAAAGTGACAGTTTGTATTTATTATCTTCCTCTGGGAGGGTTTATCTGTTCTTTTGTGCTCCTGTGCAAGTATAAATCAAATCCTTCCTTTTTCTTCATTTCTTGACTCACTTTTACAGGGAAAGTTAAGTAGTGAGCTTTTCCTGAGTTTAATGTACATCTGCTGCAGGTGGAACCAAATAGAATATAAGACAAACACAAAACTTGATAAGTATCTGTGGGTTTTTATTATCAATGTAAACTTTTATTTTAAACAAACAAACAAAAAATACAGGCACACTTTTCATATTAAAATAATGCTCTCCAAAAGAAATATAAACATCTCTACATTACGTATAAACACATTCAGAGGCAAATATTATTTATATTTAACATTTCTGAACACTGAACCAGTTCTTTCTCAACTTTCATTGTGTTTTGAGCTGTTATTGTTAAACTTGGATGTAAATGAATGGCCTTCCCAGCGGAACACAGTTTTAGTCTAACAAATCCAGATTCAAGGTTGAAATAAGTTGGTGAAAACATTGTGGAATAAATTTAAGATACCTTTATCATTAGAGCCACTAGCATTTATTCTTTGGTCAATCATATTTTTGATCTCAGTGAATACTTCACTAAATTTAAACCTTTTCACATTTTGTGACGTTATGATCATAAACTCCAATGTATGTAATTGGGATTTTTTTCTGATAGACCAACACAATGTAACTCATAATTGTGAGTTGGAAGGAAAATGATGCATGGACTTATTTTTGCAAATAAAAAATCTGAATAGTGTGGAGTGCATATGTGTTCACCTATTTTTAGTTGTTTACCTCAAAATGAAATCCAATGCAACAAATTGCTTTTAAATATTAATTAGTTAACAGAGCCTCCCAGTATCTAATTCAATCTCAGTATAAATCCAGTTGTTCTGTGAAGGCCTCAGACATTTATCAGAGAACATTCATGAATAAACAGCATCACAAAGAATAAGGAACACAGCAGGAAGGTTGGAGTTAACCTGAGGAGAAGTTTAATGCAGGGTGAGGTTATAAAGCAACATCCCAAGATTTGAACATCTCACAGCACTGGGATCCAGAGATCCTTAGCTCAGATCAACTATTTGTCCTGCACTCTGCAAATCTGATCTCTGTGCAAGAGTGGAATGATTGTTGAATAATTGAAAGTAAGCAACAATATTGGCATTTGAGGTTTTTAAGTGACAAATTATGAAAAAGTTAAAGCATAATTATAGGTCTGCATGACACAATATTTTGATTGTTTCTTTTTAAAAAACTGGCTATTAACCACAAAAAGAACTGGACATTCAATATTGGAAATATAATAGACATTTTTATCATAAATTAATTGTATACTGAATCTAACATATCAAGTTTAAATCTTCTTTATATTTTTTATGTACAATACATAATCTAAACATATCTGACTGTAAATCTGTACAAAGATATATTCCATACAAAAGGGACCTAGCAGCATTAAAAGAGTAAGGATTATCGAATACAAAATTAGATGGAAAAGGCTTACAAAATGTACCTGAAAACCTGGGATTTAAGAAGTTTTTAAGTAAACCCAGTTTCAAGTGTATTTCATATTGTTCCCTAGCTTTTCCTCAAAAACATTGGAACAACATCACTGATATCAAATGCTGATATCAAATTAAATCTTGCATTACTAAAGCAAAGAAACTGAAAATATTCAAAGTGTAAACCCCCCACACTTTCAATGTAAGCCTCTTCAAAAGAAATGGAAAAAAAAATGCTTTTAATAGAAACATCAGTAGCTTTATCAAATTAATTTAAAAAGCATATAAATGCACAGTACGAGATAGCTAAGCCACAGCAGTTTTCTCTGTGAGAAATACTGTGTTTTGTTTCAGCCAATGAAAGATGGGGGGTGGGGGGATGACAATTAAAAACAGAAAAATATAGCTTCATCAGAACAAAATTTTTTTATAATTTTGCCATTTTGTGGTCCACAAAAGGAAAACGTCATCACAGTCCAAAAACAATAACTTACCACATAAAGTCGTGCACCTTTTGAGGAACTGTTGGTGAAAAGACAATGTGTCCAGCAGTGAAGTCCTTCATATGCAGAGAGAAAGTCTTCGTTGGAACAGAGGAGAGAATGTGAGATTTATTTGAATCTGGGAAGAGTGGTTTAAATATTCCCACAAAAATAAATGTCTACTCTGCTGAGGTGTCCTTAAGTAGGACATCACCATCTCCTCTGGTGATTTGGTTTGTAAGTTTTGTGTCCAGAAAACCCATGAGGTTCTGTGTTTTGGAAAGAAGAGCCGCTGTTATCTCCGACAGGCATATGCATTAATGTTTTTGATGACATAAAACCCTATGGTCATTGGAGGCATAGCTATTGTCCGTCCAGCCCGTAGAATTTTAGGTTTCAGTTCTGGGAATGTCTCATCGTTGCCCATGAAGAGCTTCTCCCCATTCAGCTGCACATGTCTGCAAAAAGAAGACAAAAATACACTAAAGAAAAACAGTGTCCTTATTTAGGAAGAAGACTGTTCCACACCTTTTTAAAATAAACAAAATCACAAGAAATATTGATAGACAGAACTGAAATACTACAATATTGGAATTTAATATTTGTTTTTTAAAGTTTCACAGGTGCATCTCAGTATATTAAAATCGAATGTTTAATTTATTTCTATATTTCAATTCAGAAAGTGAAACTCATATTATTAATTCATTACACACAGAATATATATTTTAGGTTTTTATTCTAGTTCATTTTTCAGGTAAACAAAAACCAAAATTCAGATTTCCAGGTTTTGCATGAGACTAACAATAATAAAAATGATTTTTTTTATTTAGAAATGCTGAAACTTATATCTCTGTACTGTACACTATATGCATGAATTACTGATAGTGATCAACCTGTGGCTCTGCTGAGGTATTAAGGAAACCCAGGTTGCTTTTATAGAGTCCTCCAGCTCATCTGCAGTGTTGGCTCTGGTATGTCCCATCATCCTCTCGATAATACACTATAGATTCTCTATAGTAAACTGGGGTATTTAGGTCAGAATAGTTTGCTGCTCAGTCAAGCCCAGTGCTACCATTGTCCTGAGATCAGGTATTGGTACTTTTGGCAGTGTGTGAACATGCCAAGTCCTGTTGGAAAATGAAACCAGAATCTTATAAAGCGTTACAGCAGAGAGAAGCATGACATTGTGAAATTTCCGGGTGGACAGCTCTACTGACTTTGGACTTGATAAAACACAGTTGCCCAACACCAGCAAATGACATGGGAACCTGTGGGAACCTCACTCTTGGACCTCAAGAAACCTGGATTCTGTGCCTCTCCACTCTTTCTCCAGGCTCTGTGACCTAGATTTTCAAATGGAATGTAAAATTTATTTCCATTTAAAGAGTTAATTTCGGACCACTAATAACTACATATTGAGAATATTCTGGTTCAGTAGTGATTTAATCTATGCAACAGAATGAAATTGTTGTATCCCATGTGATGGCTACGTCTACATGTGGTGACTCTTGAAGTTCTAACTGCAGCTGAAGTCTATGCCTTGTGAATATCCTGAATTAGCTTTGCTTCCCGATCCTCTCTAAATTACAGCCATTTCTTTTGCTTCGGGACTTTTTTCTACAGCACTTTTTCTTCCCACTCAACGTTCCATTAATATGCTTTAGATACAGCACTGTGTGAATTGCTAGCTTCTTCAGCAATGACTGTTTGTGACCCAATCTCTTTGTAGAGGGTGTTAGTGACTGTCATCTTGACAACTATGAAGTTTGCAGGCTATCTCATCATTGTGTTGCCTATAACATAACATCTCTGTGACATACATCTATTTCTATAGGTCTTATGTGACATTCTAATTTTCTAAGAATTGTAAGTTTTCATGAGCTTAAGCCATAATTATTCAAATTTAGAAAAGTAAATGGTTGAAATATGTCTCTGTGTGTGGAATGATTCTATATAATACATGAATTTCGTATAAATCTTGTAGTCTTTTACTTATTGTAGGTATCAGCCCAAACATTAAGGCCATGATAAGTGCTATAAACAATCTCACACCTGACAGTGTGACACTAGATGGACTGAGGAGAGTCAAAGTCAGTAAAATCTAATGGACTTCTATCTTTGAACCTTAGCAATGTGACAGAATAAGGTTTGCTTTTTTGTTAAACAGTGCAGCCTGCGGAGTCTTTTAAAATAAGGATTTCTTGTATGGGATGGTACAGCCGTTACGTGAGTGATCTTCATTGTTTGGTATGTAGTGTGGATGCTTTTGTCTAGCCATCTGAGGGTCATCAGACATGATTTTTTAAGTTTTTCCCAGCTGCTTTCTGATGCATAATACCACTGATTGTACAATCTGTGTGAAAGGCTAAAGAGGAAGATAAATTGCATCCTCTTTTAGTTGAAATGCTGATTCTAACAGTTGAACACATGGGGGCGCTGCTGTTACAATTACGTAATTTAACAACTGCACAGTAGCGCAGAAAAACCCTACAAGTTTCAGTGGCAGATAATTGGGGATAAGTTGGTTAAAATGGACTTGAAAGTGGATTCTAAATCAACAACAATATAAACATTTAATTTTAGAAAAAATACCTTACAATAATGACAAAAAACCCCTGAGAAAAGTGAGTTTAAAAGTGTTTTTTATATATTGTCCTATAAAAATGGCTTTTCGTAAACAGCTTAAACACTTTAGATTAACTTCTCTTTGTAATGTCAGAATAAAAACCGTATGTTCTATTTGACTTAGACTACTTAAAAGTGTATTCAGTCTGACCTGAATGGTATTTATGTACTATAAAACATTACGTTTATTTTCATGACATTTTGTTATGCATTTTTGAAAAATAAATAATAATATTTACATTTATGTGACATTTACAAATGAATGAGGCTAAAATACATTTATATTAAAAAACTGCAACAATCTAAGAGCAATCAAGTTTCTAAGTAAGGTTTTGTGTTTATTTCTTATGTATCTTTATCTGTAAAAGATAAACTACATCATTTAGGATTCAATCTATTTGCAAAAATTCTTTTCTGAAGCAGTATTCCTATGGTTCACATTGTCGTTAGTTTTACAAAATCAAACCTTTTCTTAAAAGTGATTTAATTACTGATGTTGTAAAGTTTATAATAACACGGAAATAAAAGCCGGTGGTCTGGAGGTTATTTTTACAAGAACCAACCAAATTCATAAAATTTCAAATAAAATTATGCCCTCAGATAAGAATTTACAAGTCAAACTGAATTGCTCAAAGCTGCCCCTCGACATGCATTAGTCTAAACACTTTAAACAGTCCCACAAGGGTAAATTTATAGACATCTGGTGCTGTTGAATTGATCATTAAATTCTCATGCAGTGCCTGTGGTAAAAGAGAGCACGTTAAGGACAGATAATGGGACATCATTAGCTGCCTCGCCTTTTAATTGCCCACAATCCTGTTCTAACACCAAAAACATCCTTCATCATTACGCTGTTCTCCAGGTTTATGTGTCAGCCTCCATTAAGGCCATATGCAGGTATCATATGTTTCAAAGACAACCTCACACATCCACAGTTGTGAGTCATTAGGGTGCTATTCCAGGATTTTAGGCTTAAATTAAAGTAAAAAATAACACACAATGTGACATAAGGTAGAGAGTGTGAGACTAAAACTATAATGATTTTATTTCAAAAAACATTTTGAGGAAATTAGAATTATATGGGGTCATTACACCAAATAAAAATAAATCATCTATAAAAAAATGACCAAATCAGTGCCGAGAAGTTAATTAAATGAAAAATGTATTATTGTATTTCAGTTGGAAAGCGAGAGGGAACACAGATCAAAAACACACTAGAATAACTAAACTGGATTATAGCCGGATTGAACAGGATTGCCTTGGTATATTTGAATTGAACTTTCTTCATAGGTATCCTGAGATTACTTTTGTTGTCAGTTTGTGCTGCATAAATGAACTGACCTGAACTTTATTTAACCTTGTGAATGGATATGTATTGGGAACATTTCCTTATAATACCATTATAGCCCCAACAGAACACCACTGATATATAGAGAGCAAAAGGAAAAAATCAACAGCCTGTACACTCGAAGAGTATTTGCATATTTTGTGGTGTGCTATTCACCCATCATGCTGGCTCAGCACAACCTATGGTCTTAAAACTAAATTAATTTAATGCAACTCTGTAAAGGGTCTGTGTTTAACACCTTATAAAAACTGATTATAAAATTCCAATATTCCTGACTCCTCAGCTCCATGCCCTTTAGACCACTGCACAAAAAAAAAAAAATGACCTTTTAGGGTTGTAATCTGAAATCACATCATTAGAGGTAAATAATTAGATGTTTTTAAATAAATATAAACAAAGAAACAGGCAACTATTTACCTGGCTCTGAGTCCACCCTCGCCATGGGGTTGCAGCAGGTACTGATGGACAGTCCTGTTCCGTAACGTTCCTGCTAACTTGATTTTCTTCCTCGACCGATGTAGATTGATGATGTAGATTGTAATGGAGCCTCTCATGTAGTTAGGACTGTTCCCACAAAAGATAAAACACAAGATTACTTTGATTTTGCACTGAAATGTCTCTTGGCATAAAACTGAATAAAAAAAAAAAAAATACGCTCTTCTTCACATCTGCTACTGGGGATTTTCGATATTATTACAATGCCATTATGAATAAAATTTTCTATTAGTAACAATGGATACAAAGAGAGGGAAGTCTTTGATATTTTTATCACATAGTCATAGGATAAAAGCATGACTCATTTATCTCATCTGGATCAAAAAGCTTTCAGAAAGTAAGATAAAGTATGCGTAACAGATGAATTCCATCTAGAGCAGAAACCAGATATTTACGTACACTGTTTAAAAGGGCACATAACCTTGTTTTATCACTGTCTAACATTAAATCAGACAAAACCTCTTCTGTTTTTGGTCAGTTAGGATAACTAAAAATATTTATATTAGCTAACTGACAGAATAATTAGAAATGGATTTTTTATGTCACTTTATTACTTTTTTACATTTTTGGTATCTTTCCACACATGTTTTCGGAAAATTTGGCCCATTCCTCCTGAAATACCTGGTAGTTTGTAGGCCACCTTGCTCTCATACACCTTTTGAGCTCTGCCCACAAATGGTCTATGAGACTGAGATCATGGCTTTATGATGTCCACTCCAAAACATTTACTTTGTTATTTTTAATTAATTTCAATTAACTAATTTGGTGACATACTTCGTATTATTGCCCTACTGGAAGACACATTTGTGCACAAGATTTAATTTCATGGCGGATGTTTGAGATGCTGCCACCACAACACAGTGCTGCCGCTATCGTACTCCATAGTTGGGATGGTGTACTCAGGCTGGCAAGCTCCTTTTCCATTGTTATGTAATAGAGGTCATTATTTTTTACCAACTGTTATCTGGCTTTTTATGTTGACTTCTTCCTCAATGAGTGGTGTTTCTACCTATTCCAGCTTTTGTTCAGTACAGTATAAAGGGTGTTTATACCTGCATCATAATTGTTTGAACAGGGGAATGTAGCACCTTCAGCCATCTGGAAGCTGTAAAGGATGAACCAGACTTGTGGAGGTCCACAATGCTCCCTGACATCTTTTCTTTGGATTTTTCCATGATGTCACAGAAAGGCAGGCAGTGTGTTTGAGTTGTTGCTCTAAAATATGTCCACAGGTTTACTTCTATTTCACTCAACTGCTATGAATTAACCTACAAGAAGCTATGAAGTCATGACGTCATCATCTGGGATTTTCCAAATAGTTAAAAGGCATAGTTTTCTTAATGTATATAAACTCTTGAATTTGAAGAAAGAAGTAAAAAAAGTCTCTAAAATATTATCTCTGTCATTATTCAGGTCTTTAACAAATAAAAATCATTTTGGTAATTCTAACTGACCTAAAGGAGAAAGAGAAGAAAGAAGAAAGTTTAGTCAGGCAACAACAAAAAAAAAGTTATGTGCCTTTTTACACAGTGTAGGAGATGATATTGTTTCAACTGTATATTTTGCATAAACTACATTTATTTTGATATCTTTAACATTCAGTACAACAACGTATTATAAGTTTGTACAGTGTCTAATATTAAAACCTGCTGTTGTCTGGTTCTGGGTCAAGTGGAGGGTGCGCTAACAAAAAGGACAATAATTCTTGAGTTACACAGATAACACTGTTTAAGTCCTGCTCTAGGGACACAATTTGATAGGAATATTAGCTAAAGGTAAATAACTAAGCGAGACAGATAAAACAAACATGATAAAATCTTATAAGGGCCCAGATATGAGGACAAAGACAACACAGCTGTAGTGAATACCACATGTCAGCCGTGGTGTTCAGGGTCAAGGCTAAATAGTCTGGTGGTTACAATCCTTCCCTTAAAAAAAAAAAAAAAAAAAAAAAAAAAAAAAAAAAAAAAAAAAAAAATCTCATATCCTTACAGCAGACTTGGTTTTGGTTTAATGTTTATCTTTCTTTTGGGCACAGAGAGAACCATTTATTTCATCACTCTGCAAGACAGCAAGCATTCAATATATTTACCAGAAGACAGAAAAAAGACTGTACTGGAGCTGGGAACTCAGCGTGTCTGGCTCTGGGTTAAGCTTTTTAAGTCTCGTTTCTAAGAAACATGAAGCAGGGTTTAGAGTGATGGACCCAACGGTTAGATGGAGAAATTGATAATGACCTCTCAGGCCTAAACGATGAGGAACCAAACCAGAAACATAAACTCATTCTCTGAGACATCTCTGTTTGATGTCTGAGCGTCAGCAGAAAGAGGAAAAAAAAAATGCCACGCAAACCACTAAAAAGAGGTAAAAGGGTAGAGGAAGTCAAACATCTAAGCTGTAGAGACTTTTCAATCCACTCACTGGCTGGACACATTTACAGTACAGTCAAACCACCAAGACAACAAGGTTTCTCCACATGCTGACTGTGTACAACCACAAAGTGGCAGAAATATTGGAGGCTGAAGGGATTCTGAATATGAAAGGGAGAGTTTTTAATCCTAAATGTTTGGCCATGAGTAAACAAGTCTTAAACTTGTGCACATAACATCATTCTACTCCCAAATTTACCAAACAGCTAGTTGAAAACTGTCAAAAATGTTAATGCATGCCATTTATAATAAATTGCCTGCATTTGTAATCATCCTTCTGTCTGAGTACCAGTTACCTATTCTTTTCCTGAGATACTCCAAACTCTAAGCGAACTATGTCTAGAGTAAGGCCGTAGAGTAAGTCTAGCCTTGTGCTGACAGCCTCTGGCCTGGGTTAGACGATAACCTTGAACAGGCCATGGTGGCACTCTTTATCTCCTCCCAGCACAGACGACCTTATTGTCCCTCCCCCCACCCCCTCAAATATCCCCCTCCAGCCAATCCGAGATGGGATGAAGGCTTAGCACACCTTTCAGCGGCTCTTTGACGACAGGGAGACAGAACCCACACACCTGATAAGTGATACCCGTTAAGTTTTATAGGCTCTGAGCTGTGAAAGAGCGGGTGTCCATGAACTGCTTATTTATGGGAAGCCAAATGGGCCGCCAGGAGATTTTGTTCTTCCCCACCAGACAATAAGCCTCGGGTATTTGGACAACGACACTGGGGGTTGTTTTAACAGCAAAAATCTCCTTTGTTCTAGAGGTTCAAGAACATTCCCAAAGCATTGCTGTATTTTTGTGAAAGGTTACGCACTTAGAATGTCAGGCCTTGTTGCAAATAAATTCTGGTACATACTTGTAGTAGCTCGTACAGTGAGCATAGATACGTAGCTTGTCCCGAATGACCCGCCCTGGTTGGGGCTTCCTCTGGAGTCCAGCCACCCGGACGGCTAAAACCCTCGGACCAACCAGACGCTTGAAGACTAGAGAAAACCAGTAGTCCTGCAGGAGGAAGGCCAATAAGACACACACAGAGAAGCACACAATTAGTGTGTTTGTTTTTTTTTTTGTTTTTTTTTTTTTTTTTGTTTTTTTTTTTTTTTTTTGTTTTTTTGCAAACATCTTTTTAGAAATACAAACATGTATCCACTGACTAACATCCAGCACTTCTAAAACATACAGCTGTTGACTAGAATCTCTTATTTGTCAACTTTGAATTAACCTAGAAAAAACAGTTCAAGTTTTAGATTTAAACTTAATTTTCATTGTAAATTATTGACTGCCCCAATGGTTATTTTTTCATTTTAGAACAGTTTATGGGCCTTCAAAATGTCTTCCATGCATATGTTACATCAGGTCACAGTAAGTTCTGCCATTGTATTTTAATAGAGATGCACAGAGAAATCAGCTGGTGACCAGAATCAAACAAGTTTCAGCTTGGCTGGCCTCCAGTGTTAACTGGTCAGTCAGAAACGTATAAATCTGGTATTTTTCCAATCACTGAAAAGCCCCTGACTAAGCACAACTATGTGATGTAGACAGTAACACTCTTTGGTGTGTAAGTTGTTAGTGTTTGAGTATCAGTAATATAGTCAGGGGAAGCACAGGGATGTAAGAAATGTGTTATTCCTGCTATGTTTCAAGACATGTGATTCACTCAGGCTGTGAGAGAGCAAGACTTTAGCAGATAACAGAAAGGCTGTAAGGAGTACAGCAAAGTCATTCACTTTCAACCTTTTGAGCTTTTAATGTTTGCTGTCATGGAACGTGATGGATTCTGAATTGTGGGCAGCATTTTGGAAAACTTAGAGTTAAGGTAATGAACAATATTCTCTAAATAATATACATAATAACTGCTGCTTTTCTAGTACCAGCGGAGCTGATCAGGCCAATTTTGCTAATACCAAGTATATAACGCTAAAGCCAGTTTAAAGTATCAACTCTGAAATCATTTTCGTTTATTATAAAACAGTAAACTCCAGACTGCTCTCTGACAAAGTGTTGCAATGTTAATAATTCTTATTTATTTATTATTTATAGTGTGATTTGAAATATTAGTGACCATTCACAACAGGACGTCTCATAAAAATATTTTAATGCAGTTTTTTTCAGATAAATCGGTATTGGCTGGTCAAAACCTTACAAAACCTGAAGTTCAGAAATCGACCACTGAACTCAGATTGGAACATATTTATATTTTAATGTTATTGTAAGTCTGGGATTTAGTGATTTTATGCACAAATGAGCTGTTATTGTTGAGCTGTTTATTTCACCAGAAATAAAAATGTTGCCTTAATTTCCTTGTAACTAAACCAGAAAAGGTTCTTGCGGTTGTAGATAAAGATTTGGTTTTGCAAACTGACAGCGACTTCTTCATTTGAAAAGCACCTCATAGTATGCGTGAAAAAAAATGAAGTCCACATAAAAAGTAAAGCTCAAAGATGGATGCACTTTGACAGCATCTAACAACCCTGACCCAATATAAACAGATACGCTTTAAATATCACATGATTGCAAACTATTGTGCTACATCATAAATTGCTGTTTTGTGTTATCCTTATTAAGAAGTTCACCATACTGTGTCTCACTCTACAGACTACACAGACTCAACACCTCTTCAAGAGACCCAGAACAACATGTGCTCCTCAGGAAGTTCCCATGCAATCCTGCATATGGCAACATTTAAGGGCTTCTTTTTTCCACGCAGACTTTAACTTAATTTGCTGCCAAGGCATCGAAGAAGCAGAGCACAGTATAGAGCGGTATATTGTTGACAGTGGCCAGAGGGACTGATAGATAAATACTCGGTCAGAGCTATGATCTATCGTAATTACATCATGCGTAATGGAGACTTTCTGCTTCCATTTTATTTTCAAAATTTCTGAACAAAAATAGCAAAAAAACCCTTCTGCAGATTGATGTATTTTAGTGTACGGCTGCTCTTAATTGTTTGACAAAACAGTAATAAATGTAACATGATTAAGATATTGTGAGAAATATTTTCCATGGTGTTGAATCTTCATTTTGCCTGTTTGGCCATTTTCTTGTCAAACTGCCTGATGTCTTCCAGTCTGCCCCAGACTCTCCCATCGTAGATAGACAGAAAGACAAACATTAAGTGCAGGAGCAGCCAGGACGAAGAAATCCAGTCAAAACACAATTTAAACCAAGCTAAGAACAACCCATGTGGGTACAACAAAGCAGCAACCAAAGCTCTACACAAGAAAAACCCTACTGCAGATACCAATGTAACCTTAGCTGAAGGACCTAATATGATGTAGACCATAAATTTAAAAAAAAAAAAAAAAAAAAAAAAAAAAAAAGCAGTTTTTATTGTTAGGTAAGATAAAGAAGAGTCTCTTTTCATTTAATGACCAAAATAAAAGGTTAAAGACTAATTCAGATCCACATGGGCATTTACTTCAGCATGTTTTAGATTGTCCCTTCATTAAAAAATACCACCTTTTAAAAATACATTTTAAAAATTTTACATTCACCGACATTTGATAAATTTTAAAGTAAGAATAGACAGGAATACTTTTATAAAGGCCAACTAAATTGCAACACCTCTCTGCTTTTGACTGTAAAATAAATATTGTTTTATCTTTTCATGCAGGAGCAATATGTCCTTCAATGCAGCAGATGTCTGCTCTTTAAGGAATATATCTTAGATCATCATCACTCTGCAAGAAGTGCTTACCACTCACCCCTGGAGACAGATAGCCAGGTCACGAGGAGGAAAAACAACAAAGAAAACAGGAAAAGTATGATTGAGACAGAAGGATAGGAACAAGAAAAAGGGGAGGGAGAGTGGGGAGGAAAGTGTGAAAAAAGATGAAGGTGTTCAGTCTTTTAATGGGCTGGGCGCTTTGAGTAGATTCTACCAGTGCTGGAGTCATCCTATAGGGTAAGGGGCCAAGTCATAAATTTTCCATGCAGAGGACAGGTTGGCCCTGCAGTGAATTCTCTCAGCAGGTAGGCTTGCACAGCCATCAGACATCCAGCGATGTTAAAAGCATTGTGATCCTAGCGGGAGCTCAGCATTCCCAGAAAAATAATGGAAACAAGAAGCAAAGCAAAATGAGGCCATCTTGATTGATTGATACATCTTACTTAGAGAAAAGTAAGCAGACTTCTGCTTGAGCAATCAAACAAGTCAAATTTAACAGAAAAAATACCATCTGCAATTTTAAAAGGGATTCTGGTATTTACAATAAATATTTTAGGGACTAAAATCAAAAGATTACTCAAGATAGTATGACTGAGACATGATTGACAAAGATCCTCAATCCATCAATGTTTAAGCAAAGAGTGTGACATATTTTGCCTTCTTTGCAAATAAATAAATATTAGTTTTATCCTGAGATGTAAAACTTACTATATTTAAAGTGGTCTCCCCAAAAAGCTCTCAATGATGACTTCAAATTCCTACTTTCACACAAAAGTAGGGATTATTTTAGCAGAAACAAGTATCTAAATGTGTGCTAAACTAAACTTAGTGTTTTTTTTGCTGCATGGCCAAACCACAGAAAAACTCGCCTTAGTTCCATGCAGCGTTGCAGGGTATTTGACTAACTTGCCTGCATATCAGAGTCTCAGGTTCCAGATCTCTCACCGGTCACCTGTCCCACACAGAGAGGCACACAGTTACGATGAAGGTAGAGGGGAGCACTGACACTGTCCTGGGCTCCTGATAAAGGGCTAAGGTTACATGGCATTTTGCCCCTGCATCTGACCACTCATCGCCACTAAACGCCTTTCATCTCAGCTAATAGCTCCCACGGGAAAGAGCCAGAGGTGCTATCAAAGTACTGGGCTTTGCGCAGAAACATTTCAGAGACTACTGGATCTGGCTTGGTCAGATCCTGTTGTTGTGATGAAAGGCCAAAGAGTGTGTATTATGTTTAATCCTTGTGTAGCTGAAACAAACTTACAGGTAAAGGGTTAAAATGCTGATCCACAAGGTGTGTGTATCCATAGTCAAAGAATGAGTGCCGCAAAACCACATCAATGCCCTGCACAGCGGCCACACCCAGCGAGTTCATCCACCTGAAATGGGTGGAAATTACAGGAATATCAGAAAGCCAGCTGATGCATTTAGTTGCAGAGTAAAAATCACGAAATGAAAAATAAATTACAAAATAAAATAAATATTTTATTTTTTTTATTTTGTAATTATATCACTTACAGAAAACTTGCAGCATACGTCTCAGAGAGATTGTTGATGCCTCCGGCCCATGCTGGTCCAAGTCCACCCAGCCACACTTTCTTCCCTGGAGTATGTGTGTTAACAACCTGTAAAGAGCCACCAAAATGCAGGTGATTACAACAAAAGTTTTAGTTGGAGGTCTCACTGTGAAATCCCAAAGCATGACTTGTTATCTGAAAAAGATTAACCATGTTCTGAGCAAAGAAACAAGATAAATAACAGGCACTTGCAGAAAAGAATCACAGATGTGATAAAATTAAATAGTTTTTACTTGTAATGTATGTGAAAGAGAGTTTGTGCACATTCACCAGGGGTGTATGTGTGGGACATTATGAATAAATAATGTTTGCTATGTAGAGCTGAGTGTCTGCATGGCCTGAAGCACAAACATAACATGTGCATATTCTTCCTCATTCTTTCTTTATGTTATCAAGATAGGCAAAAAAGGGAACACAAATGGCTTTAAATAATCTGGGCTACATTATACCCGGAGACTTCATTATGCCTCTGAGTATAATGACAACAAAGACTTTTCTATTCTATTCTATTCTATTCTATTCTATTCTATTCTATTCTATTCTATTTAGCCTAGGAACATCATTTATCCTTCTGGCCCCAAGTCTTAGTGGCTGAAATGTGGTCCAGATTGGGATCCATATTGGAAAAGCTTTTACTGTTATGAATGTTAGTGCTGGGAATGGTTGCTTGATTTCCCTCAGGCTCTGAGCTGTTTCTTTTTTACAGTTCAGTAGATTTGGCACAGAGGCTCATGTTGACCATGACTTTTCCAAAGGAATGAAAATGTGTTTCATAAAGAAATTGAATTATTTTCTCATATCTTCCCCTCAAGGTGGTCTGCAAATATAACTTACAGAAATTAAAAGTTGATTAAAGGAAATATTCATGAATATCTGAAACATACGCAAGATAAAAACTTTAAATAAAATGATGTAGCTTGTTTATGTTTTGTATAAAATGTAAAATAAATAAGGAAATTAATAAATGAAATATAGATTTATAATTCGCAAAGCATGAGACGTGGTACATCCTGAAATTTTGCACTATTTATGTACAGAGAAATACACAACAATGATTTAGGATTTTAAAAGAAACATCAATACCTTGGTGACTTTAGCCATCTGTTCTGTCAGTGTGTCCAAAAGACGAGTCTTTAGGAAGTCCTCTGCTTTTTTTACTCTGCCATCCATGAAATAACTGGACAATAAACACAGAAAGAACACCATCAAAGAAGCACACTTACAAAATCATTAAATATGTTATAGGATTATTTTTACTGCAATGAGGGAAATACATATTCAAAAAAGTAAATTTAATCCATCACTCATTATTTAAAATGGTTCCAGTATCAATCCAATCATTTCCGCTATATTCATATGACCTTTCGTAACATTATGTTATGTACTGTTTTACAAAAAATGTAAAAGAAGATGGTAATTTTTATTCTGCTTTGTATTAAAACATTTATTCATAAAATTTCAGGCCACTGAATAGATGTTCTAAACAAACTTAATTAACTTAACAAGTAAAGAAAATTACTTGGGCTTGTGATTTAGCAGAGCTGGACCAAGGCTGACTGGAGACCTGAGCAGAATTTGATTTAGGGACCCTGTTTCAGTTGAACACATTTCCCACCACAGCGCAACTGACATGTCTTTTGTATTGTCTGTGTTTAATCATTTTCACTCTCTGCATTTCACTTGTTTTTAGAGTTGTTTTCTTTTTCAAGTGTCCTGTCTGGACAGCTTGGGCAAACAGCATTGTGGGTCTGGTTGCCTTAAAGTGTTAGGGCAGATTTCTTTTCTCTCTCCATCACTTCAGGTTAATGATTAATGAATAACACTGTGATAAAGAGCGCTTTAAAAATATATTTTTTTGTTTCCATAGTAATTCTGTTGTATTTTCCTGAGCTCATAAGTTAAAATTAATTAACACAGATTGATGGCCTGACAGGACACTCAAATTTTCTCATTATAGTTTCAGTAAATAGGTAATTCAGGGAAATACTCAGGTCTTATTATTGGTGTTGAAACAGTTTAAATTTGTTATTACTTCTAGTTTTAGGTTTAAGAGAAAAATGCCAAAAAGTAAAAACATGTATGCAACCAGTTGTTTTGATTCAAGGACATTTTTACAGGTTTACTCTGGACTATTTTATATGATGTCAAAAAGATCATATCTGTTAGACCAAATTAGATTAAAACATGACATTTCTACAAAACAAAACAAAAACTAAACTGGGCATCACAAACAAGCTAGCGCATTGCTTTAAACTGCAGATGACTGTAGATGCAGTTCATTCTTTTGTGTATCCATATCGGATAAAACAAAACTGTTGACATAGTAGAGTTTGATTTCGAAAATAATCTTGAATTAATAATACAACACAGTATTACAAAATAAAATGTTTGCAAAGACCCTTTAATATTTTAAAAGTTAGCTTTTCAACATAAAAAAGTTTATTTCATTATAAAATAACAACAAATAAAAGTATTCCATATGATCCTAGTTGATCCAAACTAAATAAACGATTTAATAAGTAACAATAAATTATGACCTTTTTAACTTAATTTTCACTCTGAAGATTTTTTTTGTCTTAGCACATTTATACTATAAATACATTTACAGATTATTATAAAGGTGCCACAGTTCAACAAATACGGTAAGAAATGTTTGATAAATATGTATATGTCTGTTAATTCAAATAAAATTAAGATAAAGGTAATCAGTCCTGAATTTTCCCACTAAGATAAAAAAAGGATATTCCTATTTCTATTCTAAACTATTATATGTGTATTGAAATTGTTTAATTCAATGTTATTATGTTATAATCAAATAGAATAATTTTAGTCCTAATTTAATTATTTTAAATTGTCAGAGAACAATTAAAAGTGTTACTTTTACTGTTGAAGTATATGTAGACAACAACAACTGATTGGTTAACCTGCGCTTAAAGTCAACCAATCATTATAGCCATTTTAGCCACGCCCAATGACATTTACTATCAAATAAAATAAATACATGATGTGCAGCAGCGCCCCCACCCCCTTCAACATCTTAGTAAAATATTGTCAACAAACTGACTATTTTGATTCCATAACATATTTAATTATTATCATATCCTCTATAAATGTTTTTCCTATATTTATTTCTAATTCAAATTATATGATGATGGATTTAGGAAAATATTTTATGATTTATTTAATGTTTTACATTGTGACACTTGCTCCTTAAAAGTATGGAGTGTCAGTCATTAGGCAGGGCTAAAACAGCTCAAGTCAGGGTACCTAGTCTACAACAGTTTAGTGTGACTGTTTTAAATTATTTCATAATGGCTTGAAGCACAGAAACCATGTAAACATTATAAAATGCTGAAATAACTAAATAAGATCTTATTTTAAAAAGGAGTTAAATTTTTAATGAACTTTTCAATAGTTAATTATGACCTGACTTATTTAAATAATTAATTTTTTAATTTTATTAAAATTAACACATACCTGTACATAATAAATGTATTTAACATCTTATTGATTTATGTTTTGAATTGTGGCAGTTTTGGCCCTTCATAATTTGTCAACCTGTCCACAATTTTAACAGTCTGCAAGTCCCCCAAGCCAGCAGAGGGCCCCAGGGCAGCAAAATAATATGCTTATTCCTCTAGCTGGCACTTCATGTTGAGTGTAATGCGACATAGAAACAAATTTCACAAGGCTGACCAGTGAATTTTCATCTGCACAATGACACAACTTCACAGATGCGCACTTTAAAATCTAATGTGAAAAGTTTCATTCTCATTGGCCTAAAGCTGTTATGATAACATGTCAGTTAACTTTACTTTTATAAACAGACACTGACACAACTGACATATTCAATTTTACTACAGGACTTTGACAATCCAGCTCTGTGTCAAAATGCCGGACTGCATCTGTAGAGAAACTGGAAGTGCTGGACTTTTACAGAATGAACAATGCGAAAAAACATCTGCAGTGGTCTCGTATGCAAACAGATAAAGACATAAGAAAAAAGGAAAATGAAAAATGATGTTAAAAGACCATGATGAGAGTGGAGTTTGTTGATAGTTGGAGTCAAAGATCTGTGTAAGATTTCCCTGCGGGCAGACCAAAAGCTTTTCCAAAATCACTTTCAAAAGTTCGAGGAAAGAAAACAAGAGAGTAGTATGCACACGCTGTAGTTCATGTTTCAGTTACCATAAAGATACAGCAGCATCTATTTTGCACAAAAGAGGCTGGCAAAAGTTCAAAAATACAGCTATATATGTATATATTTTACCAAAAAAACTTGCTTATACAGTACCTTGCAAATGTAATGAGCTTTTTTCACATTTTGTAACATTACAGCCACAAATATCAAGGCATTATGCTGGGACTTTATCTGATAGACTAACACAAAGTAGAGAATAATTAAGTGTAAGGAAAAAGATACATGGCAAACATTTTTTCCAAATATATGTAAAGTGTGTAGAGGATTTGTATTAATTCCAACCTTTACTCTGATAACCTTAAATATATACCAGTGTAACCAGATGCCTTCAGAAGTCAGTAAATTATTAAACTTTGTCTGCTTGTTTTTAACTTAATTTAAGTGTAAACCAGCTGTTCTATGAAGGCATCAAAGGTTTATTAGAGAACATTATTGAAAACATGGGAAGACCATGAAGACCATGGAACACACCTGAAAGGTCAAAGATAATGTTGCAGAGACAGTTAAAGCAAATGCAAGTTAAAAAACACTAGCATGGGCTATGAGCATCTCATGGAGTAGTATTCAAACCATCTGACAATAATGGAAAAAGCTTGGCACAACTAAAAATCCTATCAAGGAGTGTTTCTCTCTGCCAAAACAAACAGTCCAGGAAATGGTATCATTAATCAAGAAGCCCGTGGTAACTCTGTAGGAGTTGTAGAGATCCACAGGTCAGTGGGAGACTCTATTGACAGGCAAACTAGTTGTTGCATTTGTCAAATCTGGAAAAGCTGCAAGTAGAAAGCCATTATTGAAAATAAAGTCATAAGAACTCATGTTTAAATTTGTCACAAGCCATTCAGAGGACACAACAGGGTGTACTCTGATCAGATGAGACCAAAATTAAACTTTCTGGCCTAAATGCAAAAACTTTCAATGGTGAAAATTACCCTGAACACACCATATCCATGGTCAAACATAGTGGTGGCAGAATCGTGTTGTGGTGAAGCATTTTTTCAGCAGGTAAATGAAAGCTGATCAGAGTTGATGGGCTGATGGGTGAAGCTAAAAACAAGGCAGTTGTCAAGGATGTACAGGACTTTGATCCTATGGCAGAGTTTTACCTTACAGCTGGACAACAACCCTGAACACACAGCAGAGTATCATTGTAATGGGTTTGATAAAAGAATATTCACATGTTAGAATGGATCAGTTAAAGTCCAGATTTAAACACTGTTGAAAATTTGTGTCAGAACTTAAAAGCTATTGTTCATAGATGCTCTGCATTCAACCCTAAGGAGAATGAGGTATATTACAAATAATAATGAACAAAGATGTCAGTACCCATCAGTAAAGCTTATAGAGACGTACTCCAAGACTTACAGCTAGAATTGCAGTGTAAGATGGCTCCACAAAGTATTGACTCAGAGGGGCTGAGCGTAAGTTCATGCCACACCTTCCAGACTTTTATTAGTACAAAATTTAGAAAACCATGTATGATTTTCATCGCACTTGATATTTGTGCACCACTTTGTGTTTGTCTATCACTTAAGCCCCAGCAAAATTCATTAAAGTTTGTGACAGGAACATGACAAAATGTAAAAAGTAAAGAAAGGAATGAAAAAAAAAGCATAAATATTTTTGCAAGGCATTGCAACATGGGAGCATTTGGCCGTGCGTGACAAAAAATCTTTTCAATAAAACTTTTACCTATGTTATAATCAAGACAAGGAAGATATTGTTTGAAGTTAAATATGCTTAGTTTGATTTTAACAACAAGCAAAATCTCAGCTTTTTATCACAACCTTAAGAAATGTGCCCCTTGTATATAATAAAATCATTCATGGTGGATAATTTCAGGTCACTTATTAGGTCAATAATTTGAAACAAAAAGTCAACTTGTGATCTCATGACAAGTTCATTAAAATGCATTCACCCATATAAGTTGAGTGATCATTTGGGGTTTATTATTGGTAATACATCTTAAATGAATTTCTACGTATCATCTAGCAGTGGATAAATTGTCATCACCAAGACCATTGATGCTACAGTAAAAGTCATTAATTTTTCTAGGTTCAAATCCCGACCTTTATTCTTCTGCATGGAGTTTGTATGTTCTCCCTATGCATACGTGGGTTCTCTCTGGGTACTCTGGCTTCCTTACATAGCCTAAAAACATGTCATGTTATGTTAATTGTCCTTAGGTATGAGTAATGTATGACTGTTTGTTGTGTGTGTCTCTGTGTTACCCTGCAATGGACTGACGACCTGTCCAGGGTGAACATTGCCTCTGCCAATGACCACTAGATAGAGACACCAGCCCCCTGCACCCTGCAAGGTTAAGCAGTTATAGCCAATGGAAGTATGTGATAGACCAACACAAAGTATTGTGTAATTGTGAGGTGGAATGGAAATAGCACATGCATATTTTTTACATCAAAAAATGAACCAACACTTTGTGGAACCCTCTTTCCCTTCAATCACAGCTTCACAGTCTTTGGGGTTTGTTTCTACCATCTTTATACATCTAGAGGCAGTAAATTATACTCATTCTTCTTTGCAAAATAGTTCAAGATCAGAAAATGAAGAGTCATTTTCAATCTTTAAAGTCACAGATCCTCAAATGGATTTATGTTCATATTCATTCAAACATATGAACATGTTTTGATTTAAGTCATTTCATTGTAGATCTTGCTGTATGTTTAGGGTCGTTGTCTTGTTTGAAGGTGAACCTCTGCCAATGTCTCAAGTCTCATACAGGACTGATATGTATGTAACTCCAACTAACTTCCAATCAACTCTGACCAGATTCATGGCTAAAAAAAGAATATCTACAGCATGATACTGCCACCACCATGTTTCACAGTGGGGATGATGTGTTTCGAGTGTTAATTGTGTGCCATACATAGGATTTTGCATGTAGGCCAAAGCATTTTGGTCTTATCTGATCAGAACTGGGTTTTGAATCTGATCAGGTTGCATTGGATTTTATGTTGGGGTATCAGAGTAAAGATTTATTTCTTTTATTTCAAAACCATGAACTTTTTTCTTCCACTTCACAAGTATCCACAACTCTTTGTTCATCTATTACATCAAATTTGAATACAAGTTTACAGTCTAGTTGGCTGGTGTTATGTTGTTGTAGGATGTGATTTTCATCATTTCACAAAAACACATTGTAAGCTACAAGATCAGCACATTTCAGCTGAACTAAAAGTTACAAGTAAAATGTTTTAAACCTTTCTCCCCAAACAAAATGTAAATTAGGGGCCGGCAAACTCTACTTCAACCTAAATACCAAAGTAAACAGACAACAAGACAATAAAATCTTGAAAACAAACATTATACTTCTACAAAACCTGTCATGGAAAATCTGTGGAAATGACAAACAGGTGAGTGAAAGTGATTTGAACAGAGCTGCATTTAGTTCATGCAGGGTGAGGCAGTGTTGCAATCTGAGCTTAGACTCATTGAAATTTTCCTCATAGCACTGGAAAGGCCCCAAGCTCCTGGCCTCAAACTGTAAACAATGCAGGGATTAAGTCATACCAGTTATTTGGCTATCCTTTCATCTTTCCAGAGCGTTCACAAAAATTCTTCAGGCCAGATCACAGAGAAAAAAATTCCCATCATACATAGGAACAAAGCAAAAAAGTGACTGGATTTTAAAATTTCAAGATGATCTGTTTTAGCTTAATACTGATGTTTGGTAGTAAACAACATAAAAGAAAAGGACATAAAATATTTGTATTGGTGTTTTGACCAGAACTGACAAAATCATTGCTAGTTTAATGAGTGCGGCAGCTGAAGGAGAACCAAGAACACTTCCTTTGTTCCTGCAGCATTTGCCAAGATCTTTGTGGTGCTATTAGACTGATTGACAATAAAAAAAAATGTAACAGTGAACAGCGCTGTGTCTGAATGTTTACAGACAAAGATCCACTTGGTCTGCTTGTTTTACACAACTCTCTTCAAAGTGCTATCAGTGGCAGATCATTGACAATCTAGCACTCTCCTAAAACAGAAATATGGCACAGAAACAGATGTGATGCAATCAAACTGGGATGGGGAAAAAAACTGAGTAAGAATAGCATCAGTGCCAAAAATGGAAACATATAGCTGAAACCCGACATACTTACACTGTATAAAAAGACAAGTATTTTTTTCTCTCGCTTTGTTAAATTAAATCAGACTAAACTTTTCCTTTTTTGGATCAGTTAGGATTACCAAAAACATTTTAATTACTTGAATCCCAGAATGATGAGAGAGTGAATTAAGGTTTCATATTTTTACTTTCTTAAAGGACCATTAAGTTAACAAATGAACACTGCAACAAAGACCGTGATTGGGCATAAAACCATTCTTAAATTTGCAGGAAAAAGGGGTAAGCTTGCAAACCTATGATCATCATCCGAACTATGAAGAACTGGGATGGCAGCATTTGTGCAGGGTTTGTAGGACTGGCGCACTTTACAAGATATATGGGAATAAAAGAAAAGAGCATGATGTGGAACTATTGAAACAACATCTCAGGACATCAGCCAGGAAATTAAAGCTTGGGTACAAACAGGTCTTCCAAACAACCAATGCTCAAATCATACAGTCAAACTAGTTACAAAGTGGTTTACAACAAAGGACAACAAAGTCAATGTTTTGGAGTGGCTATCACAAAGCCCTGATCTCTAATGGTAGGATATAGTATGTGACTTTCGTACCTGTTAAAAACAAGTGCTGAAGTTGTAAAAAAGAAAAGATCATTTTGTTCTGTGGTGTTAGAGCACTCATAAAAGTTAGATAATAAAAGCTCTACATTTAAAACAGACGAACAAAACAAACTATAACCACATGCCATAAAGAAGCGAGCATTCAAATAGGTCACATACCTAATCTTGAACAATTTACTTGCAAAACATGTTGCATCAGGAAAAGTCCATGTGGGCCCCATTTCAGAAAGCAGAGTTAGTGAAAACTCAGAGTAAGTTCAGGGATAGGTATGCGCATACCCTGGGTTTCAGAAAGCCAGCTAGCCATTACCCTGAGTCAAATTACTACTGCAACTCTCTCCGTGAACCAACCCTGTTTGAACAAACTCTGAGTATGTCCTACTTTTTAGCTGAGGCCTGGCACAAGGAAAGTGTCAGAGAAGCCTGTACATGTTGGAGAGTAAATACTCTGCCATAATCTCTGTCGGCAGACCGCGATTAGATGTCTTATCCTTTCTGGATAATATATGTTTGAGTGCTACTGTTTTTCCCCACAGTCAATAAATTATCCCAATTAAATTTCAGCCCGCACATCGCACATGTAACATAACAAAGACAAATTCTCTGTGCTGCACCTTGTTTTAATGCATGTTGAGATGGTACTGTAGCATTTAAACTATTACTATAACACAGAGGTGCCCACCAGGACAATGGCTCCAAGTCAACTGCAAAAGTGTGTTGAAGTCAGACTTTTCTCGTTAGCAGATCTGTGTGTGTTCATGCTTGAAATATTGAACACTTGGGTTCGATCCCCACAAGGTATTGTGTAAAGTTATTCTGTTTCTCCTCATCAAGCACAATTAACTTAGTTTTAGTTACATTTTATTTTAGCTTTATTGAGCTTTTGAGACAGGAGCCGCCCCACCGTCAGACAGTAGATCATTGTGACTTGGACATTTATAAGTACCTCCCAATCTGAAAACCATGGATATACCTGCTCTACAGTTTTGTAGTGTTCCTTGGTCACAGACCTACAAGGCTAATAAAAAAAGAACTCCACAGAATAAGAGGTATCAGTGAAGCAAAAAGATAATTAGTATCACAATGAGAATTCAAGCAATATCTATTCATTTAATTTAGGTTTTCAGGCATAATTGGCACCATGGATAGCAGTCACATTCACTACTCCTTCACTAAATAAAGAGTGTTTTACTTTTTGTTTTATATTATATAACAGTTTTTCAACTGTTTTATAATAGTCATCAGTGTCACCTGACCATGCTGCACCTTTAATTTAATTAATCTGAATATGCCTTTTTGATAACCACAGAGTATGTTCAATAATAGATTTCATTTAATTTAATTCATTCTGGGTTTTCTTCTTCTTTACTATGCAGTCTATTAAAATGTTTTGTGACTCCTGTTTTTCCTGATTGGTTCTTATAGCTTTTAGTCTGGTGACATTTTCTATGGTTTTAGTGATGTGTGATTCTGGATGTTTTTATTGCCTTTTACTTTACCGCTGGCACACCAGAATCTTCTTAATATAAAACAATAAAGGATCTTCTATTCTATTCTGTATTAAATACACTTAACCAGTACAAATGTAGTTGACATCGTAGCTAATTGTGGTTTTGTATTGTTAAGATCATATGCAGTTATCCCCCCATTTTTTGGATGTTAAATAAGTGTAGTGTTGAGAATATAACTAATTCTCTGTCAGATCACACTCACACATTCTGGTCTTGGTCTCTGTCATGCTAACTCTCTCTATTTTGCAGCATTCTCCTCATGCCGTCATTAACATTTCTAATTCCATTGGCAAGAAATGTGCACTTTCAGGCTTCTTATTTTCTCCCGTTGACATGGTGGATCGCGTTATATGCTGTCCATTGATGGGGGCTTCATCTATACTCGCGCTCACGCTTAACTCAGGGTTGACTTGACAGAGAACTGAGTTACCTAATTGATACCTCCTGTTCTGAAATTGAAAACCGAGTATCACAGAGCCGGGTAGGCTTATTCAGAGTATCTGATTTCTACTCAGAGCTTGTTGACCCTGCTTTCTGAAATGGGGCCCTGGTGTGACTAGGAAGGTGGATACACAGATTATTAACAACTTAATGAATCATCATCCAACAACAGAAGGATATGCTGCCTCCCCTCAGAAACGCCACCAGGAAATTTACAGCCCCTCTGTCAGTTAACCCTTAGATGCATGAGTGACAGGACCCTACACTTTTCCATGCATGGGTCAAAAATAACCCGCATTAAAATAAATGTGTTTTGGGGCTATTTTTTAATTTTTGTTAAGGATTATTATTTGTAATATATATTGGATTATAATTGTGCCACACAAGTATGATTTTAAGGTTAAAATTTTATTTTGAACATTTTGAACATTTTCAAAGATCTGTTTTGAAACATTTTGAAAGTTGGAAAAGAAAATTGCACAACAGCAATAGAATATGAATATCTATTTTGAATGACTGTGTGTGTGTCTAAGAGTATGTGTGTGCAGGAGTAAGTATCTCTTTAGCCCACATCTTTAGGACCATTTCTGCTGTATACCTTGTACTCATGACACCTTGGATGAGAACATAAAAGGAAAAGAAATATTTAAATTATAAGCAAATATGCATGCACACATGCAAGTGCCAACACACACAGAAACACCAATGCAAGACATACAGTAATGACAACTAGCTAGTTTAGAAAACTATAAAATAGACCAGGGGTCCTCAATCCAGGTCTCAACGGCCGGTGTCCAGCAACTTTCAGATGTCTCCCCGGTCTAACACCTCCTTAATGTTCAGTCAGTTTCTCCAGAGTCCTGCGAATGACCTGATTGTTTGACTCAGGTGTGTTGAGGCAGGGACACATCTAATAGCTGTAGGACACCGATCCTCGAGGACTGAAGTTGAAGACCCCTGAAATAGACTACTTTAATGATAACAATTAAGTAATATTCTTTCACACAATAGTCAGGAATGATACAGACACATACTATAAATAGGGTAATGTTAAGTAGTTGAGAAAATAATGAAATTGAAAAAATGAATGGTAGCTTGTAAACACAGTCACACAATAATGATGAATCACATACAAATGCACACACAGGCGCACTCACACACAATAATAAGGGGAGTTTTTTTTTCTTTCCACTGTTGCTACATGCATGCTCTTTATGAAGGATCAATCAATCAATGACAGCAAATATCTGTCATTGATTGATTGCTCAATCAATGACAGATATTTGTCATTGATTGAGCAAGGTGTTGCCTGTGTTAAGCCCTTAATGCTATATTGTATTATTTTGTCCTTTTTTAAACTTTAAACAATAGCAAACAGAAAAAGTGATGATTTCTTTTGTATTTCATTTCACTCCAATTCAAAGTATGTTTATAGCACCAGTTCACAACAATGTCATCTCAAGGCGCTTTACCAGACAAACAGGTCTGGTTCACATCCAGAAATGTAATTTCAGCTATGATTCACATGATAAGCAAAGGAAATGCTATGTGTTTAAGGCAATGCGCATTTTAGTACACCTCTTAAGGTAAAGTTTAACAATGAGGGGGTTGCTTCACACAGATGTTTCTGCTGCTAATATCCACAGCTGGAACAGTTAGGCTAACATTATGTGCTTTGCTCAGGGGCATCTAAACAGCAACTCTTGAGTAAAAGGGTAAATTTGTCTCCTTTCCTTTACTCACTCATATTTTCACAGCAAGCAGCCTAGTCACACACTTTGGGCTGTTAGAAATCTCTCACCATAAAGCAACTCCTGTAGGTAAGAGAGCTGACTGTATATACGCTTGGAGGGCCTGGGTGTAGTTAAGTGTTTGATTGAAGTATATGTTAGTCTAAAACCACAAATGTCAACCTCATGGCACTGTTGGAGGAAAAGTAATGGAACCAACTCTAGAATTCATCCTCTGGGGATTGTACGTGTTTGTAAAAAGTTTCATGGCAATCTATCATGTAGCTGCTGAGGTTTGTCAGCATGGATCGAGGGGACAGCCCAACACTGCTGTTTTTGGGGTAATACAAATAACACTGCTAAAGAAGTGGTATTTCAAATATCTAAACTTCCAGGTTCAATTCCCAACCTGTGTCAACTGTTTGGAATAGATAAAACTGCTTACCAGGCAGTGAGCAAATAAGCAAATTGAACCAAAACATTCCTTTTACAAGTTTTCTTTACCTTTAACCTTTTTCATATCCTGTCATATTACACCTACAAACAAATGCATTGCAGTATTCCACAGGACAGACCAACAAAAAGTGAAGCATACTGAAAAACGGAAGGAAAAAAAGACAGTTTTGAAAGATTTTGCAAATAAAAACCTGAAAAAGTGGTGGTGTGCATTTCAGATTCAGCCCCTTTACTTGGACACTCCTAATTGAACAGTGAAGCCAATTCACAATTGAATCTCAGCATAAAAGCTACAGTTTTAAAAAGATGTGATGGGAGGGTTGTTGGAGAACATTAGAGAACAAACAAAATCATGAAGACCAAGGAACACAGCAGACAGGGCTAAACTTGTGGAGAAGTTTGAAGCAGAGTTAGGGTATAAAACAATATCTCAAGCTGTGAACATCTCACTAACCAGTCTTTAATCTACCTTCAGAAAATAAAAAGTGTGTTTGATCCAACAACACACCACCTGAAGTGACAGTCCAGGCAAAGACAAATGTATTCTGAAGGATTTTAAAGATATGTTAAGGAAATTAGAGAAAGCATCACTGGATAAATATTCCTGTTCCAAATGTTTAATTGCTAAAGTCTTGTTTTACTTTCAGTTATATTTTGCTAATATTAATTTGTTGCATGAATTGTACTGGCTATAGACTGTTTTACCATATTGTTGTCTTGTTTGTGTATTTAAAACAAGTAGCTCTTGGAAATAAGACTTAGTGTCTCAAGGGGATTTACCTGTAGAAATAAATGTGAAATAAAACAACAAAACAAGCAGTTAAGAGGCCCATGTCACCTATGGAGGAACTACAGAACTCCACATCTTGGGTGGGAAAATCTGTAATCAGGACAACTTTAAGTCATGCAATACATTAATCTGGTTTCAAAAGAAGAACAGCAAGAAGAAAACCATTGCTGAAGGAAAGCTCTATATATTTGGAGTTTGCCCTGACAGCATCATGCTGTGGGGATCCTTTTTGTCTGCAGGGACAATAAAGCTGGTTAGAATTGGTGGGAATATAGATAGTGACAGTTATCTTAAAATCATTTATACCCAAGGCAGATTTAGATTTAAAATTATTTTTATTCAACCAAGAAGTTGAATGAAAATGACACTGCATTTCAGAACATAATTTAAAAAATTAATGTACAAGGTGTTTCATTTTTGAAAAAAATGAAACACCTTGGAGGGCTGAATACTTGAGTTGCACACATGAGTTTTTATAATTGTAAACAATATTGAAAGCAAGGTATCATTTACATTCCACTTTGGTTGATCCCATTAAATCGCAATAAAAAGACATTAAAATCTGTGGTTGTAGCGTGAAAAAGGTGAAAAAGTTGACTAAATAAATTACTGCTTTTGCAAGGCACTATAACAAATTACCACACTGTTTTATTGCTTTCCATAAATATGTTCTTGTTTTCAATTTGATATGAGCAAATAATTTAAAAAAGATTGAAATAAGTAGATGTTTTCCTCCCCCAGGTTAGTTAGTTGTGCATTGTACATGTAAAATATAGTCTGGGATCATTTTAATACTATAAGCAATCACTGTAGCTCATGCAATGATTCCCACTTGTTTCCCACCCAGCATGTCTCTTTTTAATGAAGTGCAGCAGGAAGGCTTAGCAATATTATTCATTCAGCTTTTTTTTCCTTCAACCTGGCTGTTGCATACTAAATTCTTTCTGGATTCTCTGAAAAGCATTTTGCAGTTTAAAAACAGAAAACCTCCAGTTCTTGACTTTGTTAGCATTAAACCATTAGCCTTCAATTTATGACATAGTTACAAAGCTGCTTGAATTTTAACATTTAACTCTGAATGAAGAAGTGTTTTCTGATTAAATCAAATCAAGTAAAAAGGAAAATACAGACCAATTCAAAAGAGAAAAAGGCAAATGACTAAACTTTCTCTCTTTTTAATGAGACAAGATTCTCCAATACCTAAATACAATGCAACAGAAAAACCTCTGAAGATAAAGCAATTAGTGTTTTTTTTTTTATGATCTCGAGGTACGAAAACAATTAACCTTCAAACATTTGCAGAATATTTGTGTCTGCTCGTGTTCTCACTAAGACCGGGAAGATAGAGCACTTCACCCAAGTTCTTACGTCCTTACACTGGCTCCCTGTTGATCAGAGAATAGACTTTAATGCTTTTGTTAGTTTATAAATCACTGCATGGCTTAACACTAAAATACATTAAAGATATGTTATTGTATCAACCTTCCAGACCACTAAGATCTTCTGGTTCTAGTCTACTCAAGTCAGAACCAAACATGGAGAAGCAGCATTCAGTTTTTATGCTCTACTAATCTGGAATGGACCTCCAGAAAAATGCAAAAATGCTGAAACACTGAGTTCCTTTAAATCAAAGCTTAAAAAAAAAATCAATTTGTTTAGAGATGCCTTCAAATAATAATAAATGGAACATCATAAAGTGTAGTTTGTTTTTCAACCTGATATCATTTTCCTTTACTTTACCACTACAATATAATGTGTTTTTTTGTTTGGGTTTTTTTTTGCTTGTTTGATGTTTTGTTTTCCTTCTAATCATGTAAAACACTTTGAATTACCTTATTGGTGAAAATGTGCTATGCTAATAAAATCGCCTTGCCTAACATGTTTCATCACTTAAAGCATAAAAAAAACACTTCTGGGTATGCTCAAGCCAAGATGGACAAATCCGAGTCCTTCTCTAAACCAGTCATACTGACTGCTGAGCTTCTCTCCTACCAGATCCGATTAAAAACAACTTCAGACAGCTGCAGTGGCGTAAAACCTGAGCTGTAGACATGTTAATGAGTGTGCTCGATTTTTGTTAGGTTGGCTTCTTTTATAGAGGTCAGAGTTTCTGTCACGCAGCCTGGTTAGACTGGAATCTGGACCTTGAGTGTAAAACAGGCTAATTGACAGAGGGAATGAGCCAGAGCATATGGTTTGATTTTAACAGTGTGGGTGGTGTTTTTCCAAGTCTTTCTGACAGCCCCTCCACCTTCCATTTCTTACAACTTCTACTAATTAGACTTGACCTTCACCTTGATGACTGCTCGCAGTCACTTCTGGTTTGCCTGAGCACAAGGTGAATCTGTCTGTTTGTGGAAACCTCACAAATATCTTCAGATGGATGCAAATAAAGAAAAATGCTTGAAAAGATCTGCAGGAGTTCCTAAACTATGTGCACTTCTAGGCTTCTTTTCCTGTTGTTTCTTTTGCAAAATTGTTCTTTATTCTTCTTGATTGTTTAAACTAGCTATTTCAAATACTTGGTGTTGCAATATTGGGCTTTTTGTTCATTCCTTAAGAAGACACCAGGTCATTCATTCATTCATTCATTTGTTCAATCATTTGTTCATATGTAAATCTTTCATTCCCTAAGAAGACTCCTGGTCATTCAGTCATTCATTTATTCATTCATTTGTTCATTCATAGCTTTATATTTTCATTCTTTGAATAGAGAATAGAGAAAAAAGGGTAAAATACCTACTGTTGCCACGTAACAGCATCTATAATTGAGCCGGCATTCTTCATGAACCTGAAATTTTAAAAAAGAAACAGTTACATAATATTTTATCCACCAAGAAAATCAGATTGTTATTGTCACAGGTATAGCCTGTATCAATATCAATATTATTAGACATTTGTACTGTCTAATACTGTACTGTAACTGGCAAGGCCTGTGGTGATGATGATATATCATGAAATACAGTCTTTGAATAAGGCTAAAATAAATTAATCAAAAATCTTTTAACTATTTTAACCATTGCATAGAACATAAGTGTTTTTGTAAAATATATTTACCAAACAAGCCAAACAGTGTGTGCTAAAATAAGCACACACACATTCTTCAGCTGGTTAATTAATATCAAGACAGTTCTATTTATTCAAATTAAAGCCATTTACTCAAAGCAATTATCTACTACTCTGATATTATAATAGCCTCAGATCCCTCTACATTTGAAACCATAACAGAGCTGAGATTGGATGAGTGATAAGACACCAACAGGACTGAAACTGCACTTTTATGTCATTACTAAACTATAATAATGAATTGTTGGACAGGCATGATCTCAATTTCCACTGCTATTTGTATAACCTAACAATCTGCACTGAAGTGATGTTATTTTAGCAACAGTTCTGGTCAGGGGTTCCCACAGACTCATCAACGGGATGAACATTGTAATATTCTTTTTTATAGCGGTCTGATAATACAACATATAAATTCAATGATTTTTTTTTTTTAAAACAAACATTGGGTCCGCTAATGTTAATTTACTATGCATTTTCTCTAAAGAGGGTCAAAATTATACAAACATGCTTAAATAAATCCAAACACCATCAGACATATGCAGGTAACTGCCCATTTGTAAGCTGCAGAGATCTCTAATAGTTCTGGACAGATGTTTGACGACTCTTCTAATCAGAACTGGTTTCCCTCATTTTAATTATATGGTTTCTTTGCATGAATCTGGCTTTTAAGCACAGTAAAGCAACAGTTCATCATCTGTTTCAAAATCAACACATTTAAGAATAAGCCTTTAAGAATTTGCAGATGTCCATGTGAACAAAACAATTGCTTTATGAGGAAAGGTTTTACGGTCAGAAGAGACAAAGACTGATCTGTTTGGTCACAGTGACAAAAATACTAACCAATTTAACTGCTTAAGTAAAATGCCAAAATGTAAAGTCCATAAGAAAAATGGTTTACCTTTTCGCCTCAGATATTTCAACTATCACTCAATTTATGCTCTTGATCATTTTGAAATCTGCCAGATAATTTGCTATTAGTTATAAAAACAATTTTTTCATGACTTTATAGCTTTAAAAGTATGATCTCAAGATGAACAACTTGTTTGGCAAAAAGATTTAAAAATACCTTTACACTTAAAGTTCCAGTTTGAAGTTTACAAGGACTTTTCATGGACATTAATGTTATATTAGTTAGAGTTCGGGTTAAGCCGACCTCTGTTTTCCTTTAAAGTTTTTCTTAAAGTAGATAAAAGTAGAACTCACAACATGAATAAGAACATGAACAATCTTCTAACATCTTTAAATATATTATGAACCACCTCTACTTCTTTGAAATACTTTTCTTTTAAACTAACATAAACAAAGTTTCTCCTGCTATCTGCCTTTCTCCATCTGAGGCTTTGCATCTGTGTATGTTTTCACCTGACCCAAATCACTCCATATTTGGGGCTAACAACACGCCAGACATACCTTGAAATGTATCTCTAAACATCTTGTCACAAAAACACAACTTTCACCACTGTGGCTTGTTTAGTCTTGCAGCTCTGATATTTGGACTGTTGAGTCGTTCAGAATCAAATTAATCTTATTTGCTAAAAGCAGCAGAGTGCACGGGATGTCAAACACTAGAGCTGCCCGGCTCGTAACAGTGTCAGCCAGACAAGAAATGTCGCTTGTTAAATATGACACCAGTGACCCACGGATACTCCAGCTCTCTGTTCTTCATCTCCTTCTATGTTTAACCTGCACTATTGGATTGCTGCTCAATAATTCGTCCAAACATCACAGAAAAAGCACATGCAAAGGCGTACACAAACATACATATTTTAAACTGTGGTATATTAAACCTATTATGGAGCTCTTAATGGTTTCAATAATGTGAGGACATTTAGTACAAGGAGGATGGAAACTCACAAAACTGCTTTTGTAACTTCATGTTTCCTGTTGTTTATCAAAATGTGTGCATTTATCAAAATCTGTGTTCTCTAAGAAAAGTTAGAAATAGTATCTGCCTGAGAAACATTCAGACATAAAAGTTCTGTGCAGCTATCTGCAGACTTTCACGAGGGCGCTTGTGTGTTGTTTTTATTGCTCTCTTCTTTAAACATCACTTATCAATATATGTTTATTTTTTGAAAATAATCTGCTTTATCTGTTGGAGTTTTATTCACAGATGCTTTTTTTTTTAGATACATCTAAGTAGTTGGAGGTACTTTTTCCTGTTTTTAACAGCAAGAATTGAGTCAGTGTGATATTTTGAAAATTATGTCACAATAATGAAAATACAATTGCTATCCAATATTAAAATGTTAAGAATACATTTGATCAACATAGTTCTTCGCAATTTCTGAATAAAATTACCTACTTCGAGATGAAATTAAAAAAACCAAAATTTCTGTACCCTCCATATTTATTGACACCCCTGTTAAAATTGCATTGAAAGGATTGAAATAAAATAATCATTTCATTGTAGTAACATAATCTCATGCTGAAGATGTATGAAAAATGCAGCCTTTGAACTCATTCATTCGAATACTGGGAAATAACTGATTATCAAAATCACTGGTGTGACAGTTTTTGGCTTCCCCAACTATTCCCATAAAACAAAATTTAACTGAAACCTCCTGTATCCCACATTTATGTACCTGAAAAACAGTAAGTTTTCCAGGGATATAAATTGTGTGTGCACTATTTCTCTTAGCTGCTCTTCAGTCCAAAAGACAAGAGGTGTGTTGATCTTCATAGGTCAGAAAATAGCTTGGAGAAAGCAGTTACTTGCCTAAGGTTTCCCAAAATCACAGTGAGAGACAACTATGACAAACAAGGCAAATTTTATTTAACTGCATTAAAAGATGAACATAGTTGAAAGCTTTTTACACAACTTTGCAAGTTGTTCCAATAAAAGTTGAGGGAACATTAACAGAAATAAAACTAAGCAGGAAATAACATTTTCCAGGTATTAGGTCACCATGTCATGAGTAAATTAGTTCTTAACTGTTCTTAACATGAAATCACTCCTTTAAGAATTGTACAAAATATTACTGGTGACACTTGTTTAAATTATTTAGATTATATGATATATAAAAAGGGACTTTAAGACTTTTGATCCTAAAGGTATAAAGTTCTGCAGATCGTGTGCTGTTTGAAATATCATAGATTTTTACCATAGCTAATATGATAATACCAATAGTGATATGTATGGTTTGTTGAGCAGATGATAGTGCACAACTAAATCATGTTGTAAACCTTCTCTAATGATGCAGTTTTGGTGTAATCTCTTTCCTTCATTTATTCCCACTGTGGCAATTTTGTTCTGGTGGAGAAAGAATTTCTTTGTTACTAAAATGGATGTTGAAGAACAATCACCATTCACCAGTTAAACACATTTTACAGACACAGTCCAGATAAACCATGTTTGAAGTTCATCAGTATCTTATTCACTCAAAAAAAGAAAAGAAAAGTTGAGTATTTCTTGGAAATTCACACGAACCAACAGAGAGCTGACTTAGAACTGATTAGTTACGGCAAACTGGTTAATCTCCTTAACTTTTCTTTTGCTAACAACAGTCTGACTTTACTCAAACTATATGACAACCTTGCTCTAATTATTATACACGTTATGTTTGGAAAATAGTTTTAATTTTATTAATGAATTTTAAATATGTTCTGAGCACTTAGAATTTATCCTCCAAGTCAAAAAATACTGTCTTGTAGTATTTCATCTGAAAAATCTCACATATTTACATCATACTAAACACTTTGGTGTTTGCAAACATAATCATTTAATTTTATTTTCAATTTTTTCAATACAATAGGATTCACTTTAAATAAATTGCACATTATTTTATAGTCTTAAACAGATACACTGACATTTAATTTAATTTCACATTTTCTTAACAAGACTCTCCTTTACATAGATAATTTACTTATTTGTTTACATTACTTAATCCAAAGGATCATAATCAAATGATTTAAAATCATTTTTATTATTTTCAAACATACAATAATTGAGAGATGATGGTACATTTTATTTCCTTAATACAATGTTTAACTTTCCTTTTTATAAAAAAATAAATAAAAGATCAAAAGCTATAAAAAAATAAGGATAAAAAGAAAGAAAATAAATCTCTATAAATACAAATAAAAAAAAAAATCTCTATAAACCCCTATTTGGAATGTAAATTACTGACAGAATTGTTAAAAAAAAAAAAAATAAATAAAAAAATAAAAAAATAAAAAAATACCTGAATCTCATTTTGTGTTTGTTGTACAGTGGCACTAATGCATCAATTTTTGTCAATTCTGTTTTCATTTCAGCAGACAAACATTTACAGAGGCTTAACTTTTGGATGGTAAGAGAAAAGTTGTAGATATGCTGTCAAGTGATGGGGTCAAAGTATTGAATATATCTTGTTAAAATCACAACATGCAAGTTCCTTTGACCGTGTTCTGTGTAATAGTTAATGTGACTGCTTATAGTTGAGTAAACACTGCAAAGGAAAATGGGGGTTGTCACATGGAGGTTGCCGCTCAATAAATTCAAACATCCATCAAACAAATGTAAAACTGCTTACACTAAAGAAGCTACTTTTGAAACTACTAATCTATATTGCCCTCCACAATTATTAGCCACACGTAAAAAAAAAAAAATAAATAAATAAAAATAAATAAATAAATAAATAAATAAATAAAAAGCCTTAAAATAGTTTCTTGTTGGGGACTCTTAACAGTGAGCTTTGGAGATTCTTTTTCCTATCTTTCTTACCAGCCAGGCTTATCATGCCAGCCTCAAGTGCTTGGTGGCATGATAAGACTTTCTCCTTGTTTGTCACAGCTCCAGTTATATAAGGTTGTATTAAGCTGTTGAATTAGTTTTGTTCAAGTAGATTTGGGGAGATTTAGGTGAGTAGCCATTTTTTTGTAACAACTTCCTCAAATATAAAATTCAGTGTGGAAAAGCATCACATTAACAGCCTGTTCTATTGTCTTTCCCATTTTGAAGAGTGGCTGAGCAAGTCATATCATATTTAGACCCCAAAGAAATAGGAATTCATAGATTACTGGTAGGAGGTTTTCTCCCTCTTTAGTAAAACTGATTGATTTCCTCTTCAGAGAACCAGTAGTCTTGAGAAAATGTTAAGATTATCATTAAATGTATTAAATTCAGAAACATCACTCAATTCTTTGATGCAACATGTTTATCATGAACTTTTTCAAATGGCTTGAGATGACATTCATTGTGAACTGATCCTATATAAAGTAACTGAACTGAAAGTGAATGTTTTGACTATTTTTTTTGCTTCAGTTTTTTATTTGCTAAAAGGTGACTGAGCAGGTTTACCCTGTAAGATAAAGCAAAATCAAAGAAAAAACAACAACAAAAAAAATTCTCCTTGCAACAATATTGCTGTGCTGCTATAGCAGATCTTATGAAAGTAAAGTTCATTACTACAAAATCTTGACTCAGTTACATTTTCTTCTCGGTTTACTTTTCTAAATGTAAAGAAAATATCATTGAACAAGTTTTACTGACTTTAGAAAACAGAAAATACAAAAGCCAAAAGTTTTCTTCCTCTAATAGTAAGATGGACAACCAGTGAATTTACATTTTCTTGTTGCAGGCTGAATTTGGGAGGCTGCTGTTAAATAAGCAATGAGTGTGAAGCTAAAGCTGGTGCGGCTTCTGGCTGAAACCAGCAGGTGGGATATTGTGCCTTCACGTTATCAGTCAGATGACACTTTATTTAGGTTGACATCGTATAAGTGGAGCTAAGACCCTGAAACCCAAAGAGTGGAAATTCATAAACACTAAGGTATTCAGTGTGTGTGTGTGTGTGTGTGTGTGTGTGTGTGTGTGTGTGTGTGTGTGTGTGTGTGCTTCGCAATGAGTGAAGCTCCATAAAGTCTCAAACTGCTGCAAGATTCTTTCCACTACGTTTCCTCTTTACTCCCCGCCAACAGGACAGCCTACCAAGGAGAGGAATCTGGGCCAGTTCCTGTTACTTGTTATACTCACCCATCCAGCAGGAGGACTGCATTCTTCCGGGGTCGTCCGGCGTTCGGGCCATAAAGGTGAGCTCGGTTGTAGTAGCGTACAGATTGCAGGAGGGTCCGCAACTTGGCATGGTCTTGAGCCAACTGGGTGCTGTTGACCGCACGACCCACCATGGTTCGGTAGGCGTTAGGCTCTGGTAAGAGGAGATGCAGCACAATGAGCCAGCGCTTGTACAAGAAACAGCGGAGAGGGGGCAGGGAATATTGTTGTTGTAGTCAGACCTTGCTATCTTAGAGTATCCAACTGCCAGTAAAAAAAACTGGGGTTGGGGGGAGGTAATTGGGCAATTCACAGTAATGTAGACCGATGGATTCAGTGTCAGGGGAATAGTCCAAGCACACATGGTGGCCTTGCACATTCATTAGAACAAAGACCGAAGGAAACAGTTTGCCCAAAAAGGAGGAATGCTAAGCTTTTGCAGACTTACTGCTGTTTAATCGTTTAGATAATTCTTTGCCTTTCATTCAACCCCTATAAATTTGTCTCAGTGTCTGTGCTGCTTGGATGATTTGCTTAAAATTATTGCTTTCGCTATGGTTCAAGTCCTCACTAAAATTTTCAAAGCGTTCAGATGAATGGATTTTGTATGACACTGTCAGGCTTATGCTCAAATAAAAGTTTCTATCCAGAGATCCGTTGCTTATGAAATTAATAGAGAAATATGAGTCATTCACCCATCAAACATTTCTCCTTTCATCCTTCAGTGAACCAGAATGTTTACCCTTATACTGACACAAAGTAAAAAATGTATTAGTGTAATGAAACTAATCTTTTTGTGCTCAAATGATGCATTAGAAGTGCCTTTTTAACCTTTGTCATACTGTGCATTCAGTGTTTTCTGTATATTAATGTTTTCAGAAATAAAAAAGACGAACAGGCAAAGTTTAACTTACATGAGTTTTATCACTTTGTTGAAAGTAACAGTGTCAAAGACATAAGAAACTTCTCTCTTCATTGCATGTAAGGTTTAAAAGGCCAAATCTAAGTTTTAGATTTTTATCTCTACTAACAGGCATCTGACCTTCATTCATTTTTCTTCCTGACAGGAACTCCAAACAGAGCTCGAGCTCAGAAATACCGAAACCATTCGCAGCTCAATCTAAAGACCAAGGAGCTTAGAAACAGATGGGATATCTCCTAAAGATGCCTAATCGTAACTCCATGGAGTCAGTCCTGATGAGACAGGAGCAACAGAGGGATCTGAAAACCAACCTCCTCTTTGATGACTACACTATGAGTGTGGATAGCTGATAAACAAAAACACGGATCTTCCTCAAACAGCTACATAATCTACCATCTCAGTACATTGCAAAAATGTTGCCTTCCCTTAAACTTTATCCATACTTTCTCACTTTACAGCCACAAACTGGACATTGACAAACTGGGATTTCTTGATAGACCAACACAAAGCAGTGCAGGATTTTAAAGTGGAAGGAAAAATTATAAATAGTTTTAAAGTATCTTGTAAACAAAAATCTGAAAAGTGTGCTCTACACATGTATTCAGTCCTCTGAGACAATCCTCTGTTGAACCATATTCTACGGTAGTCACAGCTACAACACTTTTGGATATGGTTCTATTAGCTTTACACATCTACATTTTTGCCCATTGTTTTTTTTGCCAAATTGCTCAAGCTCAGTAAGACTGAATGGAGAGTGCAATAATTTTCAAGTTCTGCCACAGATTTTCAATTAGATTTAAATTTGGACTTTGAATGAGACATTATGTTATTAAACATATCCCTACAGCATGATGCTTCCACCACTATGTTTCATGATGGTGAAGGAGATTTCAGGGCAATGTGCAATGGTATATGGGCCCCTTGGTAACCCTGAAACGCTTTTCATGTTGGCCAAAAATTCTAGTATAGTTTCATCTACAGCTGCACAAAATATTGTTAATATATAGTCATTGTGAAATCAGTGTGTGAAATACTCATATCACAAAAGACTGTTTGGTGAGCAATAATTTTAGGGTCCCATATTCCAAGTGTAATGAACTTGCATTTTACATGCTAATGTAAATGTTTAGCCAGTTGGACAGAATCTCAACACAGCAGATGCTCGTACCAGAAAAAAAACAAGCAAATTATGTTGAAGGTAACACAGTGATGGAAGCACAGATGACAGAGAAAAGAAAATTGGCATATATTGCAATGGATCATTATTGCAACATTTACCAATATTATCGTCATCACAAGATTTTCTAATATTGTGCAGCCCAAGTTTCTTCTGTTCAAAACACCGTCTTATTCGTGTTTCCTGTGTCCCAATATATGATCGTTTGAATCAAATAAAATGAAAATACATATATATATATATATATATATATATATATATATATATACACACACATACACACACACACACACACACATATATATATATATATATATATATATATATATATATATATATATATATATATATATATATATATATATATATATTCACTTTGCTTTTAATAAGAACGTACCACTAAGAGGGGCGGAAATACTTGGAAACCATATATCAAAGTTGGCAGCTCTTCAGTAGATGAGGTAAAGAAAAACCAAAAACTTACTTTTTACTGCAGAGAACAATCTGTTAAATGACTACTGACAAGGCAGCATGTGGTATGCTGCTGTACTGACCATTGCCCAGCTCCCAGGAGATGTTGTACTTCTTTCCAGCACCATACTTCAGAAGGCTCAGTGTGGAGGATGTGTTCCAGGAGTTGTCTGGGTTTCTGTGCAGTGCGTTGAGCCCCAGGATCAGGTGCAGACCAGCGCAGTCGGCAAAGTTGTACAGTTTGTCTAAAGACCTGGCTGGGAGAAACCCACAAAGCAGTTGTAACTTTGATTCTTTTGATTCATTTGGAATCATATGACGATAACAGAAACCATGTGGAACTCATGGATTTTCTGGTTCTTGATCCCTGTTATTCTTTATGCTTGACTATAGCTCTACAGTCATTTCTGTGTTGCTTTTTGCACAAAAACTGTTGCATCGTTTCTGGCAGCTACATTATCTGATGTCTTCTATTTAAGGAAATAGTAGACACAAAAATCCTAGAACACTTTTACTAAATTACATACATATAAAGAGGCTGTGAACAAAATGTACATATGCAAAGAGCCATTTAGGGTAATTAAAAGATTTTATGAGAGTGAACTTCAATTTTTCATCAACATTCTCTTTGTTTTGAACAGGAGCTACTGAAGATACTTACTTTTGGCTGAAAAAGGGGGAGAAACCCTTATTTAACTTCTTGTAAAATAACATTTACAGCTTTTGCTATAGTCTTCTCTTGTGGTTTAAACACATTATAACTTGGTTTGTTAAAAAAAAGTAATTTTACCTGTTTTATTCATATTTTTATGACATTGTCACTAATGTATTAGTTTGCATCTGTAATTTAATTTTCTAATGTTTTATTTTTACTAACTTATTTTTACTGTTTTTATTCTGGAATGTTCTACATAATTTGTCTGCTGTTCAAGAGTTGCCTCTGTAAAGTACTTTTTGCTGCCCTGAACAGTTACCTTAATTTGAAAGGAACAAATAAAAGTTGTTTGCTTTCTGACCTCTTCTTTTAAATACCGGAAGACAAATGAGGACACTTTTCTTGCAGCAAGAAAGTCCGGGATCCGTTCGTCCGTCCTCCCTCCCACCCTCTTTCTTTCTTTATTTCTCTCTTTCTTTCTGCATGGAGTTTGCATGCTCTTCACATGCACGATTGAGATCTCTCTGGGTACTCTGGCTTCCTTACATAGTTATTGAGTAATATAAGACGTTTCAGTGCACTTGTGAATTGTTGTTTGTTCTGTGTATCAATGTATTCCCCTGTGATGGACTGGACCTTTCTAGAGGGGTACCCTGCCTATCTTCCAATAACTGCTGGAGATAGGCATCAGATTCCCCGAAAGTCCTGCAAGGATAAACAAGTATAGATAATGGATGGATAGAAGATGAATGGACAAAAATCATCCATGGAATAAATAATTCATTAGAATGTCTTGATGGCAGACATTCTAATGAATTTACTTATTTTAACCCTTCTGTTGTGTTTATTTCAGAGGTGCAATGATAATGCTCCTGGGTCAGTTTGGCCCAGTGAATATTTAAAGGTGCAGTTCAAATATCCTTTGTCTTTTGTTTTTAAATCTAAAATTACAAATCCACCAAACTCTGTCATAGTGGCTGATTCATTTGCATCTTCCGCTGGAGTATTTTATGTTGACAATTTAGTCTGTTTGTAAACCCCAGCCTGCCCTATATCATGTTTCCCTATATGTAAGCTGTTGCAGAAGTCTGCACTGTCATTTAGCAGCCTCTTCAGTGAGTCAACAAGCACTGTGTAAAGTTGCCTGAGGCTGCAGACAAGTCTTTTAAAGAGGAGCACAGCAGAACTAAAGTGAGTCTACAGAATGCAACACTCACTGGAGAGGTTGTTGAATTGCTTAATAGTCTATTTGTCACTTTAAGTCTGAAATCAAAACATGTTTGCAGAGGAGCACTTCAATTCAACATGACTAATTTTATACAATAGTGAAAATATTTAATATGCAAAGTAAGTTTCAAGTTGGAGAAAGACTTGTCTGCTCCCAGTGTTTTGTGGTTTACCTCTTCTGAAACTTTACAGTAACCCTAATATTGTTCTTAATATGATAATCATCAAATGTTGACTTTATGTATTAAGGGAAAATGTTAACCATACCAACCTGGTGATGTTCTAAAAAGTAGTGGTACGCTAAACCTTTTAACCAGTTGTTCCACCTTTGGCTGCAACAACTGCAATTTGCAATAATAGTCCTTCAGTCTTTCACATCACTGCAAAGGAATATTATTCCACTTTTCTTTGCAAAATCAGACGTCAAAGCATTCTTGGAGTAATTTTAGTAGCCAGGCATTCATGAGCAGGTTCCCCACTATTCCATGCTTTCCCTATTTTTGGATAAAGGCACTCACTGTTGTTTGCTGCAATCCCAAAGCCTAAGAAATGGCTTTGTGACCATTTCCAGAGTGATAGATGTCAAAGACTTTATTTCCCATCTGCTCTTTGATTTGTTCAGATGAGACATGATTTGTTGCTTTTTGAGATCTTTTACTCTACTTTATGTTGTCAGATGGGATCTATTTTAATGATTTCATGGGTTCTACTGATCTGGCAACAATCAAAAGCAGCGAAGGGTTAGTGAATTAAACCACACTGCTTACCACAGTGGGGGGAGGGGGGTATTTGTATTGTATTTTTGTTTGTATTTTACTCTGATAATCTAAATCTAAAATTAAAATTGTTTGATGGACTGAAATATTTAAGTGTTACCAAAAGGAAAAAAAAAACATTAGAAATCTTTAACAGGGTAAATACCATAGCACAAGTTAAATAAAAATACAAAGTTCCTTATTGTTGAACTGGTAAAGTCTCTCTACTATTAGGTGTCTGTAAGTACAGGGTGGACTTTGTGAACTGAGCTGAATTTATTCTAAAACCAAATGTTTACCAAAGAATGAATGTTCAGAATTATAATTCCTTTATTAGTTGGGCTGGTAGGTGAAAGTTCATCTGCACACAATAAAGTTCCTTCCACTGTGACACTCAGTGAGAATCCACATAGCCTGATTTTCCCATCATGGACTCCTGTGGTGTTGTACCCCACAAACATCGAGCTCTAGACTGCTGTGTGCTGCAGCTGAGTGCTCACTCAAGTTAATGTCTGTTATCTCCATCAGAATGGAATCTTCTCCCTGAGCAGGAAAGTCTGAAGGCCTACCACAGATGTTGGCATGGGTAAGAGTCTCTAAAGTATTTGTTTATATTTGAAGGTGTGATTGCAAGCTTCTCGCGAACACCTTCGGCTTTTGTTTTGAAATGTAATCTGTTTGGGATCATTCCATTAGCCTAAATATTGCCCTGAACTGTGACCCACACTTCCTAGGTTCAATAGGAACCAGATGAAAACTGTCTTGATGGTTCTTGCTAAAATCTGCAACAAAATCAAGGTTTGGGACAACCTCAGCTTGCTAAATGATAGCTTCTTCAAACAACTTTTAAAGACAAAAGAAAACAAAAAACCCCAGGTAGACAGATTTCTAGCGACTGAAAACTACAAGGTTCTTCAAAATACCTTCATTTAAAGACAAGCAACTGACTTTTAAAGAGAACACAACTGAATTCTGAACAGGTCTGACCTTTTTCCAGCATTGGTTTTATGACTTTATCTCCTGAAGAGCACTGGTTTTGAATGGCCCACAATGAAAAGAGAGGCCAGCTCGCCTGATGGTTGTTGCACCTGGCATTAATCAGCTATCAGTAGGACAAAGCCTGAAAAAATGTATGCCACAACAATAGCCTTGTTGCTCAAAGCACTGTTCACAAGCATATTTCTACTGAGTAAACTGTCTGTTCTCCATCTCATTAATAACCAACAATAATGTTATTATCATAACCACTATTACCATAACTCCTTCCCGCTGCGGTTTAACCAAAGTGGTTTCTATGTGCAGGAACAGAGTCGAGGGCAACAGGACAAAGAAAGTAGCGCCAGATGTGGCTGTCAGGATGAGTGATTCCAGGCCTCTGCTCACCTGAGATCTGAGCAGAGGCAACCGGCCTTGTAGCAAGACAAAGTGAGCAGACCTGAAAACACATCATCAATACATCATTGAATGCAGTACTAGGCTAAAAATACTATTGCCCTGTTGGCAGGTCTAAGCATGTAGAGTGAAATAAACATCCTTTCGACAGAGGATGCCATGTTGGTTAGCTTTATGGTTTACCTTTATATTTATTTACCTTCCTTCTTCTCATTTTTTATCCCAAGATGTCAAACAGTTTTTCATGCCAGCTTAGCATGCTTAATTTGTGCCTGAAGTGTTCCAATGTACAACATTTAAATCACATCTTCTTATGAGGGAGGATGAACGTACGCTGGAGGCCAAAAGGTTTGAAAGGAAGATTTGTACTTCACACAAAAATAAACATGACCATTATATGAAGAGCCACTTACCAGAATACATTTTTTCCTATAATTATCAGGTATTTTTGTCACTTGCCTCCTTTAAAGCAGTCTCCTCTGGCTTTTTTAGCGGTCTAAGATATGAAAACAGTAATTTGTTTTTTTCATTTAGAAAAATTTTCTCAACCCCAAAACTAAACCTTAATTTTCTTTCATTACATTTATTCAGAAGTGGTCTGGTATCATCAACATATATCCAAAGACAAACTGAAAATGGAGAATGGTGCATGCTGTATGAATGAAAGCAAAGTCTGATCATACAATAAACACATCTAAAATCCAAGTCATATTAGTTTTTATGAAAGGCATTCAGAAACGGAAATCTGAAGTTGCTTCCAAATGTTTGTCTTGTCTTGCTCTTAAATGCTTAGGCTGCAGTGTTGAGGTATTTTTTTTTTGTTTGTTTGCTTTTCAATGAATACATGAGGTTTTTCAAGTTTTACACAAACAGATCATAAACATAACGGATCAAATAACCAAGAAGAACATTTTCTTAGTTATTTTTGGTGTAAAAGTAACCTATTCTCAGCAATATCACTGCTCAGCATTACAAATTGTACAACTGTGACGTAAAGTGGGGGTGTATAGTCGGGCAATTGTTCACTTTTGCTGCAAGAAGGTCTTGGGTTAAAATCCCTGTCTGGGGTCTGTTTCCCATGCATGTGAGGGTTGTCTCTTGGTACTCTGGGTTCTTCCCACAATCCAAAAATATGCATGTTTGGTTATTTGGTTTCTCAAAATTGCCCTTAGGAGTGACTGTGTGGTTGCATGGTGGTTTGTCCTCTATATCTCAGTGTTCCCCTGTGATGGACTGGTGACCTGTCCAGGGTGTACTCCACCTGTCTTCCAATAACTGCTGGAAACAGGCACCGGCTTCCTGATCCTGCCCAGAGTAGCGAGTATAGACAGTGAATATATAGATTGTTGTTTATTTATTTATTCATTATTTGTCTGTTTATTTATTTAATGCATAAAACATTTTTGACAACATACATTTTATTTGTTTGTTTTTTAATTGCTTATTAAACTTTACTGGGTGGGATGTAGTTGTTAAAATAATTAAATTTAAATTCATTTCAGTTTATTTGTATAGCACCAATTCACAACAAATGTCATCTCGGGAACTTTACAAAAAAATCAGTTCCATGAGACATACATTCCTATTGATCCTAGTTATCAAACAGTACAGTAAGCTCATTTAATTATTCATAGTAGTTCAAAAAGTTTCTAAGGAAAATAATTGCAATATTTTATAGGTCACCATGTTTGGTTTATGAGATACCAAGTAGTTCAGAAGTTAGCTGAAGATTTGATGTTCTATCAGACATTCATAAAAAAAAAAAAAAAAAAAACAATCTAAATCTGGAGTCCAAGTCTGGAGTTCTAGCCGCCCATGGTGGCAGCGTCTTGGAGTAGCTCTTCTAATAAGTCAATTCTAACACTCTGTTACATTAATTCTCATTTGTTCTTTTTGTAGACTTTTGTTCATATTTTTTTTGGCTGAGGCGTTAACTTTCCAACAGTTGTTATGATGCATAACCATGGCAACAAGGTGTTGTTTTTACGGCTGGGTGCAGCTAACTAGTATCTCAAAAGCTCAAATAATATCTTAACTCTGACCCTAAATCCCAGAGGAATTGAAAAGGAGGCTTCATGGATGCAAAAAGCAGAGAGAGAAGGAGGAAATTCAAACTATCTCTTCCATCGATCATAAAGGATCATGTCCCCAGCACCCATGTCTCTCTGCCCAGCTTTCTAACCATTCGGCCATACAGAGATTTAAATAGAAGCGGCAAAAGCAAATGAGGTGGATTGGCAGGGCTTGCCAACAACTGATGGTCTCATCCAGGATATGCAATGAAATATTGTCTCTGCTGCCCTGAAATTGTGCTGTTATCATGTCAAAACAGTCATGTATGACAGTCATGACACTCTCACGCAGCAACAGTGTCTTCTGTCAGGGGCTTTTTCAGATTCATTGCAAGACTAACAGCTACTGGAGACTCTTTGAAGATACTTGGATGATACCAGTTATGACAACATTTAATTTCCTTTTAGAATAAATAAAGTATTTTTGAGTTGAATTGAACTTAACCTAATTTAATTAAACTGAAATGTCTAGACTGTATTACCCAGAAGATAGTATTCTGGTAACATGTACAAGAACAATATATATATGTGTGTGTGTGTGTGTGTGTGTGTGTGTGTTGCTTTTGTTAATGTTAACCACTGTATAAGTTAGCATTACCACTAAACCACTAAAGCTGAACAACTTGAATTATTTTAAAATCAATATGTGCAATATCACAATGAAAATAAACTATTTTGACGTAATATTCAGTAAACTATTACATCTTAAGTGCGATGCTTTCATGCTTTACATCCCAAAAATATATCAAACCTGTCGACTAGCCTTTCATTGCGATGTATGCTCTCACCTGAAGTGGAATTTAATGAAAGTTAAGGGAGAGTGGTGGTTCCCTTCTCACTAAGGAAGTAAAAGAGAAAAGTGGGTTAAAAATAACTGATATCATGACTGTAATACTCAACAGGAGCACCCCAATGCCACACTTTCCTTAAATTGCACAACCCTTATCACCAGAATGAATCAGGAGGATTCCCATCATGCTGTTTTGCAGGTCTATTTGACATTGTGTTGCAAGATTTGTCGCTCAGTTATTTAAGTCTCAACTGAATATTTTGTAATCATAGGTCTTTGATCATTCTTTTTTACTTATTGGATCAAAAAATGTACAGCATCTCTTTTTGCATGTTATTTGTAAAATAAGGAACAGATTTTATGGTTATAGCTTCTATAAATTCAGGATTTACTGCTTTTCATGTCATTATAATACTTTACCAAATGACTGGGAAGAATGAGATTTCATTGACAAGTAAGGAAATGATTAGTCAGTAATGTTGCTTGTCAAGAGACAAGCAACATTACAGATATTTATTTCATCTGTAAATATCTGAATATTTACAGATGAAATAGGGGATGAATAAAATGAGATGTCAGCCAAAGTGAAATACAATTATTTGATACATTTACTCATTAAATATTAGCACGAGCAGGTGGTGATTTATGTCAGTAGCAACAACTGCTTAAAAAAAGAGGACACATGTTTTAATTTTGTAGATGCTAGATATGAGGAGCAATGAATGAGTTTATGACATTAGAAGACAATTTGCAAATTTAAGTTGAAACAGGTTAAACCCCTGCTTCAGGGAAGTCTTTGTTTTTTTCAATGGCTGCAAATAATAATCCATTTGTTAAAACCGCACATAAACTTGACATCAGTTAGTAAGTTAAATAACTTTATTTTCAAAACATACGCGTTCCAGGTGGGAACTATTCTCTTTGAATCCCATATCTTTTTTTTTTTATTTTACTTCTGCTTTCACTTCAAAACAATTCTTATTTTGCAATATTGTCTAAATTTAGTCATAAAATTTCCTAATCGCACCACAATGAAGGCCTGTCTGAGAGGTCAGACTGTACTGTACTAACTCAGCTAAAAGTTTCCCTTTCATCTTACAAACAGTACAGCCAAAAACAAGCAGAGGAAACCAAGAAAGTTCTGTGTGTATATGAGTGTGTTTGTGTGCGCATCTGTTTGCGTGCCGTTGCGTGTTTGTGTGCAGCGGAAAGAGTGGGGTCTGGATATTGTCAAGCTGTCTATCTGATAGAAAAACCAGTTCTGTGAAGCAGAGAGGCCGCTGGATCAGTCAGCGCTATGCCTCATTTCTAGAGCTCTGAATATTCCTTCAAACACTGAGGGACACATACATCCACGTATGTTGGGTCTGCATGCACTCACACAAACACTGTTTGTTGGTTCACATACCACCCAAGAGAAACAGATACCCATTTTACATTTCAAACGAAACCACACTTGTATCTGCTGCTCAACCTCCATCATCATCAGTTACAGTTGGCTGATTAGACAGGTGTTCATTCTCTGCAACATAAAGGGACAGATCATTCAGATGTTCAGAGGCGGGGATCTGTTGAGAGGTTAGGAGCAGTCAGTTATTTTCCCTGCAGTATATCACTTTTATGGAACAGAGATTAACTTTCCAGATTAAAGCTAAGGGAAAAAGTGGATAAACAATAGCATAAAATGTCATCGCAGTTCCTGGAAACCATTTTATAAACCTTTAAATGGCTGTCATATTTACATTAGATAGTTATTTACAACAACAGTTAATAACAGCAAAAGACCATAAGTTGACCACTGATGTCTGTTACAATGATTTTCCTACACTTATATCTGTAAATTTTTGGTAAAATACCAGAAAGCCCAGTAAATCTCCCATCATTTGTCCTTTCAGCATGTTACTGTAAATCTAATGAATTGTGGGTAAATGGCTTTTAAGTAACAGTGTTCTTACAAATTTGCACTAATCAGGGTCTTTGCAATATTTCGGTTTGAGAGTTTATTTTTACAGACCCAATTTTCAAGATTTTTCCATCAGTTTTTTAACAACAGCAAAGGGCAATCACATAGTTGGTTTTTATTTCTTTGTTTCTTTTTTTCACAAATCACAAAACAAATAGCTGAAGCTAGTTTGCAATTCAGCAGAATAGCAAAGGGCAACTTCATAATTTTTTGGCATCTGTACAAACTCAGATCAGTCAGAATCTATAATACGGAAACATATGGAATGGATTGTAAAATATTTAACTCCTTGAAATCCTTGTTTGTGACCAATAATACATTCAATTCACAAAAATCTTATAAAATAGAAATGTCAATGCTAAATTGAAGCCAATTCAAATACCTTAAATCAAAACCCAGACGTAAAAGCATCTCAAGGCCAAACAAGCTGTGACATTGCCTTAACAAAACTACATTTTTTGCTAAGACATAAAGCAATTTAAAAATCCCTTTAATTTTCAGAAATTCGCTTTTTATATTTTCATCAAGAGAATAAGGTAAAATCAGCCAAGTCTAACTTTTTTCAGAACTCTACATTCATTTTTCTATACCTATCCACACTTGGAAAGTTATGAAACCAACTTCTACACTTTTTCCAGACTATTCAAGACCACATAGGAACCCTGTGTAATACACTTTGACTGAATAACCAGCACTACTGGCATGAGTCTTTCGCTCTTACCTTAGTTTATAGTTAAATACCAGGAATTTCCTGGTGTATTACTGCAAATTTTCCTTTCAATACAGTTCAATGCAATTCAGTTCAATTTATCTATATAACACTTGTGAAAAAACAAATATAACCCAAAGTGCTTCACAAAATAAAACAGAAAAATAAAAATTATCGTAATGACAACTATCACAAAACATTTATTGCTGTAACACAAAGTATTAAATTAAAAGTAAATTTACAAAGCTGTGAGTCTGCTAATCCCAAATCTTGATGCAGAGAAAAATTGATTTCTTTGATAGTGCTACAGCACACATTAGGCATGCATGATGGTGAAAGCCTATGTATATATAGCCTACATAAATTAGCGTGAGAGCAAACAGCATTGTAATAATCATTGCAAGTGCAGAAATTAAGCCAATTGCATATGCAAAGCAGTTGCAAAAAATACAGGAGATTGGGTGCTTCATTAATTAGAGGACAATAAACCCTACAGCTGGAAGAAAAGAAGATCAAAGTTCAAATTTTAATTGAGATAATTTGTTAAAGCTATTCTTGTTTTGGTTTTCAAAACAAGATTTTAGCATTGCTAATTCACTTCTGTGTTTGTCATGACTTATGCCTTGGGAGAAAGGGACATAGCAAGCTTTTTGTTTTGTTCCTTTGTTTAATTCAGTAGAAAAAAGAAATGAATTCAGGCCAGACACAACAAACTGCCATGGAAAATCTTAATTTGAATATTTAGTCGCATCAAAGTCTAACTGGAGAACATAAGCGAACACACACATAGATGGACACAAAAAATCTTGGCTGAGCTCTGGCCTGTTTTAAAACCCAATCAAAACCTAATCCTCAAGTGGTGTATGCAGACAAGAAGGTAAGCTGTTTAGAAAAATTAATTTTGAGCCTTTTTTCCTGTTTGCCGATACAGCGTGCCTTTCCATATCTAAAAAACACACACTGAGCATTCTGGTTTCCAGAACTCTTAAATAATGCATCGTACTGGAGGTGTCAACACAATTTACCATGATCTCAAAAATACACTAAGAATGCAGACTTATGAAATTATTTCATACTTTGTAAATTCAAAAAACTGATATTGAGCAAAAAAAAAAAAAAAGTGCATATAATTACATCTTGAGATGCTTGTGATTTTTTTGTCAGCTGTGACAACTCACATTGCAGAGCCTTGAAGTATGCAGCAAAATATACATGCTAAATTTGCATGGGAAGCTCAGTGGTGAGAGCCCACTCGAAGATTATACAGTTCCTACAAATTGTTCCTACTAGGCAAGGGTGCAATTGCTGATGACAGTATTTAAAGCTTTTACCGGACGAATGAGAACATTTCCAATGTTTTTCTTTAACACACACCACATGCAGACAATAAGCAAGACTTAGAAGCAAACTGAAAAAATGTCCAGAAAAAGCCAAGTGCAGCACATATATCATCAGTGCCTCCATTATGGTTTCAATCCCTTTCTCTACAAGCTCCTTCGGATCATCCAGCAACTCTCAGCCTTCTGTTTCTCATTGGAACAATTTCACTGCTAACCAGATTCTTTCGCCGCTGCAGAGAAAGACACTGTGACTGAGGCAAGGTCATCTCGAGACTCACGTTTCCAATTTGCACATCTTTCAGTAGATAGTCACAGAAGGTTATTAAAGAGCTGTCCGTGCAATTTCGTCCTTCATCCATATTTGGGAAAAAGATCAGACTAACATGGAGTTACGAGTACTACTCAAAAAAGCTATTGGGCTCGGGTGTTTTTCTAGCTTAGCTTTGGTGTATCTGCGACTCATCCAGAAGTTAACTTGACACTGTACATTCGGGTTGCACTGAGAGAGAAATGTGGTTTCAATAAAGTCAAAGCATGGGCTTCTTTTACCAGCATGTTACACAGAACCTAATGCCTATATGTTTACAAGCACACACATCTCCGCATGGACTCTTCTTCCATACAGAGTTGCTCCAAATCCAGCAAAACCATTCAGGTCAAACCACTTTTGTATCGTGGAAGAATGTAAGATATGTGGTGGGCACCTGTTTTCAATTCTGTTAGTAGAGGGGGACCGATGCATGCGCGTGAGTTGTGTGTGTGTTTTAAGCAGAATGTGAGCGAGGGATTACCTCAATCTGCGAATTTGCTGTGACCAGGCTTGCGTGTGGCCCCCCTCCTGTGAACCCTGTGTAAGGAGACGCAGAGCAAGTCGACAGGGCCAGTGAGTAAGATGAGTGGTATGTTAACATACACTGCACTCGATGTAAAGTACAACCACTCTGTGATGTTGTGAATGTGTGTAAGTTTGTGTGTGTGCGCTCTAGCCAAGGCAACAGCCTGCAGACAACAAATCAAAGACAGAGAAGTGGACAAAATAACATCAACTGTCTTTCACTAGTTTTGGGCTATGTAACTAAAACCATTTGTTGGGGGGGGAGAGGGTGTGAGGAAATGCATATGGGGTGTGAGAGGTTTTCACATCTGTTTGGCAGTGGTCGCTGTCTATCACTCCCTAATGGGAAAAGTACGCTTTTTAGATACTAATGACCTCAGTATGTTTGGCTTGTAAAGAAACAAGGTGTGCAAAGGTATTCCTTTCCTGGGAGAGAAACATCATCATGTCTTATCCTTTTTTTCCCTACACTTTGGAGCTACCTATAAACCATGACCAAACATAACCAAATGCAGAGGGATTTTAGCAGCCACAAGCTGCAAGTTGAGAAAAAGATTTTTTTATGAATGATTGCTTTATTACAGACAAACATGCTGTTTAGTAACTATTAAATATAAATGAATAATTCTGTTTGCAATAAATCAACATCATAATTACTAATGTTTTACGCATTTGGAAATCCCTGCTGCTTCTTTGCGCAATGCAGTCCATTCCTTCCTTCAAACAGCCACTCCTTCCTTGGAAACACAGAAATCCAAATCTTAACGAGGAATAATAAAGTGATCTGTCAAGGAAAAAACAATATCAAAGCACAACATTGCCCAAACAGTAATTGAGAAATTATATTACCTTCTCTATTTGTGCTCCAAAGACCTGTTGCAAGAGAATTTCATTAGCAGTATACAGTTGAACCAATGCAGTCTCATAATCCCTCAGCTCCCGAATAGAGTTTTTAAAATCAGGTACTGCGGCCTAATTAGTTGCATCAGGTGTGCTTGACAACTGTTGGCAGTAATGTTTCGTTGAATATAACTAAGGCAAGAGCATCGTCCACAAATTACTGAGAAAAGATCATTGCCTTGCACAAAGAAAAAGTCACAAAGATATAGCAAATCCCTGCATGTTCCTAGAGATGCATTTGGAAGCATAGTTCTTAAGTTTAAAATTATAAGAACAATGACCACTTGGATGTGGTAGAAAGAGGAATTTATTAATGGCTGCTAACAGATTCCTGAGTAGGCTAGTGGTCAAAACCATCCACTGACTGTAAGAGATGTGGGGCAACCATTGGTGGCAGCAGCAAATGAGGCAAGTAAATGCCGAAGGGCTCCATGCCTAAACTACAAGACAGTCACCACCTACTGAACCAAAAGCAACAGGGAAGTCAGCTCCATTTTCTACTAATAATATCAATAAACCAAAGACTGTTTCAAAACTGGAACTTTTCAGACCTATAAATCAGTGGCATGTCTGGAGGAGATAAAATGGAGCCTTTGTTGAAAAGAACACCCTGGTCACAGCAAAGCATGATGGTGGCTCAGTAATTCTCTGGGGCTCTTTGCTTCCTCTGGAAACCTACAACATGTGAAGGGCAAGATGAATTTAATGAATCAACATTAATGAACCGTAGGGCTTCGCCCAGTAGGAATGGGCTAAGATTTCTTTAGGAGTACTGTCACAAATTGGTGTCTGGCTATGAATCATGTCTGCACAGATGGTTGTTACATCTAAAGAGAGCTCAAAACTTTTGAAGTACTTAAGATGTTTTTACTCAATGGGGCTGAGGGATTCTGAGGCTGCATTAAAAGTGACCTTTTGTGTTCAGAGAACCACTTGTAATTTTAGTTGTGTTCTTATTTGATTTGTTTAGTTGCTACTTTGTATATTTTACCTATAAACCCAATTAGAAATGGGAATTGAATAATTTTTAGTTGGTAGTTTGAGAAAAAAATCAACTGCCAAACTCTGTTTATTATTATTATTATTATTATTATTATTATTATTATTATTATTATTATTATGTGTATCTTGTCATATTTTATTGTCTGAATACAACATAAAGCTCCATATTAAAATGAAAATACAACTCTATAACTACAATGATAAAAATATATTTTGCCTTTGTAAAATATGTACTGTCTTTCCTTCAGAAGATGAAAGATGACAAAAGATTAGAATATGCTTAGGATCACTTGTCCTATGAGAAAAGACTTGGAGCATGTAAAGGATCAATTTAGGATTTAAAAGCTACTTTCTTGGTCTGTACCTTAAAACACCTTTTGACACTTGGTGTAGTGTTTTTTGTAAAACACACAATCGCAATGGTCTAAATACAACACATGTAGGTCCATAAAGATACAATACATGTGCAAAATAACAATGCATAATTCAATGCAAATGACTATAGGTGTCAGACAGATGCCTCCTGGGCTGGTTCTTCTGGTCCCAACAAATACCATTTTTCTTAACTAGAAACTTATCAGAACCCAGGTTAAAAGCTAAAAATAATAATTGCAAAATAACTATCTTTTTTCACACTATTTTCCTTATTATGTGAGAAACCCTTAATTTTATAACTTAACTGAAACAATATCTGGGTCAAATCTGCCAAAATGTAAAAAAAAAAAAAAAAAAAAAAAAAAAAAAAAAAAAAAAAAGAAAAGAACAAAAAATGTATTCTCACAGAGAAAATAGAAGGAAGGTGTTTTTCCTAAATGCAGAATATGAAACATACAACATAATTTCAGCAGTAAGGAAAATACCAAACTTGAGTTAACAAAAAATGTGTTTATTGTTCTGGCTGTGTGAAATAAAACTGTCTGAAGTTCAGTAAACATGTTTTGAAAAGTTTCTTGTACTTGTAGTTTTCAAAGCCTATTTAACTACTTTAAGTCCAATTAGTGTCAGAAAAGCTGAGACCAATGTGAGCCCCATACATGACATTTTTAAAACTAGAGATTAGTAACGCTGTCATCTTCAGAGCTGTCAGCTGAAAAGCTTTAGATCTTATCTGGTTATCCATCTCATTACGTACCTCTGCAAATACTGTAATTGTGAGCTGAATGCCTTGTAATTGTAAAGAAACAAGAGTCTTCTTCAGAGATAGAGAGGGATGCTAACCCCAGGCTATTGAAAGCCTGAACCATCAAAGAGTTTTGTACTTAAAACACTCTCGTTACACAAAACACCTGCTTAAGCTGCAAACACAGTATGAATTATTGATTCATAACAGTTTTAACAACTGCGTCTTTCAACAACACCTTGAAATTCATCCTGTTCAAAAAAAAACCAAAACTTGCAAATCAAGTCTTAAGCAAACAAAGCATTTACTTCAGTAAAAAGGACATCTGTTACATTTGCAGTTTAGGAGAGCTATCTTTGATCCCAGGCTCTATGATGAATGAGGCTTATGAAGACCAGATCCCAAGCAGGGCAGCAATGCAAACACACAGGATCCCAGAGTCCTTTTCACTAGTGGAATAATCACTGTAATCACGGCAATCATCCTCCATTCTCAAACTATATCCACACACATTACTTACGCTTCAGTCAAAATGAGGGTCTGTCTTCAGATGAGCATACAGTACAGAGCCAGATTAAACACTGACAGAATCACATTGAAACACTTTTTAAAATTAACTGAGTTTTTATAATCTGAGATGCTGGGAAATATCGTAAAATGTTCCATACAAATATTAATATGTGCAGTGATGTACTAATCAGATATCTTAAACTTCTGCAATTTTTCAATTTTAAAATAATGCCTCATAATGACCCAATTAAAAATAATTGATTGACTGATGGAATAATTTATTAGTTTAACAAATATTTTCTGAATCATTTTACAACAAAACCATTACAAAAAGAAATACACATTTACACTGAAAATAAAAAAAGAAAAAAAAGAAATACACATTTACAAGAAAGTTCAAGCCAGGAAAATCATACACAATAGTAACAATACTCTTAATTTTGATAAATCACTTAATGCAGCTTAACTTATGGAACGCTTTAGTCATTTTTATGGTCCCTGTAAAAAACAATTATTATTTGATTGTAACAGTAAAATACATTTGGGGTTTAACCCAACTTTTTCATTCTTCATTTCATTGCTCCAGCATTCAGGATTCTTGTAAAAAGAAAGAAAAATATCACAGCTCACCTTCAAAACGATGGTTAGTCCCATCTGAGTTTGTGGAGCAGTGCGTTATGACAAACCGTGATGAATAGTTCGACCAGATGTTTATGGAGAGAGAGAATGGGACTTTTTCCAACCATTCATCTTATCAAATACATCCCAAAGGCTTCCTATTCACTCTGGTGTGGCCGCAGCTGCTATGTTTTCTGATCTTGTCTGTTGGTCAACTAAAGTTTTATAAAAGAAATGCCATCTTTTCTCCCAGGTTATAGCATATAGTGTCTTATGAAAGTTTTCAATGGGGTATGGACTTTTACCACTTATCATTTTTGCTCTGCACTTAAAATCCCCCCAAAATAGGTTTGTGATTGTAATGTCACCAAATGTGTCCAAGGGGTGTGAATACTTTTGCAAGGTCCTGCACTTTTTTTCTCTGTTGGTTCTTTCCATCTTATTGCTAAAGAGTTTCTAACGAGCAAAAGTTTGAGTTATTTTATTTGTTATGTTCTTGTGAATTAGTCAGATTTAACATTTATTTTTGTGGTTTGCAAAACAAGGCCCCCTTATATGGCTCTTTAAAACTCGTGGTAGCATTTTCAATTCACTCAAAAAAACAAGTCAATGATGTTTGAAATCAATTTGGATCACAAAATATTAGTTTTACAAGCAAATGCCACTTCTATTATGTAGAAAACCTCAACGTACACTGACCTGTCAAGTTGTTTCTATGAACTCATATATCATTGTAAATACATTTGCAATTATGCTGTTTTATTGATTTGATGTGCACCGTTTCGACAGTATGGCTCAAGGGCTGCAAGTGGAGTAAAGGTTACAACCATTGCCTCTCATGCCTTCCTATTTGGAGTTTGTGTGTTCATATCCCATACATGTGTAGAATCACCAGGTTCTCCAGCTTCCTCTCACAGTGTAAGGACAGATGTTAGGTAAATTAGGTGATTCTTAACTACAAGTTTGGAAAGGCTCCAGCCCCCCTATGAGCCTGAATAGCGGAACATTGGCTTGGAAATGTGCAGTTTGATGGAAAACACTAAACTCAAACAAATCCGTGTGTAGCTATAAACAACAAGTGCAAAACATTTCCTATTAAAATGATGAGCTATATTATATTATCTTATCTTGGGTTTTATATAAATCTATCATGCATTATGTAACTATTCCAGACACAATACCATGCACTAAATGTAAAAGAACCCCAAATGACAGAGCCATTATAAGAAATATTATTTCATAATATTGATATGATTAAGATGTATATTTAAAGTTAAAAACATTAGGACAGATAGGTTCAGATACTGATGTTATTAGACAGTCTGGTATATGTCTGATTGTAAAGTTCTGTTTAACCACTCATATATGGATCTAAACAAAAGGAATTTTATGCAGATACTGAATAGAAATTCATAAAATGTTGTTGCAAAGCAGATTATTTGTAAATGCTAGACCCATATACCGCACATGTATTTTAGATTTCTTAGAGTTTAGACAAACAGTTGGAGCTTGCCATAGTACATAAACTGCCAGTGATACACTTATCACATAACCACTGTGATATGCTTTTGTATTCAAATCATGAATATTCCTTTACTGATACTTCTGTCAGCCTCCCGCAATGTATATTAGTTCGAGTGTAGAAACATGCATTTTATTCATCTGCAAAGAAAAAGAAAAGCAGCAAACACAATGATGCTCTCTCGTAATACTGTACGACTAATATCTGTAAATATAGTGTTGTGAAACACGGATATGAAGATTTTCAGTTTGAGTTATTCTAAATGGCTAAAATCATCTTTAACAGGGGCACCTTGAAGATTTCAAATGTTTTCTACAAACTCACAGACATCTTTTTACATCAGGGAGATATTACTGATAATAACTTTGCAGAATCTTAGTGTTGAGGGTTAACCCTAATCTGAAGATAAAATAGTCTGCACAGAAATTTGAAAACAATCAAAAAAACAGAAAGAAATTTATACATAAAAAAATCTGTTAATTTAAAGGGAGAGTATAAAATTTACTTTTTTGAGCTTTACATCATGTTATAATGTTATTCCCTCATCAAAATCATACCTGGAGTGTTGCTTTGATTCTTTCATCCATGTTTGAGAAATCTTTTAATCTCACATGGCAACCATTCACCTGTGCAAAACGCCTGGATGGACCTAGTTCCACCTTCGAGACCCAGCTTCTCCTTAGAGCTGCAGTTTCTAAGCTTCCGAGCTTCCGCCAACCCTCCCCCGCAACTTCCCATCACAGCTCCTTCAGACTATCCAGCAGCAATTAGCAAACACCTGATGGAATTTCAAGGTGTTAAATTATGAAGTCAAATTTCTGTAAAGTCTTATTCGATATATGGATCAGTTTTGTCAGAACGAAAGTAACATAGTTACTTGATTGTGCTATAAAATTATTCTATGTTGCTGGAAAAGACATAATACTCCCCCTTTAACAAGTCTGTTGCCTGGAATGAAGCAGCGGAAGTAATTTTTACATCCTACAGGGTGGAATTGCTTGGGAGTCTTTCCCCATTGCATTGACAGCACAAATGTTCTTTCTTACAAGTCTATATGAAGATGTTCAGATTTTCAAGCTTGCATTGGGCAATGTTTAATGTTTTTTCTTTTTTTTTACATTTTTTTTTTACATTTTTTTAAGCAGTTAATTAATATGCACAGCCTTTACTGCCATTTTGCAAGCCACACAAAGAGAAATAGACTGATTTAAAGAAAAAGACAGCCACAGAAAACATGGCAGCACAGCTTGATGAGCAACATTCCACTGACAAGTAAGCTTTTTTGTGGCCAGGCAGATCCCTTTATGAACATTTTCATATATAAACAAGATACCCAACAAAATCCCTGACAACTTTATAAATAAATCAGTTTTTTTGTGTCACAGTCCTCCCCCAACCCCTTTCCCTGCCGCAGGCACAAAGAGGAAATAGTAGCGCTGAAGTTTGCATTACAGCACTGTAATGATCAGAGCCTAGAGTGTGCTCCAAATTTAGGGGCAGCTAATTAAACTTGATGAGGCTACACACATGTCAATCATTTTCTCACTGGAAGAGAGGACAGAACAGCTCTGAGGCTGTTTGAGGTGCAAATAGTAGAGAGGACAGTCCTGTCACTTCCTTTGTTATTGTGCTGAAATGGTAAATATTTTATCAAAAACAGTCCATCCATAAAGTTCGGAGTACAGATATGAGTACAGTACAAATATGAACTTTCAGTTTCTAATTCAGAGCCTCTCAAAGAAAGCAACTTTATTATTTTGACCATACGTAGACTCATGCAAGTAAAGATCCTGGGTTGCAAGTGAAGCCTAATTAAATCGGAACAAACTTGCTTACACAAAATAAAAAGCATTTTCTAGAGCTTTCAACCCAGTTAAGAGAAACTTGCTCACATTTAGAATGATTACTACAATCACAATTTATGTGGTGTATAATGTTGTCCAGTAAAATAATTCAAAAAAGCATTTAGATAATGAAAAAATATATATGCTGCAATAAATTCAAAATGGTCTATTCTGTGTATTTTATTTGGATCAATGAATGAATGAAAAAAACAAATGAATGATAAGCAGGTGAGAGTGTTGGATCTTCATATAAGAATCAAGATAAGGTCTAGCTACCTCAATACCTGAAGTGCTGAGGCAACAATATTAGTATTTTTGATCTCAGCTCTGTTCCTGTGTCTTTTCTGGAGTTACATTCTTGAAGGAAGTGAGCTTGACCAATCAAACTTGCAGAACCAGGCTATTACTGTTGATATCTGGGCATGCTGGCAGAAAACTTATGTTTTTCTCTCTGCCATTAGAAGGACTGGGTTAAGCCAAAGCCAGCCAAACATCTGGTCCTGCTTAGAGGTGTCGGCCCCTGCCATTCGCAGTAAAGGTTTACAGAAAGATTTCACTTGGCCTTTTTTTGCCTGGGCCACTTAGAGCAGTCTTCCAAGCCCTCTAAGGGAAAGCAGGTCTGAGGAAAATACCTCAGAAAAATTTAATTCTGATTTTCTCTTTTATGCTGCACTCTTCTGACCGAAACAAATTCCATTTCACACTTATAGACACATAAAAATTCGTCCAATAACATACCGCAACTTCACAGACACATTAACCATGGGATTTGAAGAAAAAATGGAATAAAAAGATTTTCAGTGAAAGTGTAACAAATTAACTGATAGATTTTGTGAGACCTATCTTTTAAGAATTTAATATTTTCTTATTGTCTCTTATTGCTGCAAGTGAACTCTAGGCTTTTAAATGTTCATATGTTTTTACAAAAGCAGGAAAATGTATCAATAAAGTTTTATTTTATTCCAGCTAAAAATTAGTTAAATCCACAAAAAATGTTGAAGGGACAACTGAAGATAAATCTGAAAAAAACTTGTTTAATTTCCTTCAAATGTGTTGGACAAGTTTGCTATAGTAAAATAATACCCCAAACCACAGATGATGTACAGTATGTCTGTCTGTACTGCATCACTTGTCCAACTGGACTTTGATAAACCCAGTTGGGTCTAGACAGTATTGATTTTGTGTCTGTTGATAAATAACATGTCTTGGAAATAACAATTTAGCAGTTAGTAGTAAAGTTAAAAGTTCAGATGCATTTCCATGTTTAGCCCTATCAGGATACAATAACTATTTTTCTTTAAAAGAACAGGGCATCTATACCCTATTTAATGAAAGCAGGTGATAGAAGGTATAACATAAGATGCTGCTTCAAAACATAGCATTCAACAGGTTGAAATGGATGTCTTAAGCAGAGAAAACTGGCTGATGACTGAAATCGGACAACTTTTAGCTTGACTGGCCCAAATTGATGACAGAAATTCAGAAATTTAGAAAGCCAGAAATTTAAATAGCTGTTCTGTTTCCATTCAGTAAACACACCATACCTAACCACTTCCTTCTCAAACTAACCACAACACTCTTTAATCTGGAAGTTGTTACTGTGGCAATAAAACTAAAAGTTAGATACTTGCAGATTCAGTAGGTGTTTAAAAAATTAAGTCAGAGGAAGAAGAATCAATTGTTGCAGCTAATCAAACCTAGGAAAGATTACAGGGCCACTTCCGAGTAATTCAAATTTTCTAATTTCAGTGATATACTTAACAACTGAGAAACATTTAAGACAGTTGCCAGTCTTCCCAAGAGTTGATACCCTGGAAAATTCACCCCAAGCACACACTATGCAATGGTCAAGACAAATGCAAAAAACTAAACAACCTCCCCCGAAAAGCTATATGTCACACTCTATAGACTTTACTTAGCATGTTAAATGTTAAGGCTCATGATAGTACAATTAGAGAAAGACTGTAAAGTCTGACTTGTTTGAAAGGGTTGACAGGAGAAAGCCTCATCTATCCAAAAAGAACATGGCAGGATGACTAAGATTTGCTAACTCACATCTGAATGAACTGCAAGACCTCAGGAAAAATATCCCTTGGACAGATGTGAACTAAGTAGAAATGTTTGGCCACACGCATAGCGCAATTTTTGTTGAAAACCACATACTGTCACAATCCTTGGGTGTTTGTTTTATGGTTCTCTCTAATGTTTCTATTTACGTCATTTTAGTGTTACTAGGATCTCTCCATACTGGTGCCTTCATTTGAACTGAATTTCTTAGTTTATTCTTGTGTTAGACATCTTGCAGTAATTAAGAAGACTGAAATTTTCTGTGTACCAAAATATTCTAGAACCAAAGGTGAGGCCATCTGTTAAAAAAAAAAAAAAAAAAAAAAAAAAATCAGCCAAGCCCTAACTGTATCATGCAATACAATTAACTAATCAAAGCAAAAAATCTGCAACAGAATTGTAAAAAAGAAAATAATCAAAATGCTGCAATGGCCCAGTCAAAAGCAGACCTGGACCCTCTGAAATGTTGTGGAGCAGTAGAGAAAACCCATTTGCACACATCAACTAAGCATAAACAGCACAGTGATTGTGCTTAGTTTTCCTCCTGATTGTATACCTGCAGCAGGAAGTAAAAACAGTGCATAAGACTTTTACAGAACACCAACACATTCCTATACACATTTTTTCTTAAAGGGGTCATGACAACAAATTTCATTTTTCTGTGGATTTGGGGGTATAATATGATCTGTTGTGCACTGATGAGGCCGTGTGAATGTCAAGAGTTGGTATCAAAAGCCCTGCTCATAGGCGGTCAGCTTTGTTTCTTTGCTCAAAAACAGATGAATCAGAGAACAGTTTATCTTTCTACATAATTCAATTCTCCAATTAGAGCACACCATCAAGCAAACATCCCTCCTCTCCCTCCTTCCCCCAGCTGATACTGCGGTGATGTTATTTTATTATTATTATTATTATTTATTTTATTTTTTTTAATGAAATCTTTGGGAAATTGACATATGCAGCAATATCAATTACATGAAGCAGTTTATACAGTGATGTCACCACTCTTTTTTTCAACATAAAATAAAACATTAACAGTTGTATTTAATGTTAATGTAGAAATTGAAAGTGCTTTTAATCTTGGGGTGTGTAAAAAAGGGTAGCTATAAAATAGTTTGCATATTTCTGTCAATTTCTAATTTAATTCTAAAAGCAATAAATAACATCTCCAAATGACAACCAACAGTGCCTTTGGTGCCAAGAAGATAAAAACACACATAAAGGGTTATTCTACTCTCTGTTACCATTATGTGGTCACTTTCGCAAGAGAGAATCTCTTAAACATCAGACAGTTCTCTCAAGACATTATTTCTTCATTTTTCACTGACTCCAACTTCACCAAGATCTTAGTTGGTGGTGCAGCAGCTTTTTATGGGATTTTGCTGAAATTGTGACTTATTACATCAGTTTCATGAGGACATGTGTGTAGAGACCAAGACTTTTTGCAGATACAACAACAATAAACCATGGTTTACTTCACATCAGAGGAAGCTGTGAAGGACCAAGATAGAGGCAGTGGGACTAGGCCCTATATAACGAGATGAGGAACAAACTGACCAAGACAATGAGAGTAGCTAAGAGAAACTACAGCCAGAAGCTACTAAAACAGCTTCCCACCACATGACCTGACATTAGTTTGGAATTGTCTGAAAAACACTACTTACTACAGGAGCCCATCCCCTCACCCTGAAGAGAACCCTTGTCTGACAGATGACCATAGCAGCTTTTGCTGTAGCTTTAAAAATCAGCTGTTCACACCTCCCACCAACTCTTCCATATCTCACTTTGACACAAAAGCTTCCAATCTACCAACCACCTTCCTCTCCTCAGACCTCCTGCCTGCACAATAGACCTCTGAGGAAGATGTGAATAGACTGTAGACCAGGAAAGCACCAGGACCTGGAAATCAAGCAAGCTTCTGAAGGACATCACAGGCCCCCTGCTGGACCCCCAGCTGTCTACCTGGGACTATACTTCCTCCTGCACCACCTCAACCAACCAGGGATGTACAATATGCCAGGATCCTGTTTGTGAACTTCAGTTTGGCCTTCAACACCATCAACCCAAACGTCCTCCATCAAAAGCTCACCCAGCACACAATGCCAGCCTCCAAATGTCAGCGGATCACCAGTTTCCTGACTAACCGGCAGCAGCAGGTGAGACTGGAGAGCATATTCTCCCACAGTTGCAGATGACACCATTGTTATTAGTCTGATCCAGGACAGTGATGAGTCTGCATAAAGACAGGAGGTAGATCGGCTGGTCCACTGGTGTGGTCAGAACCACCTGGAGCTTAACCTGCTCAAGACTAGAGAGATGACAGTCAACTTCCAGAGAACACCACCACCCTCCCTCCTCTCATCATCTTCAACAACACTGTGTGTATTGCAGATCACTTCCGGTCCCTAGGAACCACCCTTTTTTGGAACCTAAGATGGCCCTCACACATAGACACTGTTTGGAAAAAGGTCCAGCAGAGACTGCACTTTCTGTAGCAACTCTAGCAACTCAAGAAATATAACCTTGGACAGGAGCTAATGGTCATCCTCTACGCTCCCATTATTCAGTCTGTCATGTGTTCATCCATCACCGTGTGGTTCGGTTCATCCACAAAGCAGGACAGGTCCAAACTGCAATGAACAATTAGGTCTGCAGAGAGAATCTGTCCTTCCCTCCATCCAGGACTTATACAGGCCTACAGTCAGGGAAAAGGCTGCTAAAATCTCTGCAGACCCCACACATCCTGGGTGCAAACTATTTAGACTTTTCCCGTCAGGTCAGAGTAACAGAGTGCAGTTTGCAAAAATCAGCCACCAAAGATAGTCTCTTCCCCCAGGCTGTCCCTCTGATCAATACTTAACAGAGTGCCCAGATCAATACTATGCCTGTTTGTGCAAATTCAACCTTGTTTTCTTTTGTAAAAACACTGTACAAATAAATATACCTATTTACAAAAAAACATTTATTTTTCTTTCTTTTTTTATATATTTATATTTAAAATGTCTTCATTGGGAGGAAGTGGAACTGATGTCAAATTCCTTTTATGTGTGCACAAACTTGGCGAATAATGCAGATTCTTGTTGTAGAGCAGGAAGCACACTGCTCAAAAACCTAACATTAACTATCTACTACTCATCTAACGACGTTTAAACTTGTAAGAGATGAGTAACCTTTATTTCTGGCCAAACCAGCACTCTTGTTGATCTCAATAAAAATAGGTTTCCTTAAAAAATAAAGTGACTTCCTAATGTGCCTGTCAAGTTATTAAGCTATAAAGATATACCCAGTCTGTGAAATTGTGTGTTCTCACTTAAAGAGTCTAAGTTTGAACCAACCACATTTTTTCTATAATTGAAGACACATACAAATAAAAAATCTGCGATGAACTGAATCATTGTTTTGGAAGGTAGCTGGACACCTTTGAGGTAGCAATTTCTATTAAACACCACGCTTTCTTGTTTTCTGATACCATAAACGAACCAAAGTGGTAATACTTTTCCTAAAGTTGTGTGTCGTGTTGCATATTCATGTTGTGCATCAGGGATTTAAAAGAAGGGGAGTTCATTCAAATGTAACATATTTTTGTAATTACATTTATTAAAGAAAATCACTTGGCAGAAGATTTAATCCAGGTAGAAAAACTATTCACATTCATTCTAAATAGCAGCTGCAGGCATTCTGCTGCTATAACGCTACAAACTACATGTTTGTGAGGCTCTATGATGATGAATGACAATCTGCGGGGATCAACTAGAAACACAATATTATTTTTCCCAAGACAACTTTATATGGAAAAGAATACAATATGGAGTTCATGATAGAAAAATGGCCCTATTACAACTGAGCTTTCTCTATCCCAACCCCATGTATAAAAAAATCAACAAGCATAATAAATAGCAAAATAACCATTCAGCAATTATTGAAAAAGTATATCTGTGTGGAAGTTAAATGGGATTAACTCGGTTTATTGAGATACAACAAAACCAACTACCATAGTTAAACCCTGTCAAAAAACATGTTTCACAAAACATTTAGATCAAATCAGCAATAAGTCAATAATCTATTCCGATACCTCCAAAAATTCCCTTAGTGCCATAAAATGACCCTCCTTATTTTGGTGCTTTTTGTGCAGATTTAATTAAACAAGGAAAAACTCTCAAAGCCTTCCGCAATGGACGTACCCATCTTCGTGTAAAACACATCAGTGCCAGCAGAACCTCTTGAACTGAATAAAAGCTGTGAGCTGGGTTCAGTTTTTCCAGGTGTTAACCTGAAAGCATCTTTTTAGTGAACATTTGTCTTGAAATTTAGAGAAAATTTAATTTCTGTCTTAGCTGATCATAACTAAGCACAACTCTTAAAAGGGTTATGACAACAAATTTAATTTTTCTGTGGTTTTGGGGAAATAATATGATCTGTTGTACACTGATAAAGCCGTGTGAATGTCAAGAGTTGGTATCAAAAGCCCTGCTCATAGGCGGTTAGCTTTGTTTCTTTGCTCAAAAACGGACGAACCAGAGAACAGTTTATCTTTTTACGTAATTCATATTCTCCAATTAGAGCACAGCATCAAGCAAACAGCCCTCCCATTCCCCTTTCCTCCTCCCCCCAGCTGATACACCGACTAATTTAAAGATAAGAAGCGCTAGCATATCTGACTACTCCACTTGAGAAGAGGATGGCGACTAAAAAGGGGAGCTGTTATGTCCAAGGGAGCTCAAAAATGGATGGAAGTTTCCATTTACTCCCGAAGAATGAGAGAATCAGAGAAGAGTGGCTGAAGTTATTTTACGGGGAAGTACCATGCAATTATAACCCCAATTTGAGACAATGTTCAACGCATTTTACTGAAGAGTTTCCCAAATATGGTTGTAGCCAATCAGAGTGAAGTCAACTAGGCAGAGCCACATGTCATTGCTGTACCCAACCTTTTACTGAGGAGGGAAATCTGGCCTGCCAAAACAACCCCCTACAAAAAGGTGACATTATTTTTTAAAATGAAATTCTTTGGAAAATTGACATATGCAGCAATATCAACTACAGGGAATAGTTTATACAATGATGTCACCACCCTTTTAAAGCTGCAGAATGTAACTGTTATAAAAAAAATATGTCTGTTAAAACTGTCACTATGTTGTGACAGTATGGTATGAGACAGATAATGTGTGAAAAAAAATCAAGCTCCTCCACCTCCTCCCAGTGCTACTATTACTATCTGTAGAAAGGAACCACTCCCAGTCAGAAACAACCTATCAAAGGCAGGAGGAAGATCTCAGCACTGTCAATCACGATTATGTAGGCACTCCTCAATGTGCTCATGGTGAAGAAACAACAATATCCGCTGTCATTGGTAGCCATGCAAACTAACCAGAGAATTTCTGACAGGCTCTGCTATCTGGAAGAAGCTGTAGTGTAGCAGAGAGCAAGGGGAGGGGTGTGAGCAGAGTGTACACAAGCATGATTGACAGAGCTAAGACCCTCCTGCTGCCTCTGATTGGTGATTTCTGACCGAGCATCGCATTTCTGCAGTTAGCACTGGGAGCACAGGAGGAGGCAGAAGAGCTCAGTTTTTTTTCCACACATTATCTGTCTCATACTATACTCTCACAACATAGTGACAATTTTAACAAACATGTAAAAACCATATATTTTTTTATAAAGGTTACATACTGCAGCTTTAAATTATAATCACTGTAAATTTGTACTTCTCATTTGGCTTATCAGTCAGATTATTACAACAGGAAAGCAGAATGCTCCAACATTATTAAGTAATTCTTCTCAAAACATACATCAAATATATGGTGATTAAATAATTAAGTAGTGATGGCAGTATGTTTATTTTTAACTACATGTAAATATAAAACAGAGATACTTTTGGTTTTTATGATTCTGATGAGAATAACTTTTGATGAAGTATGAAAGATAATAGCTGATTTCTTCTGAAAGAGGAGCTTCATGGCCAACTACTGAGGAGGCTGCAAGCTGTTCTAATGTACTGTTCTGTATGGTACTATTCTTCAGAACTGAGGTTTCTCTCGAGATTGGCAGAGTTACAAATATTTCCAAATACCAGTCAGTTGTGGCGCTGAATCATCAGTTGTCTGCAATAAGGCTAAAGATTAAGAGTTTTATCAGCATCACATTGAATCCAGGCATGAAAGCAACAAAACAAGGTCTGGTTTCATTATAAAAGTGATCAAATAGAAACTGTGGACTCGAATCTGTGTTTACATCATTCTTTTATGGAGCAGTATGGCAATGATGATTTTGATTTATTTTATTTCATTTATTTTTTTATTTATTTTGCTTCGTGTCTCCTTTCAGGGCACAACCATCATGCTTTGCCACTAATGTTTAACCTGTAAGTTCATATTCAGATATTTCAAAGTGAATTAAAAGTCAGGAACTTGCTTTTGTTCAGTATCCTGCACATAGCTACTTAACAATGGGAATCTATGAAGGGTTATAAATCAATCTTAATATTTCAAAGTCCTATTAGAAAATATTAATTGCATTTTCAACTACAGTACCTTTGTGAATAACTGCAAAACACAGTTCTTAGGATGTTACAGAAGAAAAAGCAGAGACAATGTCTTGCATAAACAATAAACATTACGAATATAACCTTTTTGGTTAAAAAAAAATAATCCAAATGTGTTTCCAGAGCACCATGGACAACATTTTCTATGCAGCATAATTAGGAAGCAGCTTCTTCTCATATCCCTCTGAGGCCCATTCATGTTCTCTTTTCATGTGAGGGTCAGAGATCACAGAAAGCCAGCAGCAATGTCAGGCAAAGCTTTCTTGTTCAACAGTTTAACTAGGTGGGACATGTTTTCTTAATTATCAAGTTTTTTGTTGAAAGCCTTTTACTTTTTTTTTTTTTTTACAGAAAATGTTAGTATCTACAGTAGTTTTGTTCACAATTTCTAACTTCAGATTTGATGCACTGCAAATGTGTATAGGACTGGTACATTACTTTTCAGAAAGATGCCCTTTTATTGCAACAGTTAATGTAAAACACAAAATGTTCTAGGTTTTTTATTTAGGTATAAGAGATAAGCAGACAGTGATGTGAACGGTTTATGAAAACAACTCTTTTATTCAAAATATTTTCTTAAGAGAGCCCTAACAATGTTATCTGTGCTCTGAGCTTTTTGGGAATCCTAACACTTGTGAAGCTACTGAACCATAAGCTTTTACAGGGTTTTTTTTTTTTTTTTTTTACCTTCCAGGCAGCTTTACACAACAGGTGTTGGCTGACTCAGTGGGTATAGACTGCCAGCTCTGCCCAGTGTAGAAAAAGACAAAAACAAATTTCAAATATTCTTTGTTTCCATTTTATCAGAGAAATATTAGTTCTTTCTTTGCTCTTTTTCTTCTCTGTTGCACATTCCTTGCTCTTTCCACTCCTCTATTTCTTCAAAACTGTTTGAATCTCACTTAGTTCAGCCAAGCTCTTGTTTTCTCATCTGAAGAGTTGAGAGCTGTGCTGTGAATTTGCAGCACAGCAGGACACCATCGAGTGATAGATGGCCTCTGACAAGGTCCAACACAATCCAACCAGCCATATGCTCCAAGAAGAAAAAAAAAAACATAACATGGAATTAAAGAGGATTCAGAAGTGGCGAGGACAGAAACATGCCAAACTGTTATGCAAGCAACATTTTCAGAAGTATATGGAGGGTTTTGACACAGTCTATTGTCCCCACTGTCAGAATAATTGCAATGGTTGGCATTTTTTACGTAAATAACTTTCACACATTGAAAGAAATGATTTAACCGCTAATATCTGAGTTGCTTTTTTATACAGAAACAGGGGTTATACTAAGTCAGAAAAAAAGAAAAAGCTAAAAAGATTTTTCCTTATCAATTCATGTCAGCAACTCAATTCAAAATGTAAAACATATATCTTATACCTTCCTTTAACACAGAGATATATGTTTTAAGTATTTATTTCTGTTCATTTTGATGATTATGGCTTACAGGTAATTGAAGTCCAAAATTCAACTTCTCAGAAAATTACAATATTAACACCAGTAAAAAATTTATATTTACACAGGAATGTCATTCCTAGGCCATGTTATGGCATACACAATCATTGGGAAGATGGCTGTTCAGTTGTTTAACCCTAAGTTTTTCAGCAGTCAATGACACTCTCCACAAAGAGAGTAAGTCGTAAAAAGTCATTTCTTAGGGAGTTGATTATCCATCACTCACTTTAATAGAAACTCAGTGAAAGGAAAACATTTAGTAGAAAAGGGTGCACATACAACAGGAACAAACACAGTTTGGGGGAGATTAACAGGGCATAGACTGTGGCTGGAGTCAGTGCTTTCAGAGCCACAATGCACAGACATATCCAGAACAAGGGCTACAATTGTCACATTTCTCCTCCACCAAGTATTGAGTGCATATACTGTACAGTACAAAGACATACAGGCCAACATTTCTGTAAGAAAAATCATGTTTTTATTGGTCTTTTGTAATATTCAAATTTTTGGAAAGACGGAATTTTGGGTTTTCATTAGCTGCAACTCATAATCATCAATATTTATGGAAAGAAATTTTGAAAATATATAACTGTCTAATTAATCTCTTTTAGTTTTGCTTTTTGATTTGAATTAATTGAATAATTTTGCTTTTAAATGATATTCTAATTCACTGTGAAAAAGCATAAAAAGAAAAATGTGTCATATAAAAAAAGATTATATTCTAGAGCCGAGGTCTGCAACCTCCGGCTCCGGGCCGCAAGTGGCTCTTTGAAACTCCCACAATGGCTCAGTTGTTTTTACATATCGATCTAATAACAAATGCAGGTACAAACAGTTTTTCATGGAATAACTGAACTGAATTTCAACAACAGAATGACACTAAAAGTACAGGTAGCATATTTTTTAATCTATTTGTCTTGTCATTAGTTTGAAAATGTGATTTTTTTTAAACAATTTTCAACAAATAACACCCAACATAAGAAAATGTATTTATCCTCTTTTTGCAAAAGCTTGATGCTTTTCTTTATTTGAAAACCTTAACAAAGAAATAAAATGTCACTTTATTAATAATAACAAAACAATTTCTGAAGTAGGTATTTGTCAAAAATTGTAAGTTGTCTTTTTTCAAAAGGTCATGTAACAATTGTTTAGTTGGACTGAGGGCAAAAATGGCACTTTGGATTCTAAAGGTTGCAGACCCCTATTCTAGTGTTAACAAAAAATTGCAGATCTGCTTAAATTTTGATTAGCTATGCCTGATCAGTCCCAAAACACGCCTTTTTCTCTCACTGTGAAACGTAGACGCTTTCCCAGAGGACACATGTACACTAACGTGCACATGCAAAAATGCTCCAAACATTTGTGCGATACTAATGAGTGTGTTAAATTCCAGTGCAAGTTGTTGAGAGAAGAAACATTAGTGTAACATTCTTAAACACCAGGTCAAATCACTTCTCCAAACAGTGGTTACAGCTTCCTAGCCTCATGCTAACTCTCCTTGTAGAACAAACTTTTCACACCATAAATACACAAAAAGTGACCTGATACACACACACACACACACACACACACACACACACACACACACACACACACACACACACACACACATCTACACACACATGTTCCCTCGTCATAAATAATGGATGGGAACCTGTGAGTCAAATTAAATTAAATAAAATGTGTTTAACTGGTAATGAATGAGGCATGTTTCCCCGTCAGAATATCAACTTCATCTGGACTTATAGAGCTTACATACACATATACTGTGTGTATAAATGTACAAATTTTTTTTAAAGAGGCACTGGCATTCCAGCTCCAGATCTGTCCCACTGGTGCAAACTGCCTCAAAACAATCAGGAACACAGTGTCATGATTTGAAATCTGACACAAAACGTATGCTTTCTGGAGTTCTCAGGGAAAATGTGGAGGTTCAATGTCATGCCAAACAATCTTAGAAGAGGAAGGGCTGCTTTCAAACATTTCCCATGCGTCAGGCTATTAAAATGACATTCGTTTGCAGGTTGCTGGCACTTGTCTCGGGCATATTGCAAACACATGGAATTACATGATATGTCCATCCATGATTTAAACACTAGGTATTCTTTGATGCAAAGAAAAACAGACACTTCTGGATCTGTGAAAGCCATGTGGAAAGAGTGAAGAAAAAAAAAAAAAACAGGCGATACAGCAATCAAGAGTTTGTCACGCTGAGATTACATCACTGCTGATAATTGTATCCTGACAGGTAGGGAAAGGAGGAAAAAACAGTATGTTAGAAATTTAGCCAAACAAACATAAAACAGAAGGTCATGTAATTTTATATGTAGTCATGTTCTGAAAGAGCCCCTTTGTCTGAAGATACTACTCAGTGTTACACTGTAAAAGACCTCCATGTGTGAAACTCTAGTATTGCACCGCAGGGCTTAATTCTGGAGCCACACTTTGTCGCTGTGTACCATGAACTCAAGTAATCTAATCAACCGAGTTATTTAAAGCATGGTTTCTATGACAGATACAACTAAAACTAATATGGCTTTTAACACAACTTTGCAATTAAGCTGCGCATAGGGGTTCAGTAGATGTTTTTAATAAACTAAGCCATAAATATATGACATTCAGTGTGTTTTCACATATAAAGTGCATTTCCATTACATTAACCTTTTCCAGGAATCAGGGTAGTTTTGTTGCATTTCCTCAGCGCTTACCAGGAAGACATACTTTACCAGAGTAGAAATATGCCTCCAAGAAGGTCCTAGGTGGGCGATATGGACATTGTTATTCACCAGGAACATTAGGATGGAAATTTTTGGAGTGAGAGCAGTCAGATGTCGATTTGGTTGATTTTTTTTTTTTTTTTTGTACTTATAATTTAGTCATATCAACTTTAATTCATTTACAGCTCATATTTTCTGTTACCTTCAGCTGTAGTAAACTTCAAATCACTGATGTCTATTTAAAGCCATTTGTGGAGAGAGAGGAAGTAAATAATTCATATAAAATAATTCTTTAGGATCTATGGTAGAAATAAAGACAGCCACAACCCCTGTGGATCACTAACAGATTTTCAAGTAACAAGAGGCTGCTGCTGAATGTGCAATGCTTCTTTGGGACTCATCTTTCAGACTTTGGTTATTAAATACCTGTGAACATTACAAACTTTCTTTTAAGTTATTATAATTCAGTTTCACAGTGTAAACACATGGAGGTAGTCACAAGTTTTAAGGGTTTTAATCCCAGCCTCTCTTTTCCTCTTTTCTCCCCCAATGAGCAAACACAGAATTTGCATAATGGAAATTCATTTAAGATCTACTACAGTTACAGCTTCAAAAGGACTTTGTATTGACTGTATTTCATTTCTAAATTGTGGTCCCTGAGTTATAATCGGTGGGTATAGTTTATTGCTAAAAAAACTGAGCGAAACCTCAGTCAACACAATTACAGTGGAATGAATTACCTCCTGAACCATGTTTTGGTCTTCATAGTAGAAAAACTTAAAAAAGAATGAAGAACTTGTCAACAAGTAAATAATGTTAACTTCAGTTAACTTCCTATCCTTTATCCATACACAGAACATCCTAATAAATCAGGAGAAGTCATTTTTTGTTTAGATTTTTCCCTGTGTTCCAGTTCTTAAAAAACAGATATTCTGATTGGTGACAATATGAAAAACTAGTAAAAACAGAAAGTGTGTTGGTTCAAAGACTTAACCCAGCATCTCATCAACTCTTTCTGTGTAAACCCCTAGAGCTCTTAACCCTCAGAATATTTGTAAAAGCACAGAATGATCTATCTGCCTGAACAATGATCATGAAAAGTTTGAGCCTTAATATGGACATGAAGCTACACTAACACTAGAAGTGAAAGTGCTCTCAGTTCCTCTCATTTTCCAGTCAGACATATTCCAAAAAGCCTAAAAGAGTGGCAGACATGGACAATTTTCCAGACTCCGCTTATGTTTTGGAAATGGAATAAACTCTATTCTGTCCTCTAAATGCTCTGGGTAACACGCATCTTTAGTGCATGTTCCCCAGTGAAAATTAACCTTTTTTCCAATTATTTTTCACCAAATCTCTATGACTGAAGTGTGTTCATAATGATAAACTCCAACATTTTGTTGCATGTTCAGTTCCTCCAGGTAAGGGCGTTTCACTTCAGAACAAATTGGACTGAATGACACGTGGCATCATGTCAATTGACATTTGTGTGGGAGAGACCTGAGCACAGCACAGAAAACTGCTATAACAGTATTTACCATTTATCACGATGTTAAGAGCAAAGCAATGACTCTATGTATCAGGGAAAAAATCTTTCTATAAGTTTTGTTCACACACAATTAATTAGACATTCAAACACGACTTGATAACAGCCAAATTATCAACAATGCATATCAAAACAGAGAAGGAAAAGCTAATATTAGCCTAGTGCAATGGCAAACTTGTCCCTATGCAAAGATCCCCAGGAGAGTGAGATACAAGTTTTGTAGCCATATATGTTGAGTCAAAGAGTCTTTAGAAACAAATTATGAAGCTGAGTATGAGCAGTAGTTCACACAGTTCGGGTTGGGACCCCACATGGGGTCACAGATATGTAAGTCTGGGGTCTTGAGACCCTCTTCAGAAATTAACCAAAATACAAAAAAATGACAATGAGAAAGCACATGCATTTGATAAATGTTGTAAAAGAAGAAAAATATGCTTGAAAATAAATAAAAACAACATATTGGTCAATATACTGGCTGTTGATGTTAATTGGATTCTCATTTTACCACTTTTTAAGCAAATCAGTAAACATGCCTGTATGCTCAACCAAGAGTCATAGTCATGAGCCTCTTGCATTTGATTTTGTGGGTCAGAAGCTTGAAAGTTTGGGAACCACAGCTTCAGGGGAAACCTTGTTGGAACATTACAGCAGCTCTGTAAAATGCAGTTACCCCTTTGCTGGAGCAGAGAGGGATGCCCAGCAACCCTAGGAGTACAAAATGTCAATACTGTTGTATATACAAGGGTACCTTAAAAATAAAGTTACATTGATTGTTCACACAGTTGTGTTCAAGTCAGAAACTGCTTACCAGCTCACTGTCTGGAACATCTGATTTTGATCATTCTATTTATTTGATAATGCTCCAAAGATTAATGTTTTTGTATAACAAACTCTGCATTTGTAACACGCCTCAGTTGCTGGCCAAACAGCACAGCAGAACTCCAGCTTCTCCTCTTCTAGTACTAAAACAAAGGGGTCTGCACTGCGTAAAACCGATGAACAATCTTTAATGATCCTCATGTTTCCACGGTCTGTCAATATTCTACATTAGAAGCTCAAAACCAATAATGTCCTTAAGGATATCAACAAATCAGAGCAGATTACTGTAATTTGTCTGTTGATACAGAAATAGGCTGCAGTGCGCTATAATAGTGTGAAATTTGGTCAGAGAAAGTCGCATAAATCTGTGTTAAGCAATAATCTGGAGATATACCAGGCGCTAAAGCAGCTGCAAGCTAAAAAGCTGAATCTGTCCAAATTTACACCTTGTGTGTGCATAATCTCCAAGAGAATTTTAAACAGAGAAAGACATCAAAGAACTACTTCAGACATGAAAAGAGATTTTAACAGGACATTAGAAAAAGGGAGGAAGGAATCACATAGCAGAACTAATAGGAAAGACGGCGCTTGTTTCTCTTAGCTGAAAGAAAATATGTTTCGATTTTGAAGTCAGTACAAACAGAAAGCTATAACTAGAAGCAATCTGTGGACAGCTGTGCCAGTTTGTTTGATGAAAACATTTTCAAGCCCTTCACAGATGTTTAGTGAATTTGCTCCTATGTGCATGCTTCTAATGTTTGTCTTTACAGATTTTCCACCTTCTTCCTTCCTGTGTGTCCTATTTGGTGGCTCATACTTTTTGTCTAAGAAAGAACTTCACTTCCATGCTCTTTGTTACTGTGTTACAGAAAGACTTAATTTTCTGCTGAAATTTGGGTTTGATGATTAAGCAGCAGTAACATGCTGATTTATTTTCGCATCAAATGTAATAACAGTCTGATTGCTATAAAATAGCGCAATACATGGATCTTTATCTACCCAACTAGGTATGGACATGTTTCATATATCAGTATAAGTATACCAAGGTTTTAAGAAGTTACAGTGTCAAAACCACAGACATTTTACATCACATAGTTCCTTTACTTAGATGCCAAAGAAAGAGCAGGAGCAACAGCAGTTTTCATCTGGATGTATTAAGCTTTGAGTAGCACTGCCCCTCCCCCACACCTTACTGTGAACTGCCTGTCAGCTGACTGAAAGAAGGGTACTACATGTTTTCTTTGCAAACAAGAAAGCCAAATTCTGCTGTTTGGAAATATTTCTATTTGCAAAAACACAAATGGTCATCGTGTGGAAATTATTTACCTGTCACTCTTCAGTTAGCCTAACACTCAAGAAATGGGGACCAGAGGGCATGAAGAAAAGGGAGGTTAAGTTCCATCCCAGTTTGTTTCTTGTTTTCCTCAATCTTACTGGTTCAATAACATGAACAATCCCACCTTGGTCAGCTTGTCACTTAAGTCCCGGGCTCCCACACCTCACCTCTACCTCTTGAGGCACAAAGTCCTTAGAATAAGCCTCAAGGATCGCTTCAGATAGAGCCAGTAACAGTTGATCTCTCTAAACACAGGTGTTTTGATGGTTTAAGTCATGACTATCAGGAGACTGTTCAGGTGAAATCTCCCAGCATCAGAATGAAAAACACAGATTTTCTCTCTTCAGGATGGCAGGAATAGGAAGAAGACAGGACTGGTACAAATAACATCACTGGAATGACTGATCAGGAAATCCCAGCATACCCATCTTGGACTCTTATGTCAAGCTGCAGCCAAGCCACAAAGTATAAGAATATTTAAAAGCACGCTAGCTAATTTGTTAAGCTCTGGGCAGTTCTTATGTGGGGAAGCAGGCCATTCAACAGAGCAGGAGCAACAACAGCAAAGACATGATCAACTTTCCTTTTCAGTTTAGAGCTTGGAACATCACCTGGCTCTTTGACTTCAGTGTTCTAAATGAAACTCAGTAATGTAAAAGATCCTCCAGATAAGATGTGGCATAACTATTAAAAGCCTTTAAAACCAGCAATAAAATCTTTAAATCAACCCTATAATGGACAAAAAGCCAGTGAATTCAGGCCAGCACTGAAGTGATGTGCTCCCACTTCCTGCTTTGTGTTAAAATGTGTGGCAGCATTCTGTATGAGCTGCAGATGAAGAAATGATGATGCCAGAGACAAAATCTGTCAGCAAGGAGAAAAGAAAACTGTATCTTTGATACACACACAACTCAAGCTTATCAACTCAATGTATTTTGTTTTCAATCAAAGTTATTCTTTTGTTTAAAAAAAATGAATACTTGAAGTGACACTAAGAAGAAAATGCCATATCTTTCACAACACCAGTCATGACACAATGACTAGTATGAATTTCACACAACTGATCCTAGTTTACAAGCACTATTCAGAGCCACACTGCTTCACAAGTAAAACACATATTTCAAAGACACAACAAGAGTTGCCTACATTTCCTTGCATTCAGACCCACTTGGAATGTGTTTAAAACATCACCAAACAAAGCAAGACACAAAATTGCATGATCACAGCTTAAAGGAGCCCCATAAAGAGTGGCATCTTTCTGTTAAGCAGCTGACTACAAGCTCACTAATGGAGAAGACCCTGACTAATTAACCAGGTAATATCAATTTGTTATATTACTTTATGAAAAGAACAATGGCAAAAGATTTAATATTCTGAGCAAAAAGCAAAATTATTTCAAAACTACTACCACATTTAGCCGGTGTTTATTTTAAATGTATGCTTTATTAGAAGCAGCTTTCCATTTTTATGCACCACAAATTTGGAACAAACTTCCAGAAAACTGCAAAACAGCTGAAACATCTGGGTATAACTGTTGCACCTCAGTGTCATTTCAAGCAGAGAGGACTCTGGTATTGGTGTCTAATATAGTCTTAGCTGGGTTTAAAAGATGTAAACTTCCCTGCCACATGATACTGCTCATATGAGATCAGCCTAAAGAATAGAGAAGGAAGACAGGCTAAATGATGTCAGGCCTTAGGCCATATCTTCAGTGCTGAATTCTACTTTCATTTTGTGAGACTTCTTTACAAAATAACCAAAAGATAACCTGGTGACATGATTAGCTTTGTCTAATACTGTCTATTGAAAGTGACAAGTTTCTCTGTAATGGTTTGCCACTGATAACATTCAGCTGGGATCTGGGATTTTAAAACTCTATTGCTTTCATATGCACAACACTGCTGGCATATAAGACAATCCATTTCAAACTATGGAATAAGAAGTCAGAGAAAGAAGGCTTTTTGATTTTTGTTAAATTTTTTTTTTTTTTTCTTACAAATATTAAACAGATAAGAGCAGTGCTATATTTTAAAGCACCATCCAAGCAAAATCTATTAACTGGAAAAAACCCAGTAATGTTAAATTCTAATAAGGTGCCTAAACATCTAACTTCATAAGCGAAACAAATTTGAGGTTTAAACCCAAACAAGATTTCTCAAGGATCAGTTTTTATAATTTATCAATACAATCATATAATTAATAGGGAGCTAAATGTATGAGGTTTCCTACTGAAAAGATCCCACAGGTAAATTAAGCATTTCTATACTTAGCTTTTATGTGTGTCTCCCATTTAACCTTTAGGATTTAAAAATAGGAGAAAAAGGATCAGGACTGGAAGTAAATCTTTTAGAGAAATACTCACCTATCTACACCATTCTGGGAGGACTCTTTGCTCACTTCTCGTTATGTTATATTTTCAGGCCGTCTGGGATGAAATGATCTTTCGAGATTTATCCACCCAATTTTAATGACACTATGGTCTGCAGAGTATTATTACTGTGAATTTAGAGATCTAGTCAGGATCCTTATTCAGTTAAAGGACTAATCCTCCCTTAGTGTTCTCAATACAGCTTGGACATTTTAGGAGTAATAAACTGAGTATAATCTTTGGTCTACCAGGGAAACAGTTTTCACCATATTGGCTGAAACACAAGCCCATAACACGTGTTTTAGAGCTACACAGATGTGCCAGAGATCTTGATGAAATTCAGGGGATTTTTTTTTCCTTCAACAGCTTTTCCTTGTTCATTACAGCCAAAAGGTTTCATTTAACCCTCATCAGTCCAAATGACTTGTTTCCAAATTGCACTGGGATTTTAGTTAGACTGAAGACCAAAAATCTCAGAATTTTGTGATGAATATGATTAATAGGGGTTCCTATGTTGACTTTGTTTTTCTTTTTTAAAGTTATTTGACCTCAATCTAAAACACACAGCTAATACAGTTAATTGCAATATCTTTAATTACATTTCAAACCCAAGATACAGATTTAAGTTGACACTTTGTGAGTCTCCCACAGCCTCATGTTGTTATTATTTATCATTTATTTCAACTTTCTGTATGCCAAGGAGAAACATATTGACAGCCAAAATTTAAGGAGCGACTACATTTTCAAAAATATTGAATTAAGATGTGTATATTGAGTGGTTTCCTATTTTCCTCTGTGTGTTTTATGCACTTAACCAATAGTTTCAAATTTAGTTTTACATCTCATCCTTTGAAATGTTTCAGTTACACTTCCTTAATAACTTAATCTAGGACAGGGTTACAATGACAAGATTCAAAAAAATTCTTTACTGCTCACAATGAAAAACATTATTTTTCTCTTTCTTGATTAATGGTGGGGGTTTACATAATATATTGGCTTTTCCCTTTTTGAAAGGCAAAGAAATTAAATTCTTTTTTGCAAGTGTTGCCCAGTTTGAATTTTGAGCTCAAACCTAACAGACTGCATATTTATACTTTAATTTGAAAAGTGATATATTTTGTAATTTTAAAATAATTTGCATATAACTTCTGTTTATTCTATGAGCTTATATCCCCAGAATGAAATCTTAAGGTCTGAAACTGAACTTTAGACCTAAGTCTCTGAGCTTTAACATCAACATCTAACACTGAGTTAATCTCTAAATCAAAAACGCACTGACAGGACAAAACTAAAGGCATGTTTGGTCGTGCTGAAGAAATAACAGACAAAAGATAAGTAATGGGGAACAAAGTGAAAAAAATAAATAAAGAATGGAGGAAATAATCTAATGGAGGGATGTTTTTTTGCAGAAAGACATAAAATGATGCTGACCATGACCTTGTCTGAGGTTAAAGTAATTTTCAACTCAATTCCCTCGCTGAATACGTGTGTACACATTAACTCATAGTGGCCCCATTACTGATGACTCTAACAAGGTTAGGTCAGGGGCCAGACAGTGGTGAGTGAAAAAGGATGGAGCGAGACTGTTAAAGGTCCTTTAAACACCACCTGCCTTCATGCATACACACACACACACACACACACACACACACACACACACACACACACACACACACATACTTAGAATCTTGACTAATTGATACCAGACCATTTTCAAAAACATCCCTAGTGCCTCTGGACCCCTGCTTCTTCCCCACCAAAGAGATGACTAGTCTTCACACAGATTCCAGTTTACACAACATGCTTTCAATTCAACTCAGAATAATAGTGATGTGATTACTCAAGCATGTGCACACTTTTAATACTTTTTCAGTGTCATCGCCACCTCCTCTGCTGACTGAATTCCCTTTAACACAATATATGTTACATTCCACCAGAGACATTTCGCACCATTAAAGGAAAACAGCAGCTGCACCATTACAGACATTATTCACCTCGTTCTTCATACCTCTTAGTAACATTTCCCAGCCAAGCTGAGCTTAAAACAGAGAATTTTCAAAACCACACATTAAATCTTTGTTTTGGTAAATAAAATACTTTTGCTTTGCCTTGTTTTCCCCAGTTACACCAAACAGTCAGATAACAATGATGGGAGCAATTCAAAAGCAGCATGATACACCTTTCTATCTATTATCGTCACCCCCTACCTCCTAATTTGAACCATCAATGCAAGTGTTCAGCGTTAGGAATACAAAATCCTCCATGGGGTCTTAATCCATCAGTAAAATATAGCAAAAAAACGTCCAGCTCATGGAGAAAAAAACCCCACTTAGCTGGGATTCATTTCAGCCATAATTTATACTGTATCAATATTTCCACATTATATTTCATCCCCCACCGCCCACCTTGCCCACCCCAATAAGTAAAACCAGTTTTATTTTTTGCTTTTTGATTTTAGGCTTTAAACTAAAGTGATTAGAGAACCCACAATGATCATCAAAGAAATATGCATATTTTAATCAACCATAAATTATTTATGCTTTGTTACGAGACGACTTGGCCTCTATGCTGCTGCTCAGTAAAGAAAGCATAGGTTTATGGAAAATATGGACATATTAGACAAGATGTCTGGAACAAGAGATTAATATTCAGAGAATGACAAAGATAGAACACAATAAAGATGAGCAACATGTGAAACATGCTATCATTCCAGTAATATATAGGAACATTCTATTATAAAGCATACATCAGCTCTAGTTTGTCTAATGCTATAATTAGGGATGTAACTGTTTCTCATTATCATAACAGTTCTGTTAAAATGTATTAAACTTATGCAAAAATTATTTTTTCAAGCCTCCAGAGTGAATTTGTGGAACAGTATGGAGGAGGGCTTGAATGACTATAAATCAAATTTAAAAAAAAAAAAATTAAAATCCCTAGTGCAAAATCAATGTAACAAAGTTTTAAGCACACAGTGGAGACCTGGGTGGTATACTGTTAGATGATCTGGGAGCTATACTCAGTATTAAACATGACTGGAAGTGTGTGATATGGATGGATTATATGCAATGAAAAATGGTTGAATAGTGTTTGGCTATTTTTGGTTGAAGATGAACGTAGCAGTGTTGATATTTTACTGATACCATCTATAGTTATAGCTATAGAAACTGCAGACTGTATAACAGTGAATAAATTGTAGGTACATAAGTACATTTTTGGATAGATTAGATTGGATAATTGTGACATGGATGACAAATTATAGCTATAAATACGTATAATATGGAAAGTATTTTGATATTCTTTGCCAAAATGCATAATATATATAGTGGATAGGTGAAATACGATTTAATAAGGATAAGCTTCTTCCTGCTCCTTTTTGAACTGAATAAGTTCAACATTTGTTGTTTACATGTTCAAAATAAAGATTTGATTAAAAAAACTGTATCGCTCCAAAACTGTAGTCAGCAGCAATTCTTTCTTGCAGCATAGAGTAAAACCCATAATTATTCATATCCTTGGCAAATTTAGGTTTGAAGTAACCTTCAAGTTTTACCAACATCTTTCTTCTGACTGACAGTAATTTTAGTGCTTTGGAGTGGACCAGCCAGAGTCCCAACTTGAATCTGATAGCAAATCTGTGAAAGGAGCTAAAGATTAGGGTTATGGCTCGAGGCCTTTCAACCTCAAAGACTTTAAGCTCATCACCAGAGATAGCTCATTAAAATGCCAATGTATACATGCGAAAAGCTGGTCAGCAATCATATGTAATGCCAATACAGACACTTCTACATTTTCAAAATTTGCATAGAATTTTTTTAGCACAGTGATAGTGTTTCTATTGAAATAAATATAGCAAATATGTGTAGAAAAGATGACAATTTAATTGTTGGAAATAGTTACAAGGAATCCAAGAACTGCTGTACATTAAGCTGCATATGAGTAGCTGCACAAATTCTGTCTGCATTGCATCACACATGGTGCAACCTGAATAAAATTTAAAAAAACTTTTTAGCCTTTTTACAAGCAAATTTAAAAACTGTTCTTTATTTATTAATGTCACAGACAAATTTCAGTCTGCAGCCTTTTTACGAGAAGACAGAATATGATGGGCAGTTTTATTTAAGATTTTAAAAATATTTCAGGTTAGGAGGGCATAATATGCTAAAAGGACTTATTGGGAACATTGCAAGAACTTGTTTCTCAGCTTGTCTGATGTATTGATGTTTATGAACAAATAAACAATTGTAGGTAGCAGTTTTGCATCCAACACAAAATGAAGAAATACAGGATTACACAAGATTATGCCCATTTATGCATAAAATTATCATTGGTCTCATTCCATTAAAAAGGTACATCAAAGTATATGCTGTAATGTCAAGCATTTAGAGACTAAAATACTTGGAATTCTAAGTTTTGATGCATTTATTACCTATCCAAAGTTAAAACCTGAATGCCTTTTTCATTTTCTCAGTATTTTTAAGATGTAAAGAAAGTTCTTGTGAGCCAGATCTTTTTGTACTATTGTGACATACCACAACAGAATGTTACAAATGGTACAAGAAATATGTTTGTTGTTCAGTCTTGAGTCTATATTTATGAAAATTAATGAGATGTTTTCATTTTTTCATATAGATTTTACACCTCAATAGATTTTAAAGTTTACTGACCCCTGATCTAAAGAAACTAAACAGACCAGCTGGCCTGACATTACAAAAGATGACATGGACATTGCCGCTGCTAGTGATATGTCTCTTGATAAAACTATTTAACTTGTAAAAACAATAAAGTATAAACCAAATGAAATGCCGGGAACATCTGGAATCAGTTTGAAGGTAGGTTGTGACAGAGATAAAGACCTGAATATAAAAGTGCTCTTTAACACATTAGTGAGACTATAGGATAAATGTACCACAGTATTATTCCTGAGCGAAATTTGTGAAGGGACTTCTCTTTAAAGCAGGTCCGAATTCTTACCGCATTTGCCCAGTTTGAAAAATGCTACCCGGCTATATTTTGATTAGTGCGCTGAGACTATTTAAAAGCGCACATCTGATCTAGTTGCTCATGTTTCCCTTTATCATTCATGCAGCAACACACAAGGTCGTTTTGCCCCAGAACAGTGGAACCATTCGAGTGCATGAATAATACTCTGCAGGTGAACTGATGAGAGGTCACCGGTTCTGTGCTTGTCCTGACCAAAACTGTGTCTGATGAATTCAAATGGGTTCACTTGAGGTCGATTTAGACGGTTTGTTTTCTGTCATTCATCAATTCCTTTATAAAACACATAGCCAAATATTTCATACGGTGCTGGATCCACGGCAAAGTGGGGTTTTGCAGAAAGGATTTTGGCTCTAATACAGAACTAAATTAATATATTCTCAAAGATAGAGTTGACATTCATTTCCAAAGTTCAAAATTATTTTTCTACGGCTCTTTGGCTTTTAGGACTCACTCAGGGAGGGTTTCTGTTTTGAAATAAAAATCCTGTCTAAACAAAAAAAAAATCTCCCGCCCATGACTTTTCAAGATGGTGGGGAGGATAAGAAGCAAGAGTGTAACAGAAAAGACAAATTTTACACACCGATCTATTATACTGTTGTAGGTTCCAGTTTATATTGAGCTCCATAGCATCAAATCCTGATCAACCAGCTACATTTTATTTGGAAAATATAAGCTTCAAATAGCCCACACAATATATAATTCATAGCATGCTTCCATGCATTGCCTAAATGTCTAAAGAGTGCAAATAAATACTTAGAACAATACATAATTTTCTATAGTTCCCTGCTTGAATGTTACTAAATCACATTAAAAGGTATGCAGCCCACCCAAAATCAAGACTCCCACAGTTTCTTCAGCAGTCAGACTGTGTTAAGTGTTATAAGTGAAGATGTCAATCCACTGTTTACAAGCCTCTGCTACAGCACCCCTACCATCCCCACATTCCTTCTTTAGAAATTACATTTGTCATTCTAAAAGCTGATGGTTTACTCTTGCTTAAACTTGATGTGAGAGCACAAGCATGACCCACAGAGTCCAGAAGACATTGGGATATGAGTAGGTGTCCAAAAAATAGGGAGTTTGTGTGTTTGATCTCCTACCTGTTATTGTAATGTTGCTGTAGATGTTGGACAGCTGCTCTTTCAGTAGGACAAGCTGTGTGGTGGCAGCCTTCTCCCTCTGCAGCTCCAGCATAATGTCAGGATGGTGGGCGAGTTTGCAGCCTTTCTGTTTGTCCAGTGCAATATCACTGCGCACTATATCTGCCAAAAAAACACATTAAAATTAGAATTAAGAGATGTGTCTTAGTTGTAAAAGTTTAAAAAATTAAATGTTACTTTTGTGAAAAAAAATTACTTAGTTTGCTTAGTTCCTTTGTACAAATATTTGTCATTTGGTGATACTATTTAAGAGTGACAAATGCTATAGTTCAGTTGTTCCCAAATATTTCCAACTTCTGACCCACAAAAAAACTGCAGCACAGACTTGCAATCCAAACTTTTGCTGGTTGAAAAGTACAAACATTGTGAATAAAGCTGCAGCCCATGTATCTGGGAAGTTCTTATTCAAATCTTGGGATGATGTCAAAACCACCTTAACAATTTTCCAGTTGTAATTCAGTAAACCAGTGGGATTTGCAAATTAATGTACCCAGTGACAAAACTAACTAATATTAGCAACACAAGCCAAAAACAAATAGGGCAATTTAAAGCATTGAACTCGAAGGAAACCCATCTCTAAAAGAGGTTTGATTGTATTATTACTCTTGATGTACTTATGTTTTTATATAAGGGGCAGCTATAAAAGATTTGAGGACCAGGGATGGTGCAGCAGATTTTTCCAGCTTCAAACTGAGGCAAAACATTAATATAAGTGCCTAAAGAAAACACTAACACCTCGAATAACCATTGCACATTTTTTTATGAATTGATCACAGGTTTTGTCTCAATTAAAGCAAAGATAGGATCTTTGTAAAGATTTTTAAGAGACCTTTCACGTTGTGTTTCACAACTCACAGCTGAGTCCCGATCCTAGCTTTAGAAACTTGCTGGAGAATGTCCAATGTATCTGTAAAACTATTAGCCGCAATTTTAAAACTTTTAATACGCTGCCCGCACAATGTAGGGATTTTATTTTCTTACATAAAATTAGAATTACGCTTGGCTCACAAGAGCTCATTGAAGGACTGTTGAACTAGCATTAATTTAATTAAGGAGTAAGCGTGAATGGGAATAAATCCATCCAGCACGGTCTGTTTTTTTTTTTTGTTTGTTTGTTGTTTTTTTTTACCCCGTCTCTTACATTCGTTTACAGTGATGTGTCTCAGCTACACTGGCACCTATCTAGATGAAAATATATTTACAATATATAAAGTAAATGCCAGGTCAGCTTTCAGTGGGAATAAAGTAAATAATATTGTGTTTGTTTTAAAATGGATTTTTTTTTTCCAGAACAAAGTGAGAGGAGGTGAGACAAGACACAAGAGAGGACGACGCCATATTTTTTTGTGCTGACACAAACATGAGGGCCTAACTAACGCGAAAAGAGAAACGCCGAGTCTAATTACCGTCCTCGTAATTCTTCAGGTAGTAGTCTGGACCGGGGCCCCTGAACTTGGCAAGATTCTTCTGGTTGTTGAACTGCAGGAAGTCGGTTCGTTTTCCGCCGAAGCGCAGAAAGGCAGGAGACAGGCCGCGCGCCAGGGTCACGAGCCGCTTGGAGCTACGGAGACACGAGACAACCCCCCCCCAAAAAAGGATAATTTAAAAAAAAAAACAAAAAAAACAAACTTACTTGCGAAGAAGTGTGTCACAAGTTTTCGGTAGATAACATGCATTATACAGTTTTTAATTACGTTAAAATATAGGAGCAGAAAAACATCAGCGTGGTATATTTTAGATTTCTAAAACAAAAACATAAAAAACTAAAGACGTGCAAAATGAGCTTTATGACTTTGGTGGCAACTTTACGTCACTGTAGGCCTTTTGTTTTGTCTTTCACAAAACTTTTTGACTCTTTCTTGTAGACGCTGACATCCTTGTCCATACATTCATAGCGGCGCAGGGCAGAGGATTATAACCTGAGGCAGGAGGGGTAGAAACACGCAGAGGTCCAACCTATAGTTCGACCTCATATGTTTTATTATCCATTACCCTGGTTTTATTTAAAAGCAGAGACTAACACACTGACGCCTTAATTGTAAACAAGACAGCATTCAAAAACAGTTCAGGAAAAACAATTAAAAGTGATCATTCCAAGAACGTTTTTTTTAAGTGACGGGTTCTTCCACTTCTGCCTAATGGTTTTACTTAACCTAAATCAAGCTGTAGTTCTACTTTTAATAATGAAGACACCAGCTATTAACGTGGTCATGTGAAATTATGAATTAATATCCAAAATGTCCTGCGAATGTTTGAAACCAGCTACTCAAACTAATACATTTTCTTTTTAATTTTTCTCACCAGGATAATGGAAGTAAATGACACCCAAAAAAATCTGGCTTCCTTATTATAGGACTAAAAGATATCTAGAACTGGGCAAGTCCTTATTATACATACACACTTACACACACTATTTGCTTAGAAATTGCTCCGTCTACTGCAACCATAGCTGACATTCTTTCGTGGGAAATTAAACTTTAAACTCAATTTGGTCAATTCAGTTTAAAGTTTAATTTCCAAATAAAATTATATATATATATATATATATATATATATATATATATATATATATATATATATATATATATATATATATATATACACACACACACACACACACACACACACACACACACACACACACACGGGTAAAATGATTGTGTTAACAGCAAGAGGAAAATAATCGTGGCACTGCTGTATGGACACTTTTACCATATACCTAGAAGCACAAAATTAATGCTAGTACTTGCTGTTTCTTAACAAAAATGAAAACACAGGTTTTAAACGTAAGTAAGCCTTTAGGCTAATAGTTCACTCAGTGGCTCTCTATTAATAGGTTTGAATTGACGTTAAAAAAGGAGGAAACGTGCCTGATCACTCCATGACAGTTGAGACAACGTGGCTGCGTGCGTAATAAACTTTTTTTTCTTTTTCTTTTTTTTAAGAAACAAAAAAACACCAAGTATTTCATAGGTGGACTTATACAGATCAGTGTTGGACATTTTAGAGGCAGCCAGTCATACAGGTTAAAACTGATGGAGAACGTTCTGGTACCTCAGAAAGTCCAGCCAGCCGTCTCTGATGATCGCGGGGTCCAGCTGCAGCGATAAGAAGTTGTCGTTGAGGACTCTGATCGGACTGCGGGTGTTGACATCCAGGAGAACCAGCGTCCTCCCCAAGAAACCTGGTCGCTTCCCGCCTGCTGCTGTTGTCTGATACGTAGAAGAGGAAGAGTACGAGGAAGAGATTACCGACTGCACCACCAAAATAACAAAAGATGTCAGCCACAAGGAGGACCAGGGGGACGCACAGGGTGAACATTTGGGCATCTTCTTGGTGTCAGAGAGGGAATCAGTATGCGTAATGAGGCTTAAAGATTGAACGAAAAATAACAGCTATTAAGCCACAAAGTGCGATGGCGGTTCTTTACTTCGGTCTCATCGATCTGAATCAGTCTTCCTGTCTGGTGTTCTCACCCCTTCTGCCCCCCGCCCCTCTGCGTATTTTTGGGAGCTGCCAACAAGAGCGCACGCCCCGAGCCAGCCTTCCCGGTTGTGGGAGCTGGAAACTGGGAGGAGGAGAGGAAGCAGCACCGCCCCTCTAAGGTTCTCTGAGGTATAAGTCTTAAAAAAAAAAAAAAAGAAGTTTAGTTTTCTAACCTCATGTGAGTTCCGAGTGAGAGGAAAAGACGCATTGTTGAAAACACAGTGGGGCTTCCCTATAAAATAAAAAAGTTCCTTTTTTTTTCCCCAAACCACCCTATATACGAATGGAATTTAGTTTTCAGACTTAATTATAGTTTTATTTAAATGATGACAAATCTGAAGGGAGCAATATATCCAAGAAGAAGTATTCATTTGGATACGTTTCATTCTAATTGTGTTGGTTAGATTAAGCCAAAAACTTGTTTATAAACACATATTTTTGATGGTAGATGATCTGACCTCCGCGCTTATTTAGGTCTTAATACAACTAAATTTGATTATTTCATATCAACCATGCTTACTTACAAATTAACGCTCGTCTTTATTTGAATGTAAGTTGCCGTTGTGGTGATGAAAATGATCTCTAACGTCCAAACAACGTAATCTGGGAAGTTTATTGCTGTTATAGATATGTTATTTTTGGTTATGATCAGTAATGAAAAATATATTCAAAAAGTAGTTAGAAAATGTGTGCAATGACTTGTCGCACATACTTACTCAAACTCAGAATTAGTCCCGTTCAAATCTGCTAATGAGCTCCTGTGGTCCCACCCTCCAAACAGTTATATATATACTCAGAACCGGCATGTTCCTTGCACATTTTATATGAGATGTTAAAAAAAAATTAAAGCCCACAAGAATCTCCTTTAGCTGTCAGTGGTCACACGGAACAAAGCAAAAGAAGAAACGCGGATCAGAACAATCTTGTCACTAACATACTTCATGTTGATTGAAGAGTTCCAAGTGTCTTTGAAAAAGCACTGAGCTAAAACTGATTGCACATTTTTAGGATTATATTTGGAGATGGAAACATGAGCAATTGGCCTCTCTACAGAAACATTCAAAACGAATTCAAAAGCAATAGAACTTTACTATGAGAGTTTCAGTCGTGATGTTGTTTGGACTTAGCATGGGATGTGGAGGAAAAACACACCAAATATATTGTTTCTCAAAGGCGTACCAGCCAGATTCTAACATGCACAGCAAATTTAAAAAGAGGTGGTTGATTGAGATAATGATCATTTCAACGATGAAATGAAGGATGCGCAAAACTTTAACATCAAGCTTTTTTTTTTTTTTTTTTTTTTTTTTTTTTTTTTTTTTTTTTTTTTTTTTAAAGAACACCAAGTTCACACGTTAGCGCTTTATACAAAGGTATTTGATTTGTTTCGTAAAGTCCTGTAGATATTAAAAGAACAAGGTGAGTTTTTGTAAAATTGTTCAAGTCCTCTAACATTTCATCCAGGCACAAACAATCTATTTCTGTCTTATATGAAACAATAACATCACTGTGGCGCAGGAGAGCAACAGTTGTTTCTCCTCGCCGGCCTTTAGGCAGCTGAGTCTCATAACAGATCAACCAAAGACCTGTCGATTTAAGCTTATTTGTATGGTCACACAAAGAAGCTGCTTATTTAGCTCTGTTTCAACTGTCAGCTTTCATTTTTCAAAACGCATTAGAGGAACAAAGTTATCTGTTTATCTCCTTACAAAGTACAGATTAGATTCTATACAATCTTCGAGATAAAATCCCTTTTGTTAGATTCGAATCTGCTTTGGGAGCCTTGGAGAACGCCAGATCGGAGAGGCTGGTTTTCTTCTGTTCTCTCTGACTGAATTCATCAACATAAAATACGTTCAGTATTTGGAAATAAACAATAATAAAACAATCCCGACACAGGGGGTAATGGGATATTTCTACCATGGCTCTCCAAGTTAGGTGTAGTGAACTACTACAGATTTATCACGCAAGCATAAGGGAAAAAAAGGGGAAAAAAAGAGAAGGCCTCTAAATTTCCTCTCCAGAATACCACTTTCATTTGATTGATTTGTATTTTTTTTTTTTTTTTTTTTAATGTAATGTGTTAAGAACAGCGTGCTTTTCATTAGTATCGTTTCCGGGTACAGCTCGGTGATGAATTTATCTGCGCTGGTATTTGTAGGAGCTCTAACAGGATGTTTATACGGAAAATGTCTACTGATTCTCTTTCTTATTTCACAAATAACCCTCACGGTCCGGGATTTTTTTTTTTTTCTTGGTAAGTCTTACTTCCTGTGCAAACCGGTCCATCCGAATTTTCCCCGATAAACAAGTTATCTGAGACATTACAGCCGAGGATACTTGCGGCGCGACGTGGTGACACCATGCCCTTGCTTTATGTTCCGTGATCCACCGATTAAACCCAGGCCGCACGAATTTCTTCCTCTTGTCGAAGTTCAGGTGGTGTCCTCTTGTCAAAAACATTTTTTCCCCCCCAAAAAATCTAGATCAGGATCAGTAGCCGATAAGGAGGATAGAAGTTTAAAGGACACCTTTCGTTTATTGCTTCGCCGGGCTCAAAAGGCTGAAAATGTCACTTTTCTTTATCATTATAGCTGGAATATGAACGGAAAATAGATAAATCAATAAACAAATAAACATTACAGTCGTTACAAAGATCACATTTTTTCCCGTAAATTTAAAAATAATAAAATTGACCTGCATGTTACAGTAACAAAAATCTCATTAATACCACCTCGATAATATTTATATTAAACATTGGTTCCGAGCAAACCACAAGATTTTGTATTCCTGTATTCCTACAGAGATCAAGCCTCCTCCTAACAAGAACCAGTTCAAAAAGTACTGGATTTTAAACATGATTATGACTTTCATAAGATTCAGTTAGGAGAACATTTAAGTAGTTTTCGTCTATTTATATGATCTAACTGTGTGTATGTAAATAACTGTGTTAATTGGTATGTAATTTGTATATAGAGTTGCATCTCCTTACGAGGTTTGCGTCGGGATAGAAGCAAATAGGAGGATACCTGATCCAGTTTTGGTGTCAGGAAGAATGGAGCAGAATTAAAAAAGCTCAAACTTCTCTTACTTCTTTTTTATATGGATATACGCAGTTTAACGTATTGCCTGGACATATTCGAAATAAAGCCATCAATTCCAGATCTAATAGAATAGCTAAGGATAACAACTGCTATGTTTCACACGTTTAACCTGGTATGTTTCCTACCCGTGTCGAACTTAAATATTAATAATTATGATGCTGAGATTTGCGCTTCTTCTGCTCGTCACCTTATAAAATATTAATTTTATTACGCTAATATGGTCAAGTTACATGGTACAAAATACATCGTTCCTCCCTCTGCACACTCATTCGTTATAAGCGAACGTTCTGCATTTAAAAAATGTTTTATGTCAAACAGATCAAGCCTTGAGCTTTAAGTCAAATATGTCTCAAGTTTAAACTTCAGTTCTGTTGCGCAAATTCTATCCAGTGTTTTAGACAGAGGGCAAATCTAAACAAGGGGAAATGGTGCCATCTAGTGGGTGCAGCATGGATAGTTTAGCGTGTAAGCAGGGTCGTTAAAAAACACACGCTTTGTTGCTAGTACATTTTTTTTTTTTTTTTTTTTTTTTTTTTTTTTAACATTCTGGCTGAAAATTCTGCACCCAAAAAAATTTCTGCAGTCCACCCCAGCTCCAGGCTAAGTGCTGAACTACGTTCATTATTTATGTCAGGGCTTCTCCTCTCCTCTATTTTTGGAAAGCGACGGAAAGCAAGTCGACCATACGTCAGAATTGGTCATTTATATTTCAGTTTCCCCTGCCTCCTCTCTCTGAATACCCCCCACACCCCAACCTCCCTCCCTCTGCAACATACCAGCTGCTCCATCCGTCCCATCCGCACACCACGTGACCTACTTCTCCCACCTCCTTCAGTTCATTCAACACCATGGCTGTGGATGCTGCGGATGCTCTGTGCTGCATCCTGCATCCGCGCCGGCTCTCTCTCATCTTTCTCACCGTGACCCTCTCCTCTCTGCCGGCCCAGGCGGCAGCGCTGCTAGGCGTTCGCCCCGAAGACACTCAGAGCGGGGATCTGTCCGTGCAGGACGGGATTTTGAGGACGACCGAGGGAACTCGCTTCATACTGAGGGTTTACTACTCCGAGCATCCTAACAGCGCGAACATCAGCGGGAGACCTGACGCCGCACCTGCCGCTCCGTGGATTGCCTTTGTAGAGGAGCCTAGCGGCGACAGCGAGGATGCAGAGAGGAGGCTCCGCTCTAAAGGGAACCCGTGTGAGGAGGAGAGTTCCCGGAGCTCCGACATAGAACTGCTGGGCTCCTTCAGGTCCACCTCAAGTCACAACTCCGTTCTGCTTGAGTTGCTGGCCAAAGACTTGCGCAAAGATGAGGCGATCAAATACTACTCCATGTGTGCGTTTGATGGAGTGAAATGGAAGCACTTCAGGACCAAAGACTTCTGGCTGGCTGTAGTGGAGAGACCTCCAGAGCCAGATGTTTGGCTCCAAGCGGGGGTCTCTGTGCTTTTATTAGCGCTATCTGCCCTGTGCAGCGGGCTGAATATCAGTATGCTGGCTCTTGACCCCGTGGAGCTGCGGGTCCTGCAGAACAGCGGCACAGAAAAGGAGCAGAAATACGCACGGAAAATAGAATCCGTGCGTAAACATGGGAACTACATCCTCTGCACTGTGGTGCTGGGCAACGTCCTCACAAATACGTGTTTTGTGGTGTGGATGTGCCAGATTTTGGGAATGACCGCACTCTCGACTGCCTCATGCACTTTGGGGATCTTCTTTATCGGAGAAATATTACCCCATTCCGTGGCGTCCAGGCACAGCCTCGCCATCGCTTCCAAGACCCTGTGCGCCACCCGCTTGCTGATGTTAATTTTCTTCCCTATCGCATACCCTGTCTCCAAGATCCTGGACATCATGCTGCACCAGGAAATCAGCAGCTTTTACACCAGGGAGAAGCTGGTGGCTATGCTGCGCGTCACGGACCCTTATCACGATCTGGTCAAGGAGGAGCTCAACATCATCCAGGGAGCCCTGGAGCTGAGGACCAAAACCGTGGAGGATGTCCTGACCCCGCTGTCAGACTGCTACATGCTGTCATCAGACGCAGTCCTGGACTTTTGTACCATGTCCGACGTGATGCAGAGCGGCTTCACCCGAATTCCGGTCTATGAGAACGATAGGTCCAACATTGTGGACATCCTATTCGTGAAAGACTTGGCCTTTGTGGATCCAGACGATTGCACTCCCCTGAAAACAATCACGCAGTTCTACAAGCATCCCATGCACTGCGTCTTCAGTGACACCAAGCTGGATGTGATGCTGGAGGAATTCAAGAGAGGTAACCCAACTTTAAACCCCGTAAGAAGTCTTGTCTATGGGAATATTCTGCTAAGCCCCCTCTGTGTCTTGTGTTTTCACATGTCCAGAACTTGCGTGACTTATGAGTGAAAAATCAGTGTTAAGTGCATGAGGCGCCACATGGTTTGGAGGATCTCAGGGAGACATCCTGCCACCTAGGGGTTAAATGTCCTTTGAAGTGACATGCAGTTAAAGAAACGAATTTTCCCTACAGAAGTCAATGTATACATCAGTTCACTGGTTTAAAGTGGATCTGCCAGAAAAGTACTTTGATCCCCAAAACACTGAAAGCCATATGTGAAATGTGAGACTGTGTCTCACAGTGCATATGGTTCAGCCAGAGGTTATAAAATACCAAGAACCATAAATGGAGTTATGTTAAGAATTTGATGAGTGATAGAAGTCATTTTCCCAAAACAACCCTCTGAACCTCATTTTGCTACTTTCCTCATTTTTGTTGTCCCCTTTCCACAATTATAAGAGTCCCACTGATCTACAAGGCTGTGTAAAAAGTATTTCCCCCCCTACAGATTTATTCATTTTTTTTTGTTTGTTTTTTGGTCACACTTAAATGTTTTCGATCATCAAACAGATGTTAATATCAGACAAAGACAACCACAAAAATCAGTTTTTAAATGATTTAATTTTAAATGGAAAATCTGAATTCATGATTCAACAATAAGAAAGAAACTGGGTAAAATAGTTTTTTTATGAGAAATTTCAAAGGCCAAAACCACTGCTGACTAAATAGAACACAAAGGCCCATCTCATGTTTGCCAAAACTAATCTTGATGATCCACAACATTTTTGGGAAAATATTCGGTGGAATGAAAGACAGAAGTGGACATTTTTGGTAAGTGTGCATGCCACTTTATCTGGTGTAAAACTGAGACAGTATTTTAGAAAAAAAAAACATTGTTCCTACAGTCAAACATGGTGGCAGTAGTGTGATGGTCTGGGGTTGTTTGTTTCAGAACCCAGAAGTCTTGCCATACCTGATTGAAAAATTAATCTTCTTTGCTATAAGAACATAGTGAAGTTGAATCTCAGCTGATCAATTTGTTATCTGAAGCCCAAGTGCTCTTGGATCCATCTCTTGCAGTGGCCTTGTTGAAGTCTGGACCTAAATCTGATTAAAATGTTCTTGCATTACCGCAAACTGGCTATTTGTACTCAAACCTCCAATGCGGCTGAATTAAAACAATTCTACAAAGAAGAGTGGGACAAAATTTCTCCCTAGTAATATAAAAGCCTCACTGATAGTCAGCATAAATGCTTGATGGTAGGTATTGCCCCCAAGGGTGGCACAACCGATTACTTTTTCTCACAGATCCGGTTTGGGTTTCTATAGCTTTCTGTTGTATAAAAATGAAACCATGATTTGAACACTGTACTTTTTACGGACTCAAATTTCATTTGTCCAACAGTAAAATTTGCTTGCTTATTTGAAACTTCACTGTCTCATAATTTCAATCTCTTTCTCTTACTCAAACACCCATTCCCTGAAAACAACTGATACTGACAGATTGTGACACTGTCTCTGATAGTGATAGCATCTGTTCACTTTGAAGCGAACATGTCTCAGGACTCCACTCAGTCTTGAAAATAACACTTAACATTTAGAATCAGCATTCAGGAGAAAACAGTTCATGCTACTCCACTTTCAGCATCAAATCAAATTCAGATCATGAGAGGCAAGAGGCACAACAGTTATGTAAGGATTGAAATTTTCAAGTGAAATTCTCAAATTATTGCAACACTTTGAACATTGCAAACACTTGATTGAATATATTTTATTGGGGTTTTATGTGAAAAACCAGCACCAAGTAGAGCAATTATATTGAAGCAGAAAATATAAGGTGACATGGTTCTCAAAAGTGTGGCATGCATTGGTATTTTGCCCTCTGTGTAACTGATGTATAACTGCAGCTGTTCTGTGAAGGGCTTACAGGTTTGTTGGAGAACATTAGTGAACAAACAGCATCATGAAGACCAAGGAACCCACCACGTAGGGCGAGGAGAACTTTTGAGCTTTAAGCATCTCACAGAGTGCTGTTTAATCCACCATCTGAAAATGGAAAAAGTATCTTGCAACCGCAAACCTTCCCATACATAGCTGTCAGATGTGACCAAAACTGAACTTGTTGGCCTATAAACATGCCCTGTGATGGATTGGCACCCTGTGTCAGAGTAGCCCAGTCAAAGTCAAAATAGAGAATCTGCCTTGACAGAATAACTGATTTTGAAGCTGTAATTGCAGCCAAATGTAGTGACTATACAAAGTGTTGACTCCTGGGAACAAAATACATATGCAAGGCACACTTAAGGTTTTTATTAGTGAGGAAACTGGAAAACCATGTATATTACTTCCTACACTATTTTGATGCACTATTTTGTGTTGGTCTGTCACATAAAACCCAAATAAGATACAAAAGTTCAAACAGTATGAATCTTTTTGCTTTACACTTTAAGTCTCTGTTTTAGTTTAACATTTTGTGTTGATGACAACATTCAGGTTTGGTAAGTTGTCACTTAAAGGGCAAGAGGTCAGCACAATATTTTGAAAGACTGACTTTGGCCTCACATGAATGGCCCATTGGCTGACACATGACCCGTGATGATTCCTGGTGTTTGAATGTCAGAGTTATAAAAGGTAAAGTCAGGATTCACCTTTTACATTTTGATAATATGCTTAAATTTTAACCCGCTGTGTCTTTAAAATCCTTTCAGTATGGTTGTTCATTGCTATCTGAGCCTGCGGAGCAAATCATGAAAAATTCAGCTCCAACCTTTTGGTTTCCCTCTCGCCAGCTTCTCTCTGTTCTCTCAAGGATTAACAGTTCCTGCTGTTCAGGAAGCTCAGCTGGAAGCCATGAGGATGTTTCACTGAGAGGGGTGGTGAGCAGGGGTTGGGCTGTTGCTTTGAGCAGAGAATGAAAATGTCATCAGCAATTTAAAAAAGCATAAGTGAGGGCAGTATAAATAGGCTTTTGTAGGAACTTTATATAACTTTTGTTGCTGTTGTTTTTTCTCAAACTCAACACAAAATAAAGCTGCAGTAATTAACTTTTATTAAATATATGCTTTTTTACATATCTGTTAAAACTGTCACAATGTCGTGACAGTATGTTATGTGACATATAATCTGTGAAAAGATCGATCTCCTCCATCTCCTCCCTGAGCTACTGTTGCGTCTGAAGAAATGCACCGCTCCCGACCTAAAACAACCAATCAGAGCCAGGAAGAGGGTCTTAGCGCTGTCAGTCAACTTCATTTACTCGCTGCCTAATGTGCTAATGGTGGAGAAACAACTTACCGTCACAGGAAAACTGTTTATCCGTCGTCATCGGTGGCCATGCTAGCTAGCCTGAGGATTCACAACAGTCTCTGCCAGCGGCAGCGCAGCAGAAACCAGCGCCGCTCACATGGTGATTGACAGCGCTAAGACCCGCCTCCTGACTCTGGTTAATTGTTTCTGGATAGCAGTGGGAGAAAGCAGAGAAGCTCGATTTTTTTCACAGATTATCTGTCTCATACCGTTCTGTCACGACATAGTGACAGTTCCAACAAATATGTAGAAATATATATGTTTTTTTTTAAAAGTTACAAACTGCAGCTTTAAGCACTTTATAGTTTCAGTAAGTGTATATAGTTTCAGTCAAAACTTGTTTTTGAGTCAAGTATAAATCTCTATTACATTAAGTTGTTCCAAAAATACAGTTTGGTTACATTTTTAACAAAACATAACATCTAAGGAAATCTTGAAAACTTTGCAAGCAAGATGGCTATTTTGTGGATGACAGATTTTTAAAAATTGTCTGTGAAAATAAACTTACTTTGCCATGCCTATGGTGTTTATGTTAAAAGTGCAGATAATTTAAATGTAAACAAGTCTTGATGGCTGGGGTACATCATCAGGCCAATCAGGTGTAAATTGTAGTTCTCTTTTAAAACCTGCTTGACAAAAAGATGTAGACTGCAGCAAGTGCTACATGACTAGAAATAACTGAAAAATTCAAAGTGTGTTTTGATGCATATCAGGGTTGCGTCTGCTGCTGATGGTTTGTTGCCACCAAAACTTTAGCGATGTCATAAGGAGACAGGGATGTTTTTTTTGTTTTTTTTTATATGAAAGAGGGTGTTATTAGGTTCTTCCTCAGACAACAATAAAGCTCAGTTTACTCTGGTTAAACATTACAGTTTGAGATTGGAAAACTTTTGGTGTGGAATGTAAGCAAATTTATTTAAGTCTGTTTTATCAGTCCTGTGGAATCGAGTTTTGCAATGTGTCCAAACCAGTTACTTATCTTCTGAATGTCTCAATTTTGACTGCCATAGATGTCAAAGAAGTTTTGCAATTTTAAATGTGTCTACATGAGGTTAAGTAAATAAGTTAAAATCAGTTCAATTCAGTTAATTTACAAAGTACCGACTTTCAACAGATGTCATCTCAAGGCACTTTACAATTCATATTCAATTCATATCCAAACTGCTTAAAACATAATTGGACTTCTCTTGAAGAAACATTGAACCACATGGAAGGTAGGGGGAGTGATTCATATAAGCCTAAAACCCAGTAGTGACCTTAACAGCCTTGTTAGGGTGATTACTTTGACTAAAACTTGTAAGCCTGATACTGCTAACTCAGAACTCAAGACGGCTTTTGGATAAGAGGTGAAACATTTTCAACAAACAAGAGAAGAAGTCTTCTATTTTAGTACTTAGGATAGTCATGTCCTGACTCTACATCACCATCCAATTTATATGGAAACCAATTTGGTTCAAATTCAGTTCAGATAAGTCAATGAATCCATCCCAATCAAGTTGTCATATTCAGATTTAGCTATATACAATATATAGTACATCCTTATAAAAATGCAGTACAGTCTGAATAAGTTAATGACAGTTAATAAAAAGAGATCTCGCCAAGAAAGTCCAACATATTGCATCGGATCAGTCAGTTTCCAACAATTCTTCATTCTGAATTTAAAGAGAAAAATTGTTTAAACACGCATAAAATTCATACATAAAATATGCAATGCTTTGGAAAAACATCTTGTACAATATTGTAATTAAATATAAAAAATGTAAACATTAATGAAGGTGTCCAGATGGAATATTGGTCACAACATAAAAAATACTAATGCATTCAAATCAGCTTTGTCACCTTTCTTTGACTTAGCCAAGACTCTAATCACCACCGTAGTCCCACCCCCCACTGATTATCTTATAAAAAATTACTACCCTCTTTTGGAATAAGCATTTGTTAATTCAAATAATAAAACTGGCATTTCAATGTTTAAAATGGTAAAAATGTTTAAGGGGGTTATGAAAAAAAGCATGAAAACATGAATGCATAATGAGTTAAAAGCTGTTTTTTGTGAATGTGTAGCATTTTTGCCACAGTGGTAGTTAAAAGGTGCATTACTGGAGTATAATAAGAAAAAAAACTTCATAAAAGTGTTAAAAAGAGGAATTTCTACAAAAAAACCTTTGTTACCTAATAAAAAAAATCAGCAAATTAAGAAAAATATAAAAAACTGGAAAAAGGTATAAAAATGCCTGGGGTATTAGTTTAAAAGTTTATGTAAGATACAGGATTTTTAAATTCTTCTTGAAATGTTCAAATGTTTTGTAAACAAAAATTATCTGAAATATGCCAGCTTTAAAGGACAATATGAGAGTTTTTATATCCTTGTTATAACTAATTCATCAGTGTGAAAATAATTATCAGATTCTGTTATTTATTCTGGTTGAACTATCTCTGTGGTTTTGCTTTTGTTTAGGTTCATTAAACATGTTATTTTTATTAAGACATTTTGCAGCATAAGTAATTTTAAAACACAAGACAACAGAAACTTCTTTAAACCAATATAAGTTATAGATAGACAGCACTTAACTGAATTTGTAATTGTAACTGGATTCTTGTTGTAGGTTGTTCTGTTTGCACATCTGTAAATCTTTAAAACATCCCCTTCTCTTCATGGGTGTTCTTTTGCAGAAAATTCACCAAAAAATGCACAACCTAAAAGAACAGATGATTTTCAAAAATACACTGCAGGAGTCTGGAAAACTGCTGGAACAGAAGCATTTGTGAAAAGAACATCCACAGAGGACCCAGTTTCACCCCGGGCATGTGTGTCTGCGTGTGTGAGCATCCTGAGTATGTGTCGCTCTGCAAGAGTATTATGTAACACATGAATGATGTAATGCAGTTCCGGGGAATATCAGCAGCTGAGAACAAATCCTCCTCTACATCACCTGTGCTCTTCAGACATGCTGACCTGAGCTCTGAAAGCAACCTTGCTTTCTCAGCTATTCTCACACTGCCACAGTCTGATGAGGAAAGATTGCTGTCTGTCATTCAACCTGATTCCTCCCCCTCCCCCCCTTGTTGGACTGGATTAAAGCATTCATTTTATCCTCTGGCAGCGATCCCCTAAATCAGCCTGTCTCCTGCAGCTTGAGCTTCTAAGTACGGCTGGAGACTATTTACATGAAATCTGTGTTGAAACGATGTCATACATTTGGTTAGGTAACGTTACTGGTCACCAAGCTCACTTGTTTCTTAAGAAAAAACCCACAAAAAAGTCTGCATTGACTGCTTCAGTGCAGCAGCATTTTTTTAAATGAAAAATTGTTGGCTCTTTGTCATTTGTCCTGTTATTTCTTCTTGTGATGTTCAAAGGTTGTGGCAACATTGAGTTCTTGTCACATTTGGTTTGCAGATGCACGGATGCTGCTGGCTAGTTGTGTCACTGTGTCTGGCAGGCTTGTTGTGAGTGGGGATTTGGAGTGGGAGGTTTGCTCATGAGTGTACAAAGCACCCATGCATTGTGTTTACAGAGGTGACAGCAGCAAAGGCAGCTAATTTCACAGATGCAGGCATCATCAGTCGGATTGTGTAATCTCAGCGTTTTACATAAGGGGTCGGGGTCTTCCAGGCTGCTAAAATATCTGGAACAATTGCCTGTCCTGTCTGAGAACACATGAGCACAGTCCTGTCACTGTATTTATTTAAAACTCAACCTCTGAGGTAGATTCCCTCATACATATTCTTGTTGTCTCAACAGTCTCTGTTGATTTTCATCTTGACCAGTTGGAGGCTGTTGACTAAGAGCTATTTTTAATCCAGTGACGTTGCCTCCCCAACCCCATTGCATGAGCAATTTTTAGCTCAGCTTCACTTTCTGAAAATGTTTCCCTTTGTCTGTTTTTGATAAATGCAGGGAAGTCTCACCTGGCCGTGGTGCAGAGGGTGAACAGCGAAGGCGAGGGGGACCCGTTCTATGAAGTGATGGGCATTGTAACACTGGAGGATGTGATCGAAGAAATCATCAAGTCTGAGATTGTGGATGAGACAGACCTGTACAGTACGTTTAGACACACTTTCAGAATCACAGTTGCTTCAATTTTATGTGTTTTGTTTTATTGTTTCCACTCATATGGACCTTGTTTGGCTTCAGAACTGCCTTAAAACTTAGTGACATTAGATTCAACAAGGTGCCGGAAATATTTCTGAGGTTTTGGTCTATGTTGACATGATAGCATCTTGTAGCTGCTGCAGATTTGTTGTCTGCACACCCATGATGCCAACCTTCCATTCCACCAAATCCTAAATCCCTATTAAATTAAAATCTGGTGACTATTGGAGGCTATCAGAGGACAGAAGACTCATTGTCTGGCTCATAATACCAGTTTGAGATGATTTAAGCTTTTTGACATGGAGCATTATTTGCTGGAAGTAACCATTAGAAGATGTGGTCACAAAGAAATGGACATGTTCAGCAACAATATTCAGACAGGCTGTGATGTCTACACGAAGTTCTGACAATACCATCCAAAAACTGCAGCTGAAATGAAGACTCAGTGGATCAGGGAAACCTTTTCCAATCTGTTATTGTCTAATATTGGTGAGCCTGTGAGAACTGTACCCTAAGTTGACTTTTCTCAGCACACAGGAGTGGAACCTGGGGTGCTCTTCTGCTGCTGTAGCCCCTCTGCTTCAAGTTTAAAAGCATTGTACATTCAGAGATAGTGTTCTACACACCTTGGTTCTAACAAATAGTTATTTGAGCTACTGTTGCCTCTCTGTCATCTCAAATTAGTCTGTCCATTCCCCTAAAAACTCAGACAGAAACAAGATAATTTTGTCCACACTGCTACTGCTAAACGGATACTTACTTTTTTCAGAATATTATCTGTAAATGAGAGAGACGGTTGTGTGTGAAAATCTCAGTAGATCAGCAGTTTCTGAAATACTCAGACCAACCTGTCTGGTACCAACAACCATGTCATATTTAAAGTTTCTTGAACGCTTTTTCTTCCCTATTCTGATGCTCAGTTCAAACTTTAACAAGCTGTCTTCACCAGATCTACATTAAATGTCTAAATCCTTTGAGTTTCTGCCATGTGGCTGGCTACGTTGCTGTTTCCCTAAACAAGCTGATGAACAAGTGTATCAAATAAGTGGCCAGTGAGTGCATTTCCGTGTTTAGTAAAAGAGTCTGTTCAAGATATACTATATTTACAAAAGTATCATAAAGCTCCTCTGGAGCACTGAATTCAGATGTTCCAATCCCTTTAATGACCACAGGTGTGTACAATAAATCACCTGGGAATGCAGACAGCTTTTACAGATATTCATGAAACAATGAGTCACTCTCAGAGGTTCATTAAATTCAAACTCGGTACCATGATAGGACCCTCCACTTCCCCACACCTCCTAAATGTTCTAATGAAATTACTGCTTTTACCTCCTCCTGCCTGAAGTTCCCTGCTCATTCTGATACATAATTAATAAACGCAAATAAATGACTCCAGCTCAGAGATAAGCCCCATAATCCGCTCATTTTTAATTGGCTGGAAAAGCTCTTGACAGAGGCATTTAAATGCTAAACACACCTCGTTTCATATCTAATCCAGCCTTCACTGCCTCTACCATGAGAAATGTTTTTACAGCTGAAACATCTAAAAAACTCCCACTTTTAAAAGGATTTAAGAGGATTATTAAGTGTTATATAGTTTCTCTTTCAGTGTTTTATATAAGTATTCATGCATCTTGATTTTTTTTACAACCGCAAACTTTTATGTGATTGACCAACACAATTTTTTATAATTGTAAAGTGGATATAAAATGATGCATGTTTTTCCAAATGTTTAACAAATACAAATCTGGAAGGTTTTTAGCTACCTTGAGTCAATACCTTGTAAAACTTCATATTGCTGTATTTACCTCAGCATGTGTTATGGGGTATATTTCTATGAGCTTGGCACATTTACATATCATTTCTCATGATGCTGCCACCACCATGTTTCACCATCTTGATGGTGGGCTCAAAACCTTGCTAAAAAGTTCAATAGTAATTGAACTTGCATCTAAAATTGGTTGTGCAAAGTACTAACTGCAAACCAAACTTTATTTGCAAAATACTCATAGATGTTTTTCCTCCTGCATATCTGCATGATCACAAACCTAATTGGTACATAACACATTTCCCAACACTTTGTTGCAACAAACCTTAAATATGTACTATATGTACTATTCTGTTTTTAAAACATGCAACCAATATCTGACTTATAGCTGACAATCGGACCAAGAGGCGAGTGTCCCACCATGAGAGGAAGCAACAGGATTTCTCTATCTTCAAACTTGGAGAAAATGAACTGAAGGTGAAGATTTCTCCCCAGCTGCTGCTTGCCACACACCGTTTCTTAGCTACAGGTAATATTATGCTTGTTAACACAACAAGAAAAGAAAAAAAAAAAAGATGTGTAAAACTAAGTCTTTGCCTCTTGTTTTCATGTGGTTCTCATGCATGTGTGTTTGTCTGAATTTGTTTTGTAGAAGTGGAGCCTTTCAGGTTGTGTCACCTGTCGGACAAGATCCTGCTGCGCCTCATCAAGCACCCGAGTGTCGTGCAGGAGCTGAAGTTTGACCCCAAGAACAAACATGCTCCTCAACACTATCTTTATCAGCGAAACAAACCAGTTGACTACTTCATCCTCATTCTGCAGGTGACTTTCACTTCTCGGCTTGATGTGGCTATAACACAGTTTATGTGGGACAGGGCGCTCATTTAGACGACTAATAAAAACCATTACCATGTTAAAGCTTACTGCTTTAGCCTAATCCATATAAATGTATTGTTGATGCAGGGACGGGTGGAGGTGGAGATAGGAAAGGAAGCTCTTCGGTTTGAAAATGGAGCCTTTTCCTACTACGGCATGCCAGCACTCATCCCACCACTGCCAACTGGTAAGTCACAACATGTTCTGGTGAACCTGGTGTTACAGTGATAATAATAGCAGCATAAAGCAGACTTTGGCAAAAGACTGCAGCGATAGTAGAGGATGTTTTTCCTGTCTTAATGCCACCCAGTGTCTGTCAGGCTGCAGGAGCTGCGGCAGAAGCCGTGGGAAGAAAGTAATTAAGGGAAGTGTTTTTAGAGAATTTCCCAGTGGAAGGACATGACCTACAGAAGATTATGTGAAATCCAGCTAAGACTCCAAAGCAAGCAAAAATCCTGCCATATAGACTCTCTCTCTCTGATCTCTTGTGAAGGTTTTGAGCTCATTTTAGATGTTTGATCCTCAAGTTGAGCCTAATACTATTTGTAAGCTCCTATTAAATATTAAAAAGTCCTATTTTAGGAGATTATGTGTTGAAAACTTGTCACTTAAGCACATACTGATGGATGATATAAAAAAGAGAAGCATTTCCAGTTTTCTTTTCTTTTTTGACTGACTCACTTCCTTGAAATGGACTTGATAAATGTTTCCCATTACTGGTGTGTACTCAGGTGAATACAATAATGTATAGCTGTTAACGAAATTATAACATTTTCCCTCCTTTTTCTTAAAGATCATGCATTCAATGTCTATAAAATAGATCTTTTTAGGACCATGATTAAGAGGAGACACCCCTGCCCTGTCTTAAACTGTCTAGATTTGGGTTAGAGGTAAGAAAACATTGAGAAAACTGTCTGATAGCATGTCAGACAGGAAAGATAAAAGGCCCAGATCAACAGACTGATGCAAGAATATTTCTGCAGGATTTTAAGAGCTTAAAAACAGATGAATAGAGGGATGAATATTAAAAAGTAGAAAGTTCACGTTTTTACCAGAAGAAGACAGGCAGTTTCAGTGCTCTCAAAGATACTGACAAATACCAAGAGAGTTGTCTAGATACTATTTGCAACACACTGTATATATCCTTTAAATTATTATCCTTTAAAAATGATTGGTGGGGGGAGGGGCTAAGCTAAGCATCAGAATGGATGGGTGTTCATTTTGTGTTTATGATCAAAACAAAGGAATACTACTTGAAATTTGTATTACATTTAAACAAATCTGACAACTTGGACTGGTAACCTGTTGAAGGTGTACCCCACCTCTCTCCCAGTGACTGCTGGAGATAGGCACCAGCCCTCCTGTGACCCTGCAAGGATAAGAAATGGATGAATGAGTGGATGGAAGTCTGTGCTAGTGCATGGACTCAAATCATGTTTCTGATGCTTATTTTTACACAAGACAAACTCTATATTTATATCTTCTGTTTCTTTGCAGCCCACAGATACAGCTCTCGAAGCAGCGGCCTGAACCAATCGGACTCGTTACTGAGTGGTGGTAGTGTGGGGCAGCTCACAGCAGCCGGAGGGGCCTATTTACCAGACTACTCAGTGCGACAACTCACAGATCTGCAAATCATCAAGGTTCGAGGGCTTTAAACAAAACACAGAAACACTTGAAAATAAATACTATTATTTTTCACTAAATTAAACCTCAATTTTCCATTCATTATAACCTCAATTAAATCTCTAATTTCCTGTACATTAAGGGTAATAACCTACTACCATGAGCAAGAAACCACATTTTTAAGCTCCTCTAAATTTTGAATAATGTGCACTCTTTCTCTGCTGCAGAATTTGCCTTTGATACGTCCAAATCGTAGATTTTGACTTAACACAGACATCCTGTCCCTTAGTCTTTCTTCCCCGCAGCCTCTTTCCCCTAATCACCAAGGATAATTGAGCTCCATTTCAAGCAGGACTGTATTGGCTTCATGTGGCGGATATGCCCTCTCTTTTAACTCAATCCTCTTGTTCTGCAAATATGGTCCATATTTCAGTCAATGGCATGACTTAATAGTATATGAAGGCAGCCATGCATGCAAACATAATAACAGTTGTACTCTACATGGCGCAGATCAGCAGGAACCATTACCAGAATGCACTGACAGCCACCCGGATGGATAGCACTCCACAGACCCCTGATGCTATGGATCCTGATATTAAAGGGAGGCCCCCAGGCCCAGAGGCTCGCTCAAACAGCATTGCTCTCCCACTAATGAGCACACACACTCGACTGGGGCTGGCACGCTTTGCACACCTCCATCCATACGGTGGCCTTCGTAACACCTCCCAGCTCAACGAGAGAAACCGCATCGTTCGTGAGTTCCATGCCTGCTTATATTACAATAAGTCAACTCAGATAAAAAGGGTTGATAGTACAGTGTACTGGAGTCGTGTTAGCCCAGAAGTCATTACTTATTAATAGATTTTATAGGAAGGCAAATTCATTTGTATAGCACCATTCATTACTTAATTAATTAAAAGCATTTTACAGGAAAATAAAGCAAAAAGTGGAAATATTACATTACAAACAGGAAATGCATTAAAAGAATAATGCTAACTTTTAACATAATTAGAAAGAAACTGAGTACAAATAGCTGAGACAGGTTGAAAAATACAAATTTTGCCTTTTAAAAATGGGTGATGTAAAAAGTGATGTATTTGATTCCTGTTTTAAAGGAACAATCGGTTTCTACAAATCTTAGGTTGTTTTCAAGCAGAACATCTTTTGGAAATGTGGCACAAAATTTTAAGTTTAGTCTCATCAGACCATGACACTCTTCCCAACAAGGATTTGAGATATTTTCGCAAGACCGGATGACAAAGATGTATCTCTTGCAACTCTACTCCATAGCTTTGACATAAGAACAACACAGCTGATGGTTGTCACATATAGAACACAATCAGTACTTGTTGGGAAAATATTGTAGCTCCCTCTGTTTTGCCTCCCTGACTAGTTTCTTTCTTGTTTTTTCATCCATTATTTAAGATTATTTAGACTATTGACCATGCCGGTGTGTGTTCATTGAAAACAACAGGACAGATCTGCATCACTAGAAGAGTAGTTTAAACAGCCAGTTACAATATTTAGACATATAGTCCTTTCCAATTGTAGCATCTCTCTTTAATATAAATTTCAGCCCCTTATCCTAAAGCCTAAATCTTTTGCTCTTATATTTAATCTTTGACTGGACCATACAAAAGTACATTAAATGGTAAATGGTTGGCTCTTTACCTCCCTCTACAGGCAGAGTCACAAACAAGCTGCTGCTTTACTGGCATCTGCTTCACTGAATTATTTTCCCTCCAAACAGGCAGTAAATCTGATGGGCAGAGGAGTCCAAATGATACGGTGTTCCTTCGCATGGATGAGATTCCTTACATCCACGAGGACCGACCGGAAAGCTCTGCTGACAATGGTAAGCAGGCTGTTGATCCTTTGAGGCAGCTTGTATCCCTTTTCAGTGTCTGTAGGTATAGATGGTTTGCCCATGATTTTTAGGTTGAGTGAGGGGAAAATAGTCACGGGTGTGCTTTATCTTTGAAATGTCTCATCAGTATAATTAAATTAAGCAAAAAAATGTAAATTTAAAACCAATTAGTGCCATAAAGCCAAATATATTCTTTTCAATACAAGTATTGCTGAGAACTCTTCACCAAGGTTAGAACTTTCTTAAAATAAAACGGCTGTGTGGACTAAATATTTTTGCTGTATTTATTTTACACATACACAATAAAAAGGAAAAAAAACTGATTAAAAAAGTTTATAATATAGTTTTAAAAATTGTATTTGTTGTAAATACTGTGTTTATCAGAAGTAGATTATAACTGCAAAAGCCTAACTGTCATGATCTGTAGGTCTTTAGGACTGGTTTTGCTTTTTGCTTTATTTTTAGATTTGTCACTCATGGTTTTCCATATTCAGTTCATTCCTCAGTTTTAGGATTTCTTTTTATTCAGTAGATTTTGTACTTTAGAATTTTGTTTGTTTTTATATTATTTATTTCCATGGCCCCTTGTGTATTCTGTTAATTATGGTAATGTCATGATCTGTAGTATTTTGAGTTTCTGTGTATACCTTCCCCCAGTGTCTCAGCTCCCTGCAACCCTGAAGTAGTATTGACGCTACACAGAATACTACTTTGTTTCCTGTTCTTACCATCGACCTGTTTTTTCCCTCGTGGTCCACTTATAGTTTTTGCTTTTGGATTTTCCGCTAGATTCAGAGGTTTTGTAAGTTTTTGATTTTTCAATCTTTTTTTGCACAACACCTTTCTGCCTCCTCTCTGTATTTGGGTCCTTCACTTCAATGTTTTATGACACTTATGTATCAATAATGAAACAAAACAAAGAGCAAAAATCACACCACAAATCATTGCTTCGTTTTGTTTAAATGGTTCACGTTGAAAAATAAATATGAGGTTTATAAATTTCCTGACAATTATTTTAAATAACAGACTTTTAAAAGGTTGACCCTTTAGTGTTGATTGTGGCTCAGTGGGAAAAGTCTACATATTGCAGTTGGAAAGTTGTTGGTGCGATTTCAGCTTCCTCCCCTACCACCATTTCGGTGTACCACTGAGCAAAGAACTCAAGCTAAAGTACAAACTGATCTGCAGATTTGTAATTACAGCTTAAAAAGCATTTTGATCAGTCAGTATGACTGGAAAAGGGCTATATATGTTCAATCCATTTACTTTAAAGTCTGATACCATTTTTAAAACTATATTACAAACTTTTCCCATGAATTTTTATAAAAAATACTTTGCAACACATTTAGTGGTACAGCTGGTTTATGAGAAAAGAACAAACATTGTCTCAAAAATACTTGTACCAAAAGTTATACATCTAGTGTTATAAGTTAAAGTAATTTTGAGTGTGCCCCCCACCTGCGTGTTACTTTATTTAATGAGAACATCTCTCACGTGGTTATTACAGATGTGCCTACAGAGCCGTCAACCTCTCCTTTCATCAGCTCCCTGTCTCTGTCCAGCTCAGAAGAGAACATTGGAAAGAAGCTCCTGCGTAAACTGAGTGAGTGAGCGGTTTGTCGTGAGCACCAATGCCACATCTCACCCACCCGCGCTGTCAGATGTGCCTGAACTTTTCTGTCAGCCGCAGCAATAGTCCTGAGCGTCTCCTAGCAACAGATGATGTATGGTGTCCCTGTAAAGCAGCCCACTGCTTCCTGCTGAGCAGCTGCTCCAAATGCAGCTGTTCTTGTTGGCAGAGATTTGTGAATCATTTTTAAAATGATTTAGTCATTTTTGGCTTTAGCTGAGTTCACCCCAGTTTGAGGCAAATGCAAAAATGGAAGAATATGTTTAATCTCAGTTGTGGCATATGGAGAACACAGGTACGTCAACCAGTAGATTACCATGTTCTCCTCTGTTTCTAGGTAACAAGAGGAGGAAAAAGTCTCGAGATGGAGAAAAGAGTTTGGAGGAGGAGGGTTCAGAGCAGCCATCAGTAACAAGCTAGTCCAGCGAAATTGAGGAGGAGGGATAAATCATGCACCCCCTTCCTCTTTGTCATTCCCTGGATGCCCTCAATACCTAAAAGTTCTTTGAACTTGTCCAACTCCTCTTTGCTCACTTATAAATCCTCAGGACCCCATGGACACATTCTGTCCTCTTTTTGCCTGAAATAAAAACCTTGATAGGACAAACTTTAACAGCATATCTGATAGGTAAAGCCTTTCACTGGACTGCATGGGATCCATTCAGTTTTATTCACTTTCTTGGTGCAAACCTTGTTCATGTTACCTTTAAATGGTAGGTATATTTACATTGGTAATTGCCACATTCAAGCCATCATTTGTTGATGAAATATCTTAAACTGAAATACCAAAACATCCACATATGAACCAGGGTTTACTTGATCAAACAGGGTTTGAGTACATTTTTCTTATTTTATTTCTACTGTGTGGTAGTTTCCACATTCTGAAAATATTTGCACAAGAAGTTGTCCCAATGTTGCCAAAAGGGGGGCAACTACTGCCAGCACAGCAGACCACACAAGGCTAAATAGAAAAAGTCACCAAACAGAAGCACAATTTTCACATAGTTTGTCATAAAGCCATAAAAATGCCCATTTTCAGCCTGATTGTAAGGAAATGAGATACAGCAAAGCTAAAGAAAGAGCAAAGTTTCTTTCGTTGATTTGTGTAAAAAAGTGTCAGCATTGCCCATATGATACAAAAATAACAATGCAAGTCACAAAAAATACTTTAACTGCACAGATTCATAAGAACAATACGTTGTTCTTCAGATGCTATCTTCTAACTGAAATGCTTTTTTTTACATACGCACTATATCTATTTTTTCTCATCACAACATTTCTATCTGTCAACAAGTAGCCAAATGGACACATCTGCAATCTTTCTGTCCAACAAACATCCTCACCTTTCTTCTGACTTGATAGCATCCAGTTAAACAGAGTCTTGGGGATTTCATCACCTGCATATAGCCTACTGTAAGGAATCTTTAGATATTAATGTTATTTTCATCAGTACCAATTACTAAAGCTGAATACACCAGCTAAATAATAAGCTAAAAAGGTTTTGAGATTAGGAGTCTCTGGATCTGGTGATCCAAACAGAGAGCTGCTGCAGTGCCATCAAAGGTATTCACACCTCTTCAACTTTTCCATAGTTCAATATGTCACAGTCACAACCAGAAATGTTGAACCTGTTTTGATTTTATTTGATAGACCAACACAAAGAAGTGCACAACTGTGATGTGTAAGAATGAATGGATTATTTATTTTTTTGGCAAATGTATATGAAAGTGAATGTGAAAGTGTGATGTGCAATCCATATTTTCCACAACCACCTTTTGCTAGAAATACAGCCACATGGATTTCCAGCTTTGCCCATATAGGTATACTTTTCCATTTGTTATTTGCAAAATAGCTCAATTTTTTGACGTTTTACCACAGATTCTCAATTTCATTTAGGTCCAGACTTTGATTTAGGTCTAGAATAGACCATTTCAACACATGGATATCTTCAATCTGACTATATTCAGGGTCATCGTCCTATAGGAAGATAAACCTCTACCCAAGCCTCAAGTCTCCAACAGATTGTTTTTTTTTTTTATTATTATTATTATTTACAATTGTGGTATACTCTTTTTATTCTCATATAATAGCTTGAATATAGCTCTGTGAGATGTTCAAAGCTTCAAATATTTTTTAGAACCTCACCCTACTTTCGATTTTTCCACGTGTTTCTTGGTCTTCATGATGTCGTTTGTTCACTAACAAACCTCTGAGACCTTCCGAGAATACTAGATAAAATTGCACACAGGTAAACTCTAGTCAATAATTAAGTGACCAATTAAGGCAGTTAGACTAGATTTTATTTAGAAGAATCAAAGTAAAGGGGGCTGAATGCAAATACTTGTTATACTTCCTAAATATTTCTTTAAAAACAAATTGAAAACCTTGTATTAATTCTCTCCTACTTCACAATTATGCATTACTTTGTGTTGCTCTATCAGAAAACTCCCCCAATAAAATCTGTGGTTGTAACTTGACAAAGTGAGGGAAAAGAGGAATGAATACTTTTGGAAGCCACTGTATACTTGCATGTTTGTTTCTGCTCCTTGTACTGTAAAACCGACCCTACAAAGGTTCTGTTTCTCTTTGTCTTGCATGTTAATGTAAAAAGAAACTAAACTCCCCATGAAAGTGAAGTCTGCAGTTAGTCTAGGTAGATTTTATAAGTCTGATAAAGACTGCAGGCTAACATTTAACACAAAATACCTTCATATAACAGAGAAGCCTTCATGAAAAGGTTGCTTTAGGAGCTTATAATAAGGCACAAGAGGTAAATTGAAAGACATCTCAGTGAACTTACTCAGATAATCCTACATTACTGCAATTATGAAATGATGTAGTTTATTTTAAAATAAGAGCAGATTTAGGTTGGGCATTGGCTGATCTGTGTTCTGAAATTGTGCCAGGATCACAGCCAAAGAGAGTGCAGACAGACATTTCACTGATGAAAGCAACTGAACACATACTGACGTCAAATCTATCCCCCCTCCCTCTTCAAACACAGACGATGTTTGGAGACACTCCCTGATTTAATTCATTCTGCCTGGGCCGACAGTGTAAGTACAAAGGATATGGCACAGCTAAGCTCAGGGTGATCCTGCAGACGCAGGACACTCAGGGGTGAAAGTGTCCTGATCTGACAGCTAACTCAGACAAAGAGGATTTAAGTGTGGAGTAAAATGCTTTTAGAGAATTTATAGATTTGTTGGGACTGGTAAAATGTTTTGGATTAAAAAAAAAGAAAGTCAGGTTTTGCTATGTAAAATTCAGATGATTCTATAAAGATGTAAAGAAACATATCATTTGATCTAAAAAGAAAGAATATATTAATAAATTTACTAACCTATTACCTTTGCAGTGTTTGTTTTGTTCCCACTGTTTACATTTCCTAAATTAAACTGATTATAATATGCAAACTTTGCTATATTTTCAAGATGATGCACAGAGAGGTTGTAAAGATAGCTGCAAAGTACAAACCCTCATCAATTGATTTAGAAACAATCCAAACACAATACTCATAGGTCTTTATTGGAAATAACCAACCCATCAGCTCTTTCAGCCTCAATTAAACCGCTTATCAGTCTGTTTATAAGTGTACTGTACATAGAGATGTGATAGCAGGCTGGTTGATCATTAGGTGTTTTTTTTCAGCAACAACACTGTTACACAAGAGCCAGCCAGAGCTATGAAGGGTCAACAATAACCAGCAGGAACCTGACAGGATCGGAAACATCAAGACAGAGCCTGCAGGACTGAGCACACATTTCTTTGAAGTCGCGACACTCATCAGGAGTGATCGATACTGTTTGTGCTGACTGGAACTGGAAAGAAATACTACAAATACAAGTTTTAAGCAAGAAAATAACTATAATTTTACAAGGTAATAATAAATTACAGAGGTAAAGGTGAAATACATTCCTGGGAACAGCAGCTGAAGTTTCATCCAGCTATAATTTTTGATCAGTCATTTATAACAGCTGGATTATAAATTAAATTGGTCCTGTTAATGCTGCTTCATGTTGTATTGCTTTAACCTTTTTAAACTTGGAGAAGAGGAATCTCAGGAATTTGCTGTAAAACAAAGACAAGCTAGCTATCCCTCTTCAAGATTTTACCAAAGACACAAAAACAAACAATAAAATTAACACATGAAAGTTGTTATGAATAACAAAAATCGGTGGGACAAACACCGTCTCTGGGCGAGGAAGCAGGAAGTGCTGAGACAATCCTACTGGACCTTAGTAACAGCCTCATGGATGGACTCTGCCACATAGTCGATGTTCTTGCTGGTCAAACCACACATGTTGATGCGACCACTGGCCATTAAATAGATGTGTTTCTCCTTCACCATGTATTCGACTTGTTTAGCTGGAGAAGATAAAAGCAGAAAAGCAGGACCATTTGATTCACGTGCCTCCTTACAGCGCCTGTATGTGTGCAACAATGTTAAAATTTCAAAGTTTCCCCAGAAGCTACTAAACATTTGGCTTTTGTTCTTAATGTATGCATGTTCTTGAACTCACGGTTGAGGCCTGTGAAGCTGAACATCCCGATCTGGTCTGTGATGTGGTCCCAGGTCCCTGGTGTTCCCAGAGACTGAAGCTTGGCTTTAAGCTGAGCCCTCATCAGTAAGACCCTGTCAGCCATCGTCTTCACATTGTCCTTCCTGAATTAATAAAAAAATAAAAAACAGGAGAGTCTGAAATCAAACATAACTTGGGTGGCTATTGTGAGTCATGAAAAGCCTTGTAAGTCGTTCTATGAGGAGATTTTGCACTGACCATTCTGAAAATAGCTCCGGTGAGTTAAGCGTGACTGCAACGATGCGAGCTCCCTGAGATGGTGGGTTGGACCAGGTGGTCCTGACAATCTTCTCCATCTGAGAGAGAACTCTCTTCAAGTTCTCTGCATCCCGAGCCACGATTGTCAGGTTACCCACACGCTCATCTGATGAGTCACCAGAAGTAAGATTTTTTTTTTTTAAAAATCTGCGGGTATCTGGTTTCATGTCACAATGATATATACTGTATACCATAATCTAATGCAACTACCTTTCAAAAAAGGGGCAAATGTTTGAATGCAAATACATTTCCACGCAAAAGTGTTCATACATCTTAAAGTTTTTCACATTTTATCATTCTACAACCAAAAATTTAATAGATTTTATTGGGATTTTGAATCATTGTAAAGCGAAAGAAAATACATTTACATGTAAAACTCTAAAGAGTCTAGTAGCATGCATTTGTATTCAGCTTCCTTTATTATGACATACCAAAATAAAATTAAGTGCAACTGCCTGTAGAAGCTATCTAACTTATAGAGTTCAACCTGGTTGTAATTTAATATCAGTATGAATAAAGGTGTTTGTGAAGGGGTCAGAGATTTGTTAGAGAATATTAGTGAACACAAAGCACCATGAAGACCAAGGAATACAACAGGCAGGTGAGAGAGAAAGAGAAAGCTGTGTAGAACTTTAAAGCAGAGCTAGTTTACAAAATAAGACCCCAAGCTTTGAATGTCTCACAGAGCACTTTTCAAACCATCATCTTAAAAGGGAAAGACTATGGTACAAACATGGCCATTCACCTGAACTGACAAGCTGGGCACATTAAATACAGAAGCAGCATAGAGGACAATGGTAACTCTGGAGGAGCTGTGGAGATCCACAGCTCCTGAAGAAATGAAGAAGAATGAAATTAAGAAAACCATTTATCCTTTTCCTTTCATTTCACAACTATGCATTATTTATATCAATCATAAAATCCCAATAAAATAGTAAGAAGTTTGTGTTTGTAATGTGACAAAATGTGGAAAAGAATAAATGCCTTTTTAAAGGATTACAACTCACTTTGTAAATAGGACAAAAGATTTGTTTTACAACCACTGTTTTTACATCATACAACCTCTTTCAGCATACTGACAGGTCACCTACTATAGAGTCCGAAGTTCTTTGAGAAAGACTGAGCACAGAACATTTCAATGCCCATGGAGACAAAGTAGCGGACAGCCCAAGCGTCTTTCTCAAGGTTACCCGAAGCAAATCCCTGATAGGCCGAGTCAAAGAACGCAAACAGCTTTCGTCTCTGGGAAGAACAGCACAAATGGTCACTCAACAAACTGTGACAATGACACTTCACTGAGTACTACTGTACAAACGATGCAGTGATTTATATATGTGTATTTCTAAGACATTATACCATCATGACTTCAGCTACTTGCTTCCATTGCTCCTGTGTGGGGTCTGTTCCAGTGGGATTATGGGCACAAGCATGCAGGACAAAGATGGAGCGCTCTGGACAACTCTGCAGTGAAAGACAGGAATGCAAACTCACATTAAATATAACAGTCCTGTGTCCAAGTTTAGCAATAAACAAGTGCTTACCTCCAAGTCTCTGAGGAAACCTGACAAATCGAGACCTCTGTTCTCTGCGTCCCAGTATTTGTATGGACGGACATCCTCAAAACCAGCACTGCTGAACACAGCGTTGTGATTTTCTGGAACAAACGTTAAGAATGGGTTTTACACCACAAGTTAATTTTACTGCTAAAGCTTCCTGTAGATAAAAGAAGACTGTTTTATTGGTGTTATTTACTAGTGACAGATCACTGATAAGAGAAGATAGCAGCAGGACATTAGTAACTCTCAGTGTAAAAATCTATCTGCAAGCCAATCAAAGTCTTCAAATAAGGGGCTTGTCTCCAGATTAAGCAGCTTCAATTCTCACGTGATACTCCATTGTTCATATGTCGGTATGTGTGGGCATACCCCAAGTTGGTGCGGACACATAGACAGGTGTTTTAGTGTTGTTGTTCCCATTGTAGAATCGCCTAAGGAACTCCGCACCGATCTTCAAAGCACCAGTACCACCAAGACACTGGACACCACCCACCTGATTGAATCAGCAAGAGACTTTCATATTACATGTGAAAAGATTAAAAACTGAAAAACAAGCAGATTTCTAAAACACAAACCCTGTCCTCCCGAATGGCAGGGCTGTCATCTCCCAATACAATCTTGGAGGAGGAGGTTCTGAACTCGGGGAGGCCAAGGATGGGCAGGTACTCATGGTTTAGCCTGTCGTCATGTACGATGAGCTTCTCCACCTTTTTCACCACTGGCAAAACCCATGGCTTGCCTTCATCAGTCCTGTACGCTTTAGGAAACCAAGGTATTTATCATTATTTCAGATGCACTACAAAATAGACAAAAGATCAGAATCGGTACATTTTCTTCAAATCACTTGTTAGCAGGTCAAATGTTTTTTTTCCTAAACATTAACTCCCACCATTTGTTGCCTGAAAATGCATTAACTAACACTGTTTACTTGATGCAATTTTTGGAGTTTAGTAAAAATCAAACAGAAGTTAAGACCATATGCTTTGTAAATTAATAGAGAAAATGTCTTCATTTTCTCTTAAAATCAAAACTCAAAGAATTTTTAAAAATCTTTTATGTTAATTTTTTTTTTTTATTATCCAAAAAAGAAAAAAAAATTGACAGGTCAAACATAAAAGAAAGCCTGCAAACCACATTTGGCAGGAAAAGTCTTATCTTTTTTTTCAACTTGATTCATTTTATTTTTCTATTTGTTTAGATTGGGTTTTCTTCTTTAGCAAACAAGTGATAACAACATGCAGGTAACAGGAACAGTTTTATATTTCCTAATACAATATTGAGAATAATGTAAAAATGTGAGTTTAAACTAATTGGTCTCCTGGTAAACTTACAATTTAAACAATTTCTTAAATGACAAACAAAAACCTACATTCAGAATTGACCACTGAATTTGTCAAGTTTCTATGCAAAGGCTTGGAAAAAAAGCATTTTCTTGTGGAAATTTATGGTTTTGAAAGCAATATCCACATGTAGTTTATGATATTACTTCAGTTAAGCATACATATTAATCTTTTAACAGGTTAATTGCATCTCAGCATAAAGCATTTCTCAATTTTGACTAGTACAAAAAACAAAATCTTCATGGCTGGTGTCCTGATCAAATAACAGCAGCATGAAGCTGACCCCAGCTGATAACTATTCCAAGACGTCGTCACATGTGCGTTTTTCCAGGTGAAGTATGAGTACACACCTGATAAGGAGTGTAACATGCAATAACCTCTTTATCCCAGGAACAGAGATCATCAGCTTACTTTGCAACTCAGCATGAGGTATTGAGCTGAGTTGCAAACACCAACTCCACCATGCTGAGATTTGTTTTGTTCTCACTTTGAACAATGACTTTATAATAAAACAAATAAAAAAATCCTGCCAAATTTTGTGTGTGTGTATATATATATATATATATATATATATATATATATATATATATATATATATATATATATATATATATATATGTGTGTGTGTGTGTGTGTGTGTGTGTGTGTGTGTGTGTGTGTGTGTGTCTATGTATTCTTTCAACTTTGTTTTAACCTAATTGGACTACTTGCTTCAGCACTGCAAATGACTCTTTTTGGATGTGGCACCAGGCATTGCATGGCCTACATTTACCAGCTGCACAGTAGCTTTTGACCATCTGTAGCAGTGTTTGTGTCTTGCACAGGGATGGGGATTATATGACATCAGCTTCCAGTACTAATCGTGGGACTAGGATGGCCTTGTCCTGCCATGACAAAGCCACACAATGTTACTCACACTACTCATTTTTAAACGGAAAATTAACTCTTGTTATAAGATTGACATGGGAAACACTTGTACTGGGGACTGGGGGTGTTAGATTTTTGGGTTTTAAGAGAGAAAACAGATATTTAAAGCCCTGCAAGTGGAGTGTACTTGATGACGTTGCAATAATCCAATCGACTCTCTCTCTCTCACAGACAGAGGTAACTTTACAGGACGCCAGCAAAAAGGAACGAAAGAGATTGAAATAAAATAAACGGAGGGCATGTGATTCAGCCTAGTCAATACCAAATAGACTGTTTGAACAGAATGGATTTGCTTAATCATAGGTCGCCCTTTTCTTTTTATATTTGCTGATCTGATATATATATATATATATATATATATATATATATATATATATATATATATATATATATATATATATATATATATAAAGAAAAAACAATGTCATGCTTACAGGCGACGTCCCTAATCAGGTAATAGAATTTTACGGATCCCAAATTCGGTGTTACACCTCACCGTTTAACTATTCAGCAGCTCCAGATGCCCCTGGTTACCGTTACCATGGTTAACGCTTCACAGCGCACAGCTTACCTCCCACTCCGAGGTTCACCTTATTTGGAAACTGGTCGTTATTGAAGTCCTGCGTTAGTTTGAAGACAGCAACGGGGGCTGCTTGTGGGACCTCACAAAACACCGACATGTTTTTAAAGACGGCTGTAGCAGCAGGGAGCTGTCACCTGAGCAGCTCGCTAACGGGATGTAAGATGACTCTCACCTTCAACTTGGCTTTCAGTACTGTTAGAGTGGGAGTGAGCGAAATAACCAATAGGAATTCGCCATGAGCATGTCAGTGATTTGTATCAGGTTAAAGTTCGATAAAGAAACACCCGCAAAGATGTCTGTTAACCAATGAACGCCTTCGACTTATGACTGACAAATCTAAATACAAATCTTTGTGGTTCAGGTTGTTATTGCAATAAAATATACCACCACAAGGTGGTGCCAGAACCTTGTTGACTTTGTTTCAGAACATCAAACGTAAACCCTGGTAAATGATACGAGTTATATACAATACCTTGCAAAAGTATTCGCACTCTTTGAATACATTTTGTTTTCAATTGACCAGAGCACCTTTTTCTAAATATTTTTTGTGTCCAATGCAAGGCTTATGATACTCTGCAGATGGGGCTTCTTATAACCTAATTTCAATAATGGCTTTCTTCTTTTCACTCTTGCTTAAAGTTCAGATTTGTTGAGTACAGAAGAAATAGTTTTGCTGTATACAGATTGGCCACAATGGATTATACTAACGGGTTTCAGAGAAAATGGGGCTCGAAATAAAAATGCATGCTAGGTTTTTTTTTTTTTTTAGCTTTTCCTTTGTAAAATAAAAATTCAAAATCAATTAATCATTTTCCTTCTGATTCATAAATATGCAGAACTTTGTATTGATCTATTAGATATAATCCCACTAATATACCTTGAAGTTTGAGGTTTCAACATGACAAATTGAGATAAAATGTGACAAAATGTAAAAATGTTCAAAAGATATAAACAGTTTTGCCAGACATTGGAGTCCTGCACAGATATTTCAGGTTTCAGGCAAAACCTAAAACCTTTGCCCCTCATATTTTGAGGGGCAAAGGTTATGTGATATGGCTTAGTGTTTTTCAGAAGGAGAGGTCAGACACCCCATCATAAATATAAAAAAAACCCCAAAAAACATGAGCTTATTCTCACGTTGAACAGACGCAGAAAGCCACGTAGTCTGGCTTTCTGTGTCGATTGAGCAACTCCATATAATTCTGTTTCAGTGTGCAAGTATCATCATCCATTTTGCCCTGAGGGTTTTGGGTGAGATATCATGTAAACAAACTGGCTCTCCTGTTTTCTCCCCACAGCTGTCTGCAGGAGTTGAAATGGTTGATAAATGAAGGCCAGACCAGCCAGTTAGATAGGAGAATCTGTCTCAAATGTATGCCTTTTAAATAAAATGCAGATAAAATGAGCATAAAATGTACAGATGTTTCTATGGAATTATGTAAACTTATAATAAGCAAACACACAGTATTACAATGAAGTTATCACAGAAAAATAGTTTACATCATAATGTGGAAATTACTGTAGTCAAAGCCAAAAGATACTAAACAGAATATCATACTTTTGACTTTAATCTGGTTTAACTTTATACTGTACTCTTACTTTTATCTCACTGGGTTATATTGTACGGATTTAGTGGAAACTGATGTATTTTAAAATCCAAGATGGAAATTATAGAATAATATATTAATAAGAAAGAAAGAAAGAAAGAAAGAAAGAAAGAAAGAAAGAAAGAAAGAAAGAAAGAAAGAAGGAAAGACAGGAAGAAAGAAAGAAAAAGAAAGAAGGAAAGAAAGAAAAACAAATCTTCAGTATGAGACTGAGTGACAGTTAACGCAAACACTTGATGGTGACAGAAGCAGTTATCAGGTTTAGGGAGTAGTGACTTCTTCACATAGGATTTAGAAAGCTTCGTTTTTCACATATTATTTATCTATATTTACTGAGGTAGTTTTTGTCTGATATTAAAATGTGTTAAATGATCTGAAAAATGGAAGCATAACAAAAAGCAGAAACAGAGTAGTTTTTTAATATAACATATCAGAATTTTATTTCAATTTAAGATGTTTTCCTAGAAACTGTGTTTTTTTTTGTTGGTTCTGTATTTTTTTTTTATATTAATGTCATTATTCATGTTATCAAAGCCACTAATATGATTTAAGCCTTACAAACCCATGCAAAGGATGGTAACAAAAGATGTGCAAATAATCCAAGTACTGGTTGCCAAACCTTACAGTCACTATTTTCTCTTTCTTTGAATCCTTAAATATTAGCCTACTCACTTTCTATACAGCCGACCCCATCCCCACCACTCTCTTAGCTACACACTAACAGTAGATGTTTTCATTCTTTATGACCAGGTGAGGGTGTCTCGTATGTTAGCTATCGCTGTCAACCCTGCAATTATGGGATTTGAGCTTCCAGAACAAGGCTTAGGGGCCAGCAGCAGGGTTTGGTGTGCACGCTTTGAGGAGGCCTCAGGGCCACGGGTTGAGCTGTGATGTGAAGTGTAAGCCAGAGCAGGGTGTGACAGGACTATCCCCTGGCATGACAGTGCCCATGGGGGGAAGAGTGTTTCAGGTCCAAATCATTATGTCACTCAAACACTCACAAGCCTTATCTGTGCAACATTAAACTTTGCATCACTGAGGAAAACGAAATATAAGAGAAAAGAAAGAACAATTCCAAAAGGGTTTTTGGTTTTAAGTCATTAAGACGCACTGAATGAGTCCAACAATAAAAAATACACAAAGGCAAACGTTCAGGCACAAGACACTCACATTCCAGCTGTGGTGTCATCGAAACACAAACAAGAGCGTGTGCTCACACAGCGCTGCACATTCTGGGGATGGGGGGGCAGGCGTTGAAGCTCTGCTTGCATGTTGCTGTGGCCCCTGTGTCTTTGGGTCACCGATCTGTGGTGAGTGACCACCTTTTTAGCTTCCCGCCTTGTTTGTTTTCAAAGACAGTGTCATCAATTCTCTAACAAGGGACCAGACACAGCAACAACAGAGAGCACAGGACCTCCCTGCATCGCCCAATGACTGATGGAGCCTGCATGGGGTTAAAGACATCAGTCATCTGTGTGTATGGCAGCATGCCAGCTAGTATATGTGTGCTTATGTCTGTTTGACTTTCATATGTAAATACCTTTGCTTCATTCACTTGCTTCATTTAATGTCATGGCACAACATCTCTCCTTCTTTTCATGCACTCCTTTAACACTCAGTCTCAGGCTGAACTTTTGTAGCATCTGTGTCTGTCTAAGTCAATACAGTCATCTAAATGACATTTATTAGTAAATATATGTTTGGGAAAAAAAATCTATGACTGCTTCACAAAAACAGTGTTTACTTTAAAATATGTAATTTCCATAATTTAAACCTTTTTGGACATTAATGATTAAAGAGCTAAGACACATGACTGTAGTGGATGAAATTATAAAGCAGCTGCTTTGAAATTAAAGCAAAAAAGAATGAAAATCATCATAATGTGATCAAATTAGATTAGACTTTGTTCAGAGGTACGTTAACAATAGTTCCCTAATTGACTTTGTCATTGACTGCTTTGATGTGGCCTTCAAACTATGAGACTGGGTGGGACCTCAAACACACAAGGCCTACATTGTGCTACTCCGACTGATTGATGGTGTCTTTTGGCTGACTGCTGCACTCCAGCTTCACACAAATATGCATGCTACGGCACAAAGACGGGAAATGGACGTTTTGTGTCTGAATTTTTACCTTGAATGGGGTTTTTTTTCAGACTCCAAAGAGATGCAAAATTGATTAACGGGATCATTTTTTTGTGTAATTACTGTATGTGTAATTACTGTAAGTAATGTGCATCAACATTTAAGGGTGATATAATATCACTCTCTGCTATATATAAAAGTCAGAAGTCAAGGGCGAGGAATTATATCCGTCCAAACACTAGATGGCCATGAACACTGTTCTTGTGGTTATATCAGTTCAACCCGTCATTGTGAATATTTAGCCCAAAAAACTGCAATGATGAATTTAATGTAAAAAAAAAACCACACTCACAGTAAAGGTTGCAAATGCTAGATGATGACATGATTAACATATCATTGACACTTGACATCATGAATATATCATTAAAGGCTTTTTTTTAAATCAAAAGCTTGATCCATAAACAGGGGCTAGATGATACTAGGAATGTAAACTTACTTTATAAGCTTTATTTGTAGAAATATGAACATGAATTAATTTTGTTTCCATGTAAGTATTTTATCAAGATCTGCAGAAGGCTTTGTAATGATCCTGTCATGATCCACAGGTGTTTGTGTTTTAGTTTTCTTTTGTGTTCCTCTCTAATTACTTCTTGGTTTATTGTTGTTAGAAAAATTCCTGCCATATTTAGTTGTTGTCATTGGGGCTTTGCTATAGTGGTTTATTCAAAATTCAAATTCAAATTCAAAAATACTTTATTTATCCCAAAGGGAAATTAAATGTTGTAACTCATTTAATTAAGGCATTATTATAGATTCTGATTATTCCTTTGCGTTTAGTTTATTTTTGTGTTCTGTTCTTTGTGCATTTGGATTTATTTCTTTGAGATTTTTGTCAAATATTTTCCCCTGGGTTTGTAATTTCTGTTTGTCTAGTTCAGCTTCCTTTTGTATTGTTATTCATCTTCCCTCTGTCTGCTGGTCTGTTCTCTTCCCCAGCTGTTCCTTATCCCCTGATTACCACACCTGCATTCAATGTCAAGCTCCACTCTTCCCTCTGTTTTTTTCAGGTCACTGGTTTGCCTTGTTCTTTGCTGGTTCATCTGTTTGCCACTGCTCATCTTTGCTGGACCCTGCTTTATAATATTACTGGTTTGTTTTTTGGATCTTGTTTATCTTAAGTTCATGCCTTTTTGAATTCATGGACCTCAAACTTTAAAGTGTAAGCTAACTTCTGTTATTACCCAGCTTTATTTTGCTTCCCTTCTCCCTCCTTTTGCTTGCATTTGAGTCCTCCATAACCACCACCATATTTGTGTTTGACTCCTTTATTTGTTTCTGGTGTGTTGAACTAGGGAAACTTTAAAATCACTGCTTTGTTATAAAGTACTTAAACAAATACAGATTTTTTTTCCTCCAATTCCAGACCTCAGGAACCACTGCCCTGTATGTTTAAGGTCAGTGGTGTCCAAAGTCATTCCTCAAGGGCTGGGATTCTGCATGTTTTAGTTCTCTTCCTGGTTCAACACACCTGGATCAAATGTTGGCTCATTAGCAGGCCTCTACAGAAAATTGACATGTTGAGGAGGTAGTTATTACCACCAGGGAGAGAACTGAAATATGCAGAATACCGGCCCTCGAGGACCAACTTTGGACATCACTGTTTTAGGTGTTTCCCTTCCGCTGCACACCTGACTTGAATAAACAGGCTTCTGGAGCACTTGATGGCATGCAGACAAAGTCATGCAATCATTTCAGATGTTCTGGAACAGAGATGCAGCTAAATAATGCAGGGCAGTGATCCTTAAGGACTGGAATTGAGAAACACTGATCTAGCTGTAACCCACTGAAAACACTTACAGGAATTTGAGAGAGATGTCTACAGCATTTACCAAAGGGTCTACTTACTTTAAATGTGTTCTTTTAAATTACTCAAGAACCAAGGTAATTCTGCAACAAAGATTTACCCTGTGTTGCTAAAATTGGAAAAGGGCAATCTGTTTTATCTTGTTCTACCACCTTTAACTTTTATGATGAACAACTTTCACCATGGCCTTATTTTGATTAACCTCAAGTTTATTTGTATAACATATTTCAGCAACAAGGCAGTTCAAAGTACTTCACATCATAAACATATCAGTCACCAATTGTGAAACGAGTGACATATTAGATTTTTGTCAAATGCCACCATCAAAATCATAAATACACAGCAAATATATTGATCAGTGTTACATTTACGATTAATCAAATACCACTCTAAACAGGTGGCTTTTTAGCCTTGATTTAAAGGAACTCAGCGTTTCTGCTGTTTTGCAGTTTTCTGAGAGTTTGTTCCAGATCAGATTTGTGGTGCATAGAAACTGAATGCTGCTTCTCCATGCTTGGTTCTGGGGATGCAGATCAGAACCATAAGACCTGAGTGGTCTGTAGGGTTGATACAACAGATTTTTAATATATTTTGGTGTTTGTCATTCAGTGAATTTTATTTATATATATATATATATATATATATATATATATATATATATATATATATATATATATATATATATATATAAAAACAAGTGTTTTCAAAGTCTATTCTCTGAGCTACAGGGAGCTAGTATAAGGACTTCAGAACTGGGGTGATGTGCTCTATCTTCCTGGTTTTAGTGAGAATGTAAGCAGCAGTGTTCTGGATCAGCTACACCTGTTTTGTTTGTTTTTTTGTAGGCAGAGCTGTGAATACACTATTGAAGTAATCAGTGCCACTAAAGATAAACGCATGGATGAGTTCATCTATAGCTTTATCTGTAATGACTGAAGCTGAATGCTGACTCTATATCGTTCCTCCTTAGGTCCAAAGATTTTAACTTCAGTTTTGTTTCTGTTCAGCTGGAGAAGGTTATGGTACATCCACACATTGATTTGTTCTAAGTATTTGTTCAGAGTCACCTGGTGACATCATAATGTAGAGGTGTGTATCATTTGTGTAGGTACGGTAGCTAATCTTATTTCTTGTTATAACCTAAGCTAGTGGGAGGATGTAGATACTGAATAGGAGTGGTCACAGGATTGAACCTTGGGGTACTCCACATATGATTTCTGTTCGCTCCGATGAGAAGTTACCTGTTGACATACATTCCCTGTTCTTTAGGTAAGATTTGAACTAAGTACTGTACCAGAGAGTCCTATCTAATTTTCTTTTTTTAATTAATATAAATGTGTTACAGTAAACATCAAAAAAGGTCCAACAAAGTATACATTAAATGTTCAAATTCTTCAAACTGCAGGTTTATAAAGAACAAAAGGAATCTAAAACTTAGTTGTGTGTGTATGTAGATAGATAGAAATGTTTTCAAAAAGGAGGTTGGTTTAAATGCATTTTAGACTTCACAAAAAGTAGTGACTCAAAACAATTTTAACTCAATTCTTCCTGTTTGTGATATCTGGGCTGATTTGAAAGAAGTGACATTTATGTATATAATGTTTGACTAATAAGAAAATATTACTTATACCATAGTCAATATGGTTTTCATTAATAAAAACACCAAACTTAACATATTGGGTAGTTTATATCCTTTAAATGAGTCCATTAAGGTTAAAAGGCCACAAACTAGGTTTTAAATGTTCTGCTTTTAGTGTAGATTGAGCAAGTCTGTTTGAAGAGTACTGATTTTTTTTTTTTTTTTTTTTTTTTTAACTAGAGCTTTTAACCTCGATACTAAAGATATTGAAAAATTAGGTGGAATTGCCCTTTAGCCATCTGCCAAATTGGAAGCCTCAATCTGAAGCCAAGCTCATCTTTGCATTATATAGTATGTTTATGCTTGGTATCACGTTGGATTACAGTCAACTGTGTCAAAAGAACACGTCAATGGATCTAATGCATGGTGCTTACAGATTGTATGCCAACCTGTTTTTCTTGAAAAGTTTTCCTTTAAAGAAGAAAGTACGAGTCACGGGTTACCCTGGGCTAGCCCAGGGATGGGCAACTCCTGTCCTCGAAGGCGAGGAACTTTCAGATGTTTTCTCTGCTTCACCACACCTGAGTCAAATAATGAGGTCATCAGCAGGACTCTGGAGAACTTGACTGCAAACTGAGGAGGTAATTCAGCCATTTGATTCAGGTGTGTTGGACCAGGGACACACCTAAAAGTTGTAGGACACTGGCAGGACAACTCTCTTGGTGTCTTTAATTAGTAAATCCAAATTGGCTGAATGAAGCTCCTGGATTTAAAGAAACTCTAGTCTTCTGAATGCCATAGCAGTTTAGGTGAACATTGTTTTATGTACCTTTAATCCATTCTCGCGTTGGCTAGTTCTTTATGAATATATACACAGGAAACGGAGGTGGCGCCATTGTACCACCAGTGATCTTCCTGTATCAAAGCTGTCCAGAGCATGTAAAGATTTTTTTCTTTAGAGTAATGCTCTAGAAAGAAAGAGAATTATAGCAGTTTAAATTAACACTGTTTTATTAAGTCTGAGCAGTGAAAGCGATCCACTGATATGGCTTTTTGGAGGTTTAAAAAAATGACAACTCACACAACTTGCACCCCCACTCAACTGCAACTTTTAGAACACCTTCATTTAGCTTATTTTATCATAGAGGTATGAAGTTTAGTGCACTTGTAGAACTTCCTATGATCTAGACAAAAGAAACACCATCACCCAAACAGCCATCTTGGATCGAGTTTGCAATTTTTGACCCCATTTTGGCTATCTAATCTCTGCATTTGATTGAACTCCTAGAGGTTTTGATCGACTGGCTTTAAATTTGATGAGTTTGCTAAGGCATGGGAGATCTAAAGTTATGAAAAATCCTGACTCTTTGAGCATCCTGAAGGGATGATTACACAGCAAAAAAAAAAAAAAAAAGAAAAAAGTTGCAAGTCACAGAGACTCAACACATTCTGTGATTGGTTCCATCTGGTCCAACTAAATTATCAAAAACTGACATCACCCACACACCACCCCCCTGAGAACAGGAAATTTAACGTTTTACTTCGGAAGGTCCATATTTCACCTCCTTGACCTAATCAACATCAAACTGTGCCCAGTAAAGGAAAACAAGTTGGTATACCTTGGTCTCCAGTACTGAGACTTTTAGCAAGGATGTGTGGCAAACTCTGGCATCACGGCTCTAATTTCCATATAAATGATCTGATCTACACCAAATTGAACACAATGGATATTAGTCCAACTCCTAAAAAATATTTATGCAAATATTTGGTGGTTGTGGCCTAATTCCTCCACAACACCCCCTAAAAGTGTTAAAACAAATAGCCCCAAGAATGCTTTGACCACCGATAATAAAATTTAGTACACATATGTAGCCTCTCAAGACCTATAAAAAAAAGTCTCTTGGAGCCATGGTACAAATTTGACAGGAAGTTGGACATTTTGGTCCATAGCCACCATTTTATGCCTTTTACACATGTTATATCTGAACTCCTTCACCAAGAGCTTTCAACTTAGGGAGTTTGAAATTAACAATTATAGACTTAAGGCATCAAAATTTGCTCAAAGATTTTTGCTGCATCAAAGCATGTGGGCATCTCCAAGCGTCAAAATCTGACCTTTCTCCATAAAAGATGAAGATATGGCTTTCACACACAAGGTAAGAGCTGTACCAACCTCTGTGTGTCATCATAGACCAGCACTCAACACATTCACATGGTCACCTAAGCCAACTGAGAACAGGAAGCCTGATGTTTTACTTTGGTAGCGACATATTTGACTACCTCCGTGAACATCAAACTGTACCCAGTGACAGAAGACAAGTTGATGTAACTTGTTGTCCAGCACAGAGACTTTTCAAAAGAGGGTATGGCAAGGTCTGTCATGCCATGGCCAAACATTGAACAGGATTGATGTAATCCAATCCCTAAAGGATATTAACAGATATTTGGTGGGTGTGGCTTACACACATTAAGTATTAAAACAGTCACCCCCAAGCTGATCACCGAGGACTATGAATTTAGAACACATATGTAGCCTATCCAAAAACTACAAAAAAAAGTCTGAAAAAGATTTTTTTTTTTTTTTTTTTTTTTTTTTTTTTTTTGGCAAACTATTCCATTTTGATCTGTTTGATGTGCAGCCCCATTCTTTTGTCTGCCCTCACTGCTGCATCAAGAACTGAAGGACTTTAATACCCAGCAGGAGTTGAGAATTATTCTCCATCTCTGGGCTACAAGACAAAAAAAGTCATTCATTTCTTGCAGCCCTGGTTTGGGAGTTTTCACACATTGCTTTCACACATCAGCTGGAAAAACCTTTTTCTCATGTGATATCTGAAAACTATTGCTTGATTGGTTGCAAATCTGAAGTGTGCAGGGTTAATGTGTAAAAACTCTTTTTGCGGCAGTGGGTGGGCCTTATGTAGATTTTCAAGGAGTTCTGCACTCCTTTTTCTCAAAGTATAAAATGTTCTTGCCAGAACAAACTTTGCTGTTGTTCATGCAATGTCAGGTAAATAAAGCAGTGAGTGTACAGACAAGGTCCTTGACTCTATTGTTTGGTGTGGTTGAGGCAAAGAGCTGGTTTGGTATGGTTATGTGGTTTTCATCTTGCTTATAGGCTAAATTTAACACACTCCACCTCAAAGTCTTGAGTGAAAAGGATTGGTGAGGAACAAGAGGAATATGCTGAAGATTACAGGTGCTTTTACACTCCCATACTCCCGTACACACAGGAAGACTTATGACATCCCAACATCACCCCAGCAGTCATTTTATCATGAAACTGTCTAAGATGTTTAAAAATTTCCTGGGGCAACCAAACTTGACAAGGATGTCTCACAAAAGATCTTTGTGCGCACACTGTGTCAACTAGTTCAGAGGTTGAAAAATAACACCAAGCAGCTCCTGTTGCAAGTCTGCACTCAAATGCTTCAAAGATATGGTGATTGAATTTTTCTAACTTTTGTTTAAAAATGGAATTACATTAATAATTGGGGGGCGGTGGTTTAGGAGTTTGTCTTGTAACCGGTGGGTTGAAACCACCGCTCTGTCCGTCTCTGTTGTCGTGTCTGTGGACAAGACATGTCACCCGCCTTGCCTGGTGGTGGTGGTCAGAGGGCCCAGTGGCACGATTGTACGGCAGCCTCACTTCACTATGCCCCAGGGCAGATGTGGCTACAATGTAGCTCACCACCATCAGCGTGTGTGAATAGGTGAATGACTGAATGTAGTGAGAAGAGCTTTGGGGTCCTCTGGACTAGATAAAGTGCTATTTAAGTACAGGCCATTTACCACAAAAAGAGTATTGGGTGGTGCTCCTGTAGTTTCAATACTATGACTTTTTATCAGCTAAAATAAAAAGCTGATAAAACAGCTGAATTTGTCTTTCCTGTGAATGACAAAAAAAGAGCAGAAGTCTTATTTCAGCCAACGGATTGGCAGTGCATGGGAGCAGCCATTTAAACTTTAAACCATGGTATGTTGAAAAATTTCAGAGGTTCAACTTTTATTTACTTATTTATTTATTTATTTATTTTTTTAAACCTTGATAACTGACCTGTGTCTAAGATCAACACAGTAACTGAAACTTGCTCACAAATTACTAATGATTTCTCCTAGCCTTTTCTTTATCTACAGGGCTTTGGAATAGCAGCAACAGAGGATGGGGTTATTTAGGTTGTGCGCTTCCGCCTAAAACAAAGTCTCACCACCGTATATCACAGATATTACAGCCTTAACATCCCACCCTTAATGCTCATATATACAAACACACACCTGCTAGGGCGAGGCCGTCTGGGAGAGAATTACAGCAGCCTAATTTATGATACCCCTGGGAGGGCAAAGGGCAGGGGACCCAGACAGTCCTGACCTCACTTCCTCCTTTCAGGGTCTCTGAGTTATACAGAGCACGGGCTTAGTTCACTCTCTCACAGTCTTTCAAGTAAACTGCCTAATTAGTGTCTCTTTTTCCCTCAAACTGGTATCACAATGAGCCCTGAGGGACAGCAGGAACCTGTAAGCTAGGCCCTAATGTGGAATATATTAGGCACTTTCAAAGCTGATAAGTGGGTGAGAACAAGATGTAGCTAAAATTCAAATCTTGCCCTGGGCTCGCCTATGGCCTCCTCATTTCCTCCAGAGAGAAGACTCTGTCATCCGTCACTTGGGTCCAGGCAGAGGCACAATGGAGCAAGCCTGGGTTCTGGCTACTGACACCGTCACATGGGCTGCTGATAAGACTCAACTTCCGGGACCTAAAAGAAATGAGACTTTGCTAATACACAACACTTTGGTATTTTGCCATATTTACTGATGACCATGAAATAAAGGAAAAACTAAAGTTCAATGTCACTCAACCATTCTTAGTATTAGGTTTTGCCTCTTTCAATATTTTCAATGACCTTTACACTTAAACTTGGCAATACTTTTCTTGTTCAAGATGCTGAAGAGGAACTTTCGCACCCTGCAGGATAGTCAAATCGGGACTCATTATTTGGGAAAATAGACTATGCAGCCTGTTGAGCTGACTTATTTCTCTAATGTGTGTTTATATTGTAAGACAAATGGATTCTCGTTATTTCCTTATCACAAGGATTTCTCCAAATTCCAAGGCAGCAGTTATGAACAAAGACTTTGAGTTTATCTAAAAGACCAGACTTTAACTGAACCACACTCACAAACAAGGCATACAGAGCAAAGTGTTTTGCACAAATATTCATACCCCTTTGTTTGTTTATTTGCATTTCGTCACAGTCTTCAATGTATTTTACTGAAACTGGATGTGATAAACACCAAATAATGCATGTCTGAAGTGGAAAAAAAATAATACACAGTTTTCAAATAAACAAAAAAAGTCTGAAAAGTGTGCAGTTTTTATTTTTTATTTTTTAGCTCTTTTTACTCTTAGACCCTTAAATAAAACATATTACATCCACTTTCCTTTAGAAGTCTTTTAATTTAGAAATAGAGTTGATCTGTATAAAATTTAATCTTAGTTTTAATCCTGATGTTTTGTGAAAGTGCAAGAGAATGAGAGAACATTACTGAGTGCACAGCACCATGAAGACCAGAAATAAAATTAAACAGTTTAAAGCAGGGTTAGATGTAGCCGCCAGTCTAAAATGACAAGCAAGACAAAATAAACAGATGCCCATGTTAATTTTGTAGGAGATACAGAGATCAACAGCTCAGGTGGAAGGATCTGTTGACAGGACAGTTACTATTTTAATAATGGAACGGTGAGAAGAAACCTTTCAGAACTCTTGCCGGCAGCAACATATCCAACATGTGGCAGAAGGTAATATAGTCAGATGAAACTAGAAATTTACCACTTGAACTGAACTTTTTGGCCTACATCAAAAATACTGTATGAGAAGGAAAGGTTACACTGAACATCCCTCAGCTCATCAACCTCAGGGTTAAATATGGTGATCATGTTGTGGGGATGACTTTTCTTAAGCAGTGACAAGGAATCTGGTCAGAAATGATTGAAAGATGGAGGAGATAAATACAAGGAAATCCTGGAGAAAAACCTGTTAAAAGCTGCAGGAGACTTGAGACTGGGGTGGAGATTCACCCTCCGGCAGGGTGTTGTCCTGCCGGAGGGTGAATGCAGCCAGAGGTACAATGGAATGATTTAAATCAGCAGCATAAAACTGTGGTTCTTGGGGGCCAGTGCCCTACAACTTTAAGATGTGTCCCCTGGTCTTGAAAACCTGAATCAAATGTCTGAATTGTCTCCTCAGCAAGTCATGAGGTTTTACAGCATCTCACTTATCCTCACTGGTCACCTAGTTATATAATTCACGTCAATGAAGCTGGCACATCTAAAAGTTGCAGGACACCAACTTTTGAGGATTGCCATTTTTCTCCAGTGGTTTAGGTCAAAGTTTATTTATGTTTTAGAATGGCCTGGTCAAAGTCGAAACTGGGATCTAATGAATAATATTTGGTAAGAATGGAAAATTACTGCAGAAACTTGCCATCAAATCTGGCTGAGGTTACGTTATTTTGCAAAGAGTTTCAGTTGATCTCAGTCCAACTAAATATTGACTACGGGTTTTCTTGCACATCACAGAATGTGGTTCTAATATTATGAAAAGTATTTAAAAAGAACAAAGAGGTATGCATGCTTTTGCAAAGCTCTGTATAAAGTCTGACGCTGTACCCATGAGCAGAGGCCACACTGAAGAGATCATTTCAATCACAAGTCATCTCACTTGCATTCTCTGCTCAGGGGTTTTCTGTCTTGAAAGAGCAACCCTAAATCTCCCAGAGGATTGGTTTCTGTGCTTGTACTGGTATGACTATCCACCTGCCACTCTGAGGCAAAGAGCTTTTAGCTCTCCAGAGATAAGAGCAGGCAAGAAGAGACATGTTCATCAATACCTAGCAAAGCAGTAACTTCTTAGAAGATGGAAATCATAACACAAATAGCTCATTACAGTGGATTGGTTTTGAAAAGTGTTGTTTTAATTTATCCTTGAAGTTGTTATTCTCACACTTTTGTTATATGCTGGATGACCTTTGCTGCGGGTCTAACCTTACCCGGCTTATCGCGCTGATTCTGGGATGAAGATGATGTATTGGGGGAGTCGCACTCAGCACCAAGAAGCTCCTTGACACTCTGAGAGTCTGGGTTTTGTTACAGGCAGGAAACAGACTCTTCCGCTCCGTAAACACGCGCCTCTGCTTGGCCACTTTTGGGCTGCCGGTGGCACGCGAAGACCGCTGGCGATGATGAGGATGATGATGGTCAGTGGAGAGGCTGTGCGCATAGACGTGCTTGCGTTTAAGGCTGAAAGCTAAGTGAACTAGGGTGGGAGTGAGGGACTTTTCAGTTTGGAAGCTCTTTGCAACATAAAGATGACTTCAGACACTTTGCTTAAAAACACCCAAAAAGCTCATATTTAAAATTAATCGTCATAATATCTGTGTTTTTTTGTTTGTTTGTTTTTTTTGTCTGTTTATCCTTTGAATCATTTTACACAAACATGAGTAAGCTCCTTCTGAGGAAATTAATGATTTGATTAAGTATCTTTGTATGTGTTTCAGTAGTTATTTAGACCCAAGTCCAGCAAAGTTACCTGCCAGTGAAAATACCACTGTGCCGTCACAGAACACAGTGTGTTACCGTCCTGATCTAAATGTATAACCACAAGGGCGCATTTCAATATAGAAAATTTAAATGTCCTATCATCCCCTTCCTAAATAGCTCATTTTAAACGTTTTAAACGAAGAGAGGACAGTGCTCTAATCTAAACAGTGTCCTGCTGATGGGGAGCGGATGAGATTATGTGGACATTCCCTTCTTTTCTTTCCACACAGTTTAAGAGCAACAGGCCCTCAGACCCTGGCGCCTGCACTTGGCCACAGATAGTCGGTCAGGAGAGGTGTCCTGTTTCACCACGCAAAGCCTTTTATCGAAAAAAGAATGAATGCTTTCTACTTTTTTTATTATTATTATTATTATTATTATTATTATTATTATTATTATTATTATTATTATTATTATTATTTAGTAGTAGTGTTTATGTTTTCATTTCTATTTTGGAATTATATATATTGAGAAGGGTAATGGTAATATCACGTAATGTGATAAGAAAACAAAGAAACAGGGAATCAGACAAAGGCAACAAAACGTCCATCCTCAAAACTCACTCAATGCAAGCAGGACTGCGGCAGGCTTTTTTTTTTTTTTTTTTTTAATTTTATTGCCCTGTACAAATCACCGGTCAATCGCAGCGCAACACAGAGACATGCAGGACAAGCAACTATCCATGCACACACACACACACACACACACACACACACACACACACACACACACACACACACACACACACACATACTCACACCTAAGGACAACTTAGAGTGACCAGTTATTTATTTATTTATTTATTTATTTATTTGAGTTGTAGATGAAGTAGACCCAAACTTAAAATAAAAACCAAAATCAAAATAGTAATAAAAAATCGAATGAAAATATTATCTAATTTCAAAATATATAGCACAGAATATTAATCCTGAAGGTCTCTGTGAGCAGTAATGGCTTCTTGTGTAAAGTTTTATATAACTCACTTCTAAGGTATGATGAAATTACTGAAGAGGAGGAAACACATACTAAACATCTGACCCATTACTATTTTCCCCCTAAAACGCTCGCTCTCTCGCTCTCTCTCTCTCTCTCTCTCTCTCTCTCTCTCTCTCTCTCTCTCTCTCTCTCTCTCTCTCACTCTCTCTCTCTCTCTCTCTTTCTCTCTCTCTCTCTCTCTCTCTCTCTCTCTTTCTTAACATATTAGAGTTTTTATCAGCCATTACAAATAAAAACCTCACAGAAAAGTTCCTTAATCTCATGAGACCCGGTCACAACAGAAGTGTGGCCCTGACTCTTCAAGCTATTTTTGAAGATATACGCAAAAAAGTAAATGATAAAAAAAAAAATGCATTAGTTACAATTCTAACAATGCGCCGTTGAACTTGCAAAAGCCGCGATTGTCATCTAAAACTTAAAGCACTTCAATAAATTCAGACAAGTGGAATCGGAAGAAAACATTTTACCATGAAACGTGGAAGCAAAAAGAAAAGAAAAGAAACAACAGAAACGGTACCCCGCAAGTAAATCCAAATTTTGATCAGAAATAAAAATATGATAAATGATTTAAAAAAATACATTTTAGAGAAGTCTTGTCTTCTCCTCTCTTCTTTTGTTTTTGTTTGTTTATTTTACATTACATATATTATTTATTTATTTATTCATCTTTCATCAGATAGCGTCAATGAACGGAAATCATCCTGTGGCTAAAATTTTATAAAACCTAAACCTGCAACGTCCAAAGTCTCATATAAGGAATTGAATTTGGATCCCTTCTGGTTTGCATTTGGTTTACCACACATAGATTATCTCATCCATGATTTTCTGCGACAGGAAACGAAGATATTGCTTATCTTAAAGCCACCAAGGTGATGATGGGAAGAACTGTGCGGTTGTGGAACCATCCAACGACAGTGTGATCGAAATGCATTATAACCCAAGCAGCTATAAAAAGGTGTTGCTAAATTAAATTTCAAATATATGTTTTTCCTTTGTGAAAGTAGTTAATTATTTACCATAGAAAAAAAAATCAAGGCTTACTGGTGTGTTTCCGCTCAAAAAACAAGATGCGTCTTAATAAAACGTTCTTACCTTTCACACCTTTAACAGTCTGAGAAGAGTCGTTGATGTCAATAAAATGTCATAAATTAGGAATTACCCACTGACGCAGGGAAACCTGTACAGAATCTCTTCGAGTCCCTCCCACGCTCCGGAACGTCACTGAAAGAGAGAGGACAGCATCTTGGCTGACCCAGCTCCTTCTTCAGATAACTGAATGTTAGCCAGCCAAACAGGATCGACCTCTCTCTTTCTCTCCGTCAGCCCTCTAGCCACAGGCGCACAGCCCGTGGAGAGGCATGTCACAGCTGAAAGAAAGCCAACCCTCGCTGATCTGCGTGGAAAGCAAGCAAAGCGCGACCATTTTCCTGCTTTACGCACGGGCTATTAACCTTCTTTATTCGCAAGCCAGATAGAAATCGGCTCACTTCGGGGCTTTGTGGCTCTTTTTTTTTTTTTTTTTTTTTTTGATTACCCTATATGATAAACATGATTCCCAGTCCAGCTATAGCTGCGTCCACCACGCCCTTTTCCGTGAAGGACATTCTAAAGTTGGAGCTGCAGCAGCAATCTCAGCAGCACCAGCTTCAGCTGATCTCCTGCTTCGGCCTCTCCGGCGCGCTGGCACAGCCAGGATCCTTCCCAAACAAGCCGTTCGGCTCTCACTCGCCGCCCTCCTGCATGCTGGCGGGCAGGGACAGTCCCAGCCCCATCAGCTCCTGCCTGTCGGAAAGCGAGGAGAGGATGTCGTACCTTAGCGCGCTGAGCGTTCAAGACCGACTGACTGAGTCTGGATTGGCCGTGGATGTGTTCGGAGATACGGCACAAATTCACTCCGTAGACCCGCACATGGAGACCGAACAGGAGGAGCACGACAGCAGTGAGTCGTAAACTGAATGGTTATCATTATTACGTGAGCTATTTGGCAATGTGAGCTATTCACAATGACAGGAAATAAGTATTGTGCATAAAATAAAGTTTGAAACCTGGCAAGGCGTACAATCTGGCATAATATGTGCTGCAAATTGGTGAGATGATATCTGTTTGTTTATAAACATAACCAAATACTCCCAGAAATGTCAGGGTCTCTGATTTTCTTGTAATATATAGTCATCAAAGTTCACATTGCACATTTGCTGTAAGAATACCATAATTTAAAATGAAGTTCTACACACTAAGAGAAATAAAGATCCAGGATTACTGATGGAATTTATCGATATTTACACATAATGCTTTATAGCTTTTAAATAATTCAACTCTATAGGATAGTTGTAACCATATATGAAGCCCTGACAAACATTAGAAAATATACACATTTACCTGACTAAATATGAACAGGTCAAAGCCATTTATTGCAAAGATTTTGAATGTTTGACTTTTCCCACAAGTGAATTTAACTTTTTAATGTTTCATTTTCTTTTTCTATTTCAATACCTATTTAATTTTAAGCTACACAAATAAATTAAGAAATGAATGACATGAAAGATTACTGGTAAAAAATTTTATTAAACACAAAATTTGGAAATTTAGGCAATTGAGCCTATGTGGTTGCGTGTTCAATTCAGCTAATTTATTTAGCGTCAGTTCACTGTAAATTGTGGTCTAAAGACACTTTACAGAACAAATAGATAAATTCACATTCAAAACTACAGTCAAATCTTTCCAATACAGTACAGTAATTTACACAGATTCAATTCAGTGTAATTCACATTATTTATATAAAATCAATTTGCAAAAAATGTAATTTCAAGGCATTTTACAAGACCAACAGATCCAATTTATATACAGAAATAAATGGAATTAAATCATATTTCAGTTATATTCTAACAGAATCCCATTTCACGTGATTTGTTGTTTTTGTTTTTGTTTTTTTTTTTAAACAACAACAGAGAGCTGCGCTGCCCTGCGAGGTGAGTGTGGAGAGGACAATGAGTCAGAGAAACCCGTCACCAAGCAGCAGAGGACCAGGAGGAAGCCCCGCGTCCTTTTCTCCCAGGCCCAGGTGTTCGAGCTGGAGCGGCGCTTCAAACAGCAGCGCTACCTGTCTGCCCCGGAGAGGGAACACCTGGCCAGCTCCCTGAAACTCACCTCCACCCAGGTCAAGATCTGGTTCCAGAACAGGAGGTACAAATGCAAGAGGCAGCGACAGGACAAAACTCTGGAGATCGCGGGGCACCATCACCACCACCACCATCATCATCACCATCCACCGCCGCCACGCAGGGTGGCAGTACCAGTCCTGGTCCGGGATGGGAGGCCTTGTCTGGCCGGATCGCAGAACTATAACAGTCCTTACACAGTCGCAGCTCCAAACCCTTACAGCTATAACTACCCGACCTACAGCTACAACAACTCTGTGTACAATAACACCTACTCTTGTACTTATTCTAGTTTACCTGCTCTTCCACCAAGCAACAGTGCTCCTAATGCGTTCATGAACATGAATTTGGGAAATCTGGGCACGCAGACACAAAGTCAGGCTCCACAAGGACCCGTGATCCCACCCTGCCAGGGAACTCTGCAGGGCATCCGGGCATGGTAGCTGGGACAGACCTCACCGGATTAATGAATGGACTCAAGCTTACAATTTATGGTCATGCAAACTCTATATACGTAGGTTTTAAGTAGGTGTAGCCTATGAAATAACCATAACCCACAGATTGAGATGAAAAAAGACACTATGATTCATTTTCTTAGATCTACTTGGACTGTCGCAATGTTCAAACGTGGAAGCAAGGTGATACAAAAATAACAGAAACGTGCATTTGTGATTTGGATTAGCTTTTCAAATATGAAATCTGACATTTAATAGATTAAATGTTGGAAGAAAGGGAAGGGGGCTGCTTCAACGGAATCATAACAAAACCACAAGAATCATTGCAAACGCTGAACAGTGCTTACTCATAAAGAAGTATTATGTTTTTTTTACTACTCGTGTGCAGCTTTATTTGTGTTGAATACTATTTTTGTTTTACTTTTTATGAATGATAATGAAAGTCTATAAATTCAATAAAACTGGCGACTAAAACGATCGAGTCTGCGATCAAGTGACTAAACATAAATATGAGAATGATCGATGGTGGTGGAATGAAGTAATAAACCAGACAAACGGCCCAACTTGACTTAGTGAGTTTGTTTCTTTCTGTGCCTAATGGAACACTATCTATTCAGACCCCCCCCCCCCCCAAAAAAAATGTTATCCGGTGAGTTTTATTCCATTTTTCAACGTCTCAAACAGTTTCTCAAGCAAAACAGCCTGTGAGAAAGCCAGAGACAAGAACCAGAAACAGAGAAAATTTAAAAGGGAGCTTACGTCCGGTCAGGATTCAGAGATGGACATTAACCAGACAGCCGATATAATCGGAACACACACAGCATGTAAACCATCAGAGCTCAAAATACAGTTGAAAATAAAAATGAATAAAAATACCACTACCACTACTACTACTACTACAACTACTACAACAACAACAACAACAACAACAACAACAACAACAATAATAATAATAATAATAATAATAATAATAATAATAAATAATTAATAATAATGCATTTTTCAGCACAACTTTTTCTCGCACAACCATAAAGACACACACTCCCTCGGCTGGAGAAGGACTTCAGCAAATACCTTTACCTACAAGGCATGGCAGAACCCTCAGACGCTATTAATGGAGATGAATGGCAAAGTAAACAGAGTGTTTGTCTCTTCTGATAGCTTCACTGGCCACTTCCTCTGGCTACTGCTCTGCCGGTTTAGGACATACCTGGTGTCAGCTCTAAGTGCAGCAGAGTCACTAGTGTAAATAGAGCTGGCGACAGCACGGCGATGCCTGAGGACGCAGCGGGCTGAGCCACCACCGCTTTGACAGGCAGGCGCCCGCGATCGCTATCGCGCGCGCTTCCAAAGATAGCTGCTCATCTCTGAGCTGTGAGCGCGCGAAGTTTCCCAAAACAGAAAGGTCTCCAATGGCAACCACTCAAGGAGCTTAGTTAAAAAAAAAAAAAAAAAAAAAAAAAAAAAACAGCCACGGTCCAAATATAGAGGGGAAAACAAACGCGTTTAGCTGAATGATGATAGTTCTGGTTGTGCAGAAAGGTTTAGGCCTAGCTGCACTTTAAAAATAAATACTGCTGACTTAAGTAGTAGTAGTCTGTTAGCCAGTAAAGCCGTTCAGAATTTAATCGAACAAATTTTACAAAAGTTAACAAATAATGAATAAACCACAGCAATTAAAAGTTTAAATTTTAAAGTAGCCTAATTTACACCTAAACTGTGAAAGGTTGTGACCCAAAATCGGAAAAATGCTTCACTTCAAAATCATTTTTCTGATATTGTCATGAAACGTTCAGCAAATATCTCTGATGAATGTTTTGCCTTTTGTTTGTGAAAATAAAAGTCATGATGGACTTGTTGTAGTCCAGAGAAAATGTCCTGTTTATTTCAACAGAATGTGATGCGTTCTAAATTAAAATATGTTCTGCCCTGAAACACAATTCATCTTCCATTTTATTCATTTAGAAAAATCGTCATTCCCCCCACACCCATTTTTTAAGTTATCTGTATTTGTCGTGGCCTAATGGAGTTTAAGCAAAATATCTAATCGGTTAGTGGTAGCTCATGTAGATTATTGAGTCTCTGGACTTGATAAAGCGCTATGTAAGTACAGACCATTTTATTTAAAAATGTCAGCAATACACCCCAACTATGTTATTAACGAGAATGCAAAAAGGAATGTTGTGCTGAGTATGTTTACTTTATGTTATCATTGTAAATTCTCTACACTGCAACCTAGTGTAGCAAATGAAAAGCTCTTTCAAAGGGGGTATCACAGTGAGCAGGATTAATTACATATTAAGCAACTGGAGCACAAACAAACAACAGCTGCAGACCCACTGATAGTAACATAGCTAAGTTTAGTTCAAAATTTGTTAAACTGTATTTACATAACTACTTTATTTTGGTAACAAAGTTTGAATAACTGAGGATGTTTGTTTAGTCAGTTATTGGATGTTCTACTTTATTGTGTCCAGTGTCCAGCAGAAAATGCTAAGGCTGATATGATAATATCAAGGGTATAATGAATGAATATCATACCATTCAACATTAGGGAGTATCATAAGGAAGTTAGGAAAGTTTGTTGCTGTAAGAATTTAAGTTTGTATCAAGATTTAACTAGTTTAGCAACAGCCAACCCTAAAGTCAAACTTGCTAGCAAGCTGAAATTTTTAATTCTGTGGCAGCTGCCAATAAATTATACACCTTAGGTCTTGTTGTCAGGGCAAAGGTTTACAAACCATCTAGTTAGAATAGATCTGAAAAGTCTGTCTCCAGCTTAAAGTAGTCCAGTGACAGCGCTAATGCTATAAAGTCAATCATGTTTCCTAATTCTGAACCTGTTGCTGCCAAAGAATGACACATCTTAGCTGCGGTTGTCAGAGAAAATGTTCACTATATGCCATGTTTAAATAGATTTAAGAACTTTATTACTTTTCTATTAATATTATATGACTGAATGTACAAACCATGACTGTATACAGCTTTTAAACCATATCCCTATTAATCAGGCTTATTTGGTATTGAGTGGTCTGATCTTATGAGTCTCTATTTATTTATTTATTTCATTTGATTTGTGATTTACTTAATTTATTAAATACATGTTATCATGTTGTTAATAAACAGTGGATTATTTTAATTTCATCAATAAAAAATAGCTGGATACTAATGTTGTTGAGTAAGTGCATTATGGCTGCTAAACCTACATAGTTTGTACTAATATTGATTAAAATATACTCAAATAAAATGTATGCAAATAGTTTTTTTTATTTGAACAAATGTGTCAAAACTAGTTTGAGTTAATTCAAACCTTGCTTTTGTTACTTTGATTTGACGCAAAAATCCACATTTGATCTGTTTACACCTTCAGCATCAGAAACAGTGGGCTGGCTTCCTTAAAACCAAAAGTGCACTTCAAAATAATTATCAGAGTTTAGTGGACTCTAGTAAGCAATCAAAGTGGACTGTGTCCATAGGTGGAGGAGATTTTAATTGCAACTGCATGCTTCAAAAGGATCTAGATTCTAGACAAAACAGTTTGGTGAGTAAAGTTCTGAGCTCAATGTCTACCCAGCTTTGCTGAATTCACATGCTAAGGGAAAATTACGACTGTGCCCTAAAAAGTTCATATTTTTCCTGAGACGTGCTGTGACACCCTGAGCCGATATGGTTCTGTGAAAAGCAGAGAGATTTATCTGGTTAGTCAGAGAAAGAACACAAAGACCCATGGAGCAGACAGATCACTGCATCTGTCATCACATCTCCTTAACTTAAGGCTAAGCTTGCTGATTGTGTAATAGCCTATCTGTCCATTTGTGTGGGGGTTGTTATCACTTATTTTTATTTGCACTTAGCTTGGAGACCAAGAATCTATTCCACATGGCGGCGCTATAATCACTCATTTGAGCTTAATGGATGATGAGTTTTATTGACAAAAAGAAAAAAAATCTTAGGTAAAAATACACAGTTTTATGTGTTCATAGTTTTTAAAATCAGGTTTATATCATGTTATTAAAAGAGGTAAATCAATTCACTGGGTGAATTTTTACGCATGCTTAATACATTTTATCCAATACATTTTGGGGGGATTTTATTTTTATCTAGTACACAAATAAAGCTACTCTATTTCACAAGAATAGTGTCCGTCCTCCTCCGCTTCAGTTTTTTTTTTTTTTTTTTTAATCACAGCATTTGAGATGTTCAGCTAATTCTAAATGGCCATATTTGCTTATGGAATTATAGTCTTGTTTGGATTTTGTATGGGGTTACATTTGTGAAGTGACAATTGATATACTTACGTTGATATTGAATGAGTAAGATATAACTGAGCGGAACTGAAATCGTAACCATTTGCCAAATGTAGAATCACTTGTCTTTTGTGGAAGCTGTGCTACGACTAAGTTGTGACGGGGCGGTGCTAAGGAGGGAGCAGGAGGAGAAAACAACCTATCGAGTTTTCACTAAAGCTCTTGGCGAGGGCAGTAAAACTCTTGGCTGTTTCTCGTGCAGACTTCTTAAAAAGGGACTGGACTCATGTGACCGTAAATAAATGAAAGCAAAAGAAAGTCAAATAAGCGATAGCTTTGCTTTGGTGCCGCTGATGTTTTGATGCCTCCATGATCTGCAGGACAGAGTTTGGACACACGCACTTGTGGTTTTACAGTGTATCATGACATCAAAGGTTTCAACCTTCTTAATCAAAGACATTCTTACTGGCCTGGATGCTCCCGGTGGGAATCCCGGCAACACAGCTGCAGACGAGCTTTGCGCACTTGCGCGCAATTTACGCACGGGCTTTGATAACGCCATTCAGAAAACACTTTCTCCGGGTTTGCGCGTGTCTGAAAACCACCGATCCAGCACCTGCAAGGAAGAGGGAGGGGTTGCAACTCAGTTCAGAACAGGTAAGATTTTTATTTATTAGAAATCCAATTTGTTTAAATTTGACAAATCGACAAATCTAGTTTGTGGCGTTACATCTATTTAAAGTTTGAAAAATTATTGAAATTAAAAAAAAAACTTTAAAAATAAGGGGGAAAAAAGCAAATTACACTAAGTGTCTTATTAGAGGGGCACGTTTATACAGTTGATGAGACTAAATATCTTAGCAAAAAATGTTGATAAATTATTAATTGCAAGAAGCCATTTTTTTTTTTTTTTTTTTTTTTTTTTTGCAAATGTCAGCTTGTCTTAAATAGTCAAATGTCAATGTTGAATATTTTGAAACAGATTATCAGACAAGAGAAGTCCTTTTAAGCATATTATGATACTATTATTTTATTAGTTTTTAAAATGAATATTATTATTCATTTGGTTTAAGTTTGTATTGATTTAAAATGTCTTGACATGTATGAAAACCGTTCGGAAGCCGCCTTGTCTCTTACCCTAATTTATATACGCACCTTTCAGCTCCACAATGCTTCATATATTGCCTTTATTCACCTTTGTAGAGGGGGGAAAAAAAGAGCCTTTAATCATTGACTGTTATTGTTGTCAGGTGCGGCAGAGCATGCAGACATGCAGTGTGTGGAGCAGGATAAGGGGCAAAGGAACCGGGTGGATGCAGGAAAGAAGAGGTTCCACCACCACTACCGCCACAGCGGAGAGACATCCAGCTGTTCCTCCGAGGAGCGCCGCTGCAGGTCGGTTACGAAGAAGCGTTCCAGAGCGGCCTTCTCCCACGAGCAGGTCCACGAGCTGGAGCGTCGCTTCAGCGCCCAGAGGTACCTCTCTGGTCCCGAGCGGGCCGACCTCGCATGTGCCTTGAAGCTCACAGAGACCCAGGTGAAAATCTGGTTCCAGAACCGGAGATACAAAACGAAACGGCGCCAGCTGGCCACTGAGCTGGCAGCGCTGAGCTCACCAAAGACCGTGGCGGTTAAAGTGCTGGTGAGAAATGAGCAAAAGCAGTGGATTCCGGGCAGTGGAGCCCACATTCCCACGACTGTTCCACTGTACCACGGCTATCAGTACCACCCCTACATACACCAATGCTACCAGCCCTACAACACTGACAGAAGGTTGTGTGGAGGAATGTTCTAGTGTTTGTTTGGAAAAAGTGTCACATAAAGCACAAAGATCTGTTTTACATACAGAGACTTTTTATTTAGTCCTGAGAACTTTCGTGGAAAAATTTCTGTACAATTCAGTTTTAAATTGAACCTATTAAAATATATAAAAATGAAATCGGGAACCTTGAAAGACGTTATGAAAACAAAAAATAATTCAGAAAAAAATATTTGAGATGCATTTTTTTTTTTTTTTTTTTTTTTTTTTTAAAGTTGGACACTTTCTTTAGGATCTCCAAGATTTAATTTTAAAATCATTGGAGTTGTACATAGCTCATCTGGAGATCACAAAAGGGAAAATGCTATGGGTTTTTACTTTTTTTTGTGGGAGTAACTCTCGGACAAATTTGGGAAATCAGAAAAACTTCACCCCTTTTATTTCAACAAACCCTTACCGAATTGATTCCAAAAAAGATCAAATAATCAACAACCCTTTGGTCACTGGTGAGAAGCACCATAAAGAAATATTCTTTTTTTCTATTATATTCTTCCAGTGTACATTTTGAATATTTCATTTTTTCCTATATCCTTAAAGAGAGAAAACCCAGCAAAAAGCTTGCAATAGGTTTTTAAAATTGCTTTTGGGTTAATTACAGAAACAAAAACAAAAAAAAAACAAAAAAAAAAAAAAAAAAAAAAAAAAAAAAAAAAAAACGTTGGGAAGAGTTTGTTAAGAATCAAGCCGGGGTGGGTCGCTGGTGCCTCTAGCGTTCAGTGGGCAAGAGGCGGGGCACAGACCGGACAAGTCGCCAGTCCATCACTAGGTAACACAAAGACAAACCATCATGTACAGGTATGCTCAACCCCAGTTCAGAGTGATCTAGCAGTCATCACTGTGGGAGGAAGCCAGAGTACCCAGAGAGAACGCACAGGGAGAATATACAAACTCCATGCAGAAAGACCCAATGGTCGAAATTCAAACCCAGAATCTTTTTACTGTAAGGCAGCAGTGCTAACAATTGGCATCATGCAGCCTACTTCAAAATATTTGAGGAAAAAAGTGAGTCATCTTTTTTTTAAGATGTAACAGGTTCTGAAGTTTATCCTTTGTCCTTTTATCCCTGGGTTTGATTCCTACACCTACTGAGATATTATCTTTATGAATGAGAAGCTAGTGCACATCTTTCACATTTTTAGTTGTTCATTTTCCTCATGGGACACAATTAATTATCAATAAAACCTCATGAAACACCCACATTAACACATAACGTTTGTCGAAGAGGTTTGTGCCTCATGAGCCTTTAATCAGTAAATCAGACTGTGAGATTTTGTGTGTGTGTGTGTGTGTGTGTGTGTGTGTGTGATTTGTTATTGCTTCTAAAATGTTGCTGTTTTTAGAATTTTACCACGTGAATCATATAATGTCTTGAAGGTTAATGTACAGGACTCTTTTGCATAAATTTGTGTTTTGTGTGAGAACAAAAGAGTATACTGTGTTGTTCTTTTCCATGTTGTGGATGAATGAGTCAGAGAGGGTCAATAAACCATGAAAATGTTGTATCATCCAAACTGCCCCCCCTCCCCCAATGCAGTAAAGCACACATTAATCATTGGTTTACTGACAGGAATACACCCTCATGTTGAAGGAATTGGCACAATGACCACAGGTGATACGGAAATAAAAACATAATTTCTGCTTAAGTGGAAGGGTGTATTTATAACTCAACCTTGTGCTCAGTTGCCAGGTTGTGTTGTACTGTGACATTAAATTGCTTTGTTGTAAAACAGATCCTTTGGCTCCCTTTATGTTTTATCTTTTCCATATATATATATATATATATATATATATATATATATATATATATATATATATATATATATATATATATATATATATATATATATATATATATATATATAATAGATAGTGCTCCCAGTCAGTGGAGGCACATTGATTTATATTTCCAGAGACAACAAAAGTAGAACAAAACACAATGGTGCATCACTGTGAAGTGGGAGCTTATGTATAAATGGTTTTGAGGTGTTTTACAAATTAAAAACCGTCAAAGGTGGAATGTATTTGCAGATTAGATTAGTTTATTGTCATGTCTTTATGTATAGTTTACAAACAGAAACAACTATCGTCCAAGCTGCAACAAATTAAAGTGCAACAAAAGTAATACATAATGTATTATACATAATTATAAAAACTGTTTTATGAAATGTTAAAAAAAAAACAATGTAGTAAATCTAACATGTTTAAAATAAACACGAAAGATTTTCATTTACTCATCTGAGTCAACTGGAGTTAACACTATGTATCATTTTGATAGGTTGTGGGGAAAAAGACATTTTAACATCCTGCTGAAGCTGCAGCTGATGCTGCTGAAGCTCTCCCAGTATGAGGGAGGGAGAGCACTCTGTGGGAATGGTGTTAAGATTCCTTAATGATGGATGTGGCCCTGAGGATTCAGCGCTAGTCAAAGATCTCTTTCATGAAGGGGAGAGTGGAACCAATGATTTTGTTGGCTGTTGTTACTATACTTTCAAACTGTTGTTGTTCACAGACTTTGCAGCTTTCAAACAGGATACAGAGTAGTAGGTTAGAAAACATGCATGTGGTCCCCTGCAAAAGATGATGAGATGTTGGATAAGAGAGCCTGACTTTCTGTGTCTGTAGAGAAAGTGAAGCCACTGGTGTGCTTTTTAACAACTGCTGTGGTTTTCATGGTGTAGGTCAGATCATCTGAGAGATGAATTTTAACAAATTGTTGGGAAATGTTTGGCCTTCTAAGGTCTGTTATAGTATCATTTTTCTTGTCCACATTGAGAGTGAGTTTATGGGTTCTGAATGTGCTGTTATGTGCTCCATCTGTGCCCTGTACGCAGATTCATCATTGCCAATGATGAGACCTAACATTTTGGTGTTGTCTGCATAATTAAAAAAATAGTTTGTGCTGGTAGTTGCAGTATATTTATTGGTAAATGAATAGAACCACTAGAGACTCAAAACACAACCTTGAGGTGAACCTGTGCTCACTGTGAGTGCTCTATATTTTAGACTGACCACCTTCAATGTCATGAAGTTCAAAACCCAGTGGTAGATGCTTGTGTCTATGTTTGTGCCTCAGCATTTCCATCAGCTGTTACGGGACAATTGTGTTGAAAGCTAAGCTGAAATCGATTAAAAGAACACAGGCTCAGCGGTTTTTCTTAATTTCTATCCCACTGTGGAGGTTCCTCCAGACATTTCTTAGTGTTAGTAATTCATTTGTTTTCTCACCAGCAAATTTAATTATAAATTCACTTTTTCAGTATTGGTTTGAAGTAGTTGTTTGCTAAAATGGGTGCACACATTTGGTAAACAGCTCTTATGTTTGTTTAGATCATTAAGTGTCTTCAGTTATTTTTGCTGAGATTTAAAGAACTGGATGGGGGAAGAGGACTTTTTATGATGCAACATCAGGAAGTGGAGGAATCCATTAAGCTGCTGGAAGCAGGTACTTGACTCTGGAAAAGATACCAAGATCTCTAAATTGTAATAATTGGAAGCATTTTTGTGTTATGATGTTTTAGTTTTACCATTTATGTTGTAGTTATAATTTGGTGGATTGAATTAGTTCCCTGGGTTTATTCATTGTCTGTCTTTTTAGTTTCCCCCTTGCCCCCACTGCCCTCTTTGTTTCTTGTAGGCTAGCCTTTATGTATAAATTTGTTAGCAATTTTTGAAAATAAATCAATAAGTGGAGAATATTTTTTATACCTTTGTTTTTGTGCCTAACTGCTTGGTCCCTGACACCCCCCTAAGTCTAGGATGGTGTGCCCAGGGTGATGTGTGGTGTCAGTTTTGCCATTATAAACCACATTTTGGTCAATTTTTGTGTGACATTTAGAGCACTTTTTTTCCAAACATTTCCTGTCTTTAGTACATTGCATGCAAAAGGCACTTATGGCTTTCTTTTAACCATGGCTTCCTTCTTTCCAATATTCCACAAAAACCAGATTTGTAGAGTGCACAGCTAATAATAGTGACAATTTTTACAGTAGCAGCATACTTGGGTCCGATGTTTTATTCCATCATTATTTTTCATGCTGTGAATGGCAATATAACACAACATAACATTTGTCCTGAAACAACTTGTTTCGCCTGAGCTGTGGATCCCTGCAGGTCATCCATAGTTATTATGGGTCTCTTGGTTGCTTCACAATTTAAAGCTCTTCTTGTGCATGTCCTGTCAGCTTAGGTGGACAGCCATATGGTGGCTTTTGATTTGTGCCATGCTCTTTCGTTTTTTTTAGATATAGATTGGACAGTGATCCATATATTCAAAGGTTACGAGATTGAATCATAAAATCCCAATAAAATACTCTGAGGTTTCAGGTTGTAACATGACAAAATTTGAAAAAGTCTGAAGGATAAAAATGTTTCAAATCACTTTATACAGCAAGAGAAAGCAAACATTCCTCTGCAGTTTTTCCAACAGTGGATATAAAAAGTGTTTTTAGGGAAGTGATTTAGTTATTACAGTAATGCAAAAGAGAAATGGATCATGTGGAAATGCAGTTTATCAACCTGTCACTAAAGAATTAACTTCAACATGTTATTTTGCAACACTTTGCATGCAGACAAAGTTTGTTTTTAGAGGGATATTAGTCTGCTTTTAAAGGCAGCAGGGCATGGAAGGTCATGGACTTTAATTTGTTTCACACTTTGCTGTTTTACTTTTACTTGTTCTTTTGATTAAGTCGAAGAATTAAGTGTTCTTGTTCTGGTTTAGATGTTGAATACATTAAATTCATATATGAGCTCAGTGTATCCCATTTTGTACAACTATGATAAAAGTAAAAAAAAAAATATTTGGAGGTTTGAGGAGTTAGGTAAATGAAATAAGACTAGGCAGATTCAAATTTTCCTGCCATCTGACTCTGTGCTTTCTGTGTTTATGTTAGCTTTGGTTTGGTTCACGTCATAAAATCTAGATCACTAGGTGCAAGAGAATATCACTATGCACATAAAAACAGGCATTATACTATGAACAAAGAGAATCCTAAAGCAAATATTACTTTCTAACCTCTTTTTATTGGTTATGAAGCAAGCAGACCCACCCCATTTTGCAGCAAAATCCAAAAGGAACAATTTCCTGATCATGCATTACTTTTAAATTGGTGATTTCTTTGGTCATGGAAAGTGTGCTGAGTGATATGAAATGTTTTTGGAGTCAAAATACATGAAAGTCTGCAAGTAAATGTGTTTGTCATCATACATTTTTCTCCATGCATGACTTGTCCTCTGTACCAATGCCATTATTCAAATGCATTTTCAGCTTATAAACACAACCATCACTTGGTTAATATCAGATAGCACAGACATTGTGAATATATTTGCATGCTGAAAGTACAGCAAGGCTGAAGAACACTTGACAGCTTGCATTAATTAGTTCCTGACGTCTATACTGCATGTGCTGGAAAGTAAATCATAACAGGGCGATACTGGCATTCATAAGTTTTTACTGTGACAGAAGGCAATTGATTCTTTACTACCAAGCAAACGTTAATTTAATAACTGCTAATGAATCTATTGGTGTTTGTTTGTACAACACAGAGTTGAGTCACTAAGCAGCAGATATTATCTCGGTTCAGTATCTCTGATGAATCACCAGGATGTTCCTCACCTTTTTGTACATCATTTTTTCTGTTAAGCTTCACTTAATCTAATCTGCTCATTATGAAACGGTGTAATTGCGTAATTTGAATTCCAGTTAGGCTGGTTAACTTTCACCACTGTGATTCCATCAGAGGTCACCCCCACGTCAATGCTAACTACTTCTGTGCAGGAATGTGCTTCAGCAAGTAGTCAAAAAAACCTTACTCTTGTCAATGAATGTGTACCGTCCAAGTATCTGCATTTTCTAAATTCTGCATTATCTTTCTGAGCACTCCTGAAGCAGAGGAAAACCAAAGCACTGCATAAAATCTTCATCTGCTCTTTTGAATCCTCCACACCAGGTTGTGCGACTTACATAACACAAGTATTAAAAGGTAGATTTGAACAATGCATATTGAAGCCAGCAGAGACAAGTAATATCCTGTTGTCTTTGTGTTTCTGAAGATTTCTCAGTTGAGATAAAGGTCTGCAGGGTGGGGCTGCCTCTCTGCTCTGCAACACAGGAATGGCGGTCCCCACCTAATCCACGCTTGGCTGTACTTTCAACATACACATCTATTGACTGAGTACTTTCACACATCACCTGAGGAGCAGTGGTGTATTCATTTCTGATTCTCCCATTGTTGCAGGAATAGTGTTTTCAAGAGACTAGTTGATTTAAATGCAGCTAACCCGCACATTGGTCGACTAAGGCCACTGGCCTAAATGAAAAGATTTAGAGCTCATGTGACTGAGAGCGAGAGTGCTAAGTCTGTTATAAAAAAGATTCAAACTATGACAAATTACTAATCAGAGGTTTAGAAATCTCTGGATATTTCATGTTGAGTGCATATGGTACAGCAATGTATGTTTCTACTGTTTCTATGCTGGCTCGCTGCAGATGCACAACAGGTCTCAGGAAAGAGAGAGGTCACGGTTAATACCTCTGTTTAAAGACAGCTCTGCATCCTTTTGACCCATGCATACATGCACACACACGCACACATTACAAATAATCCCACCCAGAGAACTCTCCAGCCTAGTCCTAGAAACTATTAGCAGATAGCATCAGTGAATCCAGGAATGTAAACATTTACAGTAAAGCTAAAAGACATTGTCTCCCCCTGGGGGAGACACATCCATCACACAACAACCACATCAGCACTTATAAGCTCTCCTGGTTTCAAAAGGAATCAAACATCCTTTCTGCATGATTTGATGGGATTTTACACAATCAGCCCATATTGTTCTGTTTGACATGTTGGTGATGTTGCTGTCTTGTAATTGAGCTGCCACGTAAAAATGTATTGTTAATTATTATACTGTCATACCACCAAAGTAAAGAAAGATACTGAGAACTAGTTGGTGGCTAGGGTATCTGTTTAAAGATTCTGCTGTTGTTTGAATTTTCACTCAGAGCTGTCGTTGGGATGCTACAGAACTGAGTAGGTAAATAACTACAGTGATCTTGTCTCTGTGTTTGTAGGAACAGGAGAAGAAGTCATGGATTGAATCAGAAAGGACAAAGAGATGAGCCCACTCACAACATATTGAAAATAGCATAAGTTTTGGGGATGAAGCTAAGGCCTCAAATGCACTGGATGTGTTTGTGCAGCAACATGAATACATTAGGAGTAAATGTGGCCCTGGTTGTTGACAGATTTTACTTGACTGAACCTTACGTTTTAGGGTGTGCATTGACTATCCAGTTTTTTCTTTTGACAAAAATGTTCAAACCCATTTAATTATTTTATATTTTATTACATTACAAGCACGAACATTAGTGTTTCTTGTTTTTATATGATCAACAAACACGTAGTAGTATATAATTGTAAAGTGGAATGAAAAGGAGACATGATTTTCTGAATTGATTACCGATAAGAAACAGAAAAATGTGGCGTACATTTGTATTCAGCCCTCCTGAGTCAATACTTCAAACCTCCTTTTGCTGCAGTTGCAGTTTTTGGAGTATGTCTCTACCAGCTTTTCATATTTACAGAAATTCTTTTCTGACAAATAGCTCAATCTCAGTTAGACTGGATGGCTAGTATATGAAAATCAATTTTCAAGTTTTGCCACAAATATGCTTAGATATAAACCATTTAACGTAGCTCCACCCCAGTCTCAAGGCTTTTGCTCTGACAGATTTTCCTCCAGGATTGCCCAGTAAATAGGTCTATCCATCTTCCCACCAATTCCAACCAGCTTTCCTGTCCCTGCTGAAGAAAAGCATCCCTACAGCATAATGCTTCCACTACTATGTTGTGAGGATGATTTGTTTCAGGTAATGTGCAGCTACTTTTCAACCACAAAACTTGAAAATCAAGCATCCTTTTCTTTCCATTTCACACTTATGCTCTACTGTAAGTTATCATATCACTTAAAAATATAATTTGGTTGTAATTGAACAAAATGTGAAAATTTTCAAGATGTGTGAGTATTTTTTGCAAAGCGCTGTAATCCTAATGCCACAAAATGTTTCTGTTCTCTGCTAGAACTCTAAAAAACTGTAACTTCAAACAATTGTATAGAGGGATATTGATAACACATAAAGTCTATAACCTAAACAGTTACTATTGAGTGAGGAATAATACATAAAACAAGAAAAAGAAAAAAACTGAGATTGTTACAAACAATTACGCTGTATATGGGTGTTGGATATTAGAGCTACAGTGAGTCTTTAAAATGGCTGTTGAGGAATTTTGGCCCACTTTTCTTTGCAGAATTGTTATAACTTTACCCTATTTGAGGGTTTCATGCCTGAACAGTCTGTAAAAGGTCATACCAAAGCATTTCAATCAAATTTAAGTCTGGACTTTGACTCGGCCACTCTGAAACCTTTATTTTGTTTTCGAGCCACTAAGTGGTGGACATGTTGGTGTGCTTTGGACCATTGTCTTGCTGCATACGTTGTTGAGCCTAATGTCAGAAACTGATGGCCAGACATTCTCCTTTGGGATTTTTTGGTAGAGAGCAGAATTCATGGTTCCATCAATGATGGGAAGTTATCCAGATCCTGAATCAACAAGGGAGCCCCAGATCATCACACTATCAGCATATTTTACTGTGAGTATGATGATCTATTTCTAAAACACTGTTAGTTTTAGAAGTTTTAGTAGGACCCAAGCCTTCTAAAAAAAAAGTCAGTTTTGTCTCCTCAGTCCCCAGAACATTTTTCCAAAAGTAATGGGAATTAAGATATTTTTTTGGCAAATGTTAGATGGACCTTCCTATCTTCCCTGGTGGTCTTTTTCCTATGTCTCTTTATTATTCTTGAATCATGAATACTGACATTGACAGATGCAAATGAAACCTGCAATACTTTAACTAATCAGACCACCTCATCAGTGCACTCTTGGAGTAATTTTGGTAGGCTGGTCAGTCATGGGAATGTGAAATGCCATCCTTGATTCTTGATTCTACAGGTGTGTTTATAATCAAGCCTGGGTGTGACTAGTGAAACTGAGCTTGGCTTTCCAAAGTCGTTAATCATACTTAACCACTTTGATTTAACAAACAGGGATTTAACGAAGAGGGATCATTACATTTTCACATTGGGTATGACTGGTTTGGAATAAAAAATGATATACAACAACATTAACAAACATTTGACTTGCACTGCTCTGTCTTGGCATCTTGAGCAGCAACCTCATCCTGAGCACAGGAGCACAGTGCACAGTGCATATATATATATATATATATATATATATATATATATATATATATATATATATATATATATATATATATATATATATATATATATATAGACATACACACAAATGTACTGTTCCTACACGTGCCACATGCATCTGTAAAGAAGGTTGAATCTTCCCCATGTTCCTCTATCCATAGAAGGAGACGGGCAGTTTCTCAAGTTCCAACACTTCCTTCCTTGACTGCTCGCCACTCTCACATCTCCCACACACATGCTCAGACAGACACACTCCTCCAAAGCAGGCCAGGGGAATCCAAATGTTTTAATTAGTGGTGATAAGCCGAGGCAGGGAAAGCACTGAGACATTCTGACACACACATACACACACACAGAGACATCTTCTATCAGCATGCTGATAATGGAGCTACTCAGTCCCCACTTACGGCCTCTCAAACTTCCCTCTTACTCCTACACATACACTGCAGGATACTCATCATTGCAATGTGAAAGAGCAGTGATTGAAATATTGTTTTTTATGCACCAGTCTTTCACTGGTTGGTTTGATAAAATCTTACAAAAGGCTCTAACCTTAACACATTTTCTCGTATTTTCATACCACATTACTAACTCACAAACAGTTCAAATGACTTGTAAGTTCAGGGTAACAATCAGAGCACCAAAGGGTCCTAACCTTGAACCAGTGATGTGTCTTTTCAAGTCTGGAGACTAGTGCATGTTCAAATCTTGATACACAGTTTCACTTGCATACAATGCAAACTGTGGAGATTTTCTTCTGAAGCTGTCCAAAAAAATAATTATTTTCTTACAAAGTCAGATCTCTGCACAGTCTGCCACATCTTTTTTAGCAATAACCAGGAGTTGAAACACATATGAACATCAACAGAAATAACAGCTTGGTTGCTAAAGGCATCTGTCACCATCAAGTTATTTCAGATGAGTGTGTACAATCAAGCTGGATGCTTTTGTTGACTTACTGAGTGGTTTAAGGTTTTTTTTTTTTTTTTTTTTTTTTTTTTTTTTGTTGTTGTTGTTTTTTTGTTTAAACCAGTTTGTGCTGTCTGGAGCTGGAAGGCATGACTCGTTAAGCATATTTGACAGGAAGCAAAGACAGCTTTCTTTTCAAGATCAAGTTCAAAGGGCAGGAGGCCTGTTTCTTCCTCAGTGTCCCTGGCTGCACCTGCATTGCCTCGACACACACAAATGTGAACATACACACTTGCACATGCAAGGAATCCTTATCACACTGCTTTCCCTCTACTGACAGACATCTTAAGGTCTTCAGTCTCGGGCCGTGGGCATTTGAAACATTTAGTGTGTGCTGAAGGAAGCGTTTGTAAGATGATTTTGTGACCTCGCATAGCTTTAAAAGGAAATTGTCACAACAGTCGGGACCAAGCACAGAAAGTGCTGGACACCTGCAGTTATATGCAACAATGCTGCAGTTCATCAGACTGCTAGGGCCTCACTCCCTGGAGCCTTAGGGTATGTGAGTTTTTTTGTGTACATGTATGGATCTTTTGCTTTGATCATGATTGAGTAAATTTCCAACTGTAGAATGCTCCTCAGGCAACAAAGACATTTCAGCTCTAACATACATCCAGCCTGAGGATTGAACACAACTTTCTGAGGTCTTCTTTGTGCTTTTTTTCTCAGTCATCACACTTTGGAAGTCCTCATGAAAGAACCAATACCTCTCTTGTAGGAGGTCCTTTGTCTATTCTGCCTCATTAGTAATGGCATTTTGCTATAAATACTGACATGTATAAAGGGTTTTCCATTCAAAGCAAGCATTGCGTGATCTTCTTTTATTGCACAGGAACTGTGAAGAATCCTGTTGTCAACCAACATGAAATTCAAAGTCAGCTGAACATCTCTACAATGTTTTGTGTCTTAACCTTGCATGAAATTGCTATTATCTCTTCACTTACTGTTTTTTCCCACAGACCAATGGCTGTATGAGTGAGTATGTTTATAAGGCTACAATTAATTGTGTGTCAGTGATCATCTTCATATCTTTGGAGTTTGTGGGAAGATTCCTCCTCCAGAATGTTCTCTCAAGTGATGACAGGAGCTGCATCTCCCCCACATCTTAATTCTTCACAGCACAAGTGTGGGAGAAATTTCAGCGACAACAGCTACAGCAAGAAAAAAAAAAGCATCTGGGAATCATTTATCAGCTCTTCAATACAGAAAATGTTATATCCACAACTTTTGAGATCACTATAATAAGTGTATAAGATGTATTCAGGCAATGATTTAGCTTCTTAAGTAATTTTTTCACTGTATATCATTCTACATGAAATTTTGACAATTTTTCTCATCCTGCCATGACAGAAATAACACACTGCTACACAAATACCTCTTGGCTACATCCCTTAATGCTGCTAACTACCTCTGACTTCAAAATGTAAGGCTCAACCCGACTAAATTCAAGCTTAATAATTTAGAATAACAGTAACTATGAAAAAAACAAAAAAACAAATGCAGTAATGAAGGCTAGTCTGTACAATCCCTTGCAGTAGTATCCAATTAACCTTGGTTGACTATCCTCCCATCGGTAGGATCTCACACTGGCTGTTAGATTGTGAGCATGGATGAATGGTGGTCTGGGTGTTTCTGTGTTGGCCTTGCTAGTGACTAGGAGATCTGACTATGGTGTACCACATCTTGAATTTTCATATCAGCTAAGGTGTGTTGCTTTGGAAGAAAAATGTAAAGAAATTAAAATTTTTTCCTTTCTGTCTTTGTATACAGTGTCTGGCAAAATTATTCATACCCTTAAACTTTTTATGGTGGTGGTGGGGGACTTAAAACGTAAACTTATAAGGGAAAAAATATAAGTTTTCAATGAAACCGAAGCACCAGTATGAAGTGAACAGTTTTACTTCATGGTAAAAACCTAACTCTCTGCACCTACCATGGGTCACACTCTGACCTAAAAAAAGCTACTTTCTGGAGAGTTGTTTCTCTTCCCATTTAAATGTAAAAAAAAAAATGAATATCAAATATTAAATATTCAGTTTATCAGGATAAAAACAACAGCAGTTCACTGTTCTGAAAATAAAGATTCTTAGCTTGTGGCAAAGCAGTTTGTAGCATTGCACATAATCAGATTTTGAGAATGTAAAACTAAACTATTCATGTCCATTCAAAAATGCTCACAAAGGTCTAGACTTCTCCTCCCCCTCAAATTACAGCAACAGCTCCTTCATCCAGTAGCACCACGAAAGAGCAGGAGATCACAGTCTGCTTCCTGGTGAGTTAGATCAGAAGTTAGTTTTCACACCTCATTTGTCATCTAATGATCTTATGAAATATAGTGAACATTTTCTGGCACAATCCTGTGTCACGCTGTAACTCATTCTGAGAAGTCCAGTCAGGATCTGGCCTAAAATACTAAGAGAGATCTGAGAAGAGAAACCATGGCACTCCCATTAATTCACAGAGGAGGAGAGAAAGTGAGCGACTGAGAGATATTTTGGTCCCATTTGTTAGGTCTTAGTGTATTTGTGTGTGTGAAAACCCAGGTGCTTCTCAAAGAGTCTTTAACCGCAGGGTTGAGTTTCCAAAACACTGGCTTACACTAATATACTGGGGAGAGTGTGAATGTGTTTCCTTTTCTTTAAAAAACTGCACTGCTGGACTGGCTAAGGCACTTTACATAGTACATTGAATTTAGCGCAACAGTATGACTTTGTATCTTATGTAATTGTTCCTGATGAAGTCAAATTAAAACAGTCTTGGAAATGTATTAATCTATAAAAGAGGACCTACTCTAAGTTTAAATGGTAGCTGAAATAATGCATCTGCTCCATGTAAAATATGCACAACCAATAGGTAGATTTATAGCAAAATAAAAATAAATAAGAGCAGTTACAATAAGAACTGCAACTTAATCATTTATTTTATTATTGGCTTTTATCTTCAATTTGGAAAAGCTTGTTTTACTTTAAACTGTAATGTAAAAGTATATTTGCACATTTTTATAACAGTAGGGAATGCTGTAAAACGTTAATTGGAATGCTGACTGCTTCATTAAAATGATTTTCACCAATGTTAAAAACAGAAAAACTTCTGTCCTTCAATGCCAAAGTCAAATTTAGGATAAAACCACCAGAGAACATATCTGTTTCCTTTGCTTTTGTTGATTGTATAAAGTTAGACTTAGTGTAGCTGGTCCAAGATTATATGCATGGCCACTTTGGGCTGAGTATGTTATCTATATGGCAACAGCACCCATATTTCTATTTTTGTTGTCCATGGACAATAACTCTGCAAGGTGTGTGTATGCAGTGGGGGTGAGGGTTGTTTGTAGACATTGAATATACAAAGTGTGTGACAAAGTGTTTGCCCCCTTCCTGATTTCCTGTTTTTTTTTGTCATATTTTTCACACTGAAGTTTTTCAGAACATCAAACCAATTTAAATATTAGTCAAAGACAACACAAAATGCAGTTTTTAAATGAACATGTTTATTATTATGGGAGGAAAAAAAATCCAAGCCTACATGGTTTTGTGTGAAAAAGTGATTTCCCTACTCACAAAAGTGAGTTTACGCCACACCCAGGCCTGATTACTGCCACACCTGTTCTCAATCAAGACATCACTGAAATAGGACCTGCCTGACAACCTGAAGTACACCAAAAGATCTTTAAAAGCTAGACATCATGCCTGATTTTCATAGAAGCACCACCTCATCTGATTTCTGTTTTCAGCCACAGTAGTCTCCCCTTTATTAAACCATTTGTAGAGTATCTGCTGTGTTGTTGTGTGTATACAGAAGCCTGGGCTATGTAAAGTTGCTGTGCTGAGGGCCTTTTTTTTTTTTTCTTTTTAAAGTAAAATAAACATGTCCTTCCTATATGTGGCCCAGTGGCTCTCATCTTTCTCTTGAATGCAGAGTTCATCAGAGGAGGAACTGCAGGGCAGCCTAGCAGAAAAGCATGCAATCGTTGGTTTAATTTTTCTTTTAAGCTTAGCTACATTTTATTTTTGTATGTATTTCTTGTATTTTTTATGCTTTTAATTTACACACTGTAGAAGTCAGGCACATGAAGAACTGTTTTACTCTGTTTATTCATACCAATCATGGTAAGGTCTAAATTAGCCTGATAAGCTGGCTGTAAGAGATCACTTTAAATCAACTTTGCAATTGGATGAAAACTCTGTATCTTATTAATTTAACTTGTCTCATTTAAACATTTGCAATAAATATAAGGGAGGATTCATTTTTGTCAGGGTTACACATGTGCACTAGCCTGATAAAAACCAGCCCCTTGTTTTACGCTTTTCTTCGTACAGACGGATATTGAGAAACAACTGCTTCCTGAGGCATGGACTCTGTTGAAAATTTAAACAATTGGATATGATTTTATTCAGTTGCTAACGTTTGGCTGTGACATATGTAATGAGCCAGCTTGATGAAACTTACCGGAAGTTGTTGCATTAGGCTCACTGTGCCAAAATATTTAAAATATGAAACAAAAACAAATATTGCTTTCAAACAGTACAACTTGCAAATATTGGACAACAAAATACAGCACTCAGTGCACCATTGCTTGTCATTGTAACCTATTACATCACTTTCAAGCCAGTGCCATTTGTTATCTTTGTAGGCTGTGTCAAATTTTCCTTCATGCAAAAATCTGGATCCAGAATTAGAAATGCTTTGATGCAAATTTTATTGATTCCATGACATTTTTTTAAACTGTGATTGAAAACTGAAATACTGTAAATGTAAACAAAAAATCTATCAGAGAATAAGAAATAAAGAAAATAAATTAAAAAATTAAATGAAATAATTTATATTTGGTTACCATGCTTAAAACAATGAGGACACTCAAAATCTCACCTAGGGCACCAAAGTGGCTAGGGACGGCCCTGTGTGACGTTTATTTGTGAATATCTTCTCATCCAGCATCTCACAGCGGTTAGTAAAAACAGGACAGAATGATGCCTTTTTTGACAGTGATGTTTCTGAGTGAACTTACAAGAGCCATGCTGTACAGGAATCCCTATTCCACAAGCCTGTACCTCAAACCACCTCTGACTTCAAAAAGAGTAAGGAGACTAAAATACTTCATGCATGTATATTCACACCTTATAGAACAAATAATACAACTAATGAATAAAGTTTTACTTCTTACTTTTTTCTTACTCTTTGGACTCCTGAGGTGCACTTTTAGTTTTTCTCTCACATTGCTGAAATGTGACCAGTTTGGTCCTGACAGATTTTAACACAGAGCAACCAGAAATAGTTTTAAGAACAAAATAATAATAAAAAAAAACTTTAGGCATTCAGTGTCTCTAAGAGCAATATTTCTGCTCATTAAAGGCTATCAGTCAATGGGTGCATTCATATAGAAGAGAGTTACAAATACCCTCCTCTTAAGTCTATTAGGCACCACAAATACATGTCGATACTGTACGTGCATACAGGCAGAGACTCAGGGCAGGCTCTCTCTATTTGAACAGGTGTTTTCCCAGACAAACATGGCTGTGAGTCGGTGTGTATGGAAAGACTGGTAAGGAGGAGCTGTCACTCCTCACTATAATCTGTAAGAGCTTTAAGTCTGCTACTCTGAAGCTCACAAGAATACATAATGAGTGCTTGCTTAAGGATTTAGGTTTCATTCAGATTTCTACAATGGAGCAATGATGTCAGAAAGGAACGTTGCACAGTTTCTACCTAAAACGAGGCTTCAAGACATAAAACCTGTTTTCAAAAATGTATCAGGTAATTAGATGTGTATTTACACGCATTATTACATTAATCAAAAGTCAAATATTAAATATTATATTTTAATTGGTTAAATTTAGTTAATTACAAATCTGACAAATTTTTATAAGATGCTATTGTAACTGTTTCTTATGTTGTCACAACAACAAACTTCCATGTACTTTTTGATTTTATGTTATAGACCAAAATAAAGCAGTGCATAGTAGTGAAGTGGAAGACTGAATGAGTCATTGTTTTCAGATTTAAAAAAAAAAAAAAAAAAAAAAAAAAAGAAAATCTAAAAAATGAGATGTTCATTTATATTCAGGCCCGTGAGTTCAAACTCAGTCAGATTGGATGGAGAGCATCTGTGAACAAGAATTTTCAAGGCTCGTCTCAAATAGATTTAGGCTGAGCCAATTATTCCTCACATGAATATGCTTTGATCCAAACCATTCCTTTGTGACCCTGGCTATATGTTTAGGGTTGTTGTCCTGCTGGATAGTGAACCTCCTTCCCAGACTCAAGCCTTTTGCGTCTCTGGTTTTCCTCCAGGTTGATCTGCAGTTGAAACCAGGGGTTTACATTCACCAAATAAAAACAAACATACTCCTTTTTTTCTCACTGTCCAAAATTAAATCAGACTAAACTTTTCCTGTTTTAGCTCAGTTAGAATTTCCAAAATTATTTCCATTTGCTAAATGCCACGATGATAAGTGAGAGAGAGAATATGTCTGAGATTTATTTATAAATAGTGGATTAATAACTGGCGGACACTATTTATTAACTTGGAGACATCTGTAGGTAAATTATTGCAGTGGCTTTCATTTAGAGATATCGGAGTAAGGACTAAATACAAATGCATGCAAATTTTCAGATTTTTGTAAAACTTAAAAAAACAGTTTTCTTTCCACTTTTACTGTGGTTTTCTTTGTTAGTCTGTCACATAAAGACCTGAAAAAGTATATTAGTTGTTGGCTGTAACATCAGGAAATGAGTTTAAGGGGTATAAATAGGATTTGTGTTACTCAGTGTATGAATGCTTCATACAATTTAATTTAAAAGATACAGAAAGATCAAACAACCTGGTTATGGAACAGATATGTAATCAAACTTACTGCATTTTATAAATAACATCCATCTAATTTCGACATCTTTTCCAGCAATAAAATGTCTTAAATAATTTAATTGCTCAATATTTGGCAGCCTTGACAACATGGACTTCATATCAACATATTTGTTTCATATTTTAGATGTAAAATTAGAAATAATCTGAGAGTTTTGTTTACCAGTTAGTGTAGAGTTTCAGTGTAGCTTAAGATATCTTGCAAAAAAACAAACAAAAAACCCCAGTCCTCTTACCACTCAAATTAGTGGGAGAGGCTGATAAGCTCAAATGTTTGTATTTTGACTGTAAGAACCCATGTTATCTTTTCAGAAACAAATGACTTTTAAACACACCTTCTAGTTTATCAGCATCTCCTAGTGTTTATTTATTTTTTTTTATTTTTTTTAGCAAGGTTCACTTTGTCATGCATCATTTGCTGAATTCCAAAGCTTTACTCTTGCAGTTGTTTGGATGCAGGCTGTGCACCCACTAATTCACAAGCTTTTTTTTTTTTTTGAAGTCGAAAGGGTCAAAGTTGAAATATGCACCTGTGCTCAAGACTAAACAACTGTACCGGCCTCAAAATGAATAATAAATAGTTGCAAACACACTCAAATTCATAAGTTGCTAGCAGAGAAAATGTGGCTTTGAGATGATTGGAGCCAAATATGATTTTTCTTAAACGCATCCTTCCAGGAGCTGCTTCACATTGTGAACACAAAAAAATGTTTTCCCAAGGAGGTGTAATAAAGTGGTCTTTGTTACTGGTACCATTTTTAATCTGGTAACTTGTAATGCATTTTAGGAGCACCTTTGCACATTAACTAGCACTTTATTTAGCACTGCACTTTAAGCATAGATTTCGATCAATAACCATTTGCACATTAAGAAGTTTTACTTATTGAATACTCGAGTATTTCAATAATTAGCATATAACACTTTGTTGCAGGCCTTGCACTGCTGCTCCTCTTTTGGAATTGTAGTAGTTGTGTGAGGAGAGAAAAAAAAAAAAAAAAAAAAACCTGTTAGTTTGAGCAAATACTCTTCTGGTTAGTAAAGCTTAAGCAAATGTTTGTGTGTAAAGTCTAGAGATAAACATGTAAAAAAGCTGCTTGTTAAGATGTGATTACTCACCTGCTTTTTGTGTCCTTCCCTGGGGTTCCAGGAGAGGCCATGGGGTTTTTGGTGTTTTCATATTGATACTAAAAATTAAAATATAAAATATCCAATTATGTATAATGTACATAGATGGTAGAATTTGGTAAACTCACATGTGACTAAACAATGTCTTAACAGCCGATACCATTTAAGGGTGCCATTTGTCATTGGACTGTGGTTTTCTGCTGTTGTAAGCCTTGATATACCATTGATTGCGCACAAAGTTGTCAGTTATGTGGACAAATACATTCTCCTTCCATAATCCTCTGCCTCAGTCTTCATCTGCACTGTAAATCCAGCCACTAAAAGTCACCTTGTTACAGGAGTGTAGATGTCTCATTTAAATAAATAAAAGGAAAACTTTTCTCTTTCATGAATAGTGAGCAGAACCCCACTGCTGAAGTTTTATTCAACGAGTGCAATTCAGTGTCAAAAACAATCAGACATCAGCAAGTAAGAATGACAGCTTTAGGTCAGGTGTGTGAAATGTTATGAGTTCAGTTCCTCTTTTGGTCGCAGTAAGTATACAGCTGCTGCTGATGAGCGCAAACATTAAACCTCAGTAGTTCACAAGCTGAAAACAGACCAATTATTACATATTATAGCAGTAGGGAAAAACAAAGATTTAATTACAAAACAAAAAAAAAAAAAGAAAACTATGAATCAAACCATAGTTATAAATAAACAAACAAGGTATTCTTTTTAGGGTATTTCTCTGCCAAGTTGTACACTGGGCCATATTTTTTTTATTCCAACATAAGAAAAAATAAATTAATAATTCCCCAAGCTACATTTTTAACAACTAGGGTCACAATGTTTTAACTTCTTGAGGTTAAAATAAATCTTAAATATTTCTTATAACGAATCCTCTTTGTTAATCAAAAAAAATTTGACAGATCTTATTGCAAAAGCCTCTGGAAAGCATTTTAATATGGCTACGGAACCAATAACTGATATATGTTTAAGTAATTTTACTTTTTTTTGGTTGGACAAAAAAAACCAAAAAAAAAAAACCAACATAAAATAAAATTAAAACCTGAATGTGCAATTATATGTAATCTATACTTGTGTTATTTGCAAAATATGATCTGGTTATAACAAAACTGATGCAAAAACAAAGTTTCAAAAAGCAAAGACCTGTCAGAGGGATATGACTGCCCCCTGCTGACTGTTGATCCTGTTCTTCATGTGTGCTCTGCTTCAACACGGCGATTACTTAGAAATAATTAAGCTTGAAAATACTGTGAAATGTTGTCTCTTGTGGCTGAAGTGATGAGCAGATTTAAAACTACTAAAAATGGCTAAGAAGGTGTCTTTCTTATCTGCCCTGTCTGAGAAGATTGGGACAACTGAGGTGTATTTAGTCTGGTTGTATGTGCGTATGTGGCCACAGCGAGGCCAGATGTATAAGAGAGGTGATTAAAGCAAATCTACACCTCAGCCTTGATATGTTGGATTCTCATATTGTTGTGCTGGTGCTTAGTAAGTCCATATTTGAAGAACTCATAAACAGACCAGCTAATGGCTGTGGATGGCATCTGGTAGATGACCCTCGCTTGTACTCCCTTGAAGAAGCCCTGCAGGCCGCCCAGCCTGTAAACTGTCCTGAAGGCGTGGGCCAGGCCCGAGATGTGTCTGTGGGCTCCTTGGCTTTGGCCGGAGGAGCTGAGGGTGTGAGACTCCTGGGTGTTGAGCAGGGTCTTGCAGACGTCCAGAGGCGTGGTGGCTGCCGCTGCGATCGCCCCGGCCAAAGCTCCGGACAGCATGTGGGATGAGGGATTGTACAGTCTGTGAGGGTTGAGCAGCTCCTGGAGGTACTCATAGGTCATGAAGTGGAGCACCTGGAAGGGCACGTTCATGGTGAGCTGGGTGGTGTAGCTGCGGTAAAAGGCAGCGGGACCCTCTCTTTGCCACACGGCGCGAACACAGTCCAACACGCCCCGGTAGGGCGAATTATACATCTGCATGCGCTGCTTCACAACTGGGAGCACGTGGGTAGATGTGTTGATGGAGGAGAAAGCCAAGTATGTCCAGCGTTGACAGCACCAAGGTGAACCAGACAAACAAATACAGTCAGTATTAGATGTGAAGCAAAGCTGTTTTTTAAATTAAAAAAAATAAAAATAATAATATATGAACATCAATGTATAGTCAATATGTTTTGTTGTGATAGACCAAAATAAAGTACCATAACTAATATAATCATAACATAATTAGTATAACAAATTCTGGAGAGGAAGGATTTCACACTGCTTTTAAAATATTTTAGAAGAAAAATCTGAAACATGTGGCATGCAAGTATTCAGCCCTCCTTTACTGTGATGCTCCTCAATAAGACCCAGTGAAACAAATTGATGGTAGTCAAGACCACCTAACCCGAGACCAAGTCAAGACCCAGATCAAAGCAGACAAAGACTCTGAGGGAGGGAAGACCAAGTCAAGACCAAGAGCGAAGTTGGCTTGGCAAACAAAGAATTAATCAGAGGAGCAGCCAAAAGGCCCATGGCAACACCGGAGGAGCTGCCATGGGCACCTGCCATGGGCACTTTTCCCACCTGAGGCCACACCTCAGGTGGGAAAATCTGTCGAAACGACAACTATTTGTGACAAATGCCACAAATCTGACTTTTATGAGAAAGTGCCAAAAAGAAACCCATTGTTGTAAAAAAACAAAACAAAAAAAAACAAAAAACAAAACAAAACAGTTTTGCTTTCTTTTTGTCACAAACAATCTAAGGGACACAGTAAATACACGAAAGGAGGTTCTCTAGTCTGATAGGACCAAATTTAACTTATTGGCTCACATGCAAAAATCCAGCTGAAAACTAACATGGCAAATAACCCTGAACATGTCGTCCCAACAGAGTGATGGCTGCACTATGTTGTCTGGATCCTTTTCATCAGCAGGGGGCTAGGAGGCTGGTCAGGGTCCATAGGAAAATTAATAGAGCCAAATACAGACTAACCCCTGCAGGCTGCAGAAAACTGGCAGGGTGGGGGTGGGGGGGCACTTTTCACATACAGTCAGAACTACAATGAAATTATTTAGATCAAAGTAGGGGTGGGCATTTATTGTATTGTTTGTTTTCATCATGATAGGAATTGTTATTTATCATTGTCTTGATAAATTTCAACAAAACAAATAAAATAAACTTTAAAAAAAAAAAAAAAAAAAAAAAAAAAAAAACAATCTGACAGTATTAACAAAAAGATTTTTTTAAACTATTTTCTCCACAGGTGTAGCAATAAATATCAGTACTTTCAAAAATATGATTAAATGCAGTTACTGTGTGCAGTTTAGTGATTAAATAAAACAAAAATCACACCTGTAAGAAAGTGGCATCCTAAAGAAGCCTGTTTCAAATGGGAATGTTTTTCAAGAGCAGTATTTGTGTTTATGATGTTATGAATGCTGTGCCATGCAGTCATAGCCATGCAGTTACCGAAAAAAGTATTAATAGTTTTTTCATCATTATTTTTATTATCACAACAGTACCACGAAATAAAATTCTATGTCCATATCGCCCACCCCTAGATCAAAGTATTTTCATGAGATAGTCTGGACTTTGATTGGGTCATTCTAAGTTTTAGCTGCTGTAACTGCAGAAAAGGTGGTTCTACATAGTACTGACTCAGTGAGACTGACTACCCACACCAGCAGTTATGTGTGACTTTGTGTTAGTCTTGCACATTCAATCTTAATTAAATACACTGAAGTCTGCGCTTGCAAAGTGCCAAAACGTAAAAAAGAAAAAAAAAAAAAAAAAAGTTCTAGTTTGAACAGACAGCTGCAGCCGACTCAACAGCTGCACAGGGGGACTCAGACGAGTGTCCTTCCTCTGACATGTTTGGGCAGGTGGGTCAGAGACAGCTGTGAAAGAAGGTGGGTGAGACTACCGGTTTCAGGCTGACATGGAGGACAACTCACCAAGGCCTGGCACCTGCAAGTTTCTTCTGAAACTCAAAACTGTTGTTTTGAGAGAGAGAGGAAAACCCCAAACACGGCATGAAACATTGTGCTGGAAAGTATTTTGCCTTTACCTTCTGCTGGGTTCATGGCTGCATCGTGAAGCAATGTGGCAACGCAACCAGCTGCTCCTGAAACACACACACACAGAGACACACTTCTGCAGTCACCACACATGGAAATGAGGAAATACAGCCATGAGGAGATTTTTACTTGCAACAGAACATGTCTGATCATGTCAGAGCATCTACTCCTAAAGTTTAGGTTTCTATGTTATGCTCAAGAAATTATGTTAACCACGCACAAAATTGGTGCACACTTGGCAACCGTAAATACAGGAAACCTCCTTCCAGTAGGGGCAAATGTGGGCAAAGAGAGACCCCTGGTGGACAATAATCCTTTGCCGTCTCTCAACTCAAACATTTGAAAAAGCAGGGAAAGAGGCACCGAGAGAAGAGAGCACGCTTACCCAGCCACCCACTAAACTAGAAAATGAAAGACGAAAAAGAGCAGGAATGGCAGGGAACAAAGGCAGGTTGGACATCTGGAGCAAAATTTCTAAACTAAATATTTGGGATCTCTTTTGAGATAGCAGCTGAGCTCAAGCGTGACAGGTAAATGAGCTGACACCTCTACAGCGCAAACAAGTACATGTTTTCCCCAAAGCAAACTTCCTAACTCACTAAATAGAGTCTTAAGCTACCTGGAGCTTAAGCGGACCATGTTTAGGATTTGAACCGGACCATCTCGTTGGAGTCTCAAATTCAAAACAAAAGCTACAAATGTTGTACATTTTTACCATATTCTATGGGTACAAATAGGCATGTTTAATGGTACCATTAGCCAAATGACTGTTAGCGCCTGGATGAATGGTATCACTTAGAGTCTTTTTGAGTTTCTCATAGCTGGCAAAATACAGAGCGTGAGCGGGCCCAGCGCCAATGGCCGTTGCATTCAGGCCTCTTAGTGGTCGCCACACTCCCTCGGTGGATACAATCCGGCGAAGAGCGTCCATCACATTCTTGTAGCGGGCTGCGGGGTCAGGCTGGAGACTCTGCATTCTAGTCTGCAAGAAAGAGGATGTTACAAATGTAAAAAAATATTCTCTCTCCCACCACAATACTGGGATTGTATTTAGAACTGTACTGAACGGATTCGACCTCAACGTGATTTCAAAAACAGAGAGAAATAAAAACATAATTCAAGTTGCTCCTTGTTTTTAAAAAAAAAAAAAAAAAAATAGCAAAGAAAAGCATGGCAATACAAGTACTTGATTAATAGTCTTCAGTGTGATTAAGAGGACAAATGTGGGAAATGAAGTTTGTGACACTGGGTGGGGGTCATGTTTGTGTACATAAATGATTGAATAGGAGGAAGTGTGCTGTTACAAGCTCTCAGGTCACCAGGGGACATAAGCTTACTTCCTTTAATCCCCTCCATGAACCTGGACCCTTTCTCATCCTAACAGACCAGCTACATGGATCTCACATCAGCGTGAGCAAACCAAAGAGGAACCAGCTTTACTCAGACTTCACTTTGGCTCAGCAGCGTAAAACTCTCATAAATGAGCATATAATCAGTCTGCCGTCATTTTACTCCTCCAAGTATTTTAAGCAAGTAGAGAACTGAGCCATAATACAGTGATTCTGCTCTTTGATGTGCTTTTGTGCTGTTCTTGCACACAATTCATGCAGTTACACTTGTTTAGCCTGGACAAAAACAGCCCCAGTGGGACTGAGGGCGTATGCTGCATATGACTAAGGAAAAATGATGAGTTTCCTTTCAGAAACCATTTTCAATCATTTTGTGATTTAGATGTTTAAGTAGAATTTCTGAGGACTGAGTGGCTTGGTAAACCAGCAGTGAATGTTATCACTGTATCAACCTAACTTCTGCACAGCTGCACAGACAAACGCACATAGGACCCATTAGTTATGCATGTGTAGCACTGATAAACCAACATGAAATCACAATGCAGCTGCAGTCACCAGGAATAATCTGCTACCCCTAATGGTTTATCAGAAAGATACACCACCAGGGCCTTACTAGGCTGCTGAGCTCATCCTTAGAATTTGTCTGTGTTTTTTAATCAAGCTAAACAGCTAGGCACAAGCCAGAATGAGATTTTGACAGTGTGATGACTTTAAGTATTTTTTTTTTTTTTTTTTTTTGCTTCCAGCTGGAAATAATAAATAATAAATTTAAATTAGCTCATGCGCCACAATCATGAGAGCCACTGACCCAGTAAAGCAGCATGACTCGTGATACAAGGACTCTTGAAAACAACCAGGTTGTTGTCCTGTGAACAGCCGCCTGTTATTGGCCATTATGGGTTGAAGCTTTAAGAATCCCAGCTTTTAACTAAACATTCCCAGAATATCACTTTTTTTTTTCCATAAGAATACCCTTATTCCATACGCTACAGTTTTGAAATAATGTCAGAGTGATGGGTGGTCTTTGTTTACAGTCTGAAATATTTCATAAACAGGCAAATTTGTCTCTCTTTTACGTGAGGGAAAGTGAAGGAATTATTCTTCAGCGAGCTGACCAGCAGTGTGCAGCAACAGTTCGGGAAATGGCAGAGTTGCATGATATATTCCGATATCTTGGCACCGGTATCTTGATGATACTCAGCTTTTAAAATGCAGCGTCTTCATTTCTAACCTTCATGCATGATATTAGAATTTTTTTTTTTTTTTAAACATCTGATCTTTAATTGATTGCCTTTTCATTTAAAATCGATTGGATACACTGTTATGTGCTTTGGGCACATTCTTAAATTCTTGTGACCAAAAAGGTCACATGTGCCAACAATTTTCGAAAGGTTTTCAAACACTCCTAGGACCTACTAAATTATTTTTTTTAGAAAAAGAAGGGGGGAGGTGGCTGCATTTTCTGTTCTGTTGAGCACCATATCAGGTTATTTTCTAAGAAACTTTAGCAGTTTAAGTGAGATTGTTGTTATAATACTTTGCCCTTTATACCACACGTGACTTCCTCACGAAAGTGTTTTGTATAGTGTTCCGCTTTGGCCGCCCAGGATGCCGTAGCTTGCTCGTTACGTATAAGCAATTCTGTAATAATTTATCTGCTTAAGCAAATAAGGCTAAAGTTTGTAGATGAAAGCAAATAGACGTAATTTGTTGAATTTAACGTTGTGTAACAGCCACAGAAGCAAACGTTGATTGACTATCAAATATAATACCATGCTAACAAGTTAACCGATACTGAGAAATGTAACTGAGCCAGCTGACCTTCGTCACGGCTCTGCAGCGTGTTAGCCTGAGAGCTAATAGGCTAGGCTAACAAACATTGGAGGCTGCATTGAGAACACAACAGTAACCAGACTGTGAAATCATTCAACATTCTTAAAAAGTTGTGGTTCAGTTGGTTAGCCACTGAGCCGTGCTACCTTCACACAGTCGATGGGGAACATGAGGCAGTGCTCCATGATCCCAGCCACGGCGCCTGCCAACATGTGGGTGCTAGTAGAAGCTCCCTGTGGCAGACCTTCATAGTCAGGTTCCGAGTCCTCTGTTTGTGCATCTTGAGTCGTGCAGACAACGTCCACACTTTGCAGTTGTGATTCCCCTCCGATACGCGGCGTCAGGCTGCTCACTATGCTTTCCGAAACTCCCCAGAATCTGCCCCCCAGCCATCGAACTTCTGCCCCAGCTGAGGCTCCTGCAACCCCGGCATCACTGCCTGCGGTCTCCGCTGTCATCCGACGCTTCCTCACAAATCCATCTGTTTCCATGAGAAACGCGGCAGTATGTAAAGTCTTATGGAGGGGGACTTAAGGCCTTGACTTTCACATTCCTCTGAGGCTCGTTCCTATGTTACAACTCTCCGTCCCCGCCTCTGCCGTTCCCAAACACAGCCCAGCAGGTGGGAGGCCGTAACAGACTGGGAGTCTACACACCTAAATCCAGCCAAGGCAGCGGGATGATGAAGTCATCGCTCATTGGTGACAAAGTCTATTCACGCGATTGGGTGATACATATGCCACTCATGACTGAGTTTATGGACAACTTTATCGTTACTTTATCATGCGTCACGTGTGATTCAAGATCAGTTTACATTGATCTAAAGCTAGTGGAAAGACATAAGGATTTAAAGACAGGGCAAGCTTATATGTATAGTACCATTTATGCACAAAGTAATACAAAATAGTTTATAGGAAAAGAAAGATACCGAGATGAAGAGAAAACTTAAATACCTAAAAAAAAAAACAAAAAAAAACAAACAAAAAAAAAAAAACAGCAAAAGCATAGTTTAAGCATTACTAAGAAAGAGAAAAATGTTAATATGTGCACTTAAAACAAATAAATCGAGAAGCTGTACTCTATTTTTTTCACTCTTGAGGTGGTCACACTTATTCCTAATTCACCACTATATGTTTAACCTACAGAAATTTAAATTAATTATAGTTCCAACCTTACATAGGAAACTGTTTGACTTTTATTATTTGCCTCAGTTGGCCCACAGGTTTTCAATGCAGATCTGAGGACTGATATGACCATGGAAAAAAAGTTAATTTTGTGTCTTATAAACACTTTCTGTGTCAATTTTATCCTGCTGAAAGACCTTATGATGATCCATTTTCAGTTTACTGTCAGTGTACACCAGATTTTTATTTCAAATCTACTTATGTTTTAGAAAGTTCATGATGCCATGCTCATTAACGAGGTCCTCTTGGTTTTTGGAAGGAATTAAGGTCACTATTATGCCTAACAGTGGGCATGAGATGCTTTTTCACTTAATCACCCTTTGTTCCACAACATACCACTTTGGAGATTTTGTTGCTAAAAAGCTAGAGCTGAGTCTCATCTGACTAAAGCATGTGATTAGTTAAAGTACTGGTAACCAGTAACAGTTGTAGAGGTAGCACAAAACAGGGTTTTATTGCCATTCCTCCCAGACACCTGGTTGGCATGAACATACCTTCAACTGATATATATATATATATATATATATATATATATATATATATATATATATATATATAGATATATATATATATATATATATATATAAAACTATATAAAAAAACTATATATATATATATATATATATATATATATATATATATATATATATATATATATATATATATAGTTTTTTTTTGTTTTTTTGTTTTACTTTTTTTTTACCTCGCTTACTACTCTCCTTCCAGTGTGTGGTGCCAAGATAGAGAAAAAAAAATAATCTGAATGTCTCATCATATTTATATCACACAGACGAAGAAAGCCATGGATTATTAATTCCTAAAAACACTCTGTTTAACTTAAAATATTTAAAATGAAAGCAAAAACTGCTTGACTTGCATTTATCTTTAAGTAATTGGTAGGGGTGTCAATAAAATTAGTCATATGATTTAGTTAAAAACCATAATTTATTTTCCATATGATAGACAGGTGACATGTCCAGGATGTACTCCACTTCTTTCCCAGTGACCACGATCTTGCATAGATAAACCAGTAAAGACAATGGATAGATGAGTGGATGGAAGATTAATTTATTTAAAGACTTTTACACACCAGAGTTAAATCTGTTTTGCACTCTTTATACTGGTGAATATTGATTGAATAAGGAAGTTAACATAAAAATGTAAACTGGTGAAATCATGAATCGGACTCATTTAACATAAAACAAATGGTTTATTTATCATAATTTTTTTAGCAAACATATACTACTAATTATCAAAATGAAATCATGCATTTTCTATGCAAGTTTAATCCATGTAGTCCAGCATGGGGCCAAGTTCCTATCTCTAGCACTCAATAGGATTTACCCTCATTGGTCGCAAATCCATCACAGAGCAACACAGACACTCAAAGTACAAGCAATCATCCACATACACACACCAATCATTATGCAATTCAGAGTGGTCAATCAAGCTGTTTTGCATGGCTTTTGACAGTGGGAGGAAGATGGAGTGCCAAAATAGAACTCAGGCATGTACAGAGAGGCCATGCAGAGAACGTAATTCCAAGCAATCTTTTCTGTGTCAAGGTTGTGTAACCTAGGGCCTTCTTATTTTGAGGAAACAGTGCTAAAACCTGGACCAGAGTGCAGCACAATGCAATTAATCAAAATGTTTTACAACAGAAATATGTTAGTATCAGCATCAACATATGTGATGTTTTATAAGTTTACAGGCTTGATCAGTTTTGATCAGTACATTTACTTGTACGGTGGTGTTCAAAAGTTTTTTTCCACCACTGTCCAGCCTTCACGTTCATCCATCCATTGTTTTACACTAATCTGAGATCTTGTCATGGAAGGAGACCTCAAAATTCTTATTCTGTGTGCAGTGACACTCTCTGTCTATGTTCCAGTAGGACTTTCCTAGAAAACCTCAGGATCCTGTTCTTTCAGTGTGATCCACACCTCATGATCATAGATGAGGGGTGGAATGTAGACAGATGAGAGCTTTTCCTTTTTGGCTCAACACTGTCTTTTCTGCATCACCGCAGACGAGACCCTGATCCATCATTTATTTTCTTCTCTAGCCTACCTTCATTTGTGAACAAGACAATGAGACACATAAAGTCTTTTGCTTCAGACAGAGACCGACCCCTGGCCTGAAGGGAAAAATCCACTCTCATAAGTGTCAACTACATGCTTTGCTGTGAATAAAAAATGACTCTGAGATGTCCCAGTGAAACACATAACTACAGTTGACATCCTGTCACTGAACCAGAAATAGGAAAAACAACATATTATTCACAGCTAAAAACTATTTATAGAAGATGAACACCTGATTGATATTTCTATAAGAAATGGAAATCAGTGGAAGAAATGCCTGACAAAAGACTTGAGAACTACACTATCCTTTAGTTAATTAGATGCTGTATTCCACATTTTCAGCTAATAGCTCTTTGGGAATTAATGTTGCTACTATTTTCTGAATGTCAAACAGTGTTTTTTCTGGTATGTTTTATGAATTCCTCTAAGGAGTCTTAAGGTCCAACTTAAGTTGGGTTCTATGCTAAATTTTCTGTTATTCATAACACAGCACTTGTTTCTCTCATAAGTTTACAAACTCCTTTATGCCTGATTCATAGCACAGGTACAATGAATAATACATAAAAAACAAAATTTCACTTAAAAAATGAAACGGTACTGGATATAAAATGAGCAAAAAGCCACCAAAAGGAAAACCCAGATTTTCAGAAAGCCCATTAGTATTTCCCAAGACCACTTTTAAAGAAAATCTGGTTCTTTAAGTTAGGAGGGGTGACTGAAAACTTTGTTTGTACAGTAGCCATGCTATCACAATTCATAGACAGCTTTTTATTTGTTGTCCTTAAATGGAAGTTATGTGTTTCTCATTTCTCATTTCCTAGGATTTTAGTTTTAAGGTGTTGTCTTGAATGTCATGAAAAGCATCTGTGTATCAGTTGCATCTCCTGTGATTATTATTATTATTTTTATCACTGTTTAACCAAATGAACCTGGGAACTGAAGACCACTGACTTCCTCATCCTTAAGTGTTCATTCTACACCTTTTATGGACTCCTGTGAAACTGTACTTTATGATTTTCATTTATAAAGGCTGAGACACCTAACATCTTCACCAGGGAACACATTTGCCTGGAGGCACGTTCTTTTTCTTTTTTTCCTTTTTTTTTTTTTAACCAAAGAGAGGTAATTGTGTTTTGGTGCGGAGTTGTTACAGCTTAATTAGATTTTGGCCCTTTATTGCCTGAGCGAGCCTTCAAGGTTTGCAGTGTTGAATTTCTGCCGACAAAGGGGAATGAAGTGTTAATTTCTGCTTACAAGAACAAAATCTCCTGCCTGGATCGTCTGATCCAGTTAAGGTTGATTGGCCGCTGCCGCAGACTCTCCTTTAAGGAAAACCGAGCAGACACAATATCAGGATCATTTCTCTTCCCTGAAACTAATGCTGGTCTAATACGCCGAGGGGGATCCATTTTAAGTCTATCAGGAAACTCTAGATCACCATAGCATCCCGTTTCATCCACCCCCTACCAAGAGAGTGCACAATCTATGCAAACCTCAGGAATTATTTTACACTGTCTAAGCAAAATACAGTCAAAATCCTATGGACCAGATGATACTCTAACTTGCTTAACTTCTGCTGTGTTTGGTTATTTTTGCACCAATTAAAGTAGATCTTACCAAGCAGTTTCCAGCTTGATCAGCCAGACTGCAGCTTGCAGATGGACAATATGATCTATGGCCTCTTATCTCATTAAAGCATAATAAATGAACCACTAGGCCAAGATGACACCTTTAACAGCAGCACTCGGAAACCATTTTGTGTTAAGGGTTCTTCTTCAGGTTCTTAATGTTGGTCCTTGTACATTGACATGACTCAAGCACACACCCATACAAGCTGTGAAATGATTGCCTTGAAGGATTTCATTGTTTTAGTACTTTCCAATATATAGTTTAACCACAAAAAGAAACAGAAACTATATTACAAAGATATCACACAGAACTGAGAAAACAGGTGTTCCCTTTCACATTAAACTTTTTGAAATGTTTTTTAGTTTTTTATGAGATACATGATTACCAGTACAGTCAATAAAAAAATACTACAAAGCAACTCTAGATCTATAACAATTAACTATTTGCATGCTGTACTAAATCCATCAGTTGTGACTGACTAAAAAAGGAGCTTTGGCATAGCTTTATGAGTAAGCTTCAGAAGTTTTTATGGGTTCATTGTGCCCCCTTGTGGTCTTTTGCATATTTACAGCTTGATGTGCCACTTTTAGTTATTGCTGAAGTTACTGTCTTGCAAATTGATTCATAGGACTAACTTTTTCACATTTTGTCACGTTATAACCACAGTTTTGGGGAATTTTATGCAACAAGTGCATAACCATGAACTGGAAGGGAAATGATACATGATTTTAAACATTACTTACAAATGAAAATGATGAAACTGTAGTCTGCACCTGCATTTAACTACAGTTCTTTTTGTGGAAGATCTCTATTCTCCTTGCACGTTTTGTGACTGAAAATTTTGCAAATTCCTCGGAGAACAGCTAAAGCTCAGTCAGATTGAATTGAGGCCATTTGTGAACAACCACTTTGAAGATTTTCCACAGATTCCTAATCAAATTTAGGTCTAGGTCCAGAACTAAATATAACACATGAATGAACTTTGATCTAAACCACTCTATTGTCACTCTGGCTTTTTCTTAGGGTCACTGTCCTGCTGGAAGGTTGAACCTGTGCCTCAGTCTCATGTCTTTTGCATCTCCTAAAGGTTTTCTTTCAGTGTTTTCTTGGGTCAAGCTCCCACAATATTCTCTTAAGCTCTGACATGCTTCCCTGTCCCTGCTGCACAAAGGTAATCACATAGTATGATGCTGCCAGCACCATGTTTCCACCCTGGCTTTTGTTCAGGGTGATACAAAAAGCCACACATGACCTTTTGTATGGAGGTCACAAAGTTCAACTTTAGTCTCATCTGACCAGAGCACCTTTCTCCAGATGTGTGCTATGTCCCTGACATGGGTTTCAGCAAACTGCAAACAGGAATTCGTATTTCCTTCTTTCATCAATTGATTTCTTGTTGCCACTTTTCTTCTCATCCTTCCACCTGACGATTTTCCATGCATGGGTCCTGTCATTTGCTGGTTTGCCGTGGTCCTAAACTAATCCAATTTCCAGAGAACTGATTGAACAGTAGTGTTATCTAACATGCTCCAATCTTGGGGTATTTGTAATCCAACCTTGCTTTAAACGTTTCCACAGCTTCACCCCTGACCTGTTTACTGTGCTCTTGGACTACATTAAGCTGTTTGTTTATTAATGTTCTCTCCCAAAGCTCTGAGGCCTTCACAGACCAATTGGATTTATACTAATAATTTATCATACAGAGAAGGATTGTATTAATTAAAAAGGTAAGTTTTGAAGCTCAATGGCTGCACTGGAATACAATTATTGGTATCTGTAAAGGTGGGGTGTGAACCAGGACCAAGGTGCACACAACTAGTAGAAAAAGGCATATTATAGGTTTAAATAAACAGTTTTAATAAATACAAAAAAGGGAAATTTACAGCATAAGCACAAGGATCTTGGGATATGGAGTAGGGGCAGAGAAACAGTGACATGAGGAAAGCAACAAACATAGACCAGATGAATCCAGCAGGGAATGACAGAAACTGAGAGGTTTAAGTTCTGTGGTTACTGAACAAGAAAGAAAGAGGTGGCTGATTAGGAACCGGGTGCAGCTGTGAGGGAAGGCAAAATAGGCACACAGAGGGAAGGAGACAAATTAACATAAGGAAAGCTGAAATAGGCATAAACAAACTATAAACCGAGGGAAGAAGGCTAACACTAACCTAAAGCAACAAAATTCAAATGCACAAAGAAAAAAAACAAGAATAAACTAAGAAACTTACCACAAAGGAACAAACTAATATGGTAACACTGTCCAGACAATACAGCACACAGCAAATCTAAATGGCAATAATGAACCCAGAAAATATACAGAAAATACAGAAAAGAAACAACCCCCTTGACCTCCCAAACATTAGTGTACAGTGACAGTATTAGAGGGGTATGTAGCCACACCTTTCAGATTTTTATTAGTATGTAAAACTTAGTATTTTACATTTATTGTATAATTATGTACTACTTTGATTTGGTTCATCACATAAAATCCCAATAGAATACTAGGTTATTGTTGCAATAAGACAAAATGTGGCAGAAAAGTCAAAGGGTATAAAGACTTTATTATGTTTGTGAGTAGTACCTATTGATTTAAATACGTTATTCGTTATAGTATTTTCTTTCTTATCGTTTAAGCTTGAATCCAAAACTGAACTAAAATGAGCTTTCAAGTGAGCACAGTCTTATTTCACACATTTTTATAAGGTTATATCTTACAATATTTCGTCCGCAGCCATATGTAGAAATCTATAAGGTGCTGTTTGTAAAGTTCCATAGTCAAAAATTACCAGCAATAATTTGGGTTAATTAGCTTGTCATAAGAGAAAAAAAAAACAACATTCATTTTTCAAAATTATATTTCCACCATTCATTTATAAATGCCAGGGTTCACAAACTAAACAGGCCTGTCTAACTCCAAACTAAATATTTAGTTTGGGACAGAAGGCCTATTGAAGAAACAAAAAAACAATTCTGACTTTACGCTCGACTCATAATTCTGAGGGGTTTTTTTTCTCAGATTTCGGTCACGTAAAAAAAAAAAAAAAAAAAAAAAAAAAAAAATCCCTTAAATCCGACATGTTCCTCCAGAAAGTAAACTAAGTTCTCCTCCTGCACAACTCGCATCAGCCATTGAAGCTGTTTGCTCCCTGGTGCCTATCTGCCTTAAAGACAGAACTCTGAGATTAAAGTCAGAATTCTGAGGAAAAAGTGAGAATTCTCTTTTTTTTTTTTTTTCTTTAGTAGCCCTACACGTACTACTTTCAAAAAAACAAAACATGGATGGATCGAGCTGCTGTCGCAGCCTGAGACCCGGATCTAATTTTCTGAGTACGGGAAAAGAGGCGGGACCGACGTCGGATGACTCAAAGCTTCAAACTCTTGCCATGGCTGCAGCGGTGTGGACGGATCGAGGAACTCGGGTTAAAGCTCTGCTGTGGACACTGATAGGATCCAGATCAAATCACGCTGCTTTAAAACCCTGCTATGACGCGCTGGTCATCGGAGGAGGTAAGAAACAGTAAAATGGTTTTGGAAAAGAAAATTTGCGGTGCCAAGTTTCTTGGAGTACAAAAAAAGCCTTCATCTCCCAGAAGTCGTCAGTTGGGTTTTCGGAATTCAGCAGTGTTCGATCTTACTTTTGCAACTTTGAACTTGCACAACTCAGCCGCAAGATGCACAACAAAACCTGAAGGTGTATTTTAGTACATGCAATTAAAATATATTAATGTGCAAAAACATGTTTTCTTTGCAGGGCACAATGGACTGGTGGCAGTGAGTTCATGCATTTTTTCCCCCCATCACCTGCTGTTCAGTCTGCACACCTGTACCATCCAAAAAGAGGGTAAAAGTGATATTATGTGTGTGTAGGCCGCCTATCTTCAGAAAGGAGGGGTGAAGACAGCTGTGCTGGAGCGCAGATATGTGCTGGGAGGAGCGGCAGTTACAGAGGAGATCTTTCCTGGTAGGACGAATCTAAACTGGAAACAATATTGGTTCACCAGGTCACAAGAAAGTGATTTATCTAATTAAGACACACAACAGATTAAACCCACAGGCGAAACAAGATGTCACCCACTGGATTACCTGTTGCAGGGCTATATAACAACTTTATGAGCTATGTGACCTCAGTAATAAGCCTACTCTGTGGAATGGATTATGGAGCAGGATCATGTAGAAAACAACAGATTCTTAATATAGCTTTATGGCTATAATCATGAAAGGGATATACTGTATTTCTCTAAATTAGTTTACCAAGGGTAAGATTAAGAATGTGTAAAAAAACTGCAAGCAACCATATGAAATGAATACAAAACAATCATGGATTATAGGATCAAGCACATTATGTGCTGTATGGGCTCTGAGTTTTTCCCCATGAAAGTTTGAGGACCAGACACTTTATTTGTTGTGAAATGGTATTTTTTTCGATACTGATTCAACACTTGTTTGTGTCACGTGTGTCGTTTTTTACGCTAAATAGAAAAAACTCTTGTCTGCAGGTTTTCACTTCTCCAGGTGCTCATATTTGCTCAGTTTGTTACGACCTCACATATACAGAGACCTTGAACTTAAGGTATAAACATCCAAATCATTTCAAAACAGTTGATGTACAGTCTAAACCAGATTTTTACATACACTGTATAAAAAGATGCATACCCATTTTTTTCTCACTGTCTGACATTAAATCAGACTAAACTTTCTGGCTTAGATTAGTTACAGTGACCATAATCTTAAAATAAATATCCTTGTTTTTTCCCTTTCTATCTTCTGTTTTTGGGGTTTGTTTTGTATTGAGAAACATGGACTGAAGGTATACATGAGAGACCCCCATTCTTTCACCCCGATGTTGGAGGAGGGAATGAAGGGGGCCCTGCCAAGGTCCCTCACTCTCGGATCAAATCTGGCCAAAAACCAGGATGAGATTGGCAAGTTTTCACGGAAGGATGCTAAGGTGATTTAAGCATAATGAAAACCGTAATAAAAGGTACTGTGCTGTGCACGCCAATTAGTTTTGCTGCATCTCCTTAGACTTTAAATTGCTTTGCTTTTTTTTTTACTCACCCACATCTTTACCCATTCTTTAAAATGTTCTTAGGCTTATCCAGAATTTGTTGCACACCTTGAAAAGTTAGCAAGTGCTATCCACCCTCTACTGGATTCTCCACCTGTAGATATACGAGGAGTTACAGCTGGATCACTGAGGAAGAGGGTGGCTGCAACTAAAACACTGATGCCTTTTGTCAAATGCGGTTCGTGTACCAAGGCAGTCATTGATAATGACCTTCTTGTATGGTTCTTTACCTGAGTCACATTGTGTTTTCTTTGTAAATTTAAAGGTCTGAAACTTGGAGGGAATATTCCAGACTTTTATGAGATTATAACTGCACCTATAATGAAGGTTTGTTGTATCTTAGACATAAAATAAAAAAAATTAAAAAAATCACACACTCTTTGCTTTGTGTGTGTGTGCTTCTACATTGTGATTTTCTTATTTTCGGTGTGAAAGATTCTCACTCGGTGGTTCGATTCAGAGCCACTGAAAGCAACATTGGCTACTGATGGTGTGATAGGAGCCATGACCAGTCCTAGTAACCCCGGTAGCGGGTGAGTGTTATTTCTTTCTCACTATAACAAATGTAACTGAGCAGATTTTCTCTCGAAAATCTATAGTGTAATTGTCTTGCCATGAAGGTATGTACTCTTGCACCATGTAATGGGAGAGCTGGAGAAGGAGAAAGGAGCATGGGGTTATGTGGAGGGAGGCATGGGAGGTGTGTCTCAGGCTATTGCAAAAGCTGCTCAGTCTTACGGAGTAGACATTTTTACAGAGAAGGTAAGATGATCCTTTGATATTCTTTTATGTTCCTATGTCTATTTGTGGAATCTGGTTGATTGTATTTCCTCTGCATCTTTGGCAGAATGTTGAACAGATTCTTGTTGGTTCAGACGGTGCAGCAAAAGGAGTAGCGCTGAAAGATGGCACAGAGATTCACAGTAAAGTGGTTTTATCAAATGCCACCCCCTATGTTACCTTCAAGTACCTGACACCAAAGGTAATACTGAGAATCCCTATCTCATATCTGCAATGCAGAAGACAATGTACAGCTGATGTGTGTGTTCTCTCTGTAGGGTGCGCTTCCTGAAGAGTTCATCAAAGCTGTAGATCAGATAGACTACACTTCACCTGTTACAAAGATTAACGGTAAGTCTGTCCATCTTCTGGCAAAGCTTGTATTGTAGATGTCTGTATCAAATCTATTTTACCCTGAGGTAAGGGAGAATCCAAAAGGGATTTCATGGTATGTTGTCAATGAGGTGTAGTCAAGGCTCTGTATGGAAGGCCATTGATCTTCTAATGTGCCGTAAGGCCTCTTTTACTTGTATATGGTTTGTGAACCAGATGAAAGTTTATGCATTCTAAAGGGAATCACAGTAATTGTTGAACTGTGTGAAAATGTGTAATAAAGATGTTAGATGAACAGGCTAACAAACTGCTACCTTGACCACTCCTTTTGAACACATGAAGACAAAAGAACAGTCTAAATTTTTTTGTGTTAGGTTTATTTTAATGTGGAGAGAGAATATCAACTGACATCCAGAACAAATATAATAAATAAAAGTTGAGTGGAAAAGGTATTTGATCCTCAACAAAAACTTAATTTAAAGTTTGGTCGAGAAACCTGTGTAGGCAAAGATACCTAAATCTTTTAGGTGTCTTGGCTGTTACTAGGGAACTCAAAGCTTTAGCTCCTTACGAAGACCTTCTGTGGGACTGAATTCTTGAGACTGGCTTGGCCACTCAGTGAGGTTCTCTGGCCACTCTTTGGCTGCCATGGCAAGATTTTATGGTACATAACACTTTGGCCCTCAGTGCAGTGACGTCTTCCTGCATCCCTCGCAGAAAAACACCCTCAATGCAGGATGTTTTCACCCCTATGCTTCAATGCGGGATGGTGTCATTCAGCATAATTAATATGATTTTGACCCAGCCTTTGCAGTAATAACAGCTCAAACTTTCCTAGGAAGGCTGTCCACAAGGTTTAAAAGTATGTTTGTGAAAAAGCTCTAACTGACCATTCTTCAATAAGCACTCTGATTTATCCCAAGATAGATAGATAGTCTATAGGGTTGAGGTCAGATTGGTCAAGTTCTTATATACCAAACTCGATTATCCTTGTCTGTTTGGACCTCACAGCATAATCCCTGCTGCACCAAACTCTTCGCTTGACACAGTGCAGTCAGGCAAGAACCTGACAACTGCCAGAACCAGACTTGTGATTTGAACTGACAAATAGAAAAGTATGTTTTATCACTCCAGAGACCATGTCTGTGGCTTAGTTTGCAGCATTGCATCCAGTGTTTTGCGTCGGACTTGAATGCAGCTGCTCAGCTATGGAAACACATTGTGTTCTAGAGTCACCTTGAAGCCCACATGACGTTTTGAGGTCTGTAGCTATTAAAGTTGCAGAAAGTTGGTGATCTCTGTTCACTATGACCTTCAGCAACCACTGACTCCACTCCTTGATTTTATGTCTTGCTGTTGTTGTTCCCTATTGCTTTTACTTTGTTATAATAACTAGCATTTGACTATGGAGTATTTAGAAATACTCCACAGTCAAATGGTAATGTTATGGTTGGACTACCATGCTGGAATTCACTGAGCTCCTGAATCATTATTTACAAATGTTTGTAGAAGCAGTCTGCATGCCTCAGTCCTAGATTTTATACACATGTGGAATTAGTTAAAATACCTACATTTAATTTGGAAGGGTGAGCAAGTATATTTGTCTGTATAGTGTATATTTGCCCCCCATTTCTTAATAAGGTGCCTGACGTTGTGTCCCTCTCAAAGAGCAGAAAACAAAACTGATTATTTTTGCTTATTTTTTTTTGTTGGGATCTGCTTTTGTAGTGGCAGTAGACAAATTACCAAACTTCCTGGCAGCACCCACACCAGATGATAAACCTGGACCCCACCATCAGTGCTCAATACATCTGAACTGTGAAAACGTGGACATACTTGAGGCTGCATATAAGGAGGCCATCAATGGACAGCCCTCAGCAAGGTATGTCTTTATTCATATGGATGGATGAATGAAGCCTGGAAAACACATGTTTACACATGTTTTGTATGAATCAGTTTTAAGTTAATGTGATGACAACATCTGGTCATACCTCATCAACCTTGCAGCCTCTAAAGTTAGTATTTTTCAGACTTATTAGAGCAAAATACTTAAGGTGACCAATAAGTTTATTTCTGTAAAAAGTCATTTTAAAAGATCTTTTGTCCTTATACATATGGCAGAAGATTCAAATATATGAGTGGCACTTTAGTTTGGTTTATAATTCTACAGAAGATACAAGCACATTACAGAAAGATATGAAACATCACAGTGCAGACAAATTTAAATGAAGGAGACAGCTGTACTAAAACATGGCACCTGAAATGAGGGACAGTAAAACTGCACCAAGATAAAAAAATATTGCACGTCCCGACACAACACAACTTAATTGATGTTGTAATATAAAACAAGCAGTTAAACGATTAAAATTTGATAAAAGAACAAATTAATAAATGTATGTTATATAGGAAAAAAAGATATGGTTATTGTCTGATTCTTTGCATAAGTTAAATACGTCAGTATGTTTTTAAACTGTCGCCGATGCAACAGTTTATATGGAGATGTTAGAAACAATCTGCTTGCTATATAAAATATCTGAGATAGTTACTATGTTAACTGCTTTTAAAAAGTTATTTGTCTGTTGCTTTAAAAAAACTTCCATCCTGGATCATATTATGTTTTCTTTCCTTGTAGACCTATGCTGGAGATGACCATTCCATCTGTTTTAGACCCCACTCTAGCTCCCCCTGGCTGCCATGTAGTATCACTATTCACTCAGTTTACCCCCTACCACATCAAAGGCCGAGAGTGGACTGACCAGGATCGAGAGGCCTTTGTAGACACTGGTTAGAAACACAAATCACATTTCTGCTAAAAACGTCTCTTGCTGCTAACTTCTTGACTATGCCCAAAGCTGATGACACCATGGCTGCAGACTTTATTTTTTCTATGAACCTCTTCCTTTCTAAAATGAAAAATGAGTTTAGAAGATGGGGTATCTTTGGGAGTGAATTGATAAACCTGTTTCAGTTAAAAAAAAGTCTTGCTTGTGTTTGTCTTTTTTTTTGTAGTTTTTGACTGGGTAGAACAATACGCCCCTGGATTTAAAACTTCCATTGTAGGCAGAGATATCCTGTCTCCCCCAGACCTGGAGGGGATCTTTGGACTCACTGGCGGGGTACAAACTGTACACTGCACACACTGCAGAAATGAGAAGCCATTTGAATGTTCACATGTAGACCATTTGCTTGACACAGTCAGCTCTTCAATGAAGGGGGAAGTAATTTGCATCCTTCATAGGGCTGATTGTGTAAGAAGTTAATGGTTATAGACACTTTTACAATGAACCTATAAATCAGAATCAAAGTTCACATCGGCTCTTTTACTTCACTGAGCTTTGCTTCGTCATTGTACGTGTGTGTTTTTGTGTTTTAATGCCACAGCCATCAAATAAAAGACTCTGTGCTTGGCTATGTAAAAATCAGAAACAAAAGCATACAACATGAGCTTGTTTTCACAGAATATCTTTCATGGATCAATGTCTCTGGACCAGCTCTATCTAGCACGACCTTTGCCTTCACTCTCCGACTACCGCTCACCAATTAAAGGGCTCTATCTGTGTGGCAGTGGCTGTCATCCAGGTTTGCTTTTTTATTTTAGCTGGATAAGAACTTAAGTTACAGCATCATGGTTGTTTACAGTGAAGTAATAGGTATTTTAATTGTTTTATGTGGTTAGCATTGAAGAATAGTTAATGAACCTTTGAGTTTAAAATGACATTTTTATTGCTTCTTTGTCTGCTCATTAAGTAAACACTTTTATGTGTTTGATGATTCTCAGGTGGTGGTGTGATGGGTTCTCCAGGCTGGAACGCAGCGCTCACTGTTATATCTGATCTGAAGCGTCGTTGAGAAATGTGACAGCATTATTGCCAGGTTCACTAACCTCTCCTATACTGCATAGCTATCTTAGAAAAAAACCTAAAAACTTTTAAAGTTCAAAATTAAAAATTGCAACCCCAACTCCAGTATTGTATGAGTATTCATACCCCTTACACTTCACATTCTGTGATGTTCCAGCTACAACTTTCAATGTATTTACTAGGATGTTGTGTGATATACCAGCACAAAGTAGCACATAATTGTGAATTGAGATGAAATATTCCCCTGTATTTAGCTCCTTGCATCTTCCCATTAACTCTGACCAGCTTCCCTGTCTCTGCTGAAAGGAAGTACCCCCACAGCATGATGCTGCTGTCACCATGTTTTAAAGTGGAGGTTGTGTGTTCAGGAGGATGTTAGTTCAGCATTTTGCATGTGGACCAAAATGATCAATTTTAGTACCATTTGTCACCACCATACATGGGTGGTGTCAAACTGCAACTACTTTCTATGTCTTTCTTCTTGCTATTCTTCCCTAAAGGCCAAATTTGTGGGAAGCTCGACTGATAGTTCTGCTATCAACAGATTCTGCCACCTGAACAGTGGGTCTTTGCCAGGGTTACCATGGTAATCTTGGCTTCTTCTCTGACTATTGCTCTCTTTGCCTGACCTAGTTTACAGAGGTCATGCCTTGCTGGCCTCCAGTTAAACCTCCTTTTAAGGGGTATGAATACTTATTTAAGGTCATGTATGTGATTACTTGTCTTTTATTTAGGGTTATTTTCAGCAACTGTGATTGAAAGACAGATCTTATCCTTTAGACGTGTAATGAAGGTGATAATGAAATGATCTGTGGGACAGGTTTTGTAGTTTTGTCTTTATATACTATTGCAACTTTGAAATTACTTGATCTTATGAGGGAAGCACATTTTTATTGAGAAAAGCAGGCACTCAAGTGGAAATGAGGTTTTATAGATATTGCAGCTAAAAATGAGTTGTACAAAAACTTACATGTTCCTCCTTGCATTTTAAAGTGATCTTTAACATAAAATATTTGCAATCAAGAAAGTGATGTACAGTGAAACCTTTTAGGTTTGAAAATGTTAAAATAAATTCAAACAAATTTTTTTTGTATTTATTACATACTACTGGTGTGTGTGATGTTGCTTCATTCTACAGGAATTTTTATGATTATTGTGTTTTTCAAGGAAAAAAGACTTGCACAATAACAAAACTCTATGTCTGATGTTTAAACTGCTAAATAACTATCAATTTAGACCCACACAATATGTTGAATCACAGCATCAGTGTGTAATATTGTAATTGCACAGGAATATTTGGTAGATATATACCAAATATATATCTACCAAATCTCATATATATATATATATATATATATATATATATATATATATATATATATATATATATATATATATATATATATATATATATATATATATATATATATAAACATAATAATAACAATGCAGTGACCACTTCAGAAACAAAGTAAACTAATACCTTCCATCTATCCATCATGTATACCCTGTTATATTTGCAGGGTCACATGAGGGGCATAACTTCAGCAGTAACTGGACTAGAGGCAGGTACTTGCTGGACAGGTCACCAGTCAATCACAGGGCAAACAACCATGCCTACACACACACTTATTCCTCAGGACAATGGAGACAGATCAGTTAACCTAACACGGATATGGATATTAGCCAGAGTCCCCATAGAAAATGTACACATGCAGGGGCAGAATATGCAAACTCTATGCAAAAAGACCCCAGGCCGGGATTCAAACCCAGGTCCTTCTTGGTGCAAGGGGACAATGCTAATTACTACATCAACATTCATCTTGCAATCAGTAATGTCATTTCTATGCAATTGCATGTTTTCCTGATATTGTGTAGCTTTTTTTTTTTTTTTCCTTTTTTCCTTTTTTTTTTCCAAATATATTATTACTATTGATATTAATTCAAATCTTGGTGCAGTAACTCCTCATTAAAAGTATCTCTAGTTTACTTGGGAGGGGGAGTATTGATGTTCTTCAAGCTTTATAAACCCTAATATATAATATATATTGCCTGAACATTTGTAAAACTTATTCAGGGAAGTCAGATAGCCATTAGATTAGAATCTACAATCAGGAAAATGAGATACTGTTATGTGGATATGAACATTTAGACTGACAGTAATTTGGGTTTACAGTGAACGAAACATTGACAGGGTGATAATCAGGTGTGGGGACATTTTTTAATCCAATGAAAGTTATCCATCCCTGTATTATTTTTGTTTATTATTATTATTATTATTTTTGTTTTTAGAATTATTGTGCACGGTTAATATATCCGCATAATTACTTAATTTTGAGGAAAAAACCCGTGTATGAGTAAACGAGATTTATGAACCGTCCCGTTAGCATTCCAGCAGGTGTCTGTGTCCTGCGCCTTTAAGACGCTGCTCAGGGTGGATCCAGCGTCGGGCATTTGACGCTCAGGAAGTGGATTAAACCACCGAAGATTACCACAGATAGCGATTGTTCTAATGTGTGAAAAAGGTCTCCACGCCGAGTTAAACCGTTGTTGAAAACATTTTGGGAGGTTTATTTCAGATGATAATGCTGGATGGTTGCGCTCATGAAATTCACCAGAGACATATGCCGGCTGTTGGGACTCGGAAGCGGTAAGAAAACGTCCCTCTTTTGAAAACTTTCATGAGCTGCCCACAAGTTTTGAGCCCGACAGTGATAGTGTGATGAACAAATTTTGGATCTCGGCTAACATGCGGAACGTTGCACTGGTTTATGTCTGTTATTGTTTGTCTCACTTGTCTGTGTCAAACGACTTAAATGGAGTTAGTGTAACAATGAGAAGTTTTCATTTTGCCAGTTCCACCCTTTCCCCACATCTTGTTAGTTGCTTCTGGGTCGTCCAAATTCTTTACTTTCGCCTAAAACAAATTCAAAGTGTTTTATTAATGATGAAATATCTTGTAATGTTGAATGTGCCAATGTGAGGTATATGGTATATATTAGCTTTAAAGGCCAAAACAAATAAAATACGTTCCCTGTTCGCGTTGGTATGAAAACAATGCTTCAGATAGGTGGCATGCTCTTTCGTGTGGGTGTATTTATGAAAGAGACAGGTTGTATGTCTGAAGTTGGCCTTAACTATGTTCCTCTTTTTTTTTTTAATTGTGATGTCATGTTTAGTGCAACAGAGTATATATAAAAGTGACAGTAGAGGCAGCTGAGCATTCAGAAATAACTCTTTCAACACTCCTATAGGACACAGATGTTATTGATTATGTGATCAAATTTCAGGCTTTTCTGCTCATCTGCAAACTTGTAAACATTTCTTTGAGATAGCTCACGTTTCACAGTTTTCTCTGTTCTTTTATTTTTTTTTTAAAAGCTCTTTCCAAAAAAAAAAGTCATGCTCTCCAGCTGTAATTTGTTATAGGAAAATGCCTCTAAAGGGCACCTGTGTAAGTCCTATAAATCCACTAACATTTTTCTAAAGGCAAACTAGCAGTGAAGCTGATTTTCTGTCCAGCCCACCAGTTCCCAAAGATACACTGTTATTTTGCATTCCTGTGGAAAGAGCTCACCTTTCAACTGCACTCTGATTTGGGAAGTTTCCCTGAACAGAAGAAACAGAGGATCTTTTGTTGCCTTTGTCCAGCAATCTTGTATCATTTAAGTGTTCAGAGTGCATTCCACCAAGGTAATCCTTGAACAGAAAGTCAGATTTGACGACATTTGAGACTTTTGTCATTTGATAAGTATGGCAGACATGAACAGCTGACTTTATTTCCTTGCTCACTACACTGTGTTTGTTTCAGCTGCATTCCAGTGCTAGATTCTTAACCTAAACACTCGAAAATTTTTAGCAAGGGGGGAGGGGGTCTTGGTATGCTTCGGCAGGCTTTATGGTGATTCCTTTATTACTTTTTACATTGTTGACAAGAGCTACTGCACCTAGAAGAACACACATAAACATTGAATCAGGAAGCCCATCTTTTTTTTTTTTTTTTTTTTTTTTTTTTTTTTTTTTTTCCCTTTTCCACCCAGAAACATTTGAGTATACAGTGTAGATGAATTTGAAAGGCAAAACTGTCAATCACCACTTTACGAGTCACAACATGAGTCACAGACCAAGTATGGATTTGTCATTCTCGGCAACACTTTGCTGAACCAATAGAAATCTGACACCACAAATTTTCCTTCAAGGCCAGTGGTTTTTGCTTCATTTTTGTCTTGTGATTTGTTTCTATGTACTCTGCTTGGAGAATCAGCAGAGCTATGATTCCATCTGTTTTATGCCCAAACAATAGACCCCATATTAAAAAGGCAGCGCCTGTTCTGTAGGTCATATTTAGCCAGCTTTCAGAGAAACGGTCGTCCTCGAAGTGACTGTTTGTGGCATGTGATGGCTAAACTGTTCCTCTTACTTAATTCCAAAGAGTAACAACAGGAATCAGTCTCACTGGGCAGTTCTCTGTTCACTGCCATTGAGCATTCCTGGTTCTTAGAATACGTCAACAATACAATTGCATTGTTAATGAAAACCTAAAGTGGATAAACCTGAATACAATTAAGGAACTAGTTTACCTTTCATCCAGATTGCAGAACTTTTAAAACAAAATCTATTTGGCTTCTTATGGAGGAGTAGGTTGTCAGTGAATTTTGATAAGTAATTCAAAACCTGGAAACACATGCCTTCTAAAGCTGCACTTTGTGTTAACTGTACAATCTGTGATTTGAAGTTGGAAAAAGTATAAGAATAACCCTCAAATCAGATGGTCACAACTTCCTGTCTCACATTGTATAGTGTAGGAATGCAGCATTGTTTGCTGTCAACATAGGTTTCTGTTCTTCTATGGACTCGGCATAGGTTTACATGAGATTCTGACAGCATGATGGCCTCGAGTAAAAATAGCATGGGATCATAGTGTCTCCAAAAAGTATAAAAGAAAACGTGACCTGATCTAAGAGAAAACCAATAATTATTTCTACTGCTGCTAAAATGATAGCTTATTATAAGTACAATGTTATTTATAACATTTAGTTACTTGCTGTATTGGCACAATATAGAATAAACACCTACTGAATCTAGGAGTAGGTTATCAGTGCTAATTGTAGGGATTTTGCCTTTTCGCTCGAGTGTAATTGGGAAAGTATTATTATTATTATTATTATTATTATTATTAATTAGATTGGTTTATCAAGGATGGTGCATATAAACAAACAGTTAAGAAAATGCCCGAGTTAGCCAAAAGGCGATCCTGCCTGTTGTCCCTGGACTTGTGTTGCAGAGTCACCTTAAAAACAAATATAAGCATACAACACCTCATAATTTAAGTACATGATGCAGATATAAAAATCAAACAATATTTCAATTCTAACACTGTCAAGATAACCATATCAAATTTTAAATGTTCACTTCTGTCAGTTAACATTGTGACATAAACTGGAGGTTTTTAGTAAAGGCATTATTGGGTAGGTTAAAAAAGGGGCTGGTTTTGGCTATTTAGTCTTTTTCCTTTAGTAACCAGCTTGTAATTAGCTACCCAATAGACATGCCTGTTGTAGCTTGCTGACTGTAGTTTTAAAGCAGGGTTCATTTAGTAAAAGTGATGTATGGTAGTCTTTTAGTCTCTATGGTATGACTGTTTGTGTTTTGAAAAACACAAACAGAAATGTCTTCAAACAGCCAAATGTCTCTTTCTTTTGAGGGAAAAGTGTGGTAACCTTTTAGCAGTGCGCAACAACGGCTGGGGGAGGGTCACTTCTGCTACTCTGTGCTCCACACAGCTGGAGAAAACTCTGGTCACCCTGACCTTTTCTCCAGCATCACATTAAGAGGACATTAAATCTTAAGAACTTTTGAAGAACTTGTAGTACCTTGATGCATGTTGCCAGTAGACGTGGAAAGCGTTTTTTTTTTTTTTTTTAATGGATGGAAAAATGAAAGCAATAGTTGATGATGCACTTAAAATTTTTGTTTAATCCCATAGAGATTCAGAATTGCCAAGAAAGTAGCACAACAGTTTCATATTAAAAACACAGGTTAGAACAAAAACTCATTTACAAATGTCATAAAGGCACAATGACTTGTATTTTTTGTTTCCTAAAAGGCCCCTCTGTACAGCAGCAGGAGGAGCCAATGGACTGTGTTGCTGCAACCTCTGACCCATGTCATGAAGCCACTTTATCACAGGTAGTGTCATCCTGACCAAAACTGCATTGACAGCAAAAGTTATAATGTGCTATAATGCTATAATGTGCAGAGCTGAGCTACAGTGTGTTTGCCCAGATTGCATTAAATGGAGAAGAGGAGCTGAGTGAGGAGGAGAAGGTCAGACGGAAAGCGGAGCGACGCCGAGCCAAGAGGAAGGTGAGCAATTGAATAAATGCACCCCTAAATAATTATTCTATTTCAGTTTTTTTTTTTTTTTTTTTTTTTTTTTTTTTTTTTTTTTTTTTACACCTGAATGATGCCGTGGATTATTCCAAATGTTTTAGCGCCGCCGGAAACGTAAAAAGCAAGAGCAGATCAAGCAAAATAACAGTGCGGAACAGGTAGTCCTAGTATTTCCATTATGAAGCTATTTTACATTTTCCTTTAGCTGATGGAAGGTGATTGTACATATGATCTCACATATCAGGACGACGAAGAGGATGGTGGTGCAGAGTCTGAGCTGGATGAGAGCGAGTCAGAAGCAGATGTTGCTGAAGAAGAACAACAAAGAGCCACAAAAGAGGAGAACAAGGAAACAAAATCAGCTGCTCCTAACAAGCACAATGCCACTCCAGCTGTGGCTCCTGCAGGACTCAAAGGACAGCAGAAGACAAAAACCAACTCAACTGAAGAGGTACTGAGGAGTTCAGTGTACTACACATCCTCGAAAGCAGTAGTTTCCAAAGCTGGGGTCAGGACCCCACTTAGCATCACGAATATGTAAGTGTGGGGTCTTGAGATCCTCTTTTAGAGAATAACCTGCACACCAGAAATGGCAATGAGAAAGCATATGCATTTTATAGGTAGTGTAAAATATACATATATTAAAGAAAAACAGAACATGAGTAAATAAAAGGAACATATTGGTCAATATATTAGCAGTTGATGCTGACTGTGTTGCTATTATTGTTGTCGGGAACTATGACATTACTATGAATTGAATTGTGTAGTTATTTTTTAAGCCAGATGATATGAGGGGGACATAACAGGCAGTGTTTGGCTTTTTCGTGTTTGACAGGAGCCAGAGTGGGATGTGAGCAGTGCCTTCTTTGCTAATGCTGCTAGCCATATCAAACCCAAAGGATCGAGTCGCAAGTCCAAAGAGAACAAGGAAAACGAGGCCAGAAAAGAGGTGAATGAAATAATAAATTGGTGCACAACAATCTCTTTACTTTTCCTTGTGTGTTATTGTGTTCATATGGCTGATCCAAAGCCTTGTTTAAAAGGAAAAACTGGACTCTGGACTATTACAGCCTTTAATGCACCTGTGTATGTGTGTCCATTCTCATGCAAGTAACATGATGAAAGTGTTATTCTGTTTGCAGACAAATGGAACTGACAACATGACCAAGAAAAGTGCATCACTAACTGGTAGGAAATGATTTTTTTGCAGAATCTTGCTACATCAGCAACCTTTAAATTGATTTTTCATTTAAACATAAACAAGGGCTTTGAGAAGATTATTGATTATGCATTCTTTTCTACCAACATGTCATCTGTGTTACAGTAGCCAAGCTTTCAGGCCAGTATCTTAACTGAAAGTTATTTACATTTCTTTATGTCCTGCAGAAAAAGGGATTAAGCTGGTGCAGGAAGGACAGTATGCACAAGCAGCCTGTATGTTTACGGAAGCCATAAAGTGTGATCCAAAGGATTACAGGTACATCTTCTGCCAGCTAGATGAGTGACTGTGCCTCTGTATTCACACTAACTTTTTGCATTTGGTCATGTTACAACCCCAAACTTTTTATTTTATTCTTTTACAAAATAAAAACCTAAGAAGTGTGGCACACATTTTCATTACAACCCTCTTAGTCAGTACTGTGTATGTCCACCTTTTTTCTGCAATTACCTGTACACATCTTATGGGATTTGTCTCGTCCAGCTTCCAACATTTAGAAACTGATATCTTTGTTTTTTTTTTTTTTTTTTTGACCCAGTTAAAGTAGTTCAGTCTCTGTTAGTCTGGATGCAGATTGTGAACAGCAGCTTTTAAGTCTCGCCACAGATTCCTAATTGAATCTGGGTCTGGATTTTAACTGGGCCATTCAGCCAAATTGATCTACATAATTTCACTGTAGCTCTGTAAGTTTAATGTTGTCCTGCGGGAAGATGACCCTTTACTCTTGACTGAAGTCTTTATCACCCTACAACAGGGTTTCTTCTAGGCACGATGCTCCTACCCCCATGTTTCACTGTGAGGATGATATGTTCAGGTTGTTGTGCAGTGATAGTTTTCTGCTGCAGATGGCGTGTTGCTTGTGAAATGAAATGTTTCATTCTTGTTCCACATGCCTGCCGTGGAGTGCTCGACTGATTGTTGTCCTGACGATGAATTCCCTTAACTGAGCTGTGGATCTCTGCTGCTCTTCTAGAATTACCATGGGCTTCTTAGCTGCTTTTCTGGTTAATACTCTCCTTGGCCAGTCAGTTTAGGTGAATGGACATTAATTTCCATTTCCAGATGATTGATTGAACAGTATCTGTGAGATGTTGAGTGCTTGAGATACTGTTTTGTAACCTTACCCTCCTTTAAACTCCTCCACAACTGCACACATGACTTGTCTTCTATGTTTCTTGGTCTAATAAATCTGAGGCTTTCACAGAACAGCTGCATTTATACTGAAATTAAATTACACATAAGTTACTTCTGTTTAATTAGGTGACTTCTGAAGGTAATTGGTTGCTTAGCTTATTTAGGGGTGTTGGATTAAAGTGGGCTATATACAAATGGAAACCACACTTCAGATGTTTTTGTTGAAAACTGTGTAATCTGTTTATTCCTTTTTTTTTTTTTTCCAATGTCATACCATCCCAAAAATGCAATAAAGTTTGTAGTTGTAATTGGACAAAATGTGGAAAGTTTTGCAGGCATGAATATTTTTGCAGACCAGAAGCCATTTACTAAGGTGTGTATTTATTTATTTATTTATTTATTTATTTATTTATTTTTTTGTGTGTGTTTTAAATCCCGATCGTGCAGGTTCTTTGGAAATCGCTCTTATTGCTACTACTGCTTGGAGCAGTATCCTCAGGCACTGGCAGATGCAGAACGCTCCATTGAGCTGGCTCCAGAGTGGGCCAAAGGATACTTTCGCAAAGGCAGAGCTCTCATTGGCATGAAGGTGGGCACAGAGCATTGTGGTTAGGAATATATACAGTAATTGGAGAAAACTGCCTTAATCAGTGAGTCTGTGGTTCACCATGCAAAGTCTTTGTATGCTTGTGTTGTAGCGGTACAGTGAGGCAGAGAAGGCTATGGAGCAGGTGTTGAAACTGGACAAAGAGTGTGAAGAGGCCGTCAATGACCTCTTCAGCTGCAAAGTTCTTCAGCTAATGGTAAATAAACCCTGTTTTTTTTTTTTATTTTATTTTTTTTTTTTTATTTTATTTTATTTTTTTATTTTTATTTTTTTGTTGTTTTTGTGTTTCCTACTACATGTAACTGGAATTTATCAGAGCTACATTTGGACTTCTTTCCTGATGGTGGCTTATTTTTTTCTATCTTCTCAGGAGTTTGGGTTTGAAGAGATGCAAAGTGTTGTATTGCTGGAGAGATTTTCATCTGTGCAGGCTGTTCTGGCATCTTGTTCAGATGCATCAAGAGGTGAAAAAACTGTCCAGTGTTTTCAATTTCTTACACAGATGTGACAGATGTGTTTGATGTATAGAATCATACATGTGCCGTATACCTTGCAGCTACATTTCTTTGTATTTTAACTAAGACATGATTTTATTTCTGCAGCTGGAGGCCATGATGGATCAATTGTGCAACCAGGGTAGGTGGCCTTTGTTCATTCAAACTAGGAGTTGTTCAAGCAAGAGTGTAAAAACGATTTTTTAATAAGTAACCTTTAATTTAATCAGGTGAGACGATTAAACATGCAGGCCTGGGATTGGACTGTGTATCCAGTTGTTATTGTTATGTATTAAGTCTTATCGTCTTTCATTTTATTTTAGAAGCCCTTGCCCATCTCTCTGGGTGGGAAATGTGACAACAGAGATAACGGAGAAACATTTATGGGACCTTTTTAAAATGTATGAATTTAGTGTGGTACAGTATTCAATGCTTTTTCATTTATGGGTTTAATTCAGCCCACCTAAGTAAGTCTTGCACAGAAACTTGGATTGGCAATATTTTAACCAAAGTGGGTAATCTGTCTGCATACTGCGTTCCTTTCCATTGCAGGTATGGAGATATAGAGAGCATCCGTGTGCTGCATGAGAGATTCTGTGCCTTTGTGAATTTTAGGAATGAAAACATGGCAGCCCGAGCTATGGAAAAACTAAATGTCAGTTCTTAATTATTTATTTGCCACTTTTAATGCCTCTCTTGATCCTGTTTCTTTTTTTTTTTTATCTGAATAAATATGTTTGCTTTGCAGGGGTATTGCATTGAGAACACGCGTTTAGTTGTAAGATATCCTGACCGCCGCACTCAGAGGGTCCTTCCCATTCCACTTAAGCCTTTTTTCCCTGTCACACAGCAGGCAGGGACAGGAACTGGGTGAGAATCTTTTTTTTGTTAAGTCTAGATGTGATACAATGCCTTGTGAAAGCTTTCATATCCCTTTTAACTGTTCTGCATTTTCACACCACAAACTTAAGTGCATTTTGTAGCCATATATGTGATAAACGCACAGAAAGCAGTGTATAATAATGAAGTGAAACAAAGATGACAAATGGTTTTGGATATTTTTAAAGGTTTGTTGGATAGCATCACTGAACAAATGGCCTTATAAAAACCAAGGAACACACTAGCCTGCTTATACATAACACTGGAAGGGGTTTAAAGCTGGGTTATATTGTAAAACCTTATTCCATGCTCACAGAGCGTCCATCAAAAACAAAATAAAAGCAGTTTGAGCAAACCTAGTAAGAAGACCTAGCCAACTACCTAAGATGACAGACTGAGCAAGAAGAACATTAATCAGAGGCAGGGAGTGAAATTACAAAAAAAGGACAAAAATGGGAAAACTAAACACAGCACAACATATTTCTTTATCAGAATTAAGATTTAAATCAATTTGAAAATCTGTAGCAAGGCTTGAAAATCTCTGTTCACAGATGCTGTCCATTTAATCTGATGGGACTTGAGGTATTTCATAAAGAACAGGGAAAAATGTCAACCAAGTACATACTATTCAGATTTTTGTGTCAGCAACATTGAAAACTATATATTTTACTCAACAATTGTGCATTACTTTGTTGGTCTATCATATAAAATCCCAAAAGACATTGACATTTTTCCCATTACAAACAAAATTCAAAGTCCAAAAAGCCCAAATACTTTAGCAAGCCCCTGTACATCTCGTCCTTATCTTCTCCATTAAGCTAACAAAGGACATTTTGGTCTCTGTTTACACAGTAGTTAATGTCTTCTTGCTGTCTTTTCCTCTGTGTATTTCCTCTTTCTCACTTCTAAGTCCTCGGAGACGTGGTCCAGTTAACGGAGACGAGTGTTACTTCTGGAGAACAACCGGCTGTCATTTCGGGGACAAATGTCGCTATAAACACTTTCCTGACCAGAAAGGTAAAGACAGGAAACCCTGGCAGCCTTGAACTCTGTTCAAGTTCTGCCTCGGCGGTGCTCGGGAAACTGAGTTGCTACAAAATTCGCCTGCAGAGTGTTAACGAACCACACCGGGATCTCTGGACTAAATATTTTGGTTCAAAAATTCAGAGGCAGATGGAAACTTGAAGCTTGAAGGTGGTTCTGTTACCCAAAGATCCAAATGGATGCCTCTGTTCAAAAGTACAAAATTAACCAGAGAGGAACAACAGGCCATTCACACTCGCAGCCCTGCTGGGATTTGTTTTTCTCTCTGAAAGCAACACTAAACTCTAGATCAGTTGATGGAAGTGAAATTGTCTAGGCCCACTGTTGAGGGGGTGGGAAATCATGACTGTATCATACAGGTTATGAAAGGTATCGTTATGAATACACCAAGGACCTTTTCATTTTAAAAAAAATGCTAATTAACCTCTGGGTTTGTGAACTCTGTCACAGTCTAGTTGTACTCGTTTTCCACATTTGCCTTTATTTCACATAGCTGTGCAGGTGGTATTTGGAGTTAAGTTTGTGCCATTATCAGCAGCTGACCAAAGACCTTAGGAAGGAGTTACTTGACATTTCAGTACTTCCCCTATACAACTGAATTATGCAGCCTTAGTTAAGAGCATTATATCAGAGCAAGTAAATAACTGGACTGAAAGATAATGCAACAGCTGTACAGATAGGAGAGGTGGATAATTCAGTATGGTTATGACTTCTGAGTTTCCTCATAATGCCTGTAAGGCATACTAATGTCAAAATGTGGCCTTCTCACAGAATCTGAAAACAGTCCTGCTTATTTAAAGGCTGTAATACCTCATTTGGTGAGTATTTGAGAAGTGTTTTTTTTTTTTTTTTTTTTTTTTGTTTTGTTTTTTTTTTTGTATTGAAATTTCAAGACTCATTTTTTTTGTTTTTTTTTTTTGTTTTTTGGGTTTTTTTTTTAAATGTTCGACTGGATTGTATGACATGAGGTGTGATGTGCTTCAGTTCAACTGGTTTAATAATTTGATACAAGATAAAAGTTTTTACCATATTGAAATGAAGATCTTTTAGTTTGGCAGTCTGTAGATTTTTTTATTTTTTTTTATTTTTTTATTTTTTATTCCCTCAAAAAAAAAATGCTTTACCATTTGTTTTATGTTTATGCAAAACAAGAGGTGTCAAACAGATGTACCCAACTCTTGGGACAAATAAGTACAAAATAGAGGAATGCGTTTAATTTCTGAACCTTTAGAGAAGCAGTGTTGATGACCTTTGGACCTCCACGTCAGTATTTCACTAAGCTGAAGAATCAGATGGCTTTACATTAAGTATCAACACTAGAAGGTGAATTACACGTTTGCTGGCATGTACTTTTTAACACCCACTTGGCAACAACTACAGCTGAAGTCCACACTACATTCACTAGTGAACTATGCACTGTTGAGGAAAAGTATTTATTTAGCTACTTATAAATTTAATTTTTCCTGTTGTTTTTTTAAAAACACAACACACTTTACAAACTAAACTAAAAAACAGCCCACCCCCATTTCTATTTATTTCTGCTCTAAATTAACAGCGATTTGGTGAGAACCATGTCACATGCTGCACTTCTGCCTTTCTTGTATGACTTTTTGTTTTGTGGTTAGATCTTGTGACAAAGGAATTAAAAAAACAAAAATAAACTTTAAGACTGCACTTGTTAACATGTGCTGGTTTCTCGTCTAATTGGTGTTAAATATTTTAAATACTATTCTCGCAGTGCATTAAATTATTTAGACGCACCACTTGATTAAAGCATGTCATATTTTAAATTGTATTGTAGAAATATTTCAATCTGGGCTTTTAATGTTTCTTGCTCTGTACTTTTACTTTATTTAGAATTATTTTATAAAAATTTATTTCACTTTATATATGTATACATACAACCAGAGCACTGCAATTCTGTTAATCCACCAAAAACTTAGTATTTTTTTCTGTAATGCAATTAAGAGTTTTGTATTTAATAAACATCTTTGTCCCATCTTCTGAGTTTTTGCTCTTATGTTCGCATGTGGTATTCATGCCCTCCACAAGGTGGCAGGGTTGCACTGAAGTGTCATACTTGGCTATCCCACCACATGCTTTGCATACACATTTTTCATTTTTAATTATGAGGAACCATGATGTGTCTTTAAGTAACTTCTACTGCTAACATGCTTGCTGGTGTGGGAGACGGCATGGTTACCCTCTCATCACTCGGAGGACACGCTTGTGTGGCCGACATGAAGCAAAGCAAAGTTGTGCAAACCGCCCAGACCAAGGGAAGATGCAGGCAGCCCTGAGAATGTGTGGGAAAAGGCAACCAAAGGGGCCACAGATGACATTTTAAATAGAGAATCTGTGGCCTGATGCCAGCTGATGTAAATGTGAGAGTGCACCATGCTGCAAAGTTAAAAGTGACATGCCTCATTAGGGTTGCTCTATGGATATGGACTGCTCAACATGTGAAAACCTTTCCAAATCAGGGTTGTTTTTTTTGGGGGGGGTTTTTTGTTTTTTTTTTTAGGCATATTCTGAATGTCAAAAAACTAATTATTTATTTGCCAAATATCTTCTTCACATAGTGGATTATGAGTAAAACTTAGAAAACGAGATCACTGTAGAATCCTGTTGACATTCTGATGGTATTTGAGTCCCTTGATATTTTTGTGTTTACAGATAGCTTGTGCTAGTGCAGTCAGATTATCCATTTGGGAAGGCCCATACCCTGCTTGCTTAAGCTGTACAGATATAGAAGACTATCTTTATTCTATTTTATTTTTTTATTTTATTTTTTTTTTTAATTTACTAACTCAATACTCAGGGACCAGTCTCCTAATAAGCTTATATCAAATACTGGTTTTGCACATTTTAATACAGTACAATTTGAATGATTCTCCTCTTTAGAGGAAAAAAACAAAAAATTGGAGACTATAGTGAACTATCAGTCTAGAGTCTCAACTGTATTAATTATCCAGGAGATAAACTCAGAGCTTTAGGCCCATCAACCATTGCACTTCTGCCCACACTGCATCTGAGGAAAACAACCTAAATTCATCTCTGAGTGGAACTTTTGATGAATGAAGAGAGTCTGTAATGTGAACTGTAATTTTGCTCAACTACAGAACAGAAAGCGGCATCCAGATTTAGATTGAAATAAACGTTTTCTTTGCCAGTCACAGATGAGTAAAATAAAATTAAACAGGCTTGGAATGAAATAAGAAAAACTCATAATTTCAGTGAAGACTGATTGAAGATGAAGAAAAAAAACCCATTAAAAATGCCTTATAATTACATCTTCCAAACCATTATTTTTCTAAAAAGCAGCAGACATATCTATAAACTGACTTCAAGATTTTGATACATGCTGTTTTACAAGCTTAGAAAATAGAACATGCCTTTCTGTGCAGGTACATTTTTGGGACAGACAAAAACCAAGATGGCTACATATGAAAAACGAGGCTTTATAAGGTCATTCTAGTGAGATCTTGCTGACTACTGTCTGCAGGCATCACTACTGTGTTGGTGCAAAGTGGCATCAAACTTAGATCCATGCCTGGTGGATTACTAACAAGTTGCCAAATCAGTTTTGCTCATTGAAGGTATAAACAAAGAAAATAAGATTTATTTTCTAAACTGCCTGGTACATGTAGATCAGTGATAGTGCTTTAATCATAATGAGTTGGGAGGTCTTGTGCTTTATTCTCACAAATAACATCTGAATAAGGTCTTCTAATGAGTTTCTTGAGCCCTTACTCAGCCGTTTATGCTGGTGTCAGCTGTTGTCCTGGAGAGATGGGTAGCTTCTACTGGAGAGTTGTTGGCTTGTTGGGAGAGTGGTCACAAGAAATGTTTAGATGGATGTCAAGTTTTAAAGTTGTAATTACAATGCCCTGCAAAAGGCTTTGCCTTACAGGTAAAATAAGCATTTTAGCCTTTTTTTGATATATTAGCTACGTTTAGCATACTGAATGAATTAAGTCAATGTAAGTCCACATGCTAGTGATACCCCACATGCTACTGACATCATTTAAGCTAACCTTTGCATTTTGGCTAGTTTTAGCTCATACACTACAGTTTGCATGCTGAGTTGAGTAAGTCACTGTTAGTCAACATGTCAGTGATATTTCCCATCCTACAAACTTCCGTCTACCTAACAGCATCGTTGATCATCTTTTGCATCAAAACGCATCTTTTGGCTCCCACCGACACGCACACTTTGGCAGGCCCCTTTTAAATTTCTTCAGAAATTTTCTAGTTTACATTTTATTATGTTACAATGACAAACTTCAATCAATTTTACTGAGATTATATGTGATACACCAACACAAAGTGCTGCTTAATAAAATAAACATTCTTTTCAAAGCAAAACAATATCTAAAACGTAAGGCATGCTTTTGTGTTCAACCCCCTTTACTCCAAAATAATATACAGTTCAACTAGTTGAATTCAGAAGTCACCTAATTATTAAATATAGTCCATCTGTGTGTAATTCAGTCTAAGAATGAATCCAGCTGTTCCATGAAGGCCTTGGAGGTTTGTTAGAGAACATTAATGAACAAACAGCATCAGGAACACAGCAGACAGGTCATGTGTTAAGTATGGGAAAAGTCTAAAGCAGGGTTAGAAAACAAAATCCCAGCCTCATGTCACAGAGTATTGTTCAGTCTATAATCTGGAAATGGAAAGAGTAATAACACAACCGCAAACTTACGAAGACATGGTCATCCACCTAAACTGACAGGTTGGGCAAGGAGAGCAACAACCAGAGAAGCAGCCAAGACAACCAAGGTAACTCTGGAGGAGTTGGAGTGATCCACAGCACAGGTGGAGAAAATCTCTCAACAGAACAAGTATTAGCTGTGCACTCTACAAATCTGTGCTTTATGGAAGACAGTCAAGATCAACGCCATTGTGGAAATAAAGTCTGAAGACATTTTGTCTAAAGTTTGCCACAATCCATGTAGGGGACACAGCAATCATCTCAAAATGGATGGTCTAGTCAGTTGAGACTCAAACAGAACTTTTGTTTTGTGATAGCAAGACTAACACTGCACATAAGCTTGAACAAATCAAGCAATACAGTAAAATAAGGCACTTTATATGAATGTCTGGATGCAGTCTCCTCCATCTTTACATTCGATTTTCACAATTTCGTTAAGCGATACTCACTTTACAATAAAGTTAATGGCTGATCTGTAGGCATATAACAGGCATTAATGTTTCTGGCATAGCATTGAAAATGTTATCCATCCATTTAAATTTAAGCAAAATGTATCAAGATTACAACTACAGAAAGAGTGCATCTCTTTTACTTGAATCCTTGTTCACAGAACAATTCAAAGTCCTCAAATTATTGCCAGCAAAAATCACTAAAATATAATTTTAAATAACCATGTTTATGCAGGTAATATTTCAATATCTGCTTTTAACCCAGTTCTAAGTTGTATTTATTAATTGGATTGTTTAAAAATCTCTTACTTTTTGATGTTCCATAAAATCTAACATAATTAACCTCTCTCTGCACTCTCCGCTTTACAGTACCAACCAACATTCTTCTACAGTCAGTTAAAAGCCAAGGCATTATGAAAGCCTGGAGAGACGGCAGTGGGGGTGAGCATGTCATTTGAAAAGGCACTTGTTTATTGTTGGAGAGCATGTATTTATTTCATGCCTCCACAGATTGTGGGTAAGGGCAGAGCTAGCTCGGTTTGTGTAATTAGAGAGGTGGAGAGAGAAAGCGTTCTGCCGCAGAGACCTGCTTTCTCAGATAGTCCTTTGATTTCTCTGGGAGCCCTGAGGAGCACTCTCCCTGTAGCCCACACCCCACTAAACTGTGAAGCATCTGCTCACACGCAGGGGCACCTGTCCAATCTAGTTTGTTCGGTCTGATATGTTTAGCCTATATCATAAGTTAAACTGGATGCATGTCACACACTGTGATAGTTTAAACCTTACCATCACTATTCCTTTTTCTCTGTCGGCCTCGGCGATCCCTCTGATTTGGCCGTGCTAATAGGGGTCTGCTCTTCCTGTCCGGGGTTTAACAGTAAGGGAGGGACCACCACATTGCCACCCAGTGGCACCATCTCCAGGACACCCAAACATGTCTGCTGCAGCTTCAAAGGGTACGCACATACAGTTATTTGGTATGTAATTACTTTACACGCTGCTGTCTGGAAATCTGCATACAGCTAAGTGTTTATAATGGTTGTGCCGTATGTTTAAGTTCCTACCTCCCCTGTCATAATAGCCATTTTTCATGTCTATGAATACACTGTGCTGCCTTAGAAAGGTGCCCACTGAGGTTTATTTGAAAACAGAAATACAGTTTATCAAAACAACAGCCTGACGCCAACATTTGCCATGTAGCTAAATTTGTCCAAAATATTCCATAAAAAAAAAGGTGACTTAAAAAAAAAAAAAAAAAAAAAAAAAAAAAAAAAAAAAAAAAAAAAAAAAAAACCAAAACAAACATGTGTCAAGCACCTCTGGAACAAACCTTAGCAAGGTCAAGACCTATAGGTAAAAATCAAAAAGTTGGATCTTCAGATAAATCAATCTGGACCTGTACCGATAAGTTAAATCCTTATACTCCTTACACAACAATGAGAGGTTATAGAACTATTGCATACCTCTGGGCCGGGGTGGTAATGCATATTCTCATCTGTCACGTTCACCATGGCTACGGTGAGGCTGCTCCTATTTTAGAGTTGGTGGTTTGTGGCCGTCCCAACAAGGAAATATCTACCCTGTGGTATAGGGAGCTTCTTTAAGACACTTGGAACTTAGAATTTAAGACTATTCTGGAAGCAGAAGCCTTCCTGTTGGTTTAATTTACACACATTTCCCCTGAAGTTGTGCAACACTGAGGGTAAAGCTGTGTAAAGTATCTTTTAGCCTATAGGAGGAGAGAGGTGTAAGTGGCTTACATCTGAGAAAAAAGCTGTTATATAAGAAAGAAAATGGCTTTAGAATACATTTTATTTTTATGCAAGTCTTTAACATTCCTTTATAAAAGTGAGTTTTGTTGCTGGTAACAAATTTCTGGAATGCAACATATAGAACGTCAGAGATAGACTAATTTAATGAGCTACAGCAAATACAGTCCAGTGGTTCAATACATGCTGAAACCAGACGTTCGTATAAAATGTCTTGCAAAATCAATTTTTGCACAGTTTATCACATTATTAACATTACAATCCACAAACCTGAATAAATTTGATTTTGATTTTATATGATAGACAAAAGCACAGTATCACGGTGAAGTGAAAGGAAAATAAATGTATTTTTACATTTAAAATTGTTCTTATGAAAAAAAATCTAAAAAGTGTGGCTCAGGCTGCTTTACTCTGACACCCCTAAATAAAATCCAGTGCAACCATGCTATATTTGTGTATATGCAAGAACATGTTTCAGCAACAATTTAAAATTAACATTTAAAGCCACACAAGTGTTACCAAAAATGGAGAAAAATATAATAATAATAATAATAATAATAATAATAATAATAATAATAATAATAATAATAATAAATAATGAAGGACACCCACAACTTTTATTTTGTTGGTTGTTACACAAGCTCTGAGGATCATCCAGACGGTTTTATGGCGGCAATCATCTTCACATTTTAGTGTGTTAACCATAAAAGTCTATATAACAATAAGAAATCTAGAGAAAGAGGGAGGTAGTGAAAGAAGAAGGGAGGGATATATGGAGAAGGAGGGAAGAAGGGAGGCTTGACTGAGGGGAGCCTTTACTAGCCACACTCATTCACACAGTCACTTTCCCCCTGCTAGTGACTTTCACCACTGCCACCTTTTGCTGCCTACCAGGTGAGTGAGCATTCATATTAACCATCTTGATCTAATAAAATTTCAGCTTCATCTTTTATTCTTTTTTAAAGTTAATTAACGTTATTTGCATGTAAGTACAGGGTCTTCAATGTGTAAGTGTAACAGGTGCTTTAAGGGATGAATTGTGGACAAAGGATGCTGTTCTGTTTGTTAAAATGTATATATTTTCTTTAAATAGGAGTGCTGCAACAGTTGCAAAAAAAAAAAAAAAAAAATCCTGCTTTATTTTATAGCTTTCTGTAATAATAACTAAGCTTCAAAATGGATTATGCATATTATTTGCTCAGGAAGACTTTGCACATTGTATTTACTTGTTGACGGTTTCTTCTTTTGTAATTATATCCTAAAAATCACACTCATGCATATTTTTGGGCATTTTTGGGCACTGTGTTTTCCTGTGGCCTGCCTTGTTTAAAAGTAACTCTCTCTCTTTCTTTCTGCTCCACTTGTGTTTGTGCTGAAACACTTGTTCAGCACCCAGTTAAAACCTGCCTGGTGTATTTCTGTCTGGTTAGTTTGCCTTGGGGGATGTTTATTTAAGTTAATTACCTTACAAACGTGTGCTGCTGTACCTTAAATTATATGTCTGTGTTTGACATGAGGGGAACAGTGCTCATTTGATATTTATGGCTTCCACTACATCACTGTTGGCCAAAAGGCTCAGTAGAAGAGAATAAAGTCACTAACGTAGAAATAGAGACACAAGGCAAGGCAAATCCTATCTCACTGGTTATCATCAGATAAGAATTATGTCAGAGAACATACTTCTTAAGAACTCAACAATAAAAGTGATTTACTAAGCAGGTGATTCACTTTGCAGCTATTATAAAAGCTGGGACTTAAATCTAATTGAATGTCTTCATAGTGTAATTTTATTTAAGAAATTTAGAAAGAACTTGCTTAGCCAAGCTGTGTGTCAACCTTTTTACCTCCAGGTATCTTCCTTCCACCCATGATGACCCGCTCCGTCGGCCTGAGCGTCCAACTCTTTCTGCTGCTGTCCCTTAGCTTCACCGCATGTGCTGAGCCGCGGAGGACCACGACCTCTCAGCGCAGAACACCTCGCGCACCGGCCGCCAAGGCGCGCCTCGCAGGCAACTTCGTGCGCGAGGCGAACGAAGGGCGCGTGGAGGTGCTGCACAACAACACCTGGGGGACCATCTGTGATGATGAGGTGGACATAAACCTGGCAAACGTGGTGTGCCGAGAGCTGGGGTTTCGAGGAGCGATAACGTGGGCTCACAGTGCCAAGTATGGAGAAGGGACAGGTGAGCACTTAAATCACAAATTACACACGTCATTCAAATGTTACTAGGGCCGACCCAAAGTTGTATAGCACCCTAAGCAGTATTTGGTTTGGGGCCCCACTTCCTGTTTAACTTACCAACCAATAGCCACTGTAACACTACAATGCTAACATTAGGTAGTATTTACATTTTTAAGAGTTTTATGAAGAAAGAAATGGTCAAATCAGAAAGAGCATTATAATATCTTTTAAATGACACCAAGATTATGTGCATATTTAAAGAAAATGAAAAAGTTATAGCATTTTCAAATTCAAAATTCTGCCAGGAACAAAAGCACCATCCATAAACTTACTGATGGCAACATATCTACAGATATTGTTCTTTTAGGTATTTAAACTAAATTGAATTAAGAACAATTAACAGTAGCTAACTGACAATATCATATATAATTTTTCTACTAGGCTCTCACATTTGTCATTTCACAATATTTATGAAATAATTTTAGGGTTTGGTGATTGGTTTTATCAGACATCAGTCCTAGGACAAATGATGCCAAGAGATTTTTCCTGCCTAAAAGCAACTTTACAGATATCTAAAAAAAAAAAAGAATTCCTTCAATTAACATATTTAAAATTGACTTAATTATTTTTATGCAAAAAAGGCATCACAGAAAGTTGTTAATATTAATTTTGTTGTTTAATTTTATACTACATATGTCTAACATAGTTTTGATTATAGGTACATATAGTGGTAGCAATGACACTGTAGGTGAGTTTTTTTTCTTGTAAGAATTCTATTTCAGATACAATGTTTGTTCAACATTGGAGGGATCTACTTGTGGATATTTAGAAATAAATACCTGATACACATGATTGGGAAAGGTGGCATAATCTTCTTGGAAGTGTGACATTCACACCTGCCTGCATGATGTCCACTGAGACATCTGAAGTACTGACTGTGGACAGAAAGAATGGGATTCTGGGCATTTGAATTGTTTATTTTGACTTGAAAGAACAGATTTTTTTAATATCTGCTTTGAAGCTCCCGCCTGTAATATGATAAAATGATTTGCCATAATTATATTAACTCCAAAATCATAAATGCTTTTATTTATAGGAGCTATCCAGCAGTAGCGGAAATTCTCATTAGACCCGTTTACAGTGTCGTGCAAACACATCTAATCAGACTTTTAAAATAACTAACATTATGAAACAAAAACAAACAAACAAACAAACAAACAATATATTTTTTTTGATTGAGGTATGAAGCTTGCTAAGGTTGACTGACAGACCAGTATAGAAAAATTATGGGTTGAAAAGAGGCATTTGCTTAAGAAACATCTCTCTATTTACTTGCCAGTGTTTGGAACACTTGCTGTGGTTTATGGGTATTCTTTAGCAGTGCTTTTAAAACCAAATTAAAGAGAAGGTTGAGTGGATTCAAGGAGCTGAATCTACACCCCCTCTGCTGCCTTGTAAAAAACTGTGTATCTGCTGCTGAACACACTGCTAAGGTACAACCCTAAATCAGCCAGCCCATAAATGTCAAGTGTTAGATGTTAAGGAACTGATTTAAGTTGTTGTGTAGGATGCATTGCAAAGCCATGCATGGAGCAATCATTTAAAGTCCTAATTTACATTATGAATTTATTCTTTCATAAGGTCCTATTTGGATGGATAATGTACGATGTGATGGCTCAGAGAAGTCCTTGAAGGACTGCAAACACAATGGCTGGGGGGTAAATGACTGCAAACACTCTGAAGACTTAGGCATTGTGTGCACCCCCGAGCGTAGACTGGATCAATCTGCCAGTAGAGGTTACACTACACCTGTCAGGCCTTATGGCAACACAGCTTCTCAGTGGGGGGACATTGTTGCCACACAGAGGCATCCAGGATACAGATATTATGGAAATGGACATCCGTATGAGATCCCAAGGTTCCAAAGGCACCATCACTACCAGGTACTGCATTTTACAGCATATGGTCCATTTCTCTTGTATTCTAATAAAGATGTGCATTTATAGGCAGGATGTGCCTCTTTTGTCAGGGTCACAGTAAAGTGCGAATCGAAGAGGTCCGTCTACGTCCCATCCTGTCAGCTACAAAAAAGAAGAGCCTTATCACAGAGGGTGTAGTGGAAGTGAAGCATGCTGGGAGATGGAGGCAAGTCTGTGACCTTGGCTGGAGTCTCAATAGCAGCCGGGTGGTGTGCGGGATGCTTGGCTTTCCAGAGGCAACTCAGCACAATGTCAAAACATACAAGTGAGTATGAGAGTCTCTCAGCAGCTGTGTTGGGGAAACTGTTTAGAAGAGCAACCTGCTGTGTAACTCAGCTTTTTTTTTTTTATAAATTCAAGCCTGACCTGCAGAATAAAAACATAGCAGCAGCCCCTTGTTCAGAGCTGCTTTGAGTAAATGACTCGCTTTAGGCTTATCTTTCTTACCCAGCCTCTTCACCTCCCTTATACAGCCTTAGGATGATGATAAAGGGATCCCCGTCCCCTCTCCATTGCCCTTTCTCTGCCCCTCTCTCCTGGCAAATCACCCTGCACACCTCATTGCCTTTCTCTCACAGCTTCACCTTCTCTCCTTCTGATGCTATCTTCCTCCTGCAGCTCTCAGACAAAAAACAGCACTTTAACTTTTAGATTCCCATGCTGAGGTGTAATATCAGTGGTGATTGTGGTGCAACTGTGCCATCGATATCATGTGTGACAGAGGTAACTATTGGAAAGTGAAATCAGGGTTAGAGTGGAAGGACTTGTCTTGTTGACAAGGTAGCTTTCTCAAGCACAGCTCAGCATGTGCTAGTTCATTAGTACATCTGGCCCCATGTGTATATATACTTAACTACAACATTATTAACCAATTCAACGCATATTTATTTATACAGCACTTTTAGTACAGGCTAAAGCTTTTCACACTGGATAATTTAGAAACATGATAATATTGGTACAAAACCTTTATCAATACTTTTTTAAGTACATTTTTTCTAAAATGTCATATTGAGCATTCCCACATGGCTTTTGAATTGTGTTTTTATGTCTCTGTTTGCTTCTTTAGCAATGATTTACAATGATTTCCTGCTAGCTGAAAAAAGTTAGCGTCAAGTGGTTTGAGGGAGAGGTCTACTTGTAAACCACATGAGGACCACACATTAGCAGAGTGTTAGTACAGGTAGGGTCCTAATCATCAGTGGAAGTGGGACCCGATTTGGCTTTGCATCTGGAAAGCAGCTCCTAGAAAGAGGTGGGCCTATGGTGATTGATATTTTGGGTTATTCCTTCAACATTTTGGCTGTGTTTTTTTTTTTAACGGAACCGGCGACACTCCAAAGCTGCATGCAGATACTGGATTTGATTTGCCTTAGTGGTCTAACTGGGAGGGGAATAGTATTAATTTTAAAGATTTTTTTAAAAAAAATTTTGTTTATTTTGCAAACTACTCTAACTAGGCAAAATCTGCTCACTGAAGGTATTTCTGGATTGGCCTTATATAATATGGCCCAGTCAGGTATAAATTTAGATTATTGAATTATTGGGAACACCAAGACGCTATAACAAGCTCCTGGTGTTAAAGAAGGAAATCAAGTGACATCAAAGGCCCTCTGAAGACGGTGGAGTTTACAGCACAGCCTGGCTCTGTTCACTCCCTGAACAGGATCATTTATTATTAGAGTATGCCTGCAATGCAGGTGTGAACCTTTCTGTCTGTCTATTCAGTTTTCTCTCGCAGCACAGACTCCACAGCAGAGATGCAGAGAGCTGAAGATGAAATTCACAGGTATTATTTAAGAGGAATGGGATGAGTAGCTTTGGATTGCTGCAACATTTGAGTCGACATTTGGCAAGGGGAAGGAGATGACAGATGAGAACAGAGTTGGTGTAACTTGAAGGCCACTGAGTTAATCCTACAGAGAATCTGCTCACTCACTGTTTTAAGATATAGTTTTTTCCATTTTCACCAAAGTTCAAGTAGAGGAACCTAGATAAAAAGCACATTTGCTGTTTTCTTGGGGTCTGACTCTGGCCACAAAAAGTGGATAATAATTGTTTAATCTAAATACACAGAGAAAGATTTAGGCAAACTTATTCCACTATGTTGAATTGTTTTGGATGTGTAAATTTTAGAGCTCTGGGACGAAAACAGCCATAACTTGCTACTTCTTGGTCAGCCTGGCCTGTGAATGACCTGGTGTTTTGCTGAGGACTAACACTCTACACTGGTCTGAATCATGATTACATGTTTGCTTCCAAATCTGTACCTGGTTGCAGTCTCTACAGATGCTTATTTGCTCCCTCTTGATATGTATTTTCAACTTCAGACTGGTTCTCAGAGTACAAAGGCCCCATGTGTTTCAGCTGTTTGTTGTATACTTAAGCTTTTATTCAAAATATCTTTTTCCAGCATTTAGTTTTTTTCTGTAAACAGGAAGGATTGCTATTATAAATCCACGTGTAGTGGTTAATCAGAACAAGAAGAATTTGTGTAAAAACTTCATTCAGCTTCTAAAAGAATCTTGGGATTGTATTTAGCCACGACATTCCCTACTAATTCTCCTCCTAACCCAGTTGTTCAGTCCATTCTTAGAAATTCTGGACCCTGCCATGTCTCTCAGCTCTGTGTGTCTTTTGGACGAAACTCTAAAGAGGCTGTAATTGCAAGTTGGTCAGGACCAAAGCTCTTCTGGGTTTCTGCTGAGGGTGAAAAACACCCCCAATTATAGCTGTGTGTGTGAGAGAGTAAAACAGAACTGGCAACGAAAGTGGAAGCGAGTAACAAGCGCAAGAGGCAGCGAAGAGAAGGATCGAGAGCAAGAGTCTGACATGTGAGCTTTTCGCTTGCTCGTGTGAAATACGGCCAATTACAATTGAGGTCTGCTACACTGTCCGCTGCGTCAGCGGCTGTCTGTCTTGCTCTGTCACCATAGTGATTTGGGGACTTAACCAGTATTTGTTTAATTATCTTTCAGCCCAAATTTTCTTATGATAAGGGTATCATTTTCTGACTATTTGGTGTCATTTTTGTGTCCAAATGTGGTTTTCCTGTCTGGTGACTGAGTGATCCTCCTCAATGACCTCTCTAATTTTCTTTCCCATCTTTTAATTATCATATGCATTCCAGTGGCTATATTTCTGGCTAGCAGCAGACTATGCAAGATTGCTTTCCAAGCACAAATGAAGAAGAGGAGTAATTTGAATCATCTTACTTTGATCCATTGTTTCAGTGACAAGATCCAATTTATGGACACTAAGATAAGTTTGGAAATGTTTACTGCTAGAATATTTCATTTAGCATCAATTTGCTCTAAAAAATTAGATGGATTTCATCATCCAGTTTCTTTCTACTTTCCGATTATCTTTTCATTGTTCACGAAACTTTGAGTTCCTTTTAGCACGTGTAAAAAATCTTTACATGATCACAGGTGTATTCCAATGCATTTGAATATTTTCTAAAAGTTGATTTATTTAAATAATTTAATTAAAAAATGACTCTCATACATAGAGTCCTTTCTAGCTTTTAGCTATTGGAACCTGCATTTTTTTCTCAGAAAATTTAAATATTACTTAAGACCAATAAAAAAGGATTTTAACTCAGAAATATTATGTTCTGGCCTTTTTATAGCGTATGCAATTTGAAAACTGCTGATATGATAGCTGTCTAACTGATATTGAAAACGAAGCAGAAGGAAAAGGTTCGGTAAAAAAAAATGTGCACAAGCAACAGGGATAATGAGAGCCTTGAACAATTGTGATGCAAGTCCATCCATTAGTTTCAGAAGTTGTGGACTTTGACCAGGCTTTCCCCCAGAAAACTTCCTAAGCCCCTGGCAGGGGCGCTAGGATAGTCTACCAGCGGCCCACCATGTTTTTGTGTTAAAAATGTTAGAAGTTGACAGGAAATTTGAAAATTTGACAAGGTAATTATGTTATCGAAAGACATTATTGATCATACTTAAATATCAACTATAGTGTTAAAAAAGGCAAACACAAAAAAATACAATTAAAATAAACATTTTTTGCACTTCAGTTAAATCCTAATGAAGTAATCATCCAAAGGTTCATTTACATACTTTAGACAAGATATTGTCATACAACAACAGTGTCCACAGTCAGAGGCTTATCAGATTCACTGTAATACAGACCATTACAGGAGATCCTTTCTGCCTACAGCCTTTACAACAACACTTTGAAGGGCCTTGGATAATATAAGGTACAACATTTAATTTCCCTTTGGGATCAATAAAGTGTTTTTGAATTAAATTAAATAAGCTTTATCAAGTTGCAAGCGCAGACAGAGAGGCAAGCATGTGCCAGAACAGGTGTTGAGTAGGTGTGTGCGAGATGTTCTCACAGATATTTGCACTCGCATTAGTATCTCACTGTCTCAACGTGAACCTCTAAAACCGTGATTATACCTCAGCCTTTATAATTGAGCTTTTAGAGGTTCACGTTGAGTGCACATGAGCCAAGCAAGCGGTGTGGCTTTTATACTTGACGCTATGTTGGTGACAGCCTTTGCAGCAAAATCATAATTGCAGCGAACCTCCTTTGCAAGAACATTCTCCAAATATACAATTTTCAGTGTAAGGTTACAAAAATTCGGAGGTGCATAAGCAGGCATCATAATTTCAAAAATAATAGCGTGTTAGGCTGTGAGGGGCTGAGCCAGTTAAGCATCAGGACACAATAGTGGTTTTCAAAGAAAATGGGCTTTATTCCCCAAAATAACAAATTCAAGCAATTATTACAGGGTCCTTAAAGGAGGTCAAATGTAGAAACTAAACTCAAGACAGAATCATGATTTAATATAACAAAACCTCAAACTAACTGTTCCAGCAAAATAAACTGACCTGATACACAACAAACAAAGGGGACTTAAATACTGGCTGATCAGACCAGACTGACACACTTGGGAAAAGGGAAGGAGAACATCTACTCACAAATTTAACTAACAAAAAGTAACTAAACACACAGTTGGCTTAAGAATGAACTTAAATGACTAATAACTAAACAAAGCTAACAAAATAAGCAAATCACAGAAGCAAAAGAACCTATGCAAAAATTAGAATAAAGGACTAAATGATCTTGCCCCAATGGTGGAGTTCCACATGGTATCACCCAATCAGTCAATATAGGATTAGTGTGTGCCAGCCAGAGTCCATGGTTTCAGCCCAGTTCAAGGAACTCTCCCAAAGCACCAGCAAAATAAAGCACAAGTATTAAAAGGTGTTCTACAGAATTAAATATACAAAAGTTAAATAAATGTGTGCACTACAATTAGAACTAATGTATTTTAATATTGTCAAAAAAATGAAAATAAACAAAACCTATATATTTGTGTTCCAGTGGACTTGATATGCATATGAAAACTCAAAGAGAAAAAGTGTTGGTGCATGGGGTTACCGACTGTGTGGTTGCAGTTGTGGCCATCACAGATGCCAACAGACAGGGCTAGGGACAGCGTGATTAGTGTACACCCCCTCGGGCCCAGTTTATTGCGTCAACTATAAACCTAGCCTAGCTTAATCCGTCTTTGCTTTCACTGTTACTGTTGTATAAAAAAAACCCTATTTAAAACAAACACACAACACTTACCCTGGTGGAGGGGCAAGTAAAGCTTTGCAGCCCACCAGGTTTATGATACACATGGGGAAACACTGATGACTGAAGTCAGTAATTCAAGGGCCACAACATAGAAATGTGTCTAGGACATGGCCTGCAGCTGCCACATCTTTTTTGTTGAGCCATTTGTGAATCAAAAAGCCTGAAGAGTATTTCCTGGGCTAAGGCAAAAAAAGTACTACAATGTTGCTCAAAGCTCATCTTCTCAGATAAAAGTAAAATTTGAATTTCGTTTGGATATCAAGGTCCCAAAATCTGGAGGAAGAGTAGAGAGACAGAATCCTAATTTCTTGAAGTCCAGTTTCGACAATCTGCTGGTGTTGGTTCACTGTGTTTTATCAAGTGCAAAATCAGCACAGCTATCTACCTGGAAATTTTACTGCACCTCATGCTTTTGTACCCTCTACTTGTTGCGTTGTTGATTGTTTTGAGTCCGTGTTTTATCCTTGTGTGTTGTTTTAATGTTTTTATTTGCAACTGGCTAACACTTTGCCCAAGAGAAATTTCCTTCTGGTGACAATAAAGTATATTCTATTCAATTCTAGTCTGCTGACAAGTTTTATGAAGATGCTGACCTCTTTTTCTTGCAAAGCTTAGCACCTGCTTGCACTGCCAAAAGTACTAATACCTTATTTAATGACTATGGTATCACTGTGTCTGGATGCTAGCAAACTTGCCTGACCTAAACTCCACTGATAACCTGTGGTGTACTGTCAATGTAGATAAACTGAATGCTGCTATTAAAGCAGCCTGGGCTCCTTACCCCCTTTAACACAGCCAATAGATGATGGCATCCATGCCATGTTGCACTGATGCAGTAATTCATGCAAGAGAAGCCCCAAAACTGTGTTGATTTAATATACTGTACCCTACAGTGCATGGACATATTTTTTAGCAAGTCGACATTTTTGTTTTAAAAATATTTTTTGTTGATAATATGCAATATTGAAATTATCTGAGAAATTTTACATTTTTAAATGCCAACAGTTGGATTAGAATTAATCTTGGTATGACAAATCTATGAAAAAACATCAAAGATACGACCCCAAAACAGAGATAAAGACGGACATTCCCAGAACATGTGACCAGTGGAAGCAGGGTTCAGATGACATCTAAAACAGGTTGGATCAGCACCAGGATAAAGCCTAGACACTGTCTTGGCTTTATTCTGGGCCATTAAACAACAATGTCTTAGACATAGGGATCCAGTATGAATATGTTGTAGAGATTCTGACCACGCCTCATCTGTGAGTGGAACTTCTAGGTCCTTCTCCCAGGCTGACTTGGTTTTATCAAGGGATGGCAGAGAGCTATTTTGAATAACTCTATAAATCTTTGAGGGATTACACTTCAACTGTGGTTCCCAAGTTAAAATGGTATCTAAAATGTTTTCCTCTGGTGTGGTGGAGAAGGAGTAATGTGTTTTAGCAAAACTACGGCGTTGGAGGTATCAAAAAACTGTGACCTTGGTAAATTCTTACTCTGCTGAAGAGTTTTAAATGATGCGAAGGTGCCATTTATGAATAGATCGTTAAAAAAGACCAAGCCACTATCATACCACACCTGAAATACAATCAATCTGAGAGGGTCTGAAATAAATTTTTATAACATTTTAGCGAAATAACTTTTCAGTGATGTTCTATTCCAGAGATGCATCGTTACTTCTCAATTTTTCTGTGATGTATTCTTTAAAACAAAACTGGCAGCAAACATAAGCAATAAATAATGTATGTTATTATTTAATTGGTAAGTGTGAGACTGATGTAACTTGAACTATTGGGAAATGCTTGTCTTTTAGCAGGTTTTGTTGGAGCCCTTATCATTAACAAGATTTTGTCTTTCACAAGTGCTGAAGAGACAGTTTACTTAAACAAAGCACAGACAGAAATAGCTGTCTGTTCATTCCATTGATGTACAGCTTAAGCAGCAATGTTCTCGCACACTTCCTATTCCCTGTTACAACTAGATGCACATATGTATGAAATAAATGAAATTCAACACGTGTAATTCGGTCAAATGAAAGACCAGAAGGTATCATTTACAGCCTACGCTCTGAAGAGGAAAAATGGTTTGCTGATTTGTATGTGGTGAGGTCACAAACAAGTCACAGACATGTTTGCCTCATGAGAAGATGTGTACATCCACACTCCAAGTTTTCTATTAACCACTGCTGCAAAGCCACATGGCAGACACATTTAAAGTATTTTACAACAGTAATTTAAGATGCTGTAAAGAATAAGTCCAAAGCTCCAAACAGTTAGACAGTCACAATTTGCTGCAGGTTTCTCTGGCATTATGCTATCCCCTCAAAGGGATATATGCCTTGTATTGTTTCAAATTGATTTAAATTAGACTGTTTCAGTAGTTTTGATTTTGTTTGAAGATGTTCAAAATTTAAGCCCCCATTCAAGTCCTGGAAACTGAGTTTGTGCTTTGAACAGAGCAGAAAAATGACTCACCTCAAAATGAATATTTACAAAGTTCAGATTATTGTGAATTAATGTATGCTGAATTTAAAACAATCCTGAAATACTTTTTGATGAGTGATATTTTTGGGTTAAGAGCAGAATAGTCTCATCTCATGTCTTAAGTTAGTGCTAACAGAGTCGGGAAACGGGTCATATGTTTCTGGAAAGTGTACATTCAGCAGTTCATGACTTCATGCAACTGTCAAACATAACATTATGTAATGGACAATCAACCTCTTGATTCCAACATCCTTAGTTTATTTTCCAAGGTTTGTGCTTTGACTTTTTCAGGAGCATGTGGAGTTTCATGTCAGGAATGCTAATGTTGACCTGCTTTTGCTTTCATTCAGATACACATAGATGTGTTTGTTTCTAAAAAAAAAAAAAAAAAAAAAAAAGAGGATAGTCACTGAAAACAGCATACCAGGATGTTTTAGTGAACATTTCTTTCAAGGGTTCTTTACAGAAATCTCTCAACACATGTGAAGCCATGCCGATGAAAACACAAGTTGTGAAAGTATAGTGTATTTGTTTTCATATATGATGTGTTCCAAGGAAATCTAGGTCTAAATATGCTCTTGTTACAGAAAATAAGATTTTTGATCAAAATGAAGTTTTGAACTTCCCCATATAAAAGTGTTGGCACATCCTAGATCCCAATAATGCTGGCTTGCCTGTACATGCGTGCATGTGTTTATAGTTTAGCCAATGTTTTTGTTGCAGAATGAATATGGCCTTTGCAGTGGTCTGTGGATGAACTGGCATGGGGCGAGCGGCATGTACTCTTTGTTGCTTTGCAGGGCTTTCCTTGTTACCGCACTCCAAAGTGAGCCAAGTTTAGCCAGTCCATAAATCATTGTTTGGTCCCTGCATAGTGCCACAGCTTTTGTTTGGATATTGCGCTTGGTTGAAACAATGCTTTTCCATAAACAGACTGTGTCACTGAAGTTGCATGCAACATTTTTTGGATTGCATGGGGATTTTGAGGCTTGCAGTACAGTTCAGAATAATTTGGGCAGGTTTTTTTTAAATTTTTATTCCTTCTTACTTGTTATGCATGTAGTTTTGGCCTCACGTAATGTATAAATCAATGGGTGTTGATTACTGTTGTATACCCTCATTGCACAGCCTTGTGCACAACTAATTTTAATTCTGTAGGAGTCTGTTTACATTGTGGAACAAAAGAACAGAACAGTAAAATATTTAACATAATTTTTGTTTTTGATTCTTTGCAGGAAAATATGGGATGCCAAGGTTAAAGATCCATCAACAAGGTAATAAAAAAAACAGCTACATGACTTTAGTAGTGTGAAATACATGAAGTCCTAATGCAGATCCATTTCATTGTTTTGGTTCAAATGTACTTTTTCACCTCAGAATTCTCAGATGGGTGTGAGTTTTACCCAGTCTCTTTGTTCTTGTTGAAGCATGAACACTGTCTTGACTGAGGCAATGTGGTCTGCAGTTCTTTAGATGTTGTTCTGGGCATTTTTGCGACCTCCCGCAGTAATTTTGGCCTCTTCTGGGAAGGTTTACCACTCTTCCATGTTTTCTCCATTTGCAGAGAATGACTCTAACTGTGGTTTGCCAGAGTCCCAAACCCTTTGAGATGGCTTTGTAACCGTTTTCAAATTGATTGATTTCAGTGACTTTGTTTCTAATCAGTTCAATTACTTTAAATCAGGGATGATGTGTTGCTTTTTGAGATCTTGTAGTCTCTTCTTTCTGTCAGAGTTTTGCATCTAGATCCTACAGGTCTGGATGACAGTTACAAGTAGTTAATGCTTTAACAAGTGGGGTGATCACTTTTCCACATAGTGCCTGGTAAGTTTGGATAATTTTCCCCAAATAAAATTCCAGTCCAAAAACATAACTGTTAGGATAATTGGTCTCTCTAAATTCCCCTTAGGTGTAAGTGCATGCATGGTTGTTTGTCGTGTCTGTCTCTGTGTTGCCCTGCGATGGACTGGCGGCCTGTCCAGGGTGTACCCCGCCTCTCGCCCCGTATCCGCTGGAGATAGGCACCAGCCCCCCTCGCGACCCTGCAAGGATAAGTGTGTTGGATAGTGGATGGATGGATGGAAAATTAGAAACTGCTTTTTGTATTCACTCAGATTATGTTTGTCTAAGATTAACATTTGTTTGAGGGTAACTTAACATTTAACTTTGTCAAAAAAGGAACAAAAGAAGAAATTTGTAAGTTGCCAAATACTTATTTACACCACTGTAGGTAAGGGTTGGAACATAAACACACCATAGTTGGAATAAGCTGTTGTTATAATTATAAACAAACATTCAAATTGAGAAATCTTAATTGAGTGACATGGTCAGAAATTTAGAACAAGTGTAGAACTTTAAAAGATATCACCAATGCTCTCTTATTTATCTTTCCAGAGTAAGCCTCATGGCAAAAAAGAAGGGATTCTGGGTAGAGAAAGTGCATTGTCTGGGCACGGAGAACACCCTATCAGAGTGCCACTCTCAGCTGTCAATCCCCCGAAGTCCAACCCCTTGTAAGAATGGGCAATTTGCAGTGGCCAAATGCATACCAGGACCTCAGTTTGCTCGCATCTCTTCAGGAAGACCCCAGGCTCCTTATCCAGTGGTGGTAAGATTAATAAAGTTGTATTCCTGTTAAAACTATCACATTGTGTCCATCTGTGGAAAAACCAAATCCTAAATATATATTGTCTACCCTGTACAGCCTGTGCGTCTCAAGGCAGGTCCCAGGCTGGGTGAAGGCCGTGTGGAGGTTCTCCGAAATGGAAAATGGGGAACGATTGTTGATCATTTGTGGGACAGAACTGCAGCCAGCGTTGTATGCAGAGAGCTCGGTTTTGGTACTGCCAAGGATGCCCTGCATGGAGCTTTTATGGGCCAAGGTTGGAGACAGAACTGCTCAAAACAAAGTCAGAAAATTCCTGAAAAAAAAACCATATTTAATTCAGTGTTATAAGTCAGCAGTTTGGTTTTTTGAATATGTTTATCGTGCGTCATGGTATTCCAGAGAAGACAGGGAGACTTTTGCTTATCTTTTGCTTTATCGTAGACACCGCACCCGTCTGCCCTGACTGATTAGATAATGTGCAGGCATGTGTGTTTTCCTTTTTGTCAATGTGTGTTACTTCATGAGCTGCAAATGTGTTGATTGCCATATCTCTAGCTGTGATTATGAGTCCTGTGCCAGTGGTACCAGCTGCCCAAACACCATATGCACTTGTGCGCACACACACACACACACACACACACACACACACACACACACACACACACACACACACACACACACACACACAAAAAAGCCATGGTGGTTTATTTTGGTATTTGGCAGCTCAACCCACTGACAAAATCTTGCAAGATCCAACTAAGCTTTTCATTTACTTACTCACTGCTTGTTTTTTCTCTTCAATTTTAAATGTCCAGCTCCTGTGTCACCCACAGTTACAGTCAGTATCCAGCTGTTCCAGTGGTGTCCCCACCCTTAAGATATGTGAGAGAAAACGGCTTCCCCCTGTCTCAGGTTACCAGGGTGTAGTCCAAAAACATGGTGAAGGAGATGAAATGTGGGATTACTGTTCCACAGCTTTTGCTGTTCAGATGATCAAAGAAAATGTAATTTTATTTTTTATTTCTGAAGATGTCATTTATGATGGCTTTCTTTTTGATAAACTAGCAGAGCTAAAGTCCAAATCAGACATCAGAATACTTGGTTTACGTTATATCGCTTCACAAATAGCTCTGCTATCACGGAGGGATGAGGCTAGTGAAGCGAAGACAGCACACCCCATTTTCATATTTCGTTGAAACTACAAACTGAGCTGCTTGTTTGCTTTTCTTTAGGGAGCTCTTTCTCTCTTGGTCTCTGTCTAATATATACAGTGCTATTTCAGGTTGCTGTAACTTCAAAGTCTTCCCACAGCGTCCTCTTTTTAACTCATGGTCTGTAAATGTACACTATTAATGTTACATATAATCATTGTCAGTGACACATTAGTCAGTATTTTAATAAAATAGTTCCTCAGAATTATTTCTCATCATCAAATACACTTCAGATTGCGAACATTTCATAGGTTGCATAGAGAGAGTAGTAACTTCTCTTGTCGTTTCCTAGATCAGATTTCACCAGGATTCCAGCACAGTCTTGAAAAATCTAGGAAGAAATTGATTTAAAAAAAAAAACAACTTTATTAATGACACATATGGGCCCATAGCAAAGAAATAAAAAATAAAAGAATATGGAGACAAAAGCCCCACACACACTTTACTGAATGTAAAACAGAGTGCAGTTTCATAATGAAAACATTTTCTTTTTAGCCATTAACCTTGTCATCAAGACAGTGATTGTTGTTAATATGTTCCATCCCATACCTTAAAAAAATAATTTGTCTAAATAATCACACAAAACCTGTTTTTGGTAAATACTCAATTAAAAATTATCATCATCATCATCATCATCATCATCATCATCATCCCTGAATTAAATTACAGGGACAAATGTTTCTGTTTCCTTTTTACTGTGTAATTTTGCCATTGAGGGACACTGATATAGGGTCCCATGTATACAGATGGGACCAAAGTACCCTTGCGCCTGTGTGTTTGTTTGGATTTCAAAGCATGTGTGGCTGGTTTCAGGGGATTTATTTTGGGGTAGGGTTTAAACAGACCATGTCCCAGTTCATTCTGAGGATCTCTTTCATGAGCTTGTGCCTCAATAAGTTAAACACTGGGAGATTATATCAGGTTTGTGGCAGAAAGATGTGGAAGTGGGGAAGATCTGTACTTTTTATATATATATGGTGTGGGCCAATGCATGATGACCACTGTGCAAGCTAACCTGCAATTTGTTAAAATCAGCACAGGGACCGATCAGCTTAGGTTACAATCTAGTCCCAACTATCTTTCTTTACCACCCAATTTTTTGTAGTGTTTCCAGTTGTTTGTGTGATTTCTGCTACATTTGCTTCCATGCAGGCTTTGCTGTTTGCACACTTGCACAAAAAGTGAAGCCACTGTTCACTTTGTGTTTTCACATCCTGTAGCCAATTATACCACTAACATTTTGCTCTTGAAAGAGTTTTTTCCATCATCTTCTATATTGTTAAAAGATTATCTGGGTGTTAGCACATACCAGTCAGCTTTTTTGTTTTGCTGACACACATTTGGCCTTGTTTGCTCACTCAGGGTGGCAGACTACACACAATGCGATTGTTGTGCTCAAAGAAAAAAGAATGGCGGTAATGAGCTGTGACAGATGCCTAAAGTAGATGTTTTTGCTGCCATGTTTGCCTCACAGGACTGTTTTGTCAAGCTAGACAGAAACTTTAGCACAGAAAAGGCTTTACTTGCATGTGCTCTTATGTTCTTGCGGCACTGTGTTCACATTGGGTGGCAAAAGATTCAGGAAATATGACCCTTGACATTCTGAAATGTTTTTTTTCTTGTCTGCATTCCTCAAATCTTCTGCTTCTCCTCCTTTCTCTTCAGGTACGGGACCTATTCATATGAACAATGTACAGTGTGCGGGGTCAGAACGCTCCATCCTGGACTGCTACTTCCAAGAAGTCCAACCATGGACATTCAAACACACTCAGGATGCTTCAGTACGCTGTAACGTTCCCAAGACTGGCATAGAGAAAACGGTACAAAATTAGGTTATTAGTACTCCTTGTAGTGCTCTATAATTATGGATGATCCATCATGATCTTCTAATCTCATGCTTGTCCAGGTGCGTCTTGCTGGTGGTAGAGCCTCTTCAGAAGGACGTGTGGAAGTTTTGATGGAGGTTGGGGGACGTAAGCGCTGGGGTTCTGTCTGCAGTGAAAACTGGGGGATCAATGAAGCTATGGTGGTGTGCAGACAGCTCGGTTTGGGTTTTGCTGCAAGCGCTCATCAGGTAATGTCCTCAGCCAACATGCCATTACAACTTGTCCGAAGTCTATAAGTTTTCTCAAATTCTGCTCAGAGACTTACAAAGCGCATCTTCTTACAACATTTAATTGTATTTTAACTATGACAATCTAATTTCTTGGAGTAATTTCTTGGAGTCAAAACTGCATCAGCACTGACTTATTGACATGAGAGTGACATTAACTCCTCCAGATAGCTCTATAATCATTGTATCTGTACTAAGTTCCCTAAATAATGAACTGGAGTGCTGCTCCTCTCACTGATTGTCTCAACACTCTCTTCCTTTGGCAGGAGACATGGTACTGGCCTGGTAACTCAAATGCAAGTGAAGTGATTCTTAGTGGGACTCACTGTGTGGGAACAGAGCTCTCTATCCAGCAGTGTCGTCGCAACAACCACATCCACTGCCCTCGTGGAGGAGGAGCCAAGGCTGCTGGGGTCAGATGCTCAGAGAGTAGGTTGAACCTTTATTTAGAACATCCAGGTCTTCTCTTCTGCTGTAATAACTCTAACATATCTCACATCCAATGCCTTTAAGCTGCTCCGGACCTTGTTTTGGATGCCCAGTTGGTTCAGGAAACAACCTACCTGGAAGACCGACCACTCCATTTGCTGACTTGTGCTCATGAAGAGAACTGTCTGTCATCCTCTGCTGCCAGAATGAACTGGCCATATGGCCACCGACGCCTGCTGCGCTTCTCTTCCCGCATTATGAACCTAGGTCGCTCCGATTTTAGACCCAAGGCATCGAAAGAAAGCTGGACATGGCACCAGTGTCACAGGTAGGAGATCACTGCAAAGAAGTAAATGGAGGTGATGGATATTTTAGTGGTGTAGAGAAAATTTGTTGCTCTTATGTTTCTAGGATGCCAAATCAGCACCTGTTCTCAAGTGATCAATACCACCTGTGGGATGGTCTAGTTCAGTCAACTATTTAAAAAAAAACAGATGTAACATCTGATTGTAAGAAATATTAACAGATATCCAACAGGACATATACAGTTTCCAGTTAGAAACAAATGTGTTGACAATCAAGTGCCTAAAACAAACTGCTATCTTGTTGATACAACAAAGTTTTCATTTTCTCAGGAATTTTAAATGCACTCTTTCGCTTACATGCATCTCTTAGTAAATATAATATATTCTTTGTGTTAAAGTTACTTATCATTTTGTTAAAATGGTTTATTTTTACCTACATTTAAACATAATAGCTGTAATGTCTTCTCATATAATTCCACACAAATGGTAATTGTTTCCTTCATGCAGTGTCTTGCAGTGTCGTACCCATTATGCTATTCCTAATTATGTCACATTACAATTTTTTGCGATTACTGACACACTAAAATTAAAATTGGCCCACAATTAGAAAAACCTAACTGTCAAGGAGCAAAATACCAGCACAGATTAGCACAACTATAAGCACATTAACAGCTTCACACTTTTTGCTTAACACTACACACAGTAATGTGCAAGACACTAAACACACTTATATATCTTTAACACTGAAATTGATCATACTGTTACTTCCTTGCCATATCAAAGCAAAAACTTTCAAATGAACATATCTATTACCCAACTGATCTAACAGCCATCAGGTCTGCACACATGCAGGTGAATAATTAGGGACCCATCAACCAGGTTAACAGACACTATAAAAAGGCAACAGGTCACCTGTCTTCAACAAAAAAAATTATATGTATTGATGAAGCTGTATTTACTCTGTGTATAGGCAGAAGAAGAAGAAATATCATTGGCCACAGGGCTATTGCTATTGTATTAGAGCAATGTGGGGCCACATTACCCTTTGTGCAGCCATATCACAAAATGGGGTCCTTCCTTGTCATGCCAAATTAGGTTTTTATAACACTGAGCTCATTCTTACATTTTTGAGCCGATTACACCACATTATGACAGTCACAAACAAAAGACACCAGATGACATACATTGTTGTCTGGGACAAAGTATCGTCATTGATCTGCTGAGATCCACAACTGGTTTCAGCAACAACAGTAATCTACAGTCCCACACCTTCCACCATACTCCCCCTTCCTAAACCCCATCGAGGAGTTCTTCTCAGAATTGCTAATGCAATGACACCTTCTTAATGTAATGACAGCTTCCCTCGTGTGTAGTAATTTGATTTATGCAACTGTAGTTGAAATTAATTTCTGCCAGAAAAACAAGACATGCTGAAGGTTTGCTCAAATAGCTGCAGGTACCATATGTTAGACATATCAGATTGATTGTCTGTTTGAAAGCTGGAAACAGTGTTGCCACCTTTCCTGATTTGTTAGCTTGTCTGTGGCAGTGATAGACGAACAAGAAAAGTCCTCCAAAGATGCAAGTCATACAAGGGACAAGTTGCTTTTGGCAAAATCAAATCTGCCTCAGTTTATTATAGCATAATGTACTTATGCATGAAAGTTTCAAAGCAGTCTATTTACTTAGAAAGAGTAAACAGCCTAACCAAGCTGGTCCTAAAACAAGCCTCTGTGAGAGGTGTTCTGGTGACACCCTGCTCATGTTCAGGCAGTGAGGTCATAGGGATAGCAGCGATAGAAAGCCAGTGTTCGGTCATAAAAATACACACACTCAGCAGACTCTGATTCTCACCTGGACTTTCCCCTCTGACATCACAGGCACTACCACAGCATCGAGGTGTTCACCCATTACGACCTGCTGACACTGAATGGCACAAGGGTTGCAGAGGGACACAAGGCCAGTTTCTGTCTGGAAGACACATACTGCCCTGATGGTAATGTTCATGAAGTCATGGTGTTTCCCATTAGTGAGAGGAAATTAATTAAAATATTTAAACTATCAGATATTCAGATAAGCACACTGTGTTGGTCAGCCCATTGGACAGAGTTGTTATCTTTGAAGATCGCCCACTGGACCCCTTACAGTTTGCTTACCGATCTGGTAAAGGTGTTGAAGATGCAAAGCTCTTCATTTTAGATAGATTGTATCATCACTTGGAGAAACCAAAGTCACATGCAAGGATTCTATGTGGAAATTTTTCTTTTGCTTTTGAGAAAATGCAGCTCCACGTTTTAATTGATTTTCTTCTATCTTATTTTAAATTACTAGATCAGCTGTTGCTATTGCTTCTAGATTTTCTCACATAGTCCAAATGGACACATATCCAGCTCCAGGCTATCGAGTTCAGGCTCACCACAAGCTTGTGTCCTGAACGTCTCAGGATATCAGCTTTATTGTAAAATTTTCTGATGACACAGCCCTCCTGTCCCTTACTCAGGGTGTAGAATCAGGTCATGCTGAAGCGTTAACTGTCTTTGTTAAATGGGTGACAATAACTTCCTGGATCCTAATGTATCAAAAACAAAGGAGCTTATCATTGATTTGAGACAGAGTCAGAGGATACCACAAGCGAGCAACATTTACAATGAAATGGCTGAGATTGTGGATTCCTGATTATCAGTTAACGTTCGCTATAAACGCAGATTGTCAAGAGGGGCCAGAAAAAGATCTATTTATTGTGGAGGCTTAACTCTTTTAATGTTTGCAATATGATTCTAAATAATTTTTATCAATCTTTCACTGAAAATCTTTTAACATTTTCCTTTAATGGGCTGTCAGTAAAGGAGAAAAACAGTCTAATTAGGGGGGATGTTTTGTGAAAGATTATTGAACTTCAGCAGAGAGACCTGAGCACTCTTTAGAAGAAACAAGTGGCTGGAAAAGCAAAGAAAATTACCAAAAAGCCTGACCACATCCTTGCAGCAGAATTTCTGCTATTGCCTTCAGGCCAATGTTATATTGTGCCCAAGTTAACTAATCTCGACTTTAAAGTCTTTTTTTCCCTCTGCTAGCAGGCTTTTTTGGACAACACCCAAAGTTTTTTTGTGTGTTTACTTGTACTGTGTTTTTGTTCAATTAATTAATAATTTTGGTTAGTGGATGCATGTTAGAGGTGAATGTATGGACTAATAGGCTATAAATGAATTGTCTTCTGGGATTAATACAGTTGTCTGAACTTAACAGAATTGAACATTGTAGGAGTTTGTGTTTGTTAACTTTTGCTATGTCACAAATAAAATATCTCATTAAAAACAAGCAGAGTATTAGAAATGAAGTCAAAAACTCCCAAAATTAAAACAAGATTCATGCATTTAATGATCTTTGATGTTGTCATTGATAAATTAGTTGATGTTTGTGTGTGCCACAGGAATCCAGAAGAGGTTCTCCTGCTACAACATGGGTGATCAAGGCATTTCTGTGGGCTGCTGGGACACCTATCGCCATGACATTGACTGTCAGTGGGTTGATGTGACAGATGTACGACCAGGGGACTACATATTCCAGGTTAGAGGTTGTTTTTAACGCTCCCATTTTATTTCATATTTTTTTCGGTGTTGGGCAAATATCAAAAATCTAACTACATCTGTCATCATATGGTGGTTTTGTTTCCCTTTAAAAAAATTAGATTAGAGAATATCAGTGGACTTTGCTACCAAATTTGAATCTTAATAATCTTTTCTAACTTTGAGCAAAAACTATATTTAGCAATAAGAGTTTTGAAGCCAATTCTGATTTATCTTTAATAATCATGATAAAATTCATGACAAAATTCAAAACATTTGTTTTCTAACCTCCCTGTCATGCACTGATTTGTAATTATATCAGGAGAAAAGGCATCATGATTTTGTGTTTATGAGAGAAGAATCATTCTAAAACAGTGTTCCTCAACAGTGTACCCTGCTCCTCAAGGCATGATGCCCTGCATGTTTTAGTTGTTTCCCTGCTTTAACACACCTGATTCAGATGATTGCAGTTCAGCAGTTGAAATCAGGTGTGCAGGTGTGCTGAAGCAGGGAAACAACTAAAACATACAGGGCAGCATGCCTTGAGGACCAGGGCTGAAAGACACTGTTCTAAAACAAAGAAACAATTATTGCAGTGTGGACATTTTTCTTATATTAGCCATTACAGCAGCATCAGTAACTGTAAGCATCAGTCTCTGTGGATATTTTTAAAAACATTTTCTCAAAACCCTTACCATAGAGATCTTCAAAAGGCTTCTTACAGTTCAAAATCCAGCATGTTCGATAGCAGAAATTGGTTGAAAGCTCAAAAGGATACAATAGAGCAGGGATGCCCAAGTCCAGTCCTCAAGAACTATCACCCTTCAACTTTTAGCTGCATCCCTTCTCTAACCCACCTGGATCAAATGAGTAGCTAATTATCAGGCCTCTGCAGAGCTGAGTTACTGCTGGTGAGAGAATTCATCCTTTTGACTCAGGTAGGTTGGATCAGAGATGCATCTAAAAGTTGCAAGATGGTAGCTCTCGAGAACTGGACTTGAGCACATTTGCAATAGAGGAACTTTCCAGTTCCTAGAGGAACTTTTCTGTACTCCCTTCAGCCTTTCTATTTTATTTTGCTGAAATACCATAGCTTCAAGCACATTTTGTGGTTCCTCTGGTTTTATTTTTAAACTCTTTGCTAAACCTGAAAATAGATATGTACATCTTCTTCCTTCAGTAACAACTTCCACACTAAAGAGTGTTGAGGTTAGCGCAACCCACCCAAGTATGAAGTATTCACTGGTTACAAAAAGATTATATTTTTGAGTTTACGACCAGCCAAGTTCAGTCAGAAGCCAAGTTCTCAGTGTATTTTTATTGGAGACTAGAGATTTTGTTAAGAAAATTTGTTTTACAGGCTTCCAAAGACTGTTGTGATTTCTCTTTCTTGTCTGATGAAAGCTGCAAACCATCTTCATTGCAATCTTTATGTCAGCCATTTAGACCCTTTTTCCTCTTATGTCTTTGCAACTAGCAGACGTAAACAGATCAAACACTCCGACCCCCATTATCATCAATTTCCATGTCAAAACCTTGATGTGGTATGTGGTATTCTTCAGATCCTAGCATGCTGCCAATTACCTCCAAGCTGTGAGAGACACATTACAGTGACACTCACTGTTTGAACCCCCTGTTAATTATTGCTGTGACTCAGTCTGTTGCGGGCTCATTTGATGATTATTGCTCTTACACACTGAATATTTCTTAATTAACACATATCTACTCTATTTTTAGACTGGATTGTATAATTTGCCCAAGGTCGATGTGTAACACATGTACAGTAAACACTTGTTCCAACTGAATGTGTCCTAAGCATGTTGAGTACGGTTTAATAATAAAGTTTTGTATTCGTTTGGTGTGTGTATGAAAACACTGATAGAAAGAACAACAGCTAAGGAAACATCCCTAATGAGGAATTTCACTAAAAGGATCAAAAAATGGAAAACAAGACTTTATTCACCAAGGCTTTAAAACTGAAAAAAACACCTTTAACAGCAGCACTCTTTGTCTTCACTGTGGTCTTTCTTTTATGTAGTAAAGTGAAGGTAATGTTTAATTTTTCTGTTCCCAGGCTTTACAAAAAAAAAAAACAAAAAAAAAAAAAAACAGCAAGCCTTTTTCTTGATCCTGCCAGAAACATACCAGAAACATACCAAATTAACTATTGGCTTCTTTTAGCCAAACAACACCTAGCTCCCCTTTTCCATTAGGGATGGCTAATTTGCCACCAAAGAATTCCTCGTGCCCTGTTTTTATTTTTACAGCCTCCTCTCTTCCTAAGAGATGTCTTCTGCCCTGTACACTAAGGCCCAATACTGTAATTTACTGAAAAAAATTAAGACACTTTTTTGATGCATTCACTGTGTTTTTTAAAAGTTTTCACATATTTTGGTGTGTATTGGCTTCTTTCTCTCAGAAGCTGTGGGTAACCTGTACTTAAAGTGGGTGTAGTAGTTTACAGAGCAGCTATTAGAGTAAATGGCTTCACAGTATTATCAGTAGGCCAGATTAGGAGAATAGTTGTATCAGCAGTAACAGAGCTGCTCTGCAAATGACGCGCCATTAGTACATGTGCGGTAGCACCCAGAAAAAGTCTGATTTCAGACATATAAACATGCTTACGCATAACTGCTCTATTGCAACAGACTTGCCTTTTAGGCTAAATCCGTTTTTATTTTTGCAGGTGGTATGAGGCGGAGCACACGTTCCTCCTTTGCAATAGCTTAATTCTGTTCTATGTTATAATTTCATTTCCACCTGACCCCTGTAAATGTTGCAGAACCTCTTCAGCAGCCGGTTTAGTCAGGCCAGATCTAAAGAAGTTGGCACATGTTATAAACATTTTTACAATTAGTTTTTCTTGAAAGATCAACCGGTGTGTTTCATACTTTCCATGAAACATACTAAAAGCAAGTGTTTTAATGGTCACACATTCCTATATGGAAATTCAAATGAAAATCCTTAAAGGCATCAGGTCCATGTGAAAGTTCAGCACATTGTATTTATCTTTACAAATTGGAATCCTGTATGGAAAAGTCATCCAGTCGTCTTTTTATAGCTGAGAAGCAGATTGGCTATAAAAACAATACCAGTCCCCAGTCCTGTTTAATAATAACCCCTCTTACAATTTTACGTGCAGCTACTGTGTTCTTACAATGACTTTCCCAGTAAGGGAAGACCAACATGGAATCAGGTTATGTCTTGCAGGTTGAAGTCAACAACTCCTTGGAAATGACTAAGTTTAACATATGAATGTTTTTCGATCTGAACCATTCTATGGTTAAGGCTCTTTGTTCAGTATTTTTGACTTGCAGGAAGGTGAACCTGCTCCTGAGTCTCAAGTGTTTTGGTCCCTTTCTTCTAGAATAGATCTGCATTTAGCTTCAACCATCTTGTTAGTAGTAACTTGGCTCCATTTTATCTGTCTGAACTGCGGCTTTCATATGTACCATCCTGTCCTCTCATAGATGATTGTTTTTACTAGTTCCAAAGACAACATGTAAATTGGGAGGTGACAGAGCTTTTTCTGTTGCAGCTCCTAAACTCCTTACCTTTACACATCCGTTTCTGTCAAAGTGAATGCAAAAAGTATAGATGTAATAAAATAACCCTTCTGCCCACACTTTTTGGTCTCTAATTTGTGCACCTATTTGTTAACATTTGTTCCTGCAGTGTTTTTACTGACCAAAAAATAATCAGTCAGTCAATAAATCAAATCAGTTAATCATTTTGCATGTTGCACAAAAAGTTTTATTCTGATCTCTTCTGACCAGGCATCGGGTCCATGTGAAAGTGTGACACATTGTATTTATCTTTACAAACTGCAATCTTGCTGAGAAACAGATTGACTATAAAAACAATATCAGCCATTAGAGGTGTTTATTAACAGCCAGTCTTACAATTTTTTATGAGAAACTACTACTTTCTTAAACCGACTTTCCCATTGAAGGGAAGCCCATCAATGAATCACATCATGCTTTGCCAGTGGAAGTTAACTCTCTAGTTGACATAACTGAATCTACCACATGAATATGCTTTGATCATAACCATTACATTGCAGTTTTTGATGTATATTTAGCATAGTCGTCCTACTGAAAGGTGGCCCCCAGGCTTAACTCTTCTACAACCTGTAACAGGTTTTCTTCCGGGATGGCTGCAGTGTTTATCATCTTTCCACAAATTTTGACCAAATTTCTCAATAAAGGTAGACCAACTATAGATATTCTCATGCTTTTCAGGTGGAAGTTAACCCCTCCTTGGACATGGCTGAGTCTGACTTTATGAACAACGTCATGAGATGTCGGTGCAAATATGACGGCCACAGAGCTTATATGTACAGCTGTCACACAGGTAAGGACTGAAAAATGTTCTATTCTTTTCATTTAATCAGATTTCCAATTTCTTTTGACATTTGTGTTGTATTTTCTACAGGTGATGCTTACAGTGCAGAGACTGAAGACCTTTTTGAGCACCAAAGGCAAATCACCAACAATTTTGTGTAGTTCATTCCTGTGTAAATGCCTTCCAGTGAAGCAGAGAGACTAATTAAAGTGGGCTAAGGTCAAAAGGCCCAAGCATCTCAGATCCCCTAGTAACATGACAATATGGGGCCTGCTCATGTCCTTGGAGAGCTGGGTAAAATATTCAAGAACACATCATTTGACAGCAGCAACCGTTACAGGAAATCTTCCATTAACTAAAACATCCATCGGGAGCAAGAGAGGAGAAGGTTTTGCTTTGTTCAACATGTTTTCAAGCTCTAGTAAAGAAAAACTTTTAGATATAGATTTTAACTCTTCAGAATCTTAAGAAATTATGGAATTCTGATATTTAAGACTAACCCATATGAAAGGGAACAGGAAAGCTGATATCATTCCCAACCTGGAAGATATGAAAACCTGAGAGAAAATATGTATCATTGAGAGACTGCGATAAGATTTTGTGAATTTTGTCACGAAATGTTGAATAACTGATTTATACACATTTTGCAAAAAGTCCCAAATTTTGTCTGTCAGCCTTAGCTTACAAAGTTTTTCATTTAAGTTTATGGTTAACTCATTTTGAATTTTGGTTCTTTCATTTTCTTAGCCAGCGATACTGTATTAGTATGTCACATTAACCTCAGTGAGTTTCATATGAAAGATTTTGTACAGTTTATTTTGGATAATTTTCTGTAATAGACATATTTTATTTTATTAACTCTTTCCTTTTAACAAATTAATGTTTGACCTGTTTATGAAATATGCTGTGTTTCACCATTAGAGTAGATAACAGGAGTTCAGTTTTCCATAAAAGAGAGCACTTTATTTTCAAAACAAGTATTCAAATTTAGTCCCTCCTTCTGATTTGTCACATAATTTTAGATGTTAGTTTTTATTTAAATTCACTTAATTCTTTTACATCCTGGAAAGTCAAATGGAAGGTTTTGTTAGTTTTCTTGTTTATTGTGCTACTTATGCTGTTCTTTATTACTTTATTTATTGGAATTTACACAACATGACCAGTATAGATTCATAGTTATAGCATTTAATCTAACATATTTTCTATTTTTTCAAACAAACTCATCCAGGGTATCCAGTAGCTACATTACATTGCAGGGTTTCCATCCTGTACATAAATAAGTGTAGATTTATTTTATTTTAGTCATTAAAACAATTGTAACTGTACAGTTTTCCTCTTCCAACCTCTCTGATGGGAGGGAAACTGGTCTGACAAAACCACAGTATTGTGGTAGACAGGCAGGCTGGGTTTTGAGAGCATATAAAAAGCCTTTTAATTACCTCTTTTTGGTTAGACTTAAGGTTATAGTTACGACTGAGGGCTCAAACATGAGCTTTATAAAGAAACACCATGGAATTGTTACTTATGCAATTATGGAAAAGACAAGAATTTGAATTTCCATCTTTGCATAAACTACAATAGAAATACTGATCATCTAAGAGATTTGGTGAAGGAGACAGGGAGTGAAGGGAAGAATGAGAAAGGGGTGACATTTGGTAAATGATTTATTCAGATGTACAGTTTTTACTTAAAAAAAAAAGCTGCCTTTTTGTTGGCAGCCTCATGAAGACCACAAGCTGGCATTTTCAGCTCACTAACAAAAACAACATGTTTGGGAGGAAAAATAAACTATTCGTGCTTCAAAGCAGTAAACAGTGGCCTCGTTTTAACTAAAACAGGCATTTTGAAATGTACTGTACTCTGTCCTTTTTTCTGAATAAGTCGTAGCTCAATAGACATTACAAAAGCTGCATGGGATTTTTCCCAGCTTTTAATCTGTTGAATTTGTTTGACTTGTCTTCATGCTTGAACCTATTCAGATGGTTAAGAGGACAATTGTTGATGCATGTAATTCATAAAGTCAAATGTGGACCTAATACGTTTTCTAACGAGATAATTCTTTATTTGTCAATTTAATAATTAAAATAGTTTGTTTCCTTAAAATAATGTTGCTTGAAAGTCCAGAAATGTTGAATTTAAGGTTTGCTGTTATTTGCTTTTTGATTTTGACATACTACTATTGTCTTTTGTTTGTGTTATTTAAAAGTATGTCATTCCATAGCATGAGATGGTTCATATTCCTCATTTTACTGTATTGCTACCTATGCTCTATGCATAGTACTGGGATATTGTTTTCTATGGCCAGTTTTGCTTGTGTCTTTGAAGCTGAGAGTGAAACCCAAAAAGCGCTGATAGACAGTTATATTCATAGAAAGCTGTATTCTCAGGGACTTTGACCTCATTTAAATACTTAAAACAATATATTTCATATGATGTGACTTGTTTGAATATTTGCTGTGATGACAAGAAATAAACTGGAGTGGTTTTGAAATGTTGGTGCTCTTACAAAAACTAATTTGTACCCACATGTTTACTTTAGAGATAAGAATTTAAGGTATGACAGCAATAAGCTTCGCTACGTTTCTGCCCTGAAGAAAGTTCAGATAACTGTGGAGGTGCACTGTCTGAGTCAGAGTCAAATTACAACCCATTCATTCATCATTACTGTGAATCAATAAAACTTCATCTCACACTAAACTGTCTGATGCTTTCTAGCTCATTCTTGTTAATGCATGGCATAGTACAAGAATTAATCACAAAGTAGCCTGTACAACCAAGTAATCTTTGCAAAAAGATAGAAGTTAAAGACAGATATCTGCAGAAGTATTTGTACAACCTGAACTTTTCACATTTTTTGACTTTACAACCACAAACAACATTTAATTGACCCATACTATGCTTATTTGCAGATAGGTCAACCTCAGTCAGGTTGGATGGAGTGTCAGTGAACAACAATTTTGAAGTCTTGCTACAGATTTTCAGTTGGTTTTCAATCTAGACTTTGACTAGGCCATCCTAACATTTACATGTTTTGGTCTAAGCCACTTTTTGTAGCTCTGTATGTTTAGTGTCAGAAGAGATTTCTCATCCATCATTGATATGATGGAAGAGAAGCATCTGCCCAAGCTTCAAGTGTTTTGCAACGTCTAATGTTTTCTTCCTAGATTGCCCTTTATTCATCTCCATCCATCTTCCTATCAACTCTGACCAGCTTCCCTTTACCTGCTGAAAAAAACTTTTCATACCATAAACCACCATGGTTTACCATGCATGTGATGGTGTGTCCAGGATGATAGCCAGTGTTATTTTTACACCACACATAACATTTTGAAGTCATCTGACCAGACCACTTTCCTCCATGTGTTCCCCTGCAATGCTTAAGACAATCTCCAAACAGGACTTCTCATAGCTTTATTTTCAACACTGGCTTTCTTCTTGTTCTTCACAAGAACAAGAAGAAAGCCTAAATCTGTGGTTAGCACAACTAATAGTTGTCGTGTTGACAGATTCTCCCACCTGAGTTGTGGATCTCTGCAGCTCCTCCAGATCATGGGCCTTATAGCTATTTTCTGAATAACTCTTCCCTTGCCCAGCCTGTCAGTTTAGATGGGTGGTTATGTTTTTAAGGGCTTCCAGTTGTGCCAAATGCTTCCCAGTTACAGATGATAAAGTAAGCAGTGCTCCATGAGATATTAAAGCCAAAGTTATTGTTTTGTACCCTAACCCTACTTCACCAAAGCATTATCCCTGATCGATCTGTAGTGTTCCTTGATCTTCAGGATGTTGTTTGTTCACTTATGTTCATTTACAAGCCTTTGTGACCTTTACAGACAGCTGGAATGATACTAAACTTCTCACAGGAGGGCTCTATTTACTTACTTCTAAAGGCAAGTGGTTAGGCTGGATTTTACGTACAGGTATCAGAGAAAGGTGAGCTGAATATTTAAAAATACCTTACTTTTAGATTTTTTTTTTTTGTAAAATAAACATTGACATTTCTCTGCAACTAGTTTCCTTCCACTATCTAGTTTCTGTATCCGCAGGCGACACACTTTAAAAGAGCATGTATCTAATTTGGTGAGAAATTCTGCATGTTTGTACAATTCTTCACTAAATAACTACAGTGACTATCTAATGACTGAAAACATCTGGATGGAAATTGCAATATCGTTGTAAGAAAGGTGTGACCTTTTCGTTAAAGCAAAATGGAGGATGCAGGGAGGGAGTTATTCCATCTAAGCAGGGATTAATGTTTAAAACCTAATAAATGTGAAAAAGACAATTGAATGTCTTTATATGTCATTCTACCTTGCAAAGGAGTTTGGAGTAGATCTTGAGGATACTTGGCACACTTTCAACTAGACTGAAGTAGAAATCATTAGGAATAATTTTTTTGAATCAAAACTCGAATCAAATCAAATTGAATCAAATCAAATCATGAAATAGTAAAAGATTCCCACCCCCAACTTCTACCATATCAGATAAAACGGTAGACACAAGCAAAAAAAACAAAAAAAAAAAACATGTTCATTCATTTATTTGGTTTGGTGTAAAGAGTAGTTTATTAAACTTACAATTTAAAAAAAATAAAACTAAAGTATCACAACATTTAAGTTTATTAGGAAGACTGACAATATTTACTTACATTATTTAATGTTGCAATTTGTGCAGGATTTTGGTGACAGCCACCTATATCCATGTTTATATATTTAATGGGAATATCCAATCTTTCCAAGGTGGCTACTCAAAACACTTTTTGTCCACTTTAGTTTTGATGTTTGAGAACCTTTTAAACTAGTGTACAAAAAACCCATTTTAATGTTTTGGATTGGCTGTGAGTAAATCAAACACAGCTTGTCCTAAGAACTAAGAAATTGCTTAACCATTCCAGTAACAAAAATATCCAAGACTTAATGACTGAAAATTACTCTTATGAGGTCCGGTAGACGAGGGTGGAGATATCAGCTGTGTCTGGAATGAAAAAAAAAAACACCCGACAAAAGTCTTACTTGATCACAGCTGACAAATCTGCCCAGAAAGAAAACAGCAGCGAGGCGGTCAGTTGCAAGGATGAAACAGCTGCTGGACAAACAGGAAAGAAGTACTTGAAAGCCCCACACCTTGGTCCACTGAGTGAAATCACACAGATTCAGCATCCTTTCATGCCTTTTCAGCACAGTATGATCCTGAAAACAACCATGTGCCTTGTGCCTGAGTCTGTTTTCTCTGGTGCTCTGGTTCTATCTCCCACATTCATGTCAGTTTAAGTGTAATTTAAGAAAATGACCACTTCTAAGCTTGCATTGTCTTGTTGTGTTAGCCCTCGGAAGAAGAAATGGCTTTTCCAAGGTGTTTTCCAACTTATCTGCTGACCCTGTACAAGGATAAAGTGTAATTGCAAGAGGAATCCGTTACCTCTCTGGAAACACATCTCTTTTTTGGAACAGATCTCATCATGCTGGCAGACAACAGCGTCTGCAGCCTGCTTTAGGAGAATGTGATTTTGTCTGTCAGAACCTGATTACATCTCCAGCAGGGCTGACTTGTTAGCACTGACCCTCATCTCAGGTGAAGCTTGAGCAAACCCCATCACTGTTCTGACATAAATCAAAATTGTAAGTCTGACAATGAAATGCAGAGGAAATGTGAGGATACTCCACAAATATTCAACCTCTCAGTTTTGCATGTGAATCCTCTTGGGTCCACTTCCTGTGTGCAGCCCTTGTTTTTATTCTGATAAGCTTCATCCCACCCCACCCTGACCCGAAGCGGATCACGGGCAACACCACAGTGGAGACTGTGTGTGCTGTCTGAATGACATACCTGTCCATACATGCTTCCCCCCAACACACACACACACACACACACACACACACACACACACACACACACACACACACACACACACACACACACACACATACAATCTGACAGGAACATATACAAAAAAAAACAAAAAAACTAGACATATAAACAAGTTTTGCTGTCGTCTCTTTTACAGGATCAAACTTCAGATACTGAGAAAGAATTTCATCTCTGAAGGCACGTGGCGTTTTTGTTTTCTCGTTATGATGACTAGCAGTTTTATCATGTTTGGAAATGAATACCTGCTGTGTAATGTAAAAACCTGGCATGAATGATGTTTACTGTTTTTTTTCCTCCTGCTTATAATCAGCTCCTTTTTTCCCTACATTTGTGTATCTCATTGAGTTCATGAATCATAAGCGGATCACTTGACACACAGGCCTGAGCTCATCAGCTTGAGTTGCTAATGGTTATAGATAAGGAGATGCTACTCTGAATAATGAATGTGTTTGAAAAATTGTCCCTTTCCACTGATGAAAAAAACACATTTTGAGGGAGTAAATGACCAGACAGTGATAGAAAATGGCTTACAGAAGCAGAGGGGCACTTGTAAATGCTTTTCCTCTCTGTCCAGTTCTCCATGTGTTGATTATATGCTTTTAACATGTGTACAGTTAACTGCCCACAGATTTTCTGTGAGACTCAGGTCATAGCTTTGTGATGGCCATTCTAAAACATTGACTTTGTTCTCCTTAAGCCACTTTGTAACTAATTAAGTGGTATGATTAGGGTTATGGTCCATATGGACTCATTTGTGCACTTTATGTTTATGGTTAATATCCTGAGATGTTGCTTCAATACTTCCACATTATGTTCTGTCCTCATCATTCTATCTATTTTGTGATGTGCACCAGTCTCTCCTGCATCAAAACAACCCACATAGCATGATGCTGCCATCCCCGTCTAGTTCGTTCTTAAGAATAATTTCCTGTGGTGCTCCTTTACTTCCTGATATCTTGGATGTTTTCTCTGTATTTTTCCATGATTTTACACAGGGAAGCAGTGTATATGAAGAGTTGTGTTAAAATAAATCCACAGGTGGGCCTCAAATAATTTCTAATGCTGTAAGTCAACCTATTAGAAGCTTAGAAATCTGTGACATCCCCTGGCCTTTACAACTAATTGATCAGAGGGCTTGTGGTCTTAGTGAAGGTAAACTTTTAATTTTGATGAAAGCAATAAAAAAATGCTCTAAAAATATTGTCTCTCATTTTTTTCTGGCATGTAGCAAACTGAAATGATTTTGGTTATCTAAACTGACCCAAAACAAAAATTTAGGTTGTTTAATTTCGGACAGTGAGAAAAAGTTTTCATCGCTTTATACAGTGTATGTAAACATCTGGTTTCAACTGTAAATGAATTACTCCTGATCTGAGTGCATGTTTCTGTGCACGTACTTACCCCCAACCCCTCCCCTCACCAATCCTTCCCTCTTGCTGAACAGATTTACTGCAAAGGAGGCCTGTGAGAGAGTACACACGCTCTACCCAGTCTTCGTTCTGCACCCTGACAATTACTGCTATATATACCACTCCAAATGAGAGCCATGAACCAGTGTGATTATAGGGTGGAGCAGCAGCAAAGAAGGAGAAGGGGGTTAAACAAAAAAAAGTGAGGCGAAGCAAAGAAAAAGGTGGAAGCAGAAAGAGAGGGTAAAAAAGGGAAACTTGGATTACAATTGGAAATGACTGAAGTCATATGTAAAATGTACTGTGGAGCTTTCATAAATTACAGTGCACTTTACAAGCAGTGCTTTGGAATGAATCACAGCTTTTTTTTTAGGGAAACAGGAAAAAGTAGATGAAAGAGATAAGAAGCTTACATGGAATTACCAGTGAGTTCTGTACTTTTTTATGTGGAATGACTAAAGACTATGATCTCTGTCAGCATGCTTCTCAATGAACTACACAGCATCGCTTTTAATACAGTTGGGTAAATTAAACTAGTTACAATGTTGTTTGGTGCAGAACTGCTGCCCTCTTCTGGAAAACTGACAATCTCTATGTCATATAGAGTTTCCTGATTGTAAAAATGTTTGAATTGCTTAAGTTTATATAATTTTTTTGTAAACTGTTCATAGCAGGAGCTGACAACTGTAACATAACAAGATAAGACATGTTTTCTGATGCCTGACTATAATACTGACATAGGAATGATATGTTTGACAGAGACACCCTCACAGGTTAGGGAGCTTTCTCTGACAATAAAATCTCCATACCACTCATCCATCTCTTGCTTTCCTCATGGCTCTTTAACTCTGAACCTGTCACTTTAGCTGAGTGACAGCCTGCTGTCAGCGGCAGGGCTAATCCAAGAGGTCACTACAACATGACTGTCTGGAGACATTATGCTGCTTTAAGAGAGGTATGTAAAGAAAGCCTGGCTGCCAAAAATCTAGTATCAATTTAAATAATACCCATAAGTAACATGATAAATTATGACTGATGATGAGAGTTTCAGACATTAGATCCCATTAATGAGCAATTTTCTGAACAGATCAGTCCACTACTCTTGAAAATATGTAAAATTCTATGTACTGGAAGGTTTGAAGCATACCACCCCCTGCTCCATCTATGTGCAGAAGTCATTGCTTTTGGAGGGAAAAGTAGTAAAATCCAACAGGGGTGGATCAGCTTTCATCGTACAGAAACTCATGCTCTGCCTCACTTCAGCAGCTTATATAATTGGAAGCATTTTGCCATGAAGATAGAGTCACAGTGGCATATCAATGGGCGCATACTCCAAGGGCATGCAGATAAGAAGAGGCTGCCTCTCTTAACTGGTCGTGAGCATGATAGGGTCAATGGCCCTTCCAAAAAAGATGGGAATGCTGTGTGTTGACTCACATACAAATAGTTAGTCTGTCAGTGGTGTGGATCCTTGTGATGTAATTCACTTTCAATCGTCTTAATCATCGACATCAACATCAAACTATTTGAAAGCCTTGCCTCATTGTGCATGCATCTTTGCAGCAAATAATCCCCACAGTACTGCAACCAAGTAATGAGATTTATAAGAGGTTTACACATTAATAACATGCTGCATGACTATAAATCATGTTGTGATAAGTAACCTGTTACTTCACTGCTTTTGATTTTCACACTACTAGAAACTGAAAGACTAAAACAGATATAATCTTAAATTCTGACATAGCAGAGATATCAGAGAAACTGTAATACATTAAATTTGGGTACTTGTATTACAGTTTTTTTCAATTGCTAAAACTCTATTTCAAGCCTTTATTTTTTGCAATTTTAATGATTATGGCTTACAGGTAAAGAAAACCCAAAATTCAGTGACTCAAAAAATTATAATATCACATTAGATCAATAAAAATAGATGTTTTAAGCACAAATTTCAGGTTTCTGAAAAGTATGTACATTTCTATGCAAGTGCACTTGATTGGGCATCTTTTTGCATGAATTACTGCATCAATGCGCCATGGCTTAGAGGCGTTCAGCCTGTGGCATTGCGTAGGTGTAATGGAAGCCCAGATTGCTTTGATAGCTGCCTTCAGGTGATCTGCCTTGTTGGGTCTGGTTTCTCTCATCTTCCTCTTGACAACAGCTCGTAGATTTTCTATGGAGTTCAGGTCAGCAGAGTTTGCTGGTCAGTTAAGAACAGGAACACCATGGTCACTGAACTAGCTTTTGGTACCACTGGCAGTGTGGACAGCTGCCAAATTTAGCTGGAAAAAAAGCATGCCCATACAGCTTGTCAGCCGCATGACGGGCTTTAGAATTTCCTGGTAGACGGCTGCATTGACTGTGGACTTCAGAAAAACATGGGACTGCAGAAACACAGTGGACCAACCAACTGTGGAAACTTCACATTGGACTTCAAGCAACGTGGATTCTGTGCTTCCCCACTCTTCCTCCAGACTTTGATTTCTGTTGCATTTTAGGAGACTTTGATTTCCAAATGAAATGCAGAATTTACTCTCTTCTAAAAACAGGACTCTGGACCATTGCGCAACAGTCCGGTTCCTTTTTTTCTTAACCCAGGTAAGAAGCATTGGATGTCTGTGGTTCAGGAGTGAATTGACAAGGGAAATGCAACATTTGTCATCCATGTGTAGTATCTGTCTGTGTGTCTGAAGTGGATTTTGCTTGACGATCCTCTCAAGGCTGCGATTCTCCCTATTGCTGGTGCAACTTTTCCTAACCCACTTCTTACTTCCAGTAACATTTCTGTTAATATGCTTGGATACAGAACTCTGTGAACAACCAGCTTCTTGAGCAATGGCCTTTTGTGGTTTACCCTTTTTGTGAAGAGTGTTGATGACTGTCTTCTGGACATCTGTCCAGTCAGCAGTCTTCCCCATGATTGTATAGCCTACTGACCTAGAGTAAGAGACCATTTAAAGGCTCAGAAAACATTTGCAGGTGTTCTAAGTTAATTGGCTGATCAGAGTGTGACACCATGAGTTTCCAATAATGACCTTTTTCACAGTATTCTAATTTTCTAAGACACTGATTTTTGGGTTTTCATTATCTATAAGCCATAATCATCAAAATTACAAGAAACAAAGGCTTAGAATATATCACTCTATGTGTGGTGAGTCTATATAATACATGAGTTTCACTTACTGAGAGGTTACTCTGTTGGCAGAACCTTAAATACGTTTTACGTAGTTAGCCACAACTTGCAAACATATATCTTCACTCACTAAAACACATTTTACACAGTGATGCTCTTGGGTTGTTTAAAGATTAGCACTGGTAGCACTACTGAAACTCTATTAAAGCACTTTCAACCATTGATCGTCTCCTAAAATGCAACAGAATGTGGCGAAGTCTGAGAGAGAGAGGAAGCAAAGATTCCAGTATGTACAGGTAGGTGTTCACTACTGCAGTCAGCTCTACAGCATAAGTCTGCTTTTCTGTACCACTTGCAAAGCTATATGCATTTTTCCATTGTGTTTCATCTGGGTTCCTTAGACCGGTCACAACTACATTTAGATGGATGAAGTTGGGTACAATCGGACTAAAGAGAGGCTAGAATGGAACTGGTTTTGTTTTGTTTTTAGTTTTTTTTTTTACCTCAACTTCTAAACAAGGGTTTTGTTTAGAAGATGCATTTGATTTGTGCACAATAAAGGTTTTCTCAAAGTCTTTATAATCTGATAAGTGTTTTCTTCATTTTCTATGTTGTGTGTAATGCCTGCTCAGTGCTATTTTTCATTTTGATTGGCTCGGGGTCTGATCTGACAACTTTGTTTGGTTTTGAGCACAGTTTGAACAGTTTTGAGGCTATAGTTTGGTTTGCAGGAAGAGTAAGAGGTTTTGGTGAAAGTAATTTGAAAAATGGGTTTTGTGTTTACAGTTTAGAGAAAAGGATGGCTTCAATGTGTTTTAGCAATTGAGAAAAACTGTAAAAGTTCAAATTTACCCAGCTAAAGTCCACAAGATTAATCCATAAATCCTGTTTCAGCTCTACAAAACCTATATTAATAATATGGTCCTTGCTAAATTTGTGGCAAACCAGAAACTGCTCAACATTGATCTTATATGTAGAAAACAATGTTTAACTCCTTAACTGTCACACTCAAAACACTTCATGACAACACCAGTCCCCTTAACTATCACCAGTGTCCTCATGACAGTTAAGAGGAAAATAATTTTGAACCAACATTCCTCAAAATCCATCCATAAAAGAACAAGACATTTATTTTTAATAAGATGTGTGAGCTTTGTTTTCTAATATAATTTAATCTGAGTGGTTAAGTTAAGTTAGTGATGTGGAATGTATTTTTTTGCAAAAATGTATTCTATGAATTTCAAAACAAAAGAACCAATATTCTAGTACATTCAACTTAAAGTTTACAAGTGCAACTTAATCCCTTTGTTGTGATGGGTTTAGTTCCATTAGTAATGCAGATTTTTCTTTTGCATTATTTTCCATAAAAGGAAGCTTTCATTTTGAAGAGTAACTGTTAAGTTTATTTAAGTCCAAAATTATATCCCTTTTTGTTGGCTAAGGCGCACACTCACAAGTAATTTGAAACCTACTGTGGGAATATTCTAAGGTATTAAAGTGACTAAAAGTACTTATAGTTACTTTAAATAACATTTAAAATCCCTCTAGAGAATTGAATCCTTTAATTTCCTCTAACAGAGCGAGACTCACTTTGAAGAGTATTTGTGAGCTTTACTTTGAAGGACCAAGTTAAAATATTCTCCTCTCATTATGCTGCGTTCCATTTGTAGTTGGAAGTCTGAAATTCTGGCTTCCCAGTCGGAAAAATCAATTGGAACACCCCACCCAAGTCGAACATCCCACTCAAAAAGTGGGAGAACTCCAACTAATCCCAGTTAGGATTTCAAGTTGGCTGCTACTCGCAACTTCAGTAGTAAACTCTGTCACTTTTACTGTTAATATTTGTCCTTTAAGCTGTTTTTCACATTTAATCACTCGTACAAGTAGTACTTTCAAAGTGTATATAGCAAGTAGTAAAACACTGTTTCTTTGTATGACGTGTGGTGTGCAGCTCTGCTATCACTGTTAATGCCGTAACAGTGTTGTCCAGCGGTAACAGGGTAGGGTTAGAAAAAATAAAAGTTTTCTGCCTCCACTGAGTGGGACAACAGTAACGCGGTACAATGGGAAATTACGCCACTCTGACTTCCCAGTTACGAGTTCCGATGTAAATGGAACTCAGCACTATCTCTCATCAGGGAGAACTCATTCCCCCCTTTTCTACATAAAAATGATGGCTGTACCTCAAAATCTGCGGCAGTAAGGGAAAGCAAAACAATTTTTTGGAAGAGGTTTTACTATGAGAGAATTCTGCAGTATATGATGATATGATGGCTCATCTTCTAAGCACTTTGTGGGACTTAAATTATAATTTTAGGAAAACCGTGAGAGGTATTAAAAAGATGTATTCAACAATAATGTAGAGAACTATTAAATGCACTGTTCTGCATTCATTACAATAGCAGGCAGCAAGAATATGATGAAATTGATGCTTTGATTGACCACTGCTTAGGACTTTTGCACAGTCATCAAAAAATGGTCAGTTACCTTTGTCATGCCCATTTGATCTGTCTCACAATGCATCCTCCATTACCCCCCTGCTCCCTGTCCAGCAACAGTTTCAGCCTCTTCTCAAGGGAAGATGGGGTTAGGGGCAGGACTTCACTACCTCCGCACAAATAAAACTGTGTGCCAAGTTATATAAACCCTGCATCCTTATCACCTTCCTGACTTGAGACATTTTATGAGAAGGAACTGTCAGACCCCAACAACAAGAAGAGACATGCTTTATGCACTGCTGCATCACCAACACTGCAGTTTACTAGACACCATTATTATTTAACTATACGTACTCTATAAAAGGTCACATCTCAGGCTTTTGTTTATCATATCTTACAGCATACTATAAATATAAAATCTACATTCAAACCCATGACTGTGCTTGGGCTATTTAAATGTGTGGTTTAAAAAAATACAAAAATTCTGGTATGTGTACACACCCAGGTGAGGCAGATGACCTGTGGTGCCCTCCCCTGTGAGCCTAAAACAGCTCTCCTGACTCTCTTAAAGTTTCTATACACACAGATTCTTACCGCATTGAGCCCCACGGCTTCTGAAAAAACCATTTATGCTTACAGAGGGAAAATAACTCATAACTGTGTGCCTGGAATGTGAGCAGTTGTGGTTACACAAATAGGTTACAAGAGAAGTGAAATAATGTTCTGGTGCCTTATTTTAAAAGCTATAGAAAGCAGAATATTCTACATTATACTCCCCATGCAATGTGCTTCCAGGTTTTGGTAGCCTTTGTTTTTCAATGAATCCTTGAGCTAAATGTGCTTTTTTTTTTTTCCCCCATTTTGTTATATTACAACCATTAAACTCAGTGTGTTTTTTTGGGGATTTTTATATTACAGACCAGCAAAAACTAGTGCATAATTGTACTGTGAAAGGGAAAGTCATACCTAAATTTCCAAATCCTTTCAAATAAAAATCTGAAAAGTGTAGTGTGCCTTTATATTCAGTCCCCCCGATTCAATACTTTGTGGAACCATGTTTTACAGCAGTTATAGCTGCAAGCCCTATGAGGTGTGTTTTTACCACCTTTACACATCCAGAGATTTTTTTCACCCATTCTTCTCCACAAAATAGGATTCCCATCAACTCTCATCAGCTTACCTGTCTCTAATGAACAAAAGTATTCACACAGCATGCTACTGCCACAATCATGTCTTATGGTAGGGGAGGTGTGTTCATGGTGATGTAGAGTGTTAGTTTTGTGCCATGCTGTTTGCACAAATGCTCTATTTTTGTCTCATCTAACCAGAGGACATTCTTCCATGTTTCTCATGTCTCTACATGACATGACTGACTTGTGACAAACTTCAAACTGGACTATGGCTTCCTTTCATTAATGGCTTTCTTTTTACCCATTTTACATAAGGGATAGATTAGTGAAGTGCACAATAACCTGGTAGCAGATGTTCCCTCCTGAGCTGGCAGTCGGTTGAACTGGATTTTACTTAGAGCTGTCAGAGCCAAGAGGGATAAATAGAAACACACATTACACCTTTCAGAGTTTTACATGGACACCCTTTATCCATTTCCTTTCACTTCAGAATTGTGCACTAGTTTGTGTTGTTCTATCACATAAAATTTCAATAAAATACATTGACATTTGTCACTGTAATATAACAAAATGTTAAAAGCTGAATTAATACTTCTGCAAAGGACTGATTGTTCACTTCCTTTTTATTGGTTTCTAGCTCTATAACACTATGTATAATGAAAGTAATAAAGAACCAAAGACCAACCAAGCTCAGTTTTTCTTTTCAGCATGCATCCACTGTTGGCTGAATAAACCTATATTAATTTATGCTACATTGCTTTGGGTTGCACTCATCTACAGAATTACTATATGCAAAATCCCATTATCATTCTTTGGCTTTGGCCTCTTGTGGTTTCTTTTGCAGTAACTTAATTTTGCTCCACTAATCATAATAATTATATATACTACTCTAGCCTTTGTAATTACTGTAGAGTACATGCTACTATCCTTTAATGGGCACTTAAATAAACAGATTTCAGACACTTAGGAGGAAACCTAATTTATGGCCTCCATAGGAGATCAATCAGGTGATGGTGGAGGGTTGAGTTCAATAATTAATACAGAATGCAGCAAGAGTTTGAACCTGGCTCTTCCTTTGTTTTCACTTCTGTTTTCCTTTTCATCCCCACAATCCTCCCTCTCTCTAGCACCTTCGCCACATTATTTATCTGCACTGTCATACCATTGTTGTGATTATGGATGTCATGCAGTCGTAAAGCGCACCACGATCAATAGGCCTGAAATTAAACCAAAAAATGAATTTCCGCAGTGTCGGCCACATGCACTCCTGGGCAGGAATTACCTTGGAGGAGAATGGCTGATTACCCCATTGAGGAGACAGCGACAGAAGCACAGGAGGAGAGACTGTTTGCTGACTGAGGGTTGCAGTGAGATCAGGTTCAGCTGATGTGTTATAGAACACAAGACATATGTTAAAAATACCTGATCAAACCATGAAACACCACTTAGAATAATACCTTTAATTTTTGCCAACATTGCAGCTTTATAGCCTTTATTTAACCTGTTTTTTCAAGTGAGGTTTATAGATGTGACACTGATAAACATAAGCAATGTTAAATTATACTATTGGAAATAAATCAGTCAGTCCCATAATCAGTCAAAATTAATCAGTTTCATAATCTATTAAAGTCATGGAGGGATGACTTTTTTTTACCTTCACACTGAATAACTTTAGCACAAATTTAAGGAAGCAAGAAGATTTTGTATTTTTCAGATCAAGACAGCAACAATCAAAAATAATTGCACTTTAATTGAGGGTTCTCAGAAAACCACCAGGAAAAGGTAATTAACACAATCAAGAATTTATTTGATCTTTATCACACTTTGGTTTATTATCTAATGATTTAATTAATACAAACAAACAGAGATAAAAGAAATATATTCATTTATTTTTACAAGCTACTTGTAGGAAAAGTTTTATGAATCAGAAACTGAACTTTACAAATGTTATTTAAGCCTGTTAAAAATAAAAGGTCACAAGTCTCAAGAGTTTAAAGAAATGGGCTATGTGGCCAAATCCTGGATTCTAATACCTAATGTTAATTCAAGGAGGAAAAAGTAGGAAAAAAAAGATGAAGAATTCAAAGTTCAGAACCACCTGTAATCCATCAGCATCCAGATCAAGATATTTTCTCAAGTGTAATACAACTTTGAAGTCTTTGTTTTCATAACCTAAGAGCAATTTTGAGTCTGAGCTTGATGCTTCATCCCTGTAAGCTTTCCAACTCTGTACACGGAAAGGAAAGGAACAAATTAGCACCTTACTGTGATCTGGAACTGGCTTTAGTCTCACTTATGGAATGGACTGGATTTCTCCATGGAGTGTTCCCACAACCCATTTCTCACCTCAGCTAACAGGGAAATCTTGGCACAACAGATATGGTTCTATTCTGAAGGTCACTCAGAAGCTGTTCTTGTCCAGTTAACTGGATGTTTCAGTGGATGTTTTGTATCAACTGTGGCAATTCTAGGATTGATACATACAAATCAGAAACCACATTAATCAGACCCAACACTGTTTTGGTGGTTCTAGATAACCTTGAGGAAGATCTCATTCGAATGTTGTAGTGATGAAAAATAACAGTACATGACTCTTTCAAAGCCCTGTAATTGGAATGAGCAGACTTTAAATCTTTTAATGAGGATCATTTAGAGGGCAAGTTTGGTGCCAGCAGCCACATTAATTCCAGCTCCAACAGCATATCTTAAAGTTGCTGCAGTTAAAAAGCTCTTAGTTGGATCTCAGGGTCAAGCTGATCATCCATGATAGGCAAGCTACCATCTTTCCCAACCCTTGCTTTTCAGTGCCCCCCCAATGATCCTAGCTTAGTAGTGGCCTGAATGTCATAGCTAGGAATAACAGAATAGTACTCTGGCTCTATTTTGTGGGTTTTCTTTTAAACTGCTGCCATGACTAAGAGTGATAGTTGGAGGTTCAACTGCTGACACCGACAATGTCCAAGTCATGGAGAAATAAAAATAGTGAAGGAGGTTCACACAAAATTAGATTAAAGTAGCAAAGTGTACATTGCAAACAAAGACACTCATCACAACCATATGTTGAGGGTATGATCAGGTCTCTGGCTCTAACCCAGTTGTTCTGATTAATTTATTGTCTGTGAGTTTCAGAGGATATCTCAAGAGTCATCACTTTGAGGTAATAAAAAAAATGTGTATTTTGGAGATTTAAAGGGCCCATCTGCTTGAAATGTTTTTTAGCGGCTAGATCCAAGATGTTGGGCACTGAGATCTCAAAGAGACCTTGGTGAGAAGCAGTTCTAGTGCATAAAAGCTCTGATTTTGTGGGCTATGTGCAGTACACAACTATGACCACTGTTTGCTTTCCATAAATCAGGAGAAATCAGTGCATTTTGTTTACTAGAATGATTTGAAATTTAGAACTTTGGACCATTGTTTAAAAAAAAGGTGATCAGTACAGACAATATGTTGTCTGTCCGTACTGATCACCTTTTGCATCTCGTCAGCAAATGTCATGTGGTTAGCCAGTAGCAACAGTTTAAAATGAATAATCTAAAACCTGCCTCGCTTGCGCTGTCCACTCAACATGTTCCCTGTTTTACTTCACTTGTTTCTCCTCTCCTTCATTTAAAATCGATTTGCTATTAAAGCTGAAGGAGCTGAAGTATTGGAGGGGGAGGCTGACAGTGGCTGAGGTTGATGCAGCCATATGACAGGCTTCTTCATCTCCAAACAGGAAGTTTGGTTTACATCAGCCCAAGGGCGGGAACTGTCATCAGGAGACCAGACTGCTAATGGGCTGGATTAATGCCTGCATCTCCTCCTCTTTATTGTGAACCAAGTTGGAGAAGAGTGAGGTCACTGATGTGATGTTGCTTTAGAGTTTCCTTCATTGGGTCATCATTAAAGTTTGAAGACTTGGGGGAGCTAACACAAATTCGCCCCTAAGACATTAAAAATTATAATTAATGTTTTTAACTTTATTTATATAACATTGTTTCATATGAAAGTTATTTCCTTGCTTTCCCATCATGCAGCATGTCAAGACAGATTTAGTTCAACCTCCCCTCTGAAGAGCTTGGTGCGGGGCATTAACTAACCTTTGGTTTTCAAATCAATTTGACAAATCCCTTAAAATTGCACAACTGTCTTAGAGCAAATAATGGCCTGACAATCTGCATTACAGGAAAGGAAAATGACGTGAGACTGACAGCTGGGTCATGTTGCTTCTGGGCTTACACAGAAACATCATGTTCTGTCACTCGGGGACTTTCAACAAAGATGTCAGTAAAACTTTTCAGTTTTCACACTGGAAGTTAATTTTGTTATAGTTTCATACAACAACCTTCATCTCAGAGTCGCTGCATGTTAAAATGAGTTGACTGTTCTCTGACTCCAAAAACCGTTTTTTTTTTTCATGTAATTAACCCTCTTTGTTTAGATACACAGAGAATCTCTCCTGCTACATAGCTATAACTGATGTTTTGATTGCATATATAATATTTTATGATGTTTCAGCTTTTTACCTGATATTTCATCCTTTATCTGCAGCCTTCTTTCATCCCTTAGCTTCCCCTGCACTCAATCTCTCTCTCTTTCATCCTTGTGAGCATCACAGTGACTGGACTCATTTTCAGCTATTTATTTGCTTTATTTCCTGAGATCAGCTATAAAGAACAAACACTATTAAGCCAGCCAATCAATAAGGGGGCATCAATGTGCTTATCCCGGCTTGCAAAAATAGATTTATATCTTCCGCCTGAGCAACATAAATCATATATTCATACATTAAATTAAAAACGTGATTGATAGCAAAGCACACAGTGTGTTTAAAAGCCTGTGACATAAAACAAAACAAATATTAGTTAGAAACTACAGAGGATGAAGAGAATGGACGTTATTTTTTTAATTTTATTTATTTATTTATTTTTTTGCACAGTATATTGAGAGAAGGAGGATTTCCATGTTCAGGAGCAGAAAGGGAATAGGGATGCTTTGTCAAACTGCTGCCATGGAAGCAGTTTGTGTGGAGTTGAAACCAGATATTTCCATATTCTGTATAAAAGACACATAATAGTTTTCTCTCAGTGTCTAAAGTTGAACATGACTAAACATTTGCTGTTAATAATACTCAATTTTTAGGTTAGTCAGGATTACTGAAGAAGGCAATTCTATGAGTGTATTTTAAGGCATCACCTCAAACACACTGCTTTCTTATATGACATCATGAATATATAAAAAGAAATCAGTCAAGCTATCATGAAGAGCATTGTGAAGTCTGATTCATCCTTGGGTACACTTTGCAGAGGCCTAACAGATGACACCGTCATCTGTTCAAACAATTATATGCAAGTATAAACAGCATGGGTATGGCCAGTCATCATACTGTTCAGGTAGGAGACAGGTTCTTTTTCCTAAAGATAAATGTGTTTTGGTGAGAAATGTGTGTATCAACCACAGAGGAAAAACAAAAGAACTTGTGAATAAGCTGTCTGAACCTAGTATCATTCTCAGTGAAAACAATCCTGTACAAACATGGCCTGAAACACCACTTAGTGAGGAAGAAGTCATTCTGCAAAAGCAATATAAAAACAAATGACAGTGTGCAAATGCATTCACAGTTAAAGACCTTAATTTTTGGAAACATGTCCTATGGTTTGATGAAACTAAAACTGAGGTGTTTGATCATAATGGCCACTGGTCCATTTGGAGAAAAAAGACAGGAGCTTGCAAGCTGGAGTACACCACTGCTATTATGAAATCCAGGGGTGGCAACATCATGTTTTATGGGTGTTTTGCTACAATGGGGGGCTGGTGCATTTCACAAACTAAATGGCACAATTAGAAAAGAAGATATGATGTGGAAATATTCAAGCAACATCTCCAAGACATCATCTATGAAGTTAAAGCTTTGATACAAATGTGTGTTCTAGTTGGACAATGACCCACAGAATACTGCCAAATTAGTTGCAAGGAGGATTACGTACAATAAAGTCAATGTTACTGATTGGCCATCGCAAAGCCCTGTTCTCGGTCCCATAGAGAGGGTGTGGACAAGGCTGAGAAGGTGCAAGAAAAAGACAAAAGCGAGAAGGAGCAAGCAAACATGACCAGGTTACATCAGTTCTGTCAGGAGGAATGGGCCAAAATTCAAGTAAACTATTGTAAGAAAATAAGCTTTTGGGAAGATGACAAAATGTGTGATACAGGTCATACAGGTTAAAAGGCAATTCTACCAAACACAAATTGAATAAATGTATGTAACTGTTGAATTTGAAGAAAACTAACTATAAAGTATCTTAACAATTCTTTCTCGAATTCCCAGAGTTAGGAAATATAAATAATTTTGTTAATTTACAGGAAAAACAATCCTCTATCTTTTTATATATAGTATGAAAACATCTGGTTTTAAATTTAAGTCATTAAAGACATCTAAACTCAGTCATACAACAGAGATTTTACAAGAGAAGTAGCAATAAGAATTCAGAATCCAGGAGGCTTGAGAGCAGCTGGGCAACCCTTGTCTACATGTTGTGCTGTCATTCTTTGAAATGAACGAAGCATGGAGAAATAGGTTCATTCACAAAGTGACACTTAATGCGATATATACAGATTGTGCATTGCATTACAGGGCCTGATGGGGTATGGGTGCGTTCTTAAGGAGAGAGACAGAAATATATGGCAACATCCATCAGAGACTCGATGGAAGAAGAAAAGATGCAGGAACAGAAAGCGAACGAGGGCTCAGCGTTGGGGGGCTGCCAAGGACATTTAAGAGAGCTGTCAAGGGAGGTTGATCTATGAAGGACCCTAGCGAAACCTATAGCCCAGTGTGTGTATGTGTATATATGTGTGCACCTGGATGTGTGAATGCGTCAATTGGTGTGTCAGGCACCAATACCTGAAGTAACACATGGACTCACACCCTGGAGGTTTAAGGAAAGCACAGACTGAGTGTGAGTCCATCCACACAGAAAATCAAACGATTTCAATTTCAGCACAAGATGAAACAAAGAATTAAAAAAACATAGTAAGAGAGTAAACAAGGGACAAACTGCTCAACCACAAAAACTGAGTGTCTCCAAGGAGAAAAACAGGTAATTATAAAAATAACTTAAAGTTTAGTTTTCTGTAGCATAGTACATGACAGGTTATTACACTAACCAACTCAATGTATATATATTTTAAAATGTTGTTTCAAAAGAAGAAAAATGTCTTAAATACAAAACTGTGAGATAAAATTAGTCTTACCCTCTATTAAGGAGTACGATTTGTGTATGTGATTATGTATGAAACTGAATTAATAATGCTATGGGGACATATAGCTGAAATCAGAACTTTACATATACTGTATAAAAAGACATATATACAAACTTTTTTTCTGTTTGCTAAATGCCAGTACATTGAGAGAGAGACTATTCATAAGTTTCATACCTTTCCTTAGTTCCATCCATCCATTATCTAAACCAGCGGGGGGTGGGGCTGGCGGCTATTTCCAGCAGTCAATGGGTGAAGGCGGGGTACACCGCCTTCACCCATTCAGGTCGCCAGTCCATCGCAGGGCAACACAGAGACACACATGACAAATGACTATACATGCACACATTTACACTTAAGGACAATTTAGAGAGACCATTTAACCTAACAGTCATGTTTTTGAACTATGGGAGGAAGCTAGAGCACACGGAGGGAGCCCATGCATGCATCGGGAGAATAAGCAAACTCTATATAGAAAGACTCCAGGTATTTAAACCCAGGACCTTCTTGCTATAAGGCAACAGTGTTAGCAACTGTACCACTGTGCAGCCCCTCATTTCCTTTGCAGAATTGTCTTTTAAATCTCAGAACCTGGATCAAATGTTTGGGTATCTTTTGATAAGCTTCACACAATAATTTGCTATAATTTTGGCCAATTCCAAGCTTTAACTTCCTGGCTGATGTCTTGAATATATTGCATCAATATTTCCACATAATGTTCTTCCCTCATGATGTTAATTTGTTTGAAGGTGGCCCATATTTCACAATGGGGATGACATTCTTAGCGTGCCATCCTCTTCTATTTTTTCTCCAAATGCAGAGTGATGATTTTCTTTATGAATAAACATGCAAATTTTAGTTTTATCAGATCACAGGACATGTCTCTGATAAGTAAAGCTGCAACTGTAAACTGTAATTGGCCTTTTTTGTTGGCTTCTTCTACTCTGAGTGACTTTTCAGCCTATGTTTGTACAGGAGTCATTTCATGGAGGACAATGACACTATCTTACAAGCTTAACCTATCATTTTCTCAAGGTCTTTTGCTTTTATTTTGGTAGTTACATTTTGCACCAAAATATGCTTAACTCTGGGACATAGAACCTGGTATTATGGCTGGACATTCCTTTAGGTTATGTCCTAACACAGTTGCAGTATCTTTTTCAGTTTCAGTTACCAAAATTGTTCCTTTTTTTTTCTTTTCCAATTATGGGAGTGTTTTTTTTAAATGATGTCCTAAAGACAAACAAAACACAATGAGTGGTGGTAAAACTAACCTTGAACCTCACCCTGAATATATCATCCTTACTGTGACAGATTGATAGTGGTGGCAGCATCATGCTGGGGTATTTATCTTCAGGGGCAGGCAAGCTGGTTAACATTGGTGAGTAGACTGATGGAGCTAGATACAGGAAAATCTATGTTAGAGCCAAGATATACCATCCAAAAGGATAACAACCCCAAGCCAGAGCTACAACGGTATGATTTAGATCAAAGCAAATTCATATGTTAGAATGGCCTAGTATATCAGCTGAAAATCAGTGGAAAAACTTAAAAAATGATATTCACATATGCCTTCCATGTATTGAAAAAATGGACAAAAAGTTAGTTTGTAGATGTGTAAAGCTGGTGGAGACATACCCTGACAAACTTGCAATTTCAATCGCAGTAGAAGGAAATTCCACAAAATATTGTCTCAGTGTGCTGAATGCAAAAGTTTTTATTTGTTGAAAAAATTGAAAACCTGGCATCCTTTTCCTTCACCTTCACAAATATGCATCCTTAATCCCGAGTAAGCATGTGGCAATAATGGAAAGAAAAGGTACAATTCCCTTTTAACAGGAGTACACCTTCTATCACAGTTTACTGGCACAACATAACAAAATGAAATGCAGAGAATTAAACTGCCATGTGCTTGTTTTGCTAATGATAAATAGCCTTGTCACTGAGTACATGACATAGCAAATTCCACTAGTTTTAGAGCTTGGAACTTAACACAATTAAGTTGGTTCTGACTGACTCTTGGATTGCGACAGAATATCGGTAACAACTTGCACATGCAACTGGTTTAACTGCCATTCACTTCTGTCTTTATCAATGTTTCTCAATTCTTTTCACTTCTCATCTTTTTTGAGTGCTTTTTGAGTGGTTTTTTAAAATAAAGATTAGTGTGTTTGAATATATATTTGTCTTTTATTTGTGTGTTTATTAGCGCCACAAAGTTTTTTTGACAGTAAATAAAGCCAGTAAGTGCATGAACTCGAAGAGTAAATATGAGGTAACCCTAGCTGAAGGGATGTAGTACTGGGGCCATTACTAAAGTTTAATGATATGAGAGGATGGTTCTCCTATTCTCTGCAGATGGATTCATCACATGCTTTAAATCTATACATCAATCAACAGTTCTTTGAGAAAAAAGGCAGTTCTTTACATGTTATAAAAGCCTTTCCTTTCCCAGTTTCTTTCTTTGGGCTCCCCAACCTTGTCACAGTTACTTATAGAGGCAGTGCATCTAAGAAGGAGGGGGCACGACATTGAGAATAAGTCACAGAGAGTTGGGGTGAGGTGGTGAAGAGCACTGCATGACTGTGTACATGATAGAGGAGTCACCAACCAACTACAACATGGTGTCCTAGGTTCATCCCAGTGTGCCCCAGGGAGAGAAAGACAATTCACTTTCTGGCTCAAAGTCATACTACACACTGTCATTGGTTTCAGCTGAGTGCTGACTGATTTCTTGTCCTCTCCTCGTAAATAAGAACCAGTCTTCAGTGTGAGAGACTGTAGATCAGGGTGTAAATAGCCGAAGGTATCATGCACTTCAGAATAATGGCCACCTAGAGAATTGTGTATTTGTTTAACCTCCCACATCACAAAGCATGTAAATTACACAAAAGGCGCAACAGAAAGAAAATCTGTTTCCCATAGGTCTTTAACTTAAATTTTATTGCCTGGAGTTTATAAGCAAAACTCACAGCAGGGAGAAGCCTAATGCATCCTGTCCCCAACTCCTCATATTTTCATTGTTAGTGTCAGAGCCACCTGCCTGCAGGTTAATGCTGGCGCATCACAGACAATAACATTAAAGACAGGAGTGCACCATTTTATGACTTCAGCACTTTCGGTTTTGAAGTCTTCCGGCACCAGTGAGTTTAAATTATGGTGGGAGACGTCCTTGGGATGTGAACATCTCATTTCACCATGGCTGTACGCAACCTCACACACACACACACACACACACACACACACACACACACACACACACACACACACACACACACACTTTTTATTGGGGTTCTCTTCTCCACAAGACTGAACTCACTGGGGCATGACATAAGAATTATACATCTGACAGCTGTAAACCTGCAAACTTCTCTTACACACACTCACTACTATTATGAGGGAGAACACTAACTTTTCGCTCATTATCCTGAGAGAGACCGAGTCAGTTCATGTCTGAATATTATTGCTGTTGATGTTTTTAATATCCTTGATGCAAATGGGAGGCCTTTGTTTTATCCATTCTTTTATCACACACACCTACAACAGCGTTATCCCTTTACAAAACAATGAAAGGCTATTTAAGGACTTAATCTTTTATTCTTCAGTAAGCATTTAGTTGCTGTAATTGCTTTCCTTCGCTTCAGTTAGACTGCTACAGCAAACAGAAAATGCAGTTTTAGTCAATATTTAGATTTGACTATTTACAGATGAAAATAAACATTTTGTGTTCATGCACTAATGAAAATCTATTCTTGTTAGGTTTTAAACTACATTATTCAATTATTCTCTGGCTTAGTAAACAGACTGCCCTGTCTGAAGACAGAGCCATGCAAAACTATTCATACCTCTTAAGTTTTTTTCACAGCCATAAGCTGCACTATTTTTCCAAGATTTTAACCAATACAACGTAATGCATAATTGTAAAGAGGGAGGAAAAGACACATGACTGTCTTTTTTACTAATAAAAATCTCAAAAGTATGGCAAGCATGTGCTTTCAGCTCCTATGTCAATGATTTTTAGAAACATCTTTTGGTACCATGAAGGCTGTAAGTATTTTAGAATAGATGTGCAAAGATGCCAGAAACTATATGTCTCTAATAACTTTGTACATGTAGAGACTGAATCTTTTGCCTTTTTTCTTTGCAAAAAGCTTAAACACAGTCAGATTGAGTGGAGAATAGAAGAGCCATTTTTAAGTCATGCCACAAAATCTCAATTCGATTTAGGTCTGAACCTTGATTGGACCATTCTAACACAGATATAGTTTGATCTAAATCATGCTATTGTTTGTCTAGCTGTATGTTTAAGTTAGTGGTCCTGTTGAACCCATGTCCATATCTCAATTCTTTTGCAGTATCGAACAAGTTTTCTTTCCTGATATTCCTGTATTTAGCTTCATCCATCTTCCCATCAACTGAAACCAACTTCCCTGCCCCTGTTGAGGGCAGGCAGTGCTATTTTTCCACCACAGATAGCCATTTGCATGCAGGTCATGTATATTCAGGCCTGTAAGTTTAGTTGGATGGCTTTGTCCTAATGAGTTTGCAGTTGTACCATTTTAGTTCCATTTTCAGATGATGGACTAAACTGTTCTCCCTGTGATGTTCAAAGCTCAGGATATTGTTTTATAATCTAATGCTGATTTAAACTTCTCCAAAGCTTATGTCTAACCAATCAGCTGCATTCCTTGGCCTTCATGATGCTGTTTGTTCACTCATATTAAAAAAAAAACAAAACAAAAACAAAAAAAAACAAAAACAAAACAAAACTGAGGGCTTTACAAAGCTGCAAGATTTATGAGTCCAAATTACCCACAGTTGGACCCTATTTATTGAACTTAACAGGGGATCGCTAAAGCAAATTGATTTTTACTGTATTTTATTTAGAGGTATCAGAGTAATGGGGGCTAAATATATGTGCATCACATCCCTTTCAGAATTTTATTCATAAAATGTTTTGAAATGTAAATATAATTCTTCTTTCACTTCACAATATTATGCCCCACTTAACTATTAAGTACATTTTCCAAAAAAAAATACACAGGTACTTGGGATTGTAACATGACCAAAAGTGAAAAAGTTCAAGGGGTTTGAGTATTTTTGCAAGTAGATGTAAAAGTGAGATTTTGCTTGAGAATTTTTACGATCACCATTTTTAAACGTCGATATTTTGTGCTTGAGTTTATGAAACGTTGCTGATCCAATCCAGTTTGTTGCTACATATCAAAATCATAGAACAAAGGTTGGCAGATATCCCTTGGCATCTAATAGCTTTTCGCTCATAAGCACATGGAGCAGGATCTGAGGCATCCAGAGAGAACAGGCTGAACTCCACATCTCCATCCCAGCTGCGCCCCTGCTAAGGCTGTAATGAACACCTGAGGACACGCCCACCTCTCGCCCTTTCTGCTTCGTCATTGGCTGTCTCTCTACATATTCTGCAAGCTGTCAGGCTATTGGCCAAACTCTCACACAGTGATTTCATAAAGCAAATTTTCGTGGGAAGTTGTGTGAAAGTGTGTGTGTGTGTGTGTGTGTGAGTGTATATGTGTAGGAAAAACCCTTTTGATATCCGCGGTATCAACAGCTTCAATTAGACGACCCTTATACTCCGAGTTTGCGTTTCTCGCTGTGTCCTCTGGCTGTCAATCGCTGCAGGATTTGTTGGGAGTTTTCGGAGCGCCTCTCTGCATCTGTGAGTACCTGAGTTTTCTTTCCTTACTCCGGCTACAGAAACAAGCAGCGCTCCGCTGGGATGTGCTGCAGCGAAAGAGACCAAAAGAAAGAAAGAAAGAAAAAAAAGTTGCTTCGAATTTGACTGCAACTTTTTCAGCTTTTTCCTCCTCCTCGTCTCAAAGCCGACAATTAACCTTGATTAAGTCGCTTGTTAACAAAGTAAACATATTTTAATTAACCACCTGCAGTGGGGGTAATGGACACGGATGAAACGGTGCTGAACACAAAGTGGATCATCTTTAAAATGTTGATAGGAAGAGAGTAAATATGACACAAGAATAATGATTGCAGCAGTTGTATTTTAAGAAGAGTCTTGTCATGCTCACTTTTCCTGGTTATTTCCTATTCCTTCATTAAAGAAAATTATTTTTGACTAGAAATTTTAAGTAGAAATTCTGCCAGATAGATAGATAGCTAGATAGACAGACATGATTTTGAGAGTTAATCATCAGAGTAATGACTGCAAGAGTGGTACCTTTTGTGAGTTTTGTTATGCTTTGTAGTTATTTCTTATCAATCAATATTTCATTGATGTATAAGCTAGTAATTATGTTTTTTTTTTAAATCCTGCCAGATAGATAGATAGATAGAGTTATGAACAAACCACTAAATAGTTCAAATTTGCTAAACTCATCCAAAAAAAAAAAAAAAAAAAAAAAAAAAAGTTTTTGAAAATCTAAATTTAAGGCAATGTGCCTTGTGTCTTTAATAAAATGAGAAGTTTGAGAAGTTTCATCCGCTTCTCACTGTGATAAATGATAGGCAAACTTAAGATAATGCAGTGTTGTCTGCTGAAATAAGTGCAAATCCTTGGGTTTTGTGTAGTAATGTGTGTGAGTGAGTGTGTGTTCTGCAGTAAGGATTGTCCTTCATAGGGTAAGAGCGTCTGGAAGTGTGTGTTTGAAAGTGAAGATGTTGCTGGCTCTTTTGTCGCAGTGTTATCAGGATTAGAGCTGGGCAGGAACGCTCCAGAAAGCACATGCTGATGTTGCATGCTGTGGTAATGGCCTCTTACCGCTCATATAAATAATCTAATGGAAAAACATCATTCGGCTTCAAACAACATTGTTTTTTTTCCCCAGCACTATCATATGGTATTTGACTGGTTTGAAACAAATGTGTTGCTTCCCATTATTATTGTTGACCCTGCAGATAGTCCACCATAAAACCTCAACGTGTATGTGAAATGCGTTGTGGATCCATCACAGCTTCACTTGAGTGGGATGTCTAGGTCTTTACTGCAGTGATTGTTGGGCAAAGTGACTCTATGTCCTTGACTGGATAATGTAATACCTCATGGCTTAATCAAATCAAAAAAGGCCCCAGTGGTTTCAACCAGCATTCTTTAAGTGTGAATTATAGAAGGTCTAACACAGTTTTCAGGCAGATACTTAACTAGAAATGTACCACGGGAATAAAGCCTTGACTCAAACATGCACAGTCTCAGAAGTTCACCCATTCATCTGAGCAGAAAATCATCCACCATTTACCTGGTGCACATGCATGAGAACAATGAAAGATACATCTCTAACATATCTTTTATTGGAATCACACTTGGGTACCAAGTTAGCACACTTTCACACATTCACATGCAATGAAGCACCTATAATACAGTCTCTCATGTTTGTTTTAAATACCGATGTCAAAGCTTTTAGGCACCCTTATTCCAAACACTGGCTAGCATGTAGCTTTCAAACACCATATCAATTAACAAAGTTGATGTAGGCTGGTTTTTGGACAGCAGCTGCTTTAGGACCCTTCAAAATATCCTTTGAATATTTCTCTTTAGGAACTGATTTGGCAAATGATTTGATTTACATGGAACTAGCATGCCCAGAACATCTCTTTTCAATAAATATAAACACAAGGAAAGTTTTATGTACATAAGATTTGGTCTGCATGTTTACCCTTTTACGGTAAGGTCTTTGGTTGCAACACAGGCCATCGCTCCTGGCACTCTGCCCTGTATTGTGTCCAAACGTTTTGAGCAACACCACCCTGTTCATACCCTGGCTTGCAATATGTCCACATAGCCAGTAAGTGACACTGTTCAGGAGCCTGGAAAATTACTTTCAATCACATTTTAGCTAAGGTCTGATATGAGCCAGATTTGTTTGAAATCAAACATTGCTTCTGGAAGCTACGCTAACTTCCTGTCAGTGTCAAAAGATGGACTGCAATTTACAATAGATAACTTCCTGTAAGATTTGAATTAGGAAACATCAATTTTTTACCTGTTATCGGATAAAGTTTGAAGCTTATACAATTAACAGTGTCAAAGTGAAATGTGCGGCAGAAAATCACGTCACCTCTGGTTTTTAGTGGGTGAGATAAATTGATGTCAGCAAATTATCATGGAGTGAGTCCAAATTCAGGGGCTGCATCCTTTGAAGGGTGCATTTGAATTACATCACAACGATGCAACAAAGGCTGTCCAAATTTGAAGGCATTTTACAAATTCATGCTCCTTTTCCCAAATTTGAAGACAGGTCTGGTGTATCCTTTGCAGCCCATCATATAGCAAGATTCATTGTGGGCCAAAAGGCAGATATATGTTTTTGCTACAATAGTGGATGAAGCGGGAGATTAAGAGGGAAAGGAGTACAGCTTTAAATATGAGTATATTCAAATCTGGCAGTACAAAAGTTAGCTTAAAGCGGTTGTATTGTTAGGCATTTGTTATTTGCATAGACATATTTTTAAATATAACTTTTGTAAAAAAAAAAAAAAAAAAAAAAAAAAAAAAAAATCATTAAATTCATTAAGAAGGAATAAATTAGCAATAAAAAAAAAAACCTGCAATATTTTGAGCTCCATTTTTACCAGCTTGTGTTTAGTGCTGTCATGGAAGACGACAGGATATACACCGAGGTAAGGGTGGGAATAAATCTGAAGGCTAGACCGTCCAGACCAGGTCCTTCGAAGGATGCAGCCCCTTACTTTGGACACACCCATAGAGCTGTGTTAAGGACTGAACTTTGATGACACGTAAATTTAAAGTAACGTAAAGTATTCTAGGGGATGCATTGGATCCATCCACTCACTGAAGATTTACATGGAAAAAACTCCTACAGATTTCGACTGCAGGGTCAGTTAGTCTGCAGTACAATTCTGCTTTTTTTTCACTTTTTTTCCATCAATCCCCTTTTTGCTTCTCAAGAGTCTTTACTCTTGGTAATTTATATGTTACCTCTTCTATCTGACATTGGGGTAAATTTCTCATTCTGCAAAACTGCTTCCTGAAGTCCTGAACTAGCCAGCTCATTTGTCATCTCACCTTGCTCTAATAGGGAGAAACTGCTGTTAATTAACCCTTCCTGCTAACAGCCACTGTCCACAGTTCTGCCAGATAACTGGTGTGCATTATCACTGCACAGACTACCTGCAAATTAGTAGCGGTCCCCAGCTGTATTTCTGCAGGTGTCAGTTGAGGTGCCTCTTCATCTTACTGCAGAGCATTACACAAACAGCACAATAGTTTTATCTCAAATTGAATTGTTGAAGGAGACGTTAAAGAGTCATACATCACTGGAACACTCAGAGCTGAAGGAAAGAATATGCAGCAGTCAGGAAGCAGTGAAGGGAGCGACTCATAGGTGTCACAGAGGGAGTGACGAGGGATGAGTTCATAAATCCATAAAAAGAGAAAATCAAGTCTTAAGGTAGTAAACACATTTTAGTTTGTGTGAGTGAAGGAGGTGTGTGTCGAGTTCTAGTTTAGCAATGAGCAGGTAACCTGCCGTTTTTTGTTTTTTTTTTTGTTTTGTTTTTGTTTTTTTTCAGTAATTACTTTCCTTCTTTATTTTTACAAAAATCTTTACCCAAATGCTCTTTACACACCAATCTAGATTCAGTTCCTACCTTTCATCCCCACTCAAAGATAAACACAAGTCTGAGTGAGCAGCACCTTATGTCTGGTGTATCAGCTCATATTGGTTTCCTCTTTGCTCACCAGAATGTTCGATTCATGTATGGATTTTCTGTCCTGTCTACATGTGATGGGTTGTTCAGGTCTAAAACCTGCAGAATGCTGCTGATTCAGATGTTGACCATTTTCTGTATGTCTTAACATAGCAGAGAACTCATACATCACAATGGAATTGTAGACCTTATTTATTTCATTATTTTATTTCCAACTAACAGAAGTATGAGCTGGTAAAAGGCACCGTGAGTAAGCTATCTGTTTTTCCTTATTAAAACAGCACAACCAGTGCATTTTGCAAGATAACATCAAGAGACAGTCCAGTTTTTCCAGGGGCAAATGCTGTGTTTTACTCTTCAGGTGAGGATGTTGCTGTGCCTGCTTTTCTTCTTGCCTACCCACTCCTTGGCTCAGCGATCAGAGCCCATGTTCTCTGCTGTAACCAAGACCATTCTCCGTCCGGACAACGAAAACAACCCCAGCCAGCTTAACTATGGCATGGCTGTTACTGATGTGGATGGGGACGCAGACCTGGAGATATTTGTAGCTGGGTGAGAGGAGTGTTTCACTTTAATTTATTGGCTTTCTGACCTTGATACAATGTTTTAAGTGACCCCTATATACCTAAAAACAGTAACCGTTTAGAGTGCTATCTACTTCTAAAGACTAAAACAGAAATCCATTGTCACTTTCCAAAGGTAAACCTTTAAAACAAAGGTGAAAAACTAAAAGAGGGGACATTAAGGTGCCCTGAAGCTCACTCAACTGATGAAAATGGATGTGATTGAATTGAGTGCCACTGATGGGAATAGCTTTGCAAGCCTCCCGCTATCCAATGAAGCAGCAATGAGATTCTCAATGCTTAACAGAATATAGATGAGCCCAAATGAGCGTGCTTACTAAATGTAATTTAGCCAAAACAACCTATTCAGCAGGTATCCCAGGAAGAGGATCATCCCACAGCCTTCTAGAGGATGTAATTTCATTTGCCATTAGGAGAATCTTTGCTTGAATAGCTTCTATATAGTTTATATTACACCTGTGTTGCTGACCTTCAGTAGTCATAACAATGATTACTTTAGGCATTTCGAATCTCACATGTCTACAATGGATGTCTAGAACCTAAATATATTGCAACTGACTCATGCTGGAAATGTTAAAACAAAGTTTCCAGACTAGTATTTATGAGGAGTTAATCCACTTCTTATACTGTTCGGGTATTAGTCGTGTGTGAAATTGTTACTTTATGATTTAGATATTCAGGTTATTATTATTATTATTATTAGTATTATTATTATTATTGTCCATGCTCCTTTTGAAGCTCAATTTGAAGTCAGTTCCTATTCTGAACAGCAGACAGGAACAACATTTGCCTGGCTAATTCATTACTTGTGTATTTTGCCAAATCTGATATATTCTCCTTATCTGACAGGACGTAACAGGTATTCATTTTAAAGAACCTATTTTTAGCCAGCAAACAAATATGCATGTATTTATTTATTGTTCCAATGAAGTATACCAAAGCTTAAAATACTGAAACTATACTTACACTTATACTTATAATCCCCCCCCCCCCAAAAAAAAAAAAATGTTTTGGGGGGATTATACTGAGTAGAGCAAAGTATGCTCAAATCTATTATTGTCCCCCCCACACACACACACCCCAATTTGTTTTTGTAATATTCAGAAACCAAATGTCACTGGGCAGCTGTGGCTGAAAACTATGGAAAAAGCTGGTACAGCAGATAAATTAGACAAATTATTATGTCGCTCTTATCAGACACATGTCTGACATAGCTAAAACAGAACTACCCAGTTACTCTAGATGCACACTTGTTCAGCTGTACCCTTGTGTGAGCACATATAATAGACTTTATCTGTAGCTCTGGACCACATAGTCTCCAGAGCTACAAAGTGTTTGTTAATACTCCAAAGAGTAAGTGACACAATACTCTAATTATATGTTTTTGCATTTTTTAACTTATTGAACATTTAAAAACACAGAGAAAATGTGAAATATGCAGAGCATTTTCAAATTTAACTGTTTTTCCACACCATTTTCTTTCATGCTTTCCAGGAGTTTTTGCTCGCAGTTGGGAAACAATTTTATGTCGGCAATCCTGCAGCTTTAAAATAACAGGAAGGCTGGTCAATGGGCACCTTAATCTGCAATGTCAAATTTTGGAAAATAAATAAGTAAATTTATTTTGCAATGAACATGTTTTTAATGTATAAAATCTGTGATTACAAAATAAAATACTCTGCAGATGAAAAGAATAAAATGTTTAAGTAACAGATATACCCATCGACTTTACAATTTGACCATGCAACTAAATATGACCTGATGCAAGGATATGTCTATAGTTGCCATAACTAGAGGAATTTTGAACCCTAATTTGGTTAAACTTTTGTAATTTGTTTTTGAGGGAACAGATTGTAAAACTGTATGTTTAAAATCTGACCTAAAAGGATTATTTAGTTAAGTATCCACTGATTTTTACAAGTTTCCAGTCTCATGGTATTTGAGGTTAAGAAAATAGTTTATTTGAGAAAGAACATTCGCTGTTTACTAAAAGTGTTTTTTTTTTTCAATAATTTGGGTGTTCTTTTTATTTTCTCTATTTATTTACAGTGGCTCTACAGTCAAACATTTTTTTTTTTTCGTTGATTGTTATTTGACTGGGTACAGCAAATCCCCCAATAACTAGATAAATAAATAAATGAAATTAGTTTATAATTTAACCAAATTCTGGCTTAATTAATAAAAAAAAAATCATAATGAAGCAAATAAGCTAGTACTACAAAATTTGTTGAGGTGTTTTCAGTCCACTTCATTAGCTCTCATTTATAAATAAAAAAAAAGGCTTTGTTTCCACATGATCACAGATACAATGGTCCAAACCTGGTGCTGAAGTATGATAAACAGAGGAAAGGGCTCGTCAACATCGCCATCGATGACCCGAGTTCCCCGTTCTATGCCTTGAGGGACCGTCAAGGCAATGCCATAGGAGTGACAGCATGTGACATAGATGGAGATGGACGGGAGGAGATTTATGTCCTTAACACCAACAATGCCTTCTCTGGTACAGTACAAGTTATTACAAAGGCACACAGTCTTCACACTGTATCTCAGAGCAGGAGAATCTGTAAGCAGTAACTGAACTTATCTCATCTGAGTTTTCATCAGATAACAGATAAGCTTTGTGCTGCAGTAAATCATAGAGAGAGCTGCAGTGAGCACACTTCTAACACTGCAGCACCTCACTGCTGTCATTTTTCTGAAAACTCAACACTCACATTTCTACCACAGCAACTCTATATTCCCTTTTCTACCACCTGAATTTATCATTCTTCATAAACTCCTCTTTATCTCACATAAACTTACCATCTTTTTAACTCCTTATACCTGCATGAAGGTCGGGCAACGTATTCCGACAAGCTGTTCAAGTTCCGTAACGGGCGCTTCGAGGACCTGCTGAACGACGATATAAACGAGCACCGGGATGTGGCCAACCCCATGGCCGGGCGCTCTGTGGCCTGCATAGACAGAAAGGTATTTCACACACGTACAGAGTAGAGTACAGTACGAAGTCTTCTCCCCACACACACACACACACACACACACACACACACACACACACACACACACACACACACACACACACACACACACACACACACACAATCTACTAGTGTCTTCTACGTACATGCACGGTTGCTTCTGTTTGTTTACCAGTGATAAGTCATGCCCTGCCTACGCCGCCCTTCTCAGCATGTGCTCTGACAGTTCATTTGGGCGAATGGTGCGCTATTTTCTCTCCTCTGTCCATCGCACCAGTGTAATTACAGAAGCAAAGGCTCGTTTGTTTTACAGCACGCATCCTACAAAGAGAGGAAGGGAGCGATGACTGCACGCTTCTGCTTTCTGCCTGTAGCCGTTTCCTCCTTCTTTCATTTCTTTTGTTTGTATCCTTTTCTCACTTACATTTTTTGCCCTCCTCTGACTGACATGCTCTGTCTTTGTCTCTTATCTCACACACAAACACAGTTCTCCCTTCTAATAAGAAGATGGGATAAAGATAGTAATAGGCGAAAGAGGACAGCAGGGATTACAATAGTTTTTTTTTTTTTTTTTTTTTTTTTTTTTTAACAGTCCTATCTCACTGAGCACTGACAGGAGGTGCAGGTGCCAAGTAGATTGGAAAGATATCTTATTTAATGGCATACTTCTTTTAGAAGAAGCCAAAGCCCTGATGTGCGCTCTTGCATGCCAGTTCAAGCAGATCCAACTGTTCCTTTTTGCTGAGCGTGTTTTATTGGAACATGTTCAGAACAACTGCAAAGAGGAGCCAAAGTGTGCTGCATTGTCAGCTGGGTAGTTAATGTGTTTGATCTTGTTTACCCATAAATAAATTGTTATCTTGTAGTCGAGGAAGTGCATTTGTCATCGGGCCATCCTCTCTCTCCAGGTCTTCTTGAAGCTGACATCCCATTATTATTCCTAAACGAACTGATGAGACTGACATATTGAAGCGGCTCACGTTGTGCTGATGGATCAGTCCACTTTGAGCAGGACCCGGAGAAAATCAGTGGACTTTACTAGCTCAAATAACATATTATATTTTACAGTGATGACAAATTTTGAGAATAATGATCAGTGAATGAATAGTTTCAGTTCATATAAAAATTACATTGCATTGTGTCAATTTATTCATGCTTCTTTTTAAAGGCTTTGATGATTAACAGAGGATTTATGCCGGTTTAATGCGGGAATGTGTGTCAGACTATCCCGACTGCCAGTCTTGGTGACAGAAATTAGCCTAGGGTGAAGACTTATTGAAAAATCATTGACTTTTAACTTTGTTAAGTAACAACCAGTGGCCTTCAGGTCTTTTATTACACTTAACTTTTTTTTTGTTTTTTTCTGTATGTAGGTGTATTATAGTGCACAGTAAAGTGGCATTTAAATCAACCCGACTTGTTTACCTTACTCTCCACGTAAGAATACAGTAGGGTGAGCAAAAATGGTCAGATGGCTTTTATTTGTGTGGTCTTGCGTATGTGCATGTATTTGTATTGATGGAAACACGTTAGGCCTGGTGGGAAAGCTCATTTAAATCGAGTGTATAGTCTATTAGTGTGGTTCCGTCTGTGAGTTTGTGTCTGCAGGGACTCTGACTGATAATGGAGTGTGAAATTAATCTCCAAAGGGAGGCAGAGCAAGAAGTGCCAGGCTGAGAAAGAGGGGACAAGGGGTAAGAAGCAGGGTGAATGGAGATAAAGGGACAACAGAGAAGGTTTAATGAGGAAAATCAACAAACGTCTCTCCTATGTTATTCTACTTTAGTTAGTCATTCAGCTTTTTGTGTAAAGCTAATGTGTTGTACCAAACATAAAAAAACAAACATGGTTTTCTTTAATCATAAAATGCCTAATTGTGGAAAAAAAAAAAAAAAAAAAGGTTTCTATCTATGGACACCCGTTGCGCATTGAGTTGTGGACTTTATAGAAATTCCTCAACCTGAGAAAGAATGTGGCACTAGTGGAGAGGAGCAAGTCCCTATTAACAGGAATAAACCTCCAGCAGAATCAGGCCCAGCAGCCATCTGTCTGAACCAGCATGACATCAAGGGCACAGAAATGGCACACAGAAAAATGCTGAAGATTTGGGCCCGGTCTACTTTATACAGATAGAAACACAAAGAGAGAAGGCAAAGCTAATGGCTGTAAATAATGGCTACATGGATAGTAGAAAGGATAAAGATCGCTGTGATCCTCCATAATCCTAGGCCTACAGCAGGAAATCTACAGAGAGCTGTTGATCTGCCTCAGAAACTGCGTGATGGTTCCACTGGAAATGAGGCTGATAACAGCCTTTCCATCTCAATTTTTACATTAAAATATTTTTGGAACAAGAAGTAAAGCTTCAAGTTGAGAGAAAATAGCCTAGTTGGGAACACAACGAGCAATCAGATCTTAACTAATCATGCAGAGCTTTACTTGCAAGAAGAATTTTAAATTATTTTCTGAATTCCACTGGGAACCAAAAAAGTAAAGCTAAAACCTTTGCCTTAATCTTCATCAGAACTGTTGTTGCAGCATTTTGGACCAACTGAACACTTTTTGCAGATTTATTTTTAATTCCTGGCAATAAAAAAATTACAATAGTCAAGCCTGGAAGTTAATAATGCATTTTGCAGTTTTTATTAGTCACTCTTGCCAACAGGGAAGAATTTTCAATTTGAGCTCATTAAAGTAATATTATATATATAAAAAAAGAGCAAAGTATGCTTTAAAGAATAATTATGGTGTGTCTTATGCAGCCAAATGCATATAGATTTAGACTGTATTATCCAAAGAAATAAAAATGTTTCCTCAAATCAATGGATGACATTACAGACACAAGGTCGCTTAAAAGTCAGAACATTAAGATGAGAAAAAGGTTTGAGCCCCAGGTCTGTTTCTGATTTGAACTCCCTGAGCCATTTTTTAGTCATACTGACCTTTTCCACTATAAACTGGATTTCGCAACAGTTCAGAGAAGCAAAACAGTGCAAATAGAGATAGGAAAGGTTGTCTTTGCTAAGAAACAGGTTAAAATGGAAACTATATTCAAATGGTTGATCTTTTGATCTTCAACCACTTAGCCTTCCAGAGTAATTTTATTTAATCAGAAGTATCTGGTTGATATGTTGAAGGTAAGTGGTGGTAATAATGTTACCTCTGAAATACCCAGAAAAGTCAAATGACCGAACTTTTTTCTGACATGTTTGCGCTTGGGCTTTAAAATGTCAACAAATGTAATTTAATGAAAACTGCATGTGTTTTCCTGCAGGGTACAGGCCGTTATGCCATCTATATTGCTAACTATGCCAGTGGAAACGTCGGACCTCACGCTCTCATAGAGATGGACGAAGCAGCCAGTGACCTCTCCCAGGGAGTTGTTGCCCTCTCCAATGTTGCAGAGCAAGCTGGAGTTAACAAACTAATTGGTGGGTGTCAAGAACTTATGGAGACTGTGAAATGGGTATTGCTGATTTGTTTCTGCCTTTATAGTTTTATTAATACTGACATTCAGAAGAGCATGTATCTTTTGTTGCCATGGATTCTGCAACAAAAATACCACAAGGATAGATTGTTTGGGGTCAAATGTGAGAGCTAAAGCTCGATCTTTCAGAGATGAAGAAATGCTAAATGGCCTGTACTTATACAGCATTTTATCTAGTCCAGAGGACCCCACAGTGCTTTACCCTACATTCAGTTATTTACCCATTCATGCACACACTCACATGCTGATGGTGGCAAGCTACTGGATTGTAGCCACAATCAGTCTGACAGAGGCGAGGCTGCCATGCACCGGCGCCACCGGGCCCTTTGACCACCACTATCAGACAAGGCGGGTGAAGTGTCTTGCCCAAGTACACAATGATGGAGACAGACAGAGCTCAAACTAGCAACCTGCCGATTACGGGACAAACTCCTACTGCCGTCGCCACCATCAAATATAAGCAAGGAAGAAAAAACTGGGAATGTCTCATGGTCCTATTACATTTTTACAGAAGTTAGTGGAACATTTACTGAAAGTGAAGAAGATATACCTTCGATTAAATCAGTTGCACCTCAATAATGCCTATTACTGTTAAATGAAAAATAATAAAATTTTCAATCTATTAATCACTATTTTGCCCCACAGTCTGTTATAGATGTTGCAGTCAGTTATAACTACTGATTATTACAGAGGCAACAATTGGTGCCATACTTATTGACACCTCTAATAATTCCTATAAAATAAATGTAATTGAAGCATTAAAAAAAAAACAAAAAAAAAAACTTTTTACTTTGCTTTTTTATTTTTACAGCAACTACAAACTTAATATTATCTGTTACTTCCTGATTTCTTGTTGTTTGTCTATGTTACATAGAAGCCCATTTTTGTCAGTTGTCAAAATGGGAAAGACAGGAGAACATACCATTTAAATTATGCAGAATTGTGTGGAAATGGCTACATGAAAATATGGCAACTTGGCTACATCCCTAAACTTTTCCATATTTAGTCAAGGATAAAAAAAAAAAAAAAAAGCAAAAACTGGTATTCTGACAAGCAAGGCTGGGTGATAATACAAGTTTATCTTGCTACCATGCACATAGAAAAATATTAGGAGGGTAAAAAAATGCAAATTTTGCAGTTAGAGGCATCTTGGGTTCTGTAAATCTTTATATTAGTCACAAGCCACATATCAACAAAGCGATTGAAAGGAACTTTGGAAAAAAACCTTTTTATGTTCATACGTTCACTAAGAGTGGAATTTTCAAAACCCTATTGGAACTTGAATTGTGTGCTTTGATCAGATTAAGATTGGTGTTTTAGAAACAAATATTCCATGTAGATCTGGCATGAAACAGGGGATGGATATTTGGAAAGGCACTGTATGCCGACTGTTAAGTATTTGTGAGGGGGCTGGTTTCTCTTCCAAAGGGTATGGGCACCTTGACTGAGCTTATGACAGTCTGGAGTCTTTGAGATATAAAAAAGAATTTAAATGCAAAACTGGTGGCCTGTGCCATAAAACGGAAAATGTGTTGTCAGTGTGTCTTTCAGAAGCATGTTAATCTAAAACATCTGATGAGTTGTCTCAAATGACTTACCAGACAAACCCAACCTGTTTAAAAGGCCTGCTTTGTTCAAAGACCTAAATCCAATTCATATGCAGTGATAGCTTCTTAGAATATCTAAGCATTTAAAAATCTGTGTTTTTATGAATAGTTTTTCTTTAGTAGATTAAATTTTTTCCTGAATTTGTTGTCACATCTTCTTTAAAACTGATCAAATGAGTTTAAAACCTGTATTAGCTGCCTGTTCTTTTGTTTCAGAGCACTAAAGTCAGTTCTCCCTCATCTAAGTGACAGAATTCTAGCTGGCTATGCAGCCAGTGATGTATAGAAAAGTGGAGCAATAAATGCCAGAAAGGTCCAACCTAACTATGATTTGTTTCCTCATAACCAAGAGTGAGATCACATGTTAATGAAACTTTATTGTAACCACTGAAAAGTCCTTGCTATTGATGTTCCACTGAGTTTTGAAAATGGGCAATGACTTTGTGTTTGAGAGCGGCAGAATGAATTTTTATAATCTCTGGATCTTTTTTACGTGAAGGACATCATCTGATCTACCCAGGGAGCCAGGGCGAGCTGGTTCAGAGTTACTGTGAGTGATGTACTCTGGATGGCTTTGTCATCAAACTGCTGTTAATCAGAGCAGATGGACAGCCTGTGAAGTTGTATATCTGATGGTTACATATCTCTGGAGAGGCATTTTGTGGTTTATTGCTGTTGGGGGCAAGTGATATTTGTCCGGGCTGATGAAGCAGGCCAGTAAATCAGGAGCAGGGCCTGAGTCACAGCACTGACTCTGCATGGAGAAAGGGCAATCAAAGCCCCGTCAGCTACATAATTAAGCTCTGCTGGTCTGAGATGAAACACTATAGCGAGATGCTTCACTTTATAGGAAGTCATTGGAAAATCAGAGGGTGATATTTGCTGTGCACTGTGGATTTTTTTCTTCTTAGTTATTAAATTACTGCTAGGCTTTGGTTAATGCAAAACATCTCAGCATGTGTTGTATCACTGGTCTTCTGTATCTATTTGCACTTGTACTTCACCCTGTAGTTATTTACCTGTGCTTGTGGCCATCAGAATTAGAGTCTGTGTCAGCAAAAAAGGCCTACACTGCTTGAAGCAAACGGACCGAAAAGACACTAATGATCTCTTATAATTCCCTTCTGTTATGGAGCCGATCTCTCTCCTTTTGTTTGGTATGGTATTTCACCTTTCCAGCTTAATTTTTTCTTTCAAAAACTTCTGTCTCCATTTAACAGGTTCCTTATTTTATCTTACTGAGGAACCTTCTCTCACTGTATCCATCTGCATAGGGGGGAGAGGTGTCGTGGTGGGGCCGATTGTTAGTCAAACTCTGTCTGATATATTCTGCGACAATGAGTATGGATCCAACTTCCTGTTCAGGAACAACGGCGATGGAACTTTTACTGATGTGGCGCAGCAGGCTGGTAAGGGGCGTGTACGATTGAAGAAACAATAGATATCTCGTCTTTAGAATATGAAAGAACCTTTCAGTATATGTTTCTAGGAGTTGAGGACCCCATGCAGCATGGCAGAGGGGTGGCCCTGGCAGACTTTAACCGCGATGGCAGGACTGACATTGTCTACGGGAACTGGAATGGACCTCATCGCCTGTACATACAGCTAAATAACCGCAAACAGAAATTTAAGGTAAGGGCCTGATGTCTTCATCAATACTACATGTGCACAATAGAAAAATTCTCTAAATGGTGGCATACAAACAAAACAAACAAAATTTAATGAACTATGATCCAAAAGTTCACATGTAGTTTTTGTTATTCGGGAGAAAAAAGGTAGATGAAGTTTAAGAAGAAAATAAATATTGTCTTATTTTCTTACCTAAACACATTTGAAATGTTTTTCTCTCATATAGAACATGACTTCATAATGATAATTATAAAACTGCAATCTAGTAGCACTCCACTGGTCAGGAGAACCTGACCAGTGGAGAACTGGACAGCAGTTTAAGTCAATAACAAATATAAAAGTTTTAATAAACTGCCATTTTTTTTTAAATTTATTTATTTAGCTATGCAGTTAAACAGGTTTTGGCTATTAAGTTGTGCGAGTTGGTTATTCTTGCTGAAACTGAGATTTAGCTGTTAAGTAAAGTCACATAGGAATTCATAAAGCAAAGGAACCTTGCCAACTTTTTAAGCCTTTTTGCTTATGCTATTGTCTTTATTTCTGCACCAGATTCTTGGTACTGATTTCACTATTTACATGCAGATGAAAATAACTCAGTTGAGCCCAGAAAAGGAGCTTTCTCATTTAAATGCAGGCAAAACAGAACAGAGATATTATTTGCTTAGTAGTGCTTTTTCAGAAGCAGATATTTCTTTAAATGTATTTTCAGAACCTGTGGTTTGCAAACATTTAGCTCTTTCAAATAGCTTCATGAATCTGCCCATCAGTGCTTTGATAACATGGAAGATGAGACATGTGAAAGCTAAGTAGTATGTAGATGTGACAAAAGACAATTTAGAGGCTGCTCTCTCCAAAGTGGAGATGTTGGATGTTCTTTAATACAGTGAAGTGAAAAGAATACAGGTCTGTCAGGCCAAAAAGATGTCATATTAATTTGTAAGGTCACCTAGAGTTTACATGCAACTAAAGTAATCAAGAACATTACATTTTTAACTGTAAAGGTGAAGTTGTATAAAACATCTGTTTTACTACTAGCTGTATAGTTAGGAATGAAACTATAACACTAACCAACTGTCACAGTCTAACCTGTGACTGAAGTTACAGAAGTGTTTTAGTAATGATAATGCATCACATCAGCATAATCCAGATGACAAAGAACCAGTTGTCATAACTTAGTCCCAGTCCAGTCTTCCTGGGTTTACAGAGTTTAGCTGAAGGAGAGATGATCACAGTTACAGTTACAGATTACATTTTAATCAAAAGTACCATTTCTGATTCTTGTGGAGGAATATTTTTTTATAGTAGTGTAGAGGTAGAGATTTCTTGACCATCAATGCCAGATCATATATGTGTGCAGAGTTTCCTTTGATGGACAGAGAAACATAAGAGTGAAAATTGCTTTCCTGCAGAATATTTTATAGTACTGACTCCTGTTCAAAATATGTGACTCACCAACATTCAGGCATGATACAAAATAATAAAGAGATGTGTTCTTATCTGTAAAAATACATCTAGTCTGTTCTAAACAACATGATAGCTTTTAACTTTTGAACCATTTGCAAATTTACAGATGCAACATTTTGAACTGTTTTGATCTGTGCTTATGAGAAAGAAAAAATTATGTTTTTCAGCAACTAATTCAAAATAATCAAGAAAAATATCCTGCTTAGCTGTAATATAAACATATTTTAAAACCATCAAACTGTAAATTTCAAACTTGGATGGTCGTTTTGCTGTGAGGAGGGAAAAAATGTAGCTATCTATAGTTTTTTGCTACAAGTAGTGCAATCTCAGTGAGGACACAACAGTCTGTGAGTGAGACTTAAAGCATTTTCTCCAACTGTCACATTGTCCAACATGGAACATTTATCATCTGATATTATCTAGAAAAAAGGCTCGCTTTGTTAATTACACAGCAAACTGAATATTTTATGTATTTAGTTATATTTACATTCTTGATAATGCACAAATTTTATTTTTGTTTTGAAACTTCACAAACGTATACCTACTGTGTAAACGTTTTCTATGTTTCAAATTGACACCTGTCCCCTTGGAGGGACTTCACTGACAGAAATAATGAATTTTAAACTCACTAGCAACTCTGTGCGTAATCATATTCTACTGTAAGATATAGTGACAGTTTTAATAAATATGTAAAAAACATATTGTTATACAAGTGCAGCTTTAAGTTGTATTTAAAGGCACCTGTGATTTACTCAATCATTGACTTCAGCATTGTGCATATGTCATGTTTTGGGTCTTTATGTCACTCTGCAACAAGGACAGAGGGAAGAACTGTGGTGTGTGTAAATCTGCAGACTCTTTATGCTCTGTGATATACCTCTCACTGCCTGCCCCCAGATCCTTTATACAAGAGATAAACATCACAGGAGCCATTTTTATATGGGTCAAGTAAGGGGTTAATGTCTGATACTTGGCCCCTAAATGATTCAATCAGACCAACACACACGTCTCAACTCCTCCACACTCTCATGAATAAGGCAAACAAAATTAGGACAGGGTGTTTTCCTATATGACAATAAGTTATATCTCAATCCTACAACATATTTAAGACTACAGAAAAGCTGACACTTTCTATATTATCCAATCTTGACCTTTGGCTTGCATAATGAAGCTATTATATCACTTCAATAAGCCAACACTTAAATCAGGCTGAGCCAGCAGCTTGTCTTAGTAAGAGAAAGTGCAGATTAGGCCGTTTTATGTTTAATTACAATCTGTTAGCTAGGTTACTCTTTGCAGTAGGTTGGGAACACACATATATACACACGTTCAATACACAAAATCAATTTAGATATTTGAAATATGGCCTTAGTAGTAGTCATAGGAGTGTTCTTAGTTATTATGAAAGTATTAAAAGTGGTTACTTATTTTGTAACAAGTGAGATATTTTGATAAAAGTTTTTTTTGTGAGGAAGCTTATCATATGCATTTCTGTGCACATTTCAGAGTGGTCTTTTATTGTGGTGAGCCTAAGGCACACCTGTGCAATAATCATGCTGTCTCATCAGCATCTTGATATGCCATACCTGCGAGGTGGGATAGATTATCTCTGCAAAGGAGAAGCGCTCACTATGACAGATTTGTACGGATTTGTAACAATATTTGAGAGAAATTATTATTTTGTGTATATAGAAAATGTCTTACATCTTTGAGTTCAGCTCATGAAAAATGGGAACAAAAACAAAAGTGTTGCATTTATATTTTTGTTCAGTGTAGTTTGCAGAACCACCATTCAATTCCAGCTTCGAGTTCTTGGGGTGTGTGTCTAACAATTTGGCACATCTTGAAACCAAAAAGTTTGCCCATTCTTTTCAAAATAGGTCAATATCAGTCAGATTGGATGGAGAGCATCTGTGATCAGTCCATCTCACCACCGATAGATTCAACAGACGTAGGTTTGGGACATTCTAACACAAACATGCTTTGATCTAACCATTGGATTTTAGCTCTGGGTAGAGTCACAACCTTTTGTAACTTCTAACTGCTTTCCTCCCAGTATTGCCCTGTATTTAGCTTCATCCATCATTCTATCAGCTCTCACCAGCTCCCACGTCCCCGCTACAGAAAAGCATCCCCACAGCATGATGCTGCCACCATTTTTTGCAGAGGGTATGGTTTGTTGATTCATAGTGTTTGGCACGTAGCCAAAACTGTTTAGATTTTGAATTTAACTCTCATCTGACCAAAGCACCTTCTTTCACATATTTACTGTTTATTATTCGACTTATCTACAGATTCTTCCACCTCAGCTGTTAGTCTCTGCAGCTCCTTCATAGATACTATAGGCCTTTTGGCTGCTTCTTTCTTCTGGTAGCAGTTAATTGCAGTGGATTTTATCAAGGTGTAAAATAATACATGAACTAGTATGTCAAAATGTGTACGAATTTAAATAATTAGACTTGTTCCATATTGTGATGAAGCCAGTTTTCAACCAAAAAAATGTTTAACTTTTGTTTCTTTGCTCCGTTTTTTTTGTTTGTGGGGGTTTTGTCTGCACTTAAGTAAGTGATATGGTAAATGTAGTTGTTCCCTCATAGCCTCAGACAGCCATCCCCTCTCCTTCACCTGAGCAGGAGAAGGTCAATGTGGGCGGCCCCTACCTCTGCAGCTTTATGAGCCTTATAATTAAAACAGGGAGTAAATACTGGGAGGAGTCAAGGGCTGCTCTATAACTCTTTCAAGACTTATCACCAACTCACTGAAGCGAGGACATATTTGTTACTTACTCATGCAAAAACTCAGCTGCTGCAGAAACTTCTTTTTAGAAGTTGAGCCGAGAGGAGGTGTCTTAACTTGTTTGCCTGGTGTCTAAAACAGTCAAATAAATACTTCTTTCTGAATATGTTTCCGCCTAGCCATCAGCCTTGTGGGGGGTAGCATAAACTGAGGGATCTAAGTGCTTAAAATGACAAAACAATAGTTAACACAAGGATCAGATACAACCTAAACTGAACATAACTAAATACAAAGGCTAAAAGAAAAATAAGACCAAAGGTGATAAAGTGTTCCAAGAAGAGTTGTTACAGAGAGAACAGGAAGTAAATATGACCCAGCACTCAAGAGAAACCAGATTACCAGAATATAACAGAACTACATCTCAGAACAGAACCAAAGCAACACATGAAAAAGCTAACGTCTACAACATTACATTAAATGGTACTTACATGTCCAAACTGGTCAGAAAATGGAATGAGATATTTGAAAATGTAAATGTGGAAAAGTCTGGAATTTTGAAACACAAAATATGTTGGGACCCTGTAAAGATTTTGGCCTCTCTCACAAGACACTGTCATGGTTCTATTGCATTTCAGCAGCCATTTTTGTTTATAAACATGCTCTCAGCTCTGTCAAGCTGCCATTTTTCATGTCAGCTGAATGCTTTTTGTGTTTTTATCTTACACATTGCTCTTTAAAGCAATAACATGTCAGTGGAAGTGATTGATTATGCAAAAAACATGCGTTTTCAACCTTGTGAGGTTGTTAATGAATTATGGTATAGAAACTCTAAGCAAGAACTTACATGTAAACAGCATAAAATAAACAAATGAAAAAGAGATGAATAAATATAGAGACTGAATGAAAATCTGGCACTTAGTTTCCCTTCTGTTCCTTTTTTCCTCAGGACATAGCCTCCCAGAAGTTTTCCATGCCATCCCCAGTGCGAACTGTTATTGCTGCTGACTTTGATAATGACAATGAGTTGGAGGTCTTCTTCAATAACATCGCCTACAGAGGACCCTCAGCCAATAGACTCTTTAGGTACTGACAGTGAATGAAACTCAAATACTCCAAGGTGTTCACACTGCAACTGAAGATTTATGACCTTATTTTTAAAGAGTACTATGATGGGGAGGTTAATAAAATGCTTTTGTGTCTTGATTTAATATTCTAATGCTATGCTTGAAGGCTGAAGGGAATTTAAATTTCTAGAAAAAGGATACTTATCTAGTCTGGCGTCCCGCCTCTTCCTCCTTGCTTCTTCACACATGAATGGGTCTTTCATTAAGACAGTTTTAAGATCTTTCTTTGTTCATGGTTTGGTATCCTCTCTTGATAATATTAATTAACTCAGTGCTCAAAATGTGCAAAACGTGTGATTGGTTGACTGATAGTAAAATGAACCCTTTCCTTTCTGAGTAAAATCTGATTTGGCAAAGTTGTTTGAACAGGATTCAAATTTCAGTTCACACTGAATATCAGTAATCAGTCTATGCACCAGAGATCTCCAGGATCGGAATATTTCTACACGCCAGGTCACCCAAGAAAAATCTATCCTTCTGGTCTGAAAGAGGTCACTACTTCACAGCTAGTGGCTCAGCCATTGTCTTCTGTGAAGATGAACAAGCTTATTTTTTCTGCTCTTTGGCACAGAAAAGAACATGCTTGAACAAGCTAATTAATCCAGTGCAACAAATCAATATCAAGCTGATGTTAGTGCTTTAACAGCTAAAATCACCACATTAGGGGCACTAAGACTTTGAATCATTATAAATGTGGAACTCTAACACTTTCATGCATGGTGGTCACCATTGTGGACAGCTGTTCAAAAGCCATTTGTTTTGGATGTGAGTGGTTGTTGATGGTATCCTTGCATATAACTCTCTTTGCTAGGCCATGTGTCACCATGCACAGCCACCTACTGGCCAAACGGTGCAAGCTGACAGAAAACCAGCTGTCAGAAATACAGAAGACCTTAGGAAAAACTTGCAGATCCTTCAACAAGGCACCTTTTCATGTCAAAATTGTAAATGGACTGAATTTATATAGCAGCTTTCCAGTCATATTGACCACTTAAATTGCTTTACACTACAGACACATTCACCCATTTGCATTCACAAACATACACACATTTATACACAGATAGACAGATCAGTAAGCAACTTGGGTATGTGACAGGAGGAAGCTGGAATCGAGCCTTCAACCTTCCAATTGCAAGACAACTACTCTACCACTGAGCCGCAGTTGCCCCAAAACCATTTCTTTGATGTAGCCAAAGAAATATTGGTTACATCAATTGATAACCAGGGACTAAAATGATTTGTAACATTTTAAGGTTTGATTTTATACTGGAAAGACATTGCAATCTAACATCTGTCCATTAAAGTGGACATCATGCATCACTGGCTTTGCAGTTCTGTGAAAAAGTTTTGCCCCTTAATAAATTGCTTCTGTTTTTTTTTCTTTTTTTTTTGTCACACTTAAATGTTTCAGATCATTAAACAAATTTAAATATTGGACAAAGATATCCTGAGTAGATACAAAAAGTTGTTTTCAAATGATGATTTCATACGTTCAGGGGAATAGCTATCCAAAGCAACCTGCCCCAATTTGAAAAACTAATTGCCCCTCTTGTGAAATCCTTAATTACACGTGGTTAAACTACAATATTGAGACAGCTGAGCTCAATTTCACAAGCCAAAACCAGGCCTTAAACTCTATCAGGCATATTTTAAGTTAAAAACTGAAACAAGTTCTTAAGAAAGGCCAGATATATAGACATGACTCTTTATTTCAAGGTAACATCTTTGATTTAATTACTTTGCATTGTGTTGTCTGATCCTAATCAGTATTATGGTCTTTCCTCAGCTCTGTGTTTGTGTTCTAAAATTTTATAATGTTCATTTTGTTATGTAACCAAAAGACCAGCTCGGGAAAGGTATTGCATATTAGCGTAGCCTATAAATGTTGCAGTATTCAGTATTAGTGTTATAACTTAATGTTTGTCCTGGTTCAAACAAACTAAAGGTAAATAAAAATTTCCCTTCAGTGTGCCATTGAGTGAAATAAGAGTGTATGTAACTAATTAGTTTTAATTTTTTTTATGTTTTAGTTGTTATGTCACTAATGCTGTTCAGAAATGTGAAGGTAATGTTTATGCTTTTGCTTTTATAGGGTGAGCAGGAGAGAACATGGCGATCCCCAGATAGAAGAGTTGAATATTGGAGAGGCAGCAGAGCCTGATGGACGAGGAACTGGTAATCTTGTACAATAACCGATGCTTTCATATGCATAGTAAGCATGAAGGCACACCCCTGTTATAATCTGTAACCCCGCAGATCAAGTCTAGTGAAATTGGAAATTAAATCAATTGATATTTTTTTCTGTTTTTTTTGATGCTGTGAAAGGAAAAAAAAAAAAAAAAAAAAAAAAAAAAAAAAAAAGAATTTTGGTGTGGTTGTTTTCAAGTTAACTGTGGGTGACCTGCGTGTAAATGCTGCTGAGATTTAATATATCGGAAAAAAAAAATCTGAAAGTCTCAATTCTGGTAGTACCACATTTCACCACTAGATGACACCAATGCTCCACTTTTGGAATTGAGTAACCCTAAGTGTCTTTTTCACATTGTTGCAACCATTGTTCTTCACTTATGTACATATGTTCTTTCATAAGGATAGTGATTGTTGTAAAGACTGTTTCCTGAAGTGTTTATTGTGATTGATGTCCAGGAGCCATTGCCACAGATATTGATGGTGATGGCCGTCTCGAACTGGTGGTATCACATGGTGAAAGTGCAGCACAGCCACTCTCAGTCTACAAAGTCAACCAGGTGCGTGTGCTAATCTTAAATAGCTTATTACATTCTATAGGTTGGTCAAACATAAGTCATCCTTTCCTGGCCCATCTCCTTCTCCTCATATGTCAGGGCCTCACAAGCTCATGGCTTCGAGTGATTCCCCGCACCAAATTTGGTGCTTTTGCCAGAGGAGCTAAAGTGGTTGTCTACACAAAGAAGAGTGGTCCACACACACGGATTATTGATGGGGGCTCAGGGTACCTGTGTGAGATGGAACCTGTCGCCCACTTTGGCCTTGGTAAGATCACATTTAAAGAGCCAGACAGTTGCACAGGAATCAAGTCCTTCAGTTGACTACATCTGGTCTTCTGTAGGGCTGCAACTAGTAAATTTTGTATTACATTAACAGCCCTGTTTATTTGACATGTTCTAAAAACAACATTCTTTCTTTTCTAAATTATTGCAAGATTAGAAAGTAACAGTTACAAAGGAAAAAATTGTTCAGAAAGTATTGCTTAATCGTTTGTGCTCTCTGGTCCCTCTCATTGAGGCAGTTCTGCATCAGAGCTTGCTAAGAAAAGGTCAGCTCCTGTGGGCTTCACATTGCACTCTGTTGCAGCAAACTTTCCAAAATGTTTTAACTTTAGAAAAGACCTCCAGACTTTTGGGAGTTATATGTGATACACCTTGTAGCACCGTGAGAGGGTGTCATCTTGGTTCAGAACAGGTGAAATATTCTCTGGCTCCCTTGCAGGGCACCTGTCTGGCAGGGTTCCTGAAGATCTGTTTACATTAAAAATGCCACTTTAATTAAGATCCAAAAAGGGTCCCATGAGATGAGCTTTCTCTGTGCCTGGTTAAAACAGTTAATGATGAGAAGAGAGTGCAGCTAAGTCTCCTAAAAGGAGACAAAGATGGAAGAGTCGTGACTGTCAACACAGTAACTTATCACTGAAGTTACTCCATAGATTCATTGAGCTCATATGACCCCTTTGTGTGTGTGAATGTGTGTGGGTGTTTGTTTGATATCTGTCTGGAATCATTGTTACTTAAACAGGCAGGGATGTGGCCACAAATGTTGAAGTGTACTGGCCAGATGGACGCTCAATAGCCCGTCCTCTGGAGCCTTCAGAGATCAACTCAGTGCTGGAGATTCCCTATCCAAAAGATGAGGAGGAAGTCACTCCTACTGTGGAAATAGAGGTACAGAATACAACATTGAACTCTGAGTCCTCACAAGATAATTGCCTTAGGCTGTACTTGCTTGGTTTGAGACATATAAGGGGCTTTTTCAGGAACAGCATACTGACATTCTTCCTGTTTCATGTGGTGCCTTTCAAAAGTATTCAAACTCCTTGAGCTTTTTTACATTTTGCCATATTACAACAATGCATTTTGTGGGGATTTTATGTGATAAAACAAAACATAAAATGGTTTTCTATATTTTGTGTGGTTATATTCAGCCTGTTGGAGTTAATACTTTGCAGAATCACCCTTCGCTGCAGTTGCAGTTGCATGTCTTTCGCAGAATGCTAGACTGGCTTTACACATCTGGATACTAAAGCTTTTGCCAATTCTTTGCAAATTAGCTCAAGTGCTGTCAGATTGGATGGATATTGATGGCATTTTGCATGTAGGCCAAAAAAATGGCTTTAGTCCCATCTGCCACACATTTGCTGTCACCTGGGAAACTGCAAACTGGGCATCTCCTGGCTTTCTTCTTGATTCTCTGCTATAAAAGGCAGATTTGTGGATTTACATGACTAATAGTTGTCCTATCAACAAATTCTTTAAAATGACTTTCTGCAGCTTCTCCAGATTTACCACGGGCCTCGTTATTTTTCTTAGCTTATGTTCTCTTTGCCTGACCTGTCAGTTTACGTGACAGGCTATGTCTTAGTAGGTTTGCAGTAATGCCATACTCTTTCCATTTTCTGGTGATAAACTGCAGTGATCTGCAGTCAAATTAAATATCCCTTACCCTATGCTGTTTGCAAAAAGTATGTTTCAACTACAAAGCATTTTTATTTATTTTATTTCATAAAATGTATTGCCAGGGGAGTGGTGGTGGTGGTGGGGACTCTGGCCAGCTGATAAGACAAAAAATTAAGTGGGCAGAATGCTTGTCAAAGTTTCAATTTATTTTCAAAAAAATCTTAAACGGTGTTCCCTTTACTTCTCAGTTATGCACTACTTGTGTAACTCTTTGTTGTAAATTTAAAATAAAATGCAATGAAGTTTGTAGTGGGGAGAAAATGTAAAAAATGGCACAGGGTGCAAATAAGGACTGTGACAAATGCATTAATCAGTATACGTTAAAATGGATCTTAGAAGTTTCCAAGAAAAACTAGATTTGATCAGGAAGCAAGTAGAGTTTATTAGATAATATACAGCAAACCCCACAAAATTGTATTGATGCTTGGTTAAGGCTGTCTAATTTTCTATCAGTTCTGTTTTTTCTGAATAAAATGCTGCACAATTCAAACTAGTTCTCTGTTGTTTTTAAGTCAGCAGTGGAATCTGAAAATGCAGTCAGAGGCAGTACAGCGAATGCAGTGATATTTACTGTGAGTATATTATGGATTGTAAAGATTTTTTTGCTTTACATCAATTGTGTTTTACAGTGTGGTCACGGATTTGCTCTAAATGAGTTTGGCCGTTGCACAGGTAAGCTAACCTCATTTATGTTCTCTTCATAAGCTCTGTCTCCTTGTATGAGTCTCCTTCAGTCAACCGTCTTTGCCTTCCTCGCCTTCCCCATCCTTAGATAAAGATGAATGCACTCAGTTCCCCTCTATGTGCCCCTCTGACCGTCCCATCTGCACTAATACCTACGGCAGCTATAAATGTCGTGCCAAGAAGAGATGCAACCAGGGCTTTGAGCCCAATGACGATGGGTCTGCCTGTGTGGGTGAGTTGTCATGACAAAAAATTGCTGGATTGCCCAAGATCAGGAGAACAAAGGAAGTGCCGCCAGAGAACGACAGGCTTTAAGAGCTTTAAGAGCACTGGTTTTGGGTAAAGGCTTAGACTTGCTAAAATTTCTCTGACTATTTCCCCTTTCTCCACTTGTTATCTTGCATTAATCTAAATGAGTTGTTTCCTGATAGTTTGCTGCCCTCTGTTTTTCGTTTTTCTCTGCAGCCCAGGTGGCTTACTTTGGAAGGACACACTCTTCTGGGGAATGCAATTCTTTCCATATGCTTACTCTCACTCTGCTACCCCTCATCTCTGCTCATCTGCAGATAGGACTGCTGTAGCTTTATTCTTTTCTCCTCTTTACTGATGAATGGAGATGTACAGAAACTGTGTGCAAACTTTTCTCTGAAAAATATCCTCCTACTTCTTCTCCATGAATCTCTGCTGTCTTTTCTTAATCAGTTACTGTATATACAACCTTGCCTCATTCTCACCGCTGCTGTATTTCACCCTGTGGCTCTTGGCCTCCTCTGGGAGCTTTTCTGTGAGCTACAGCGATCAGAACTGTCACCTGTGGACCCCTCATTTCGTTGCCTGGGATTAAAAGTGTGACCTGAACTGGAGCCAAGTCAATAAGGGAAGCTTTAGTATAACCCATGCACATACAAAGGTGAATCCACAGAGCATGTTCATAAGAGACACGCTGATGCCCCATCTGTATTCCTGCCATACAATGCCAATCATCACAGATCACTCTCATCTTGATAATGTGTTTACTGAAAAGCTTATGGGCAGAAAGCTTTAGGTTGTACATGTATTTATGTGTCTGAGTGGGCGATCTGTATGTGTGTGCCTGATTGTGCATAGTCCAAGGAAGTGTTCAGGTGCAGAAACATACGGCGGACCATCTGTTGCCAATGGCAGGAAACATTTCTTTTTAATCATTTTTTTTTTAATGAATAAATAATGAAATAAAAGAGAAGAAGATGCATGCAAGGCTGTGCGTGAGTGGGCACACACATACAGTATGTAAGACTTCATCTGATGATTTAAATGAAACAAAGACTGAAATGAACTTATTAGAAGATACCAGGAAGACTTACATTACTGGAAAAAGTGAAACTGAATTACTTCAATTTTGGATTGTTTTTTATACCAGTATCACAATGTTGATCAAGTTACAGTAAAATCTGCCTTTGCAATTTTAAATGTGCAAATCTAAATTTAAGGGACTTTGTTTATGACCATTCTTTATTCCACATCCCAAATTTAGCTAATTTAATATTACAAAAAGCACAAGTTTACATTGTTCATTCTTGATTTTATGTCCCTTAGCCATATACTTGAGGAAAACCATTTAAATTTATCCTTGAGAAGGTTTTGTTCAAATGTAGGTAATTTTTCAGTAATCAAACCTTTTTTTAAAAAAAAATTGAGAGCACGTTAAAAAACAAGTAGAACTCTTTATTTTTTCGGAAAATAGGTATGTTCAAATATATTTTGTCATTGCTATGTTCTGAGAAGTTTAAAAAAAATACTGTACCGTAGCTAAAAAAAAAAAGTCCAAAAGTAGAAATCATGAAGATACTGACAGCTTGACTGACAGTTTGACTATTCCTTGTTTTTTTGCAGGGAAGCATCAGTTCATGTATGCACTTTAACTTGGAAAAGTATGTCTAACAGAAATTTGAGCCGTCTGTAATTTTTAAGATACTATTTGGAATCTTTATTTATGGTGTTGGACTTATCAAAGCTCTTCTCTGTCAAGATGATCTCAGATGTACTTAGTAATGTGGAAGCTCCTTCTTTATGGAGCTCTGGATGTGAATAAAAATGGATTCATTCTGTGTTTCTGTCAGGAGACTCTATGAAATGTGCTTGCTCACCACAGATGGCGCAATATTCCACCAGCTTTTCATCATCCAAGATGATGTACCAAAATAATCAGCTGCACCCATTGTAGTGTAGGGCCTGAACATCTAATAATATCAGTTAACTTCTTTATTTAGTTTCTCAGTGACTTTTTTTCCCTAAAAACTAAAAAGGCAGCAATCCATGAAAAACCAATAAACTAAAAATCACTTACTGTGGCTCTTTGTTCAGTCCATTTTCACATTGGTGGTTTACTCCCTGTGGTAGCCTAAGAGTCTGTGAATAGTTTATGAAGGTTCAGAAGACCATGTCCACTTAAGTCAAATATTTTAATATGTTTTCACAGAAATATTTGTTGGACAGTTGACTGAAGGCTTCTGCTAAGATGAAACTTTAGAGTCAGGAAAGAAGGAAACTTTTTTTTTTTTTTTTTTTTTTCTTTTCCCCCCACGGATGGACTCACTTTCCTGACCGAGGAATGAAATCTAATCTTCCATTTTGCAAGATGGGTCAGCTAAATGCTTTGGAAGGACACAGCTGAATGTGTTCCAACATTACTGCTGAGCTTTTCTTTCCTTGAAAATCATGTTGGCTCTCATTACCTGAGCTGGTTGTGTTATTCCAATTGGTTAATTTTCCTTTAACTGTTTTGAAATTGCTTGTTTGGTGCAACTCAGTTGATGCTGAACTGTGCTACAGATGTTATAATGCAGAAAATGACCCAAGTCCTTTTGTACATTTATCATGTAAAACAAAATGAAATGTGTACTGTGCTTATTTATGGGTTCTGGCATTCTAAACACAGAGAGGGTCTCTGAAATCATATATCGTGATCAGTTCACAGATTTCTGTGTCCGGTGAGACTGAGTTGAAGCTGAAGAAAATGAATAAATATTCCACAAAGATGCATAAGGTTGTGCTACCAACTTATTTATACCATGTAGCACATATTTTAGGTTAAAGTAGAAAAATACAAGTTCAGGGTGATATGGAAGGTAATGATTTTTCATCTATGTACTATACATACATATGGTTATGGAGGGTATTGTGTTTGACATAATGAGTAGCAGTGCAGGTTAACATCTGTGATTCCCCAGCTGTTTGTTCTGAGATGTCCCTGTATTTAAAATGAAACCTGGATTTCAATTTTCAGCCTGTGAATGATGGCAAAATCCAGTTAGCATCACCATTGGAACACACGATGAGGTTGCCATAACATTTACTTGGTGAAATAGGGGATATATTTATTTCTTTTTGGAAATCAACAGTCACTTCTGCATTGCCAGGTTCCCACCTACTGGAGTTGTTTTACTTCTTAGGTGTGACATCCAACATAGCCAAACATGATGAACCCAAATTTTCCATATTCTTAAGCTCCTTATGTAAATGTCGTATTCCAATATTAGCATATATACTAGTTATTTGATTTTTTTTTTTTTTTTTTTTTTTTTTAATGACTTAGTTTTGTTTGCATTATTTTCAGCATGTCCCATCACCACCAATAAATGAGATACCGCAGCATTTTCCGTACCCTAACTTCTCATGGCCTTGCTAGTGGGTGTTTATGTATGTGATTTGATTTTGTGATCCAAAGCCTTATTTTTCTGCTTCAAACTAGCAATCACAAAGTCTTGATCAAAGAGAGGCTGCACATGCAAAGATAATTCAGAATTAACAGAAAACGGCATGGGATCTGATGGGAATGGAGATGACGTGAAAGCCTTTTTAAGTGGAAAAGGAGGAAAAAGAAAGAGTGCCAAGAAAACACTGTCCAAACAGTGTTGGTGATCTGCAGTTGTCATTTCCTCTCAGCTGCATCTGTTATATGTATCTTTTGTCCTTGATATAAGTAAGTCAATCCATCTTTGCAGTCCTGAGTGCAAACTCTGCTAATGCTGGCCTGAGGGTGTGCTAAGGTTTACAGCAACCTTAGATCAAATACATCTTTTCTTCCTTGCTTTTTACTGCCAGAGAATGTAATTCGATTTAAGCTTATCAGAGTAATTTAAGTGTGTCTGAACACAGGAATAAGTCACTGATATGAATGATAAAACTTTTTCCGTTACCTCTTAAGCATAAACTGCATCACACGGAATATATCTTTGAAGTAGATCATACCTCTTTATTTTTGGCTTATGTCTAGTCAGAAAAGGGGACATATGATACATAAATATAACAAATTATGATCATTTATCTCCTCTTTCCAGCAAGATTCTTAAAACACCAATCACTGTATTGCTGAGAACTTCATACCATTATTTCTTTAGAATAAAAATCTAATACTGTACATAAAGAAAATCACATGTACAGATAAAAATGATAATAGCAAAATGTGCAGTGTGAAAAATGTGTTTCACATGTTAAAATATGTGTATGTGAAACATGGGAAGAGATTTCACATGAGAGGTTTTCTCATAAATGTTTCACTTTTTATTAAACAACAACATATGTGAACAAATATTCCTAATATGAAATCTAACACTCAGATCCCGTTGATCTGACTTTATAAATTCTTTATTAAAAATGACATGAAACAACATCACAAAGGAAGTTATATTCCCCTGATTAAAAAAAAAAAAAAAAAAAAAAAAATGTTTTTAGACAATTGTTTGTTGGCTGACAAACTTCAGTTTTTGTCATTCAGCCCTCAGAGCAGAGTAACAATCTAGATTTTACATGGATACCACATGTAATCCCATGTGCATCTATTTCACATATCTCACATGTCATTTTACCATGTGAGGTTTCACGTTTGCTTTTATCATGTGGGATTTTGGATGTTTTTTTTTTTTTTTTTTCATAAAGAAAGTAACATCTTGTTTTCATTACCTTGGAATGAGCCATGTCATCTACATTGGAAGCGGCTCTTTATCTTAGAGGTTTTGCGGGGTTCTTCCAAAGCCAAGAACAACAAACCAAAGTCTGTTCTGTGATCCAACACTGTCTATGTTCTAACTCTGGATGTTGCCCACCAGCTTCAGAGTTGTACTTAAAGCTTTGTTTTGTTTTTTTGTTTTTTTTAAATGCTGAAAATTTTGCACAATGACCTTAGTGGATGTGTTTCAACATTGAAACCCTGTTCCAAATTATGTTTTCCAATGTCTTCTCCCTTTTCTGATTTGCTGTTAGGAGCTAGGAGTTTTAAATAAATATTCATATGAAAACATTTATGTAGATGTTAAAAATTCCAAAACAGATATTGAAATGTTATAGGTTATGGGCTAGGAATATATTGCTGTCATTTTTCTTGATAGAAATTGTAAGATAGTCATGCATTTTAAAATGTAGAAAAATATACCTTTTGTGTGTTTTCTGGTTTGAACAGAAAACACAAGAGTCTGTTCACTCTATGCTTACCTATAGCACAGAGTGAACAGTCTTTTCTTTCCTTCAATGAAAATGCCACATTAACAAAAAAAACATACAAGGGAGGTGAGACCAAAGTCAAACTAACTATGCTTTATTTGTGATAGAGAGACCTAAAAGGGTGTTTAAAGGGTTCCAAGTTCACAGTTTCCTGTTCTTGGCACTGTTTATTTTGAATTTAAAATCTTCAGCTCCCTCATGATATCCAGTGGTTTCCTAACATTGACTTTTGAGCAGCATGTTTAACTAAAGGTACATTTCAACGCTGTCTGATGTCAAGGGACTTCATTTTTTGACTCGTTCAGCCTTACATTAAAAAAGCAATAAAAGATTTGTAAAAACATAATTTGATTTGTGTTACAGTCGGAGAGTGACATTGACTGAAATATTTCACCCAAACAAGTTTCTATCAATAAAATCAAAATATAAATTTGCCAAAATTTGTGGTCAAAATTCAGTATGATGTTAATCAGACATTAGTTCCTATAATGTTCTGGAAGTTTTAGCCAAGAATGTGTGCATTGAAGAATTAAGAACAATGTGAAAAACGGATATATCAGGAGGAAAGCTTCAGGTTCAGCCACATACCAAGCAAACATAACCACATTTAAATTGGATTCGGATGTCTTACCCAGTTTTGACCTAATTTTATCCTTTGATGTGACAAAAAAAAAAATAATTAACAATTCACCAAGTCTTAGCTTATTTTGTGTCTTATTTGAGTTTATATATATATATATATATATATATATATATATATATATATATATATATATATATATATATATATATATATATATATATATATATATATATATATTTATTTTTTTGATGAAAAAGTGGTCTTACATAAATTGAAACCCATAATGCACTCATCAGTGTGTAGCCTTTCTGTATATTTAAGTATCACATATGCTCTTTTTCTACTACATGACCCCTGAAAGGCTCTTTTGTGGATAATTGTGATGAGGTGAATTCTTCAATTTGTGCATGTTTTCTTATCACTTCCTTTGGTCCTAAATTTGGTGTTGGCTAAATAAAACAGACACAATCATTCATATCTCCTTCTGTCAGCCTTTATCACCCTCTGCTAAAGCATGTCTTTGATCAATTTACAAAACTGACAGTTCGAAGGACTACTGCAACAATTTATTTTCCTGTAGTTCATGCAGTAGATCTAAAAAGAAGGACACGCTATAATCTCTTTTTCACCATGAGTCAGCGTGATCTGAAGTGACGTTTTAACTGGAGCCACATATTTCCGGGCTTTGGTGCTCATCGTTATGTTTTATGTAGACGGGCTGCAGTTCTGGAAGATCCAGCAGCAACCACAACAACTGTCAATCATACTGAGGTCATATAAAATGTGCTGATATTCACGCCAAGGCTAACAGACAGAAAAGCATTTTAGCAGCCATCTGGTATTGCCTTTGCATGTTTTGTCTGTGCCCAAGCCTCTAAAAGCAAGTCACTGCAGCTTTACAGAAAATGTTAAAGGCATACATATTCAAGTATTTTTGCAAAAAAATAGTTTCTGTACAGACTGGAGCTTCTTGCATCTTTTCTATTTTATAATTACAGACCTTTGAAGGCAATTATTTACACTGGATTTATGAACATGCACAGTTCCAGATTTGTTTTGACCAAAATAAATGAAAACCATTTGTTGTTTTTCTTTAATTTCACCATTATGTGCTACTTTCTGTTGGTCTGTTACATTAAATCTCTATAAAATACACTGAATTTGTGGTTGTAAATTGACCCATTGTAGAAGTTGGTGAATTTATACATAGTTTTCTGCGTTCTCAAGAAATCAAAACTGTTTTTCTGAATTACTGTTGTCCTTGGGTTTTGCCATGGTAAACTAAATACATGAACATTTACTTGTAAATGAAGTAATCAACATCTGTCACTGGCAGATTATTAGGGTGCAGACAAACATTTTGCTGTAATGAAAAGATCTTCTCCTTAGGGATTCTGCATTTTACATGCAAGTGCACAGATTCAAACTTTACTCTGGTGTTTACTGTTTTCCAGGCATTGCTGCCAACTAAAATATTTCTGGAGAGCAGAATCACAGGTGGTACACAGATTTTCTGTCATCAGTAAGAATAAGCATTTAAGCCCATTAATGCATGAGTAACAAGTGACTTTTCTTCACCGTGACTCAAAACACAAACAACTATGAAGGTTAAGCAGACAACTTCTTTTCTGTAGAGAAAACAAGCAATAAAAGAGCAGGAAAGTCGAGCAGAAAGGAACAGTGTTGTTCAGCCAAACAGCAACAAATTTTAAAAACATGGAAACTTTCATACAGTCTAACCCAGGGGTTTGTGACCTTTATAATCTAAAGAGCCATTTTTGCCCTCAGTCCAGCTAAATAAAACTCATTTGGAGAATCAAATGTTGCATGACCTTTTAAAAATACAACTTATAATTTTTGATAAATATCTTCTGTAGAAAAATTGTCTTTTCAAAGAACCCCCATTTTATTGCTATTTAGATTTTTAAAGCTTTTTTTAGCCACAGGTTGCAGACCCCTGGGCCAAGAGTAGAAAAAGTTGAGCAGGGAGAAAGAAAGACTGTCCTGAAGTAGAATAGCTTGCTAGTGGGAGTGACCTTTGACCACGTATTGAGATGTTCCTTCAGTTCTTTCGCGTCTTTGAAAGATATCAGCAAACTCTCACAGCTCCTCCCTGCTCAGTCTGCTCAGTTGTGATCTTAAGTCAGGTCCAGTATCTGCCAAAACAGTTTCACTGACTTCTGGTTTTATGAGAAGGCTCTGATGGATCTACTATAAAGTTATTGTAAAAACAAACACATGCACACACCTACACACCTGCCCAGACAAAACGTTCCCTGAACCGTTGTCACTGTAAAACATGTTCCCTAAAAAAACATCGCCACATATTCAGAAGGTTGATGTCAAACTGCTTACCGCTGATTGTAGACTGCTGTTATAAAGTCCAACCTTCATCTCCTTGATATCTTTTCTGGAACCAGTTGTGATGTTTGAATTTAGCTAGATCTCAACATACAAAATAAAGTCATACCTGGATTATAAATTAATTACAGTCTAAAATGCATCTGTTGGTATATTACAAACATGAATAAACTGAAAAACCTTTTCTGCCGTTTTCCCCATAATCAATTCTGCAAGTCCTCCATTCAGCAGCTGTTAAATCGTTTTTTTTAAATGACAAACAAGGTTTGTTGTATCGTTATTGGTTTTCTTTGGTTTTGTCTTTGAGGCATATGTAATATTTGTATTAGTCACATTTGATTTTTGGTTTGAGGATGCATGTTTGAAGTGAAATCATGAACTAGAAGGCTACTAATTATTTGCCAGTTAGGACAGATAATGTTTGAATCTTAAACATTTGAACAGAAAGTTAGAGTTCAAATGACCATGATCATGCATTTTTATGCCTTTCCCACCCACCAAACTTGAAACATTTATGTTTTCTTGTGAATAACAATTTCCTCTTTATAAGCCAAGGGCTGCCTCACTTGGTGTTGTTTATGTGGGTGCTCAGGCCATGTCCCATAGTTGTTGTACTCCTATTGGGTGGTCTATGGCTTCCAGGGACATGTTGGGCCGGCTGTGGATGGCAGGGACTAACCCATGCTCTGGTGGGCTTTCCTCCCTCTTGACCTCCCTCAGGCTAGCTTCCAGACCTTCCACCCTTCTCGCCACTAACAACTTTGCAAACACAGGTTACTATTACATCAATGTGATCTGTCTACTTTGATGCTGGATGCAGTCTTGATTTAATAAAGCCAATCATGTGAATCCTATTTGTAAAGAAACACCGCCCTGGCTGTGCCACATGCAGGCAAGGGGATTTAAGGTGGAAACACTCAGAGACCTCTGCTCAGTTCCTATTCGATTCACATTATTTCTTGCCATATACACACACTGAATGTATTAAATTTGCACTGATATAAAACAGTTTACTGGAGTTCAGCTTGGTATGATTTCTTTAGCAGGAGTTCTGCTTGAAAGTAGAAAAAAAAAAATCTAAAACCAATATTTACCAATATTTATTTATTGAAGTGTTTATCCCTTTATTGCATTTATTACGCGAACACTTATTTCAGCTGCAATGGGCTATAGCAACCCTTTGAGTTCGACTCCACATCTCCTTTGGTTCCATTATGCCGATTTGACTGTTGAAAGCTCAAATGTACAGGATATTGCAACCATATTTGTTATGAATGACCAGAAAAAGCTCAGAGATTTGCTTGTCTTTGTGAGTTTATGGCAGTTCTGTGAATAGGCTACAGACATACAGGAAGCCATTAAGGCCTTTAAAGCATCATTGCAAATGTTGTAAAGTGTGAATAAGGCTCAGATTCTAAGAAGAAAAAAACTGACTTGATCAGCCAAATAATGTGCCAAACCTATATCACAGTTTTGGAAACTGCCCATACAAAAATATGCTATGATTGTTACAAATTGGTGGTACAAAATGCGGACATGCTTCTCACACGGCATGCAGCTGAGTAACCATGGAGAGTACACCAACAACAGCTAAAAGCAGTTGAGTTTCATCAGGGACTCCTGATAATGATTATTTTTAATTGCCATGATTTGGAGTCTAACTCGATACCTGGAATTGGGACATCCATTACAGCTTTTGCCCCAATGGATCACAAGGCAAGCTGCAGGCAACTGAGATACGTGGCTTAAAAAGAGCTTACTTTGCTTTACTGAACACATTAAGACCAAGCATTCTGTGATATAATTCGTACTCTTTGTGGGGGCTTTCCTTCCTGGACTTCCTAAGAAACATCAAGATATCTCAACATTGTTAAATTAACAATAGAGTCAGAAATTGCATCAATCTTCTAAGCAAGATGAGTTTTATTTTGTTCAACACTGACAATCAATCATGTTTTCACTGGCTTCAAACACTTTATAGACAGCAGTAACACTTCTTCCCAGGCTTTGACTCGTAATCAACTTTTATAAAATTTACATGAAATTATTTTAATAACATATTAATAACCCTATATAAACACAAACAACATTAATATGTAACTTTTTCTTGGCAGAACATCACAATATTTTTGTTGAGGGATTTATTTTCTTATCCTTTGCTACCATGTTTACACACCATGCAGCATAAAACATCAGTGCAGAATGACGAGTCTCCCCAGAGGTGAAACAAGTCGGGGCACATGATACCAACATTGCACACGTTAGATATTTTCAGGGACATATCATAGTTATGATATGAGCTCTTTCTTGAGCACATCAAGCATCCGATATCTTCTTATCAATGATTGTATGAGACCTAATGAAGGTGTGCCACTCTTAAATGCAGTACAAGATAAATATAAAGAGCACCAAAATTTCACATTATTAAATGAGCTATCCATCACTGACACAAGGTTCATTTTTAGCTTCTCTTTCTAAGTCATCTTTTGATTGTGCTTTTAAAACATATCTCAGTGTAACATATCAAAATCTTATCCATGTTAGTGGTTTTCAACTTTATTTAATTCTTTAAAACAATATATAAAACAATATATGGCCCTTTTTGTTCCTTGGTTGTAAAAGATCTGTAGAGGTTGTTTTTTTTAAAATACCTCGACTTATTGTATTAAATATTCCCCACTCTTAATGTTTTTGGTTAGTTAATTGGGCTCATCTTTTGTTTGTAATGTCCTAGTTTAGCTGTTAACATCCAAGGCCAACATCCCAAAAGCTCATCTTCATTATGAATTGTCAGAACTGAGACAACTTCTTATTTTTAGGCATGTTTTGCTACAGACATTTTTACTTAAATGAGTAGGGAAAACAGGACTGTTAGCAAAGGCTGATTTCCATTTAGAGGCAGTTGAGGTTTTGCACACATTCTACAGGTGGGTGTCATTTCTGTTAATTTAAACAATTATGGCCTACACCGAATAAAAAAAACAAAATTAAGTTTCTAAGAAAATTTGACTTTTGTAAAAGAGTTCAAAAGATTTTTAATACAGCTATGCCCACCTACTGAACAGTATGTCCATTTACTGTTCAGTATAGCCTTATGCACTCACTGCAGCATGGCATGGAGATGATCATTATCTGGCTCTGCAGGGGTGTTAAGCAAGGCCAGGTTGCTTTAACAGAGGCCTTCAGCTCATCTGCTGTCAGTTGTGGTTTCTCCCCTCTTCCTCTTGAGAATAATCCATAGATTCTCGTTCAGCCAACCAAGTGCACTAACAGTGTGACATTAAACCAGCTTCTGGTAATTTTCACAGTGTGGGCAGGTGCTGAAAATGAAATCGATATCTTCATGAAGCTTGTCAGCAGAGAGAAACATGGAGTGCTTTAAAATGTCCTGTTAGATGGCTGTGTCGACTGTGGACTTCAGAAAACAGTGGACCAACACCAGCAGATGACATGGCACCCCAAACCATCACTGACTGAAAACTTAACCCTGGACTTCAAGCAGTGTGGATTCTGTGTCTCTCCACTCTTCCTCCAGATTCTTAGATCTTTATTTCTGAATAAAATGCAAACTTCATTTTCATCTGAAAAGTGGGAATCAGACCTATGAGCAATAGTACTTTTTCTCCTGAACCCAGGGGATGCTTGGCAACCCAGGTGTTGTCATTGGCATAAGAGTGGCTTGATACAAGGAAAGCACCAGTCTCAGCCCATATCCGAATATGAATATAATAGGTCTGATTTTGGTGACTCTTAAAGCACTAACTTTAACCAGTCCTTGAGAATCTCCCCCAAACTCCTGAATGGGCTTTCCTCTAAAGGCTATATTTATCACCAATAGTTGTATACTTTTTTTTGCTTTACCAACCTAGCATGCTGTTTGTATTGAAAATCGTTTCTATTAGCCCTATGAAATATTTACATTTTCTGAGAATATATATTTAAAGGCTTTCATTAGCTGTATGCCATAATCATCAGAATTGCCAAAAAGAAACATTTTAAATATTTCCTGCTGTGCTTCATGAGTCTATAAAAACTATGAACTTCACTTTTTAAATTTAATTGCTGAAATAAAAAAAATAGTATAATTTATTGAGATGCTCTTTTAACTAATGTCAATATGCACAAATGCAAAGGTGGAATCTGGCACCTGTTAAAGCACCTGTGTGTTCTCTACTCATTTAAGTTAAAGTGTCTGTATTTGGCAAGCATTTTACAAATATCTGACAAATGTGTTTTAAAGTAAGGGTATTAGTTTAGTGGTACTAAGTTAAACTAAGTTAGGTAAAGTACTGGATTGCAAAAAAAACAACTTTTAAGACTTTAATAAATTAGTCAGCTCCATTTGTCTGCAGAGTTGCATGAATTTAATACTGAGTGTGATTTGTGCATACGAGAGGAAATGTCTGTCTATTTCACAAGGTCTGATAAAACTAACATTAAATCCATAGTTACTTTTAGAAAGTGGAGTTGTGGGCAGTGATTATTACAGTGTATGTCTCATCTGCAACAGACAGTGCTCAGAGTGATCTCTGGAGAATAAGGGAGAAATATTCAAAGGCAAGCTAAGCTAACCGCTGCACAGACAGAGCCCGTCCAACATCTAATTACTGTCATCTAAAACACATAACATTTTTTTTAAAAAAACTTTGTCCACAGAGCCAACATCTCATCGCTTTTGTATCAGTTATGTTGCATACAATAAAGGGTCTTAAATTGGCCCTGTCCTGAGCAGTGTTTGCTTCATTCAGTGGTGATTCCATTACTAGAACTGTTACCATACCTACAAAAAGGAACCTGTCCTTTAAGACCCTTTGAATATTACTTTATGCGGTACATTCTCACCTTTTTCCTGAGGAACTTCAGAGTTTGATTGTTGGAAACTCACTCTTGAATAAACCCTGCTTGGAGTAGAAGTTAGCTTGACACTTTCATTTAAACCTAATCCTAATTCTCCACACTGAGATTGCTTTAACCACTGTAAACTACAGATTTTACACCGACTTCTCATAAATGTTCCACACAACCACAAAAACCTGAACTACCTATTTAAGATCATGATTTCCAATCAAATGGCATAAGAAAAAAAAAGTGTCCTCTCCTGTCAACATTAGGAATGAAACAGCAGCTGCAGAATAGAAAGCAACACTGAAGAATAATGCTTGCTCAAAAAATGTTGATCTTTTTACATCTTAAGTTAATCCGAATCATATTTTTTTAGAAATCACATTTTATTAATGGCTGAATATTTTAGTGCAGTCTTGTTTGCAAGTTTAAGATGGATTATACAATATAATTTTTTTCACTTTCAGTGATTTCTTAAAGCTTATTCTGCATAGGGATATTATGAAATAGCTGAAAGAAAAAAAAAATTCAGACCACTCAGAAGCAGCATCTTCACTTGAATAATTTTGTACATGGGTAGATTAATATCTAAATTAAAATTAAAAGGATTTTTTTAAGTCTGTCTCAGGATTCGCCAACTCCAGTCCTCGAGAACCACTGTCCTGCAACTTTTTGGTGAATCCCTGTTTCAAAACACCTGAATCAATTGAATGGCTCATTAGTAGGCCTATCCAAATTGATCATAAATTGATCATATGCTGAGGAGCTAATTCATCAATTTGATTTAGGTGTGCTATAGCTAGGCTGCATCTAAAATATACAAGATAATGGCTCTGAGGACTGGAGTTGTAGACCCTTGGTCTAACACATTCTAGTTTGTGCAACTAGCTAACTAACATGACCATCACCATATAGGTGCCAGCATTGCTACACTCAGTTAAGACCCTTTAAATTTGGCCAGTTAAAAGTTTTCCCTGAGGATCATTATAATTAATTTATTACTATCAACTTCTGAAGCTACAGTATCAAAACTTTCAACAGACTTATAGAAAAATCAGTAATGACTGTCACAAATGACTGTCACAAACAATCCAATAGATTCATCTGCTTTTACCTTATCCTAATGACTACCGTAGAAATATGAAACAAATATTCAGTAATTACTAACATCTTGTGAAATGGGAATATTTTATGGCACATCCAATACCTTCAACAGTTCACAAATGTAAAATATCAAAGATACAAAGTTATACCTGCACATATTGTTGATACTCATTTTAATATACATTGTCCAATGAGCTCCTTGTGTGCCTTTTGGCAGTGTTAAGTCACTTAAATTGGTCAGTCCATCAGCACCAAGTTGGATATCCATTCCACTGGGATGAAACATGAAGGCATCAAAAAAACAAAGCACAGGAGGCTAAATCCAAGCACATCTAAACTCAACTGCTGTGGTATAAATGTCTCTAGTTTAGACCAGTAATCCAGGGGTTAAATTATGTAAAACTATCCACAAAAATAAATCAAAACACTTAAACACATCAGATCGGCAATGGTTAATTTAACTTTGAACATTCAGTAATGGATAATTTTATCAGTTGCTCAACTAATATTAAGGAAAACAATATGACAAACATAGACAAACACAAAATGGATATTATGTTTATACCTTGTCAGTATGAACAGTTTTGTAACATTATGGTCACCTTAATGACACTATAAAGACATGAATCATAGTTTTCCCTATGAGAGATAGAATTTGAGCTAATATTGTACTCAAAATTGTGTTGCAGGTAAATTTTAGGTTTTATTAAGTGAATAAAGGTTCAGAACTTCTAAACTCTAAGCTACACTGTCAAAAAAAGGACTTTCAAATGCAGCTCTTAAATTTATACAGGTTTTTGTATTTTGAATTTATCTATGTTATGCAGTTTTGTATACTAAAGATTAAAATTGTTTTAGAATAGACAATGGCCATTATGAGATTTTAAGGATGCGATAACCTTGACCTTACACAAAACAGTTTTTAAAAATGTGTAGCATGATCTAATTTGCTTCATAAAAATAATAAGTGCTCCCATTGTTGCTTAAAAAACATATACATTTTCATAACAATAATTAGAATTGTTTTATCTTTATCATTTATTTATTGTTTATTTGTCTTTGATATATAGATTTAAGGATTAATTTCAAATAAAACCTCTAAATTTAAGATTATATGTAACAGGCTTATATTTATTGGTTAATTAGACAGGCTATCTGCTCTTGTGGCGCCAGTAGTTGACCACACAAAAGACAGGCTGCTTTTGGGTTACCAATAATAGTAGTTTTATGTTGCCTCTGTATTTTTCATCTTTGCAGTTATGGTTGACTTTGGCAAGTACCAATGTTGTCATCACCAAGGAACATTTTATACTAAACATACATCAGTTTTTAACCTCCAGGGTAATACTTTCATACCCTGATATGTTACGGTGTAGGAACATGGCTCCAAAATAGAAGAATGGATGAAATAGCAATGTGTGACTATGAAATAGGGGTAGGAATTGTCAAAAGGGGCAAGATTGACCTGAAGCTAAAGGGTTATGCTCCAGGCCACGACTGGAATGTTTTTTATGACCAAAAGTATTTTCAGACCGGTGATTCTTTCTTTCTTGTAAGCCGGAGAAACGTGAATTAGCTGTTTTTCAGTTGGCAGTGTGCAGCAAAAGGTGAGGGAGGGGCACAGCATTACTCTATGCTGCTAACTGCTGGGGAAAACTCCAGTAATTTATCTCATTGTAAGGTCTTTAAACAACAGGAACACCACAGCAGACAGATTGTGCAGTTTTTTTTCAAACCATAACCTTTTAAAACCTTGGTATACCTCGGTAAGTCAACTATTTTAGAACATTGTAAAAACCATATCATCTAAACTTTAAAGCTCTTCTATAGACAAAATATGTACTTTCTTTCTCCCATTTCTGCTTCTTTGAGTGCACCAGTTTGATACAGTACCAAGATTTTCATATTTTGCCTTTTTGTTGTGTTTGAATTATTAATACAATCTGCATCTACACGACAGCCATGTAAACCAGCTAGAAAAGGTTTAGGTCTTTAACTCTGTGTGGGCCAATTCTCCTGTGAGCTCCTACCCTCAGAAACACATTTTTCAGCTTAATGACTGTACATTCTCTAGCTTCACTGCTAACAGCCCACTCTCTTTCAGCTTTCTTAGGAAGCCAGTAAGAATGTTTAGGGAAAAGATTTTTGACAGTGTTAAGATCTGCAAGCTTTCATCTCACACTAGACTGCAAGTGAAGTCAAAATCACAAACACTGCTAGACATCAAAACTATTATCCAGAGAGAAAGCAAACATTCCCAGAGCCCAATTTTGTGTTGTTCTCAGTGAGCTGCGACCTTGTTAAATATTTTCTGGCTTTATCAAATTCAAACTCTAGAATAATATCAGTGTGGGGAGGAAAGCATAAGCACATGCTACATATATATCTGTGTCTCATTTTATATACTGCATGTGCACACATGTCCCCTTCACTGCACATACTGTATGTCTAATGTTCGGGCTTGGTATGTGAATATGTCTGCATATGGGTGAGTAGGAACGTGAGCGTAGCCTGCAGCTGTGATGTGGATCACCTAATCCACACTGGTGAGTAAGAAAGATAAATAAATCAAACTGTTCTTGGTTTGACATTTATGCCAAATTCCTCTGAACAAAGCCTTGGGCCTTAGTAGGCCCAATTTGCCACCATTAAAAGCCACTTGACCTCAACTACCTGAAACAAATACAAGAACATTGTGTCTCCTGGAAGGCAGTAAGTTATCCTCATTTTACATGCCAGAACTGCTGCAAAAACTTCTGAATACCCTGACTGTAAATAAACAGAGAATAACAACGACACTAAAATGATACCAGTCATGCACCGATGACAGGTCTAATCAAAGGTGCACCTACAGAACAAGCTGGGACACAAAAAATGTTACGCCCGGTAATGGACATGATGAAATGGAACAAAAATGATTCACTTAGCTAGGTTTTTAAGAGTAGAAGCTTTTTCTTCATAGACACTGGATGTTGCATTTTGTCACAAGCCAATATATGAGTTTTGTTTGACTTATGTTGATTCTTTCGATTAGCCACAGCTTTTATAAAAGCTAGATCCTTCTCTAACCTCCTAAGACCCAAACTCTTGTATGACATACATTATTGTCCACATATGTGGATGCCATGTCCTAGGAAGTGAAGGGTAGCTAGTTGAAGGTCTCAACAGGAAAAGTGTGTAATCTTGTGGATCACCTCCTTGGCTTTTTGTCTTTCTGCTTGTCTTTAGAACCTGGTGCTCTCATGTTTCAGCATGCGGATGTTGGTGAGTGTCCCGCTGCCTCTGTGGTGGTACCCATAAGCCTGGTGCTGCCCCTCCAGTCACCGAGCAGTGTTGCACGATGACATGCTGCTGCTGGGACTGGAGCCGCTTGAGCCCCGGTCCTCAAATACGCTGATCTCTAGCTGGGGACACAATGAAAGTCAAGGATCATACAGATAAAGAAGAGCATACAAGAGATCAGAAAGTAAAGGGCTGTCCTAAAGCAATATCATTCTGTAATCCCCAACAACAGCCATGGATGTTGCCATATCAAAGCCGTTTGCACACCAGCAGTTATGCTGAAAGGTTTGTGAGTTTGTTACTTTACCCAGCAGAGAAAGTTTATCATCATCGTCCTGTAACTGTTCATCAGTTTTAATTTGTTTACATGCTACATGTTTTTTTTTGCCAGATTTTATCCCTAATTACCAATTGATGAAAGTCTGCATCAGCTTGCATCTTATTGTGGTTAGTCAGCAGGGAGAGTGTGTGTAACAAGAACCAACCTGACCTAAATTGCAGTCAAACAAACATGTTTGAATTTTTTGAGGCAGATCTGGATGAAATCGTGTCGTGTGAAATGATCACCAACCCAGCTGCAAATGTGTGTTTTGCCAACAGACAGTGAACAGAATATACAGGGTGTGGAGTTCAGCCATCCAGGGAAGGATTAAAGTAGAGCTGCTGCTGCTCTGCATGGAAAAGAGACAGTTGAGGTTGTTCAGGCATGTGATCCGAATGAAAGCTGGATGCCTCGCATTGGAGGGACCCACTGTATGGTCAATACATCCTTTCTGGTCTCTGAAGAACTAAGAAGACCTAAGGCTGAGCTTGAGTATGTCGCTAAGAGAAGGGATACTTGAGATTCCCATCTGACCTTGATCGTGGCAAAGCAGAAGACAAAGAACTGATGGATAATTGAAACATTAATGGGTTTCATTTACTATAAAATAGTCCTCAACAGGTCAGCCTTCAGAAAGGATGATTTATAGTGTCAGGACACTATAAAACAATGCTCTTTGACTTATAGTCTATTTTTTCTGTCATTCTATGCCAGGCTAGTGTGATGGTATGTTGGACACATTTTTTCTTTCTCATGTTACCTATAATAATATAACTCAGGAAGACAATAAAAAAAAAAACCAGCAATACCATAAGCCACACAGACATTTAAAAGACTGTTATAGAAAAGTAAAAATGCTTGGCTTATTTGAGAAAATGAGACTTTCCATAACAACTGCCTGCCCTAATTCTAACCCTCAGAATTTCTTTTTAATAGGTTTCTTCAAATCTGCCCTGCTTTAGATTTACTCCTGAAAATAAGGAGATGTTGAACAGATTCTATGGAATATTAGGATTTAAGATGTACTATTCAAAATGTAGAAACTGTGTTCTTCCTATATCGAGTTGTACATCTCTAGCAATTGCACTGGTAGCAGCCAGCCTTTTTGATTGCCAATCTACTGTCTAGACCATTATCCACTTTTGTTTATTGTTCTCAGAGAGTATAGCAGCAGCTGGATGAAGGATACAACCCTCATTCCTCTCTCTATGGGGTCTGTGAGCAGCAGACCTCTCGGAGCGTAGATCTTCTCATTCTGCTCCTGGATGTAGCCTGATATCTTCTTCAAGACCTGAAATAAAATGTGGGTGAAAAGGTTTTAGAGGAGGACTGTCATACATCTGGTTTTAATCCAGATTTCATTAGAAACATCAAAGTTCATTGAAAGCAAAACGTAAATGCACAGTTTTACAAAAGATAATCTAAACAGGCACACTAACTGGAGGCTAATACCTGCATATTACTTTTTAAAGGGTACTCTGTGTCACATGTAATGGCTATGTATAGTAGAGAGATCAACCATGAGATTGGATTTAGCCATTTAATCTCCCGCTATGTTTGTCTCAAGTGGAAAATATGAAAATGGAAGAAATTAGTTCTGAATTCCTTTGTGAATCTTACAGCACATATTATAAGATACATATTGAGTTTTTTATTCCTGAGAATTATAGTACTAAATTTAAAGTAATTTTATTATGGTCTAAGTACATCAATGACTTTTTTAAGCATACTTCCAAACCACTCATGCTAAGCAAGACTATACCAAATTGCTAAAACTGAGGAGCTTTTTTCTTTCTGAACATTTCCATCCTAAAGTTATGGCTCCAAATAGAACAGATGGCTCTTTCAGGCCAAATGTTATGCCTGGTTAACCATCAGGGCAAGCTTTCTAAAATTTAAAGTGGCTAGTTTATTTACATTGTATTGGCAATGAACCCATCCATTAATTTTGCAGCAACTGTGCTGCAAGGCTAAAACTAGTTTAAGTTTGTATGCCTCAACATACAAACTTAAACCAGCATCTCCGTACACATTTTTAGAGCATTTCAACTAAAACAGCAGCAAATAACTTTTGAAGTCTGTGTTTGTTGCTGATAGGTTGCTCCAAACTATGAAACAGTTCTGCTCAATTAACAGATATAAACTAAAAGGGCATGATTCGAACAGCTCTTTTGATGTACATCAGCAATGCCTGTGTGGTTCCCAACAATGTGGACATGCCATGCAACTCTAAAATATAGTCTAATTATGTCATTCAGATGCACTTCATTCAACTGCTGCAAGCCTAACAAAGTCAGCAAATCTTTTTAAAATACCACTTTTCAAACATGCAGTGGTTTAAATGCTATGCTCTATAAAGCAGATCCAGGACTCCACTGGGCTTGAAATTGTGATCAGTGCTGGCTTTTGATACAGGGAACATGGATCATTATTCAAGGCAGCACCACATAGAAAAACATAATTACGTAATACTGGCATGTACAATCAATGAAAAATGGCTTTTACTGCCTTAAGTACTCGTTTGCAACTGACAGGCTATCCACTTTGTGCAGGGGTGCACGGTATTTTATCCTGCCTCAATTTCAAGTATTTTTCCCCCATTTGATTGGTTTTGAGAAGTATGGCTGTATTTGCTTTCGATGAAATGCGCTCAAAAAATTTTATGTGTTGCCAATGTAGAGTTCCCCACTGAGGTGTTTACTCAGGGGCCTTATTTATTCAAGAATGCCCAGTCTGTGATAGACAGAGATGAAGTGAAAAAACATCCTGTGGTTTACTAAAAGAGAATCTGAAAAACTCTTCGGAAATCTCGATTAAAAACAAGTCAAGTTGGCTAAAGATTAGAAAAACCATCTGGCTCGATATTACCAACAGTTCAACAAACCACAATTAGTGGTGACTTAGAGTTCCAGTGATTGTAATCATTCACATTTGTGAAGCGTCATTAATGGCAAATGATATGCATGGTTAGGAGCAACACATATGGACAAGTTATTCAAGAGAAGGCATACAGTCATATCTAATAAATTAGAGTATGGGTACCAGTGAGACTCTTTTGTTAGATTAAAAGGACCTTTTGAAAATAACAACCTTTAAGTAGGTATAACATACTTTTCATTGAGTCCACATTTCTGTATCAAAATCTTTTTACATTAGACTGATATACTAGTAAAAGTTTTAATTTGCTGTAAATGGAAAATTAACATAATTAACAGAAATAAAGGCTTGAAATTGGGTGCAATTAATCTATATAATGTGTTTTACTCAGTGAATTGAGTTACTGATATAAATAATTTTTCAATAATACTCTAATTTATTGAATGGGTTTGTAGAGTGAAAGTCAAGATCATCAAAAAAGAAAAACAAATCATTTTCAAAAGTAGCAGCTGGTCCCCAAACACTCAGAATAATACCACTATTACACTTTCGCATATGCGCCTTGCATTTCAGTCACATAAGACAGTGCCTTCAGAAAACAAAGCTCCAGGATCACCTTCATGAGGATCTGATACTGTAACATATGTGATCTGATCCCAGTTACTGTATTTGACATAGATTGTGTCAGTGTGTTCATTAAGTGATTCAATTAAGTATGACAGATTCATACCCACTTTTGTAATTGAACCAAAGATCACTGAAGCTGTCATCTTGGAATGATAAGAGCTCCTCTGCTATAGCTACAAGCTCAGCTGATAACATGGTGACCCTACAGTTGAGTCCAAAATTACCATTATTTTGCCATTTTATCTTTGTTGATGAGCTTGAAGTCTTTGAGGTTGGAAGGCCTCCTTGTCATCTCTCTATTCTTTTGCCCCCTCTACAAAATCTGTCAGATTCAAGTCAGGACTTGAATCTGGGCCGATCCAAAATGTCAATATTACTTCAAGTCAGTAGAAACATGTTGGTCAAATAAAAAGATTTCTTTAAATGAGACAGGTATAAATATTATGGGTTTAACTAACCAGTGGAAACTAAATAAGAGAATGTGCCATGTGCCGCTGTACAATGAAATGTCTGGAAAACCTTAAAATATTTCTACAATGAAAATCAAGTGGAATGAATATTTTAATTTCCAGTAGTTTGTTTTCCTACTTCTCTTCAAATCAGTCATATCAGTCTGAAATAACAGAAGTTATGAATATTTGACAAGGAATAATGTCTTTAAAGCTACAAATATCTGTAAATAAAATGACAGAATAACTAACTGTTTTAATGTATTCAAGGGAAAAAGTTTATCATAAATCTTGTAAGCTCTCAGGACAACTCAGCCCTCTTTACTTTCAACATTTAACATTCAAGTATCCTTATTCTAACTGCGCCACCAGTATGCTGGCATGATTGTGTCAGCCGCTCTGGGAAGATTATACACGGGTTCTACAGAAGTAGTACTCCTCTTTTGTATTGCCTGTAAAAAGTGCATTGTGTTTTTTTGTATAAACTGTGAACATAAACCTGTATCATGAAAAATCTCTTTGAGCCATGTTCTTATTAGTAAAGAAGAAAAGAAATAGGAGATGTACAATGAAAAGTCTGTGTGAGGGACTTTTTAATGCTTGTTCTGACATGCAGGGAACAATCAGTGCCTTTTGATTGTGAGAGTTAAGAGGATTGCAGAACCACGGTTGTGTGGCATACATGAATATGCACACTCAGCTTCAACTTGGGTGGGTATATTTTATCGTCGTCAGTCACAGAGGCATTCATAAAGTTTAAAGAAGTAAATAAACAACTATCCTGTGGAGCTGATAGCATCTGAGCCTCTCAATGGAGCGGTTCCACCTGACAGGAAGATGAAAGGTGACTCAGACCAGGCCATTTCTGCATGACTTCAGCATTGCAATAAACCTGCTTTGTAGGCCTTGGTCAATCTCCCAGTATCCTTGCGCAGCTTTGATAAAGCAATGTTTACAAAATGCAACAAGATGGGGCAGATGAATGTTGTGTGAGACAGAGATCAGAACAGAAAGGCATGCTGGAACTTCACGCCACTCCAATCTCATCTGAAGCATTGGCAAGTTCACAGAAAATGACAAAGAGGATTAATCAAGCTCACTGTGTCTGTGTGCGACTGCAGTATGCATACATGTGTGTTCTTGTTCCATCTCGGTGACTAACAAGCGGCAATATAGCCATGAACAGGTTGAACCACCTGTCCTTTCTCAAGATGGACATCTTGACTGTGCTGAGTAAAACTGTTCCACAGATGGCGTGCCATGCTTTAACCGGTAGCACTCATGTGTGGCCTTTAGAACAGGATGTAAAAAGTAGTGGAAGGTTTTAAGAAGCTGATTTTATCTCCTGGAGTCTGCATATTTCCCACTGGAGAGAGTTTTAAAAACAGCTCTGATGCTTTTTTTTTTTTTTTTTTTTTTTTTTTTTTTTTTTTTTTTTTTTTTTTTTTTTTTTTTTTTTTTTTTTTTTTTTTGTTAGAATGCAGCCAATCACAGTACAAAACTGAATGCCTTTTTTCCTCTGTTTACGTGCCAAATTTTTAACATTAAATAATACATTAACAATGTACCGGTAAAATTGCTGTGTCAGTTAAGTGTTTGGTACTAAACTGATCAACTTGTTCATAAAACTTAGGAGTTTAACACTAAACATTAATTCCATTACACACAACTTCTTAAATTTCTAACTTTAATCTTTCAAATTTGAACATGACCAAGCAGGCTGTTGATTACTATCACCTTTATAATTAGATGGCAGTGAGTCAAAACCTAGATCTTTCTATCTCTCTGAACCACTACTCTTTGGTTTGATATATGGGAATCATCTAAATAATTAATTTAGTATAATAGAAGGCCTATTCCCATTTTTCACAACAGCTTTGAGCCACCAGAGGACGGACACAGGAACTCCATTGGTGTCATTGCATTTTAACAAAATTTTGTATGTCAGTCCCTTGACCTGGATGTAGGTTTTAAGGTTGTTTATAATACACATTATACAGACAAGAAAGAAGTTAAAATCTTTTATCTTTTCACAGGAATATCTCAGGTCATCAGGTGAGGACATTTTGTGAGTACAGTTTTTAGACTTCTTACCTTCTCATAGCGTGTCTCCATGCAGAGGAAGGCAATGTATGCTGTTGCACAAGCAAGGCATCCTTCCAGGTATGACTGACCTCCAACTTTTTCAGCCTCCACATAATAAGAGTTCAAGGTCTTTACTGTCTGCTCAAGTAGAGCTCTCTCTATCTAATAAACACAAACAAGCACCAAAGCAAGGTAATGGGTGATATGGACATGGCAGACTAGGAACACAAGTAAATTTAGCTTTCCCACAACAACATAAACAAGCTGTGTACCTATAAAAGAACATGTCAAACTTACCTGCTGCATTTTCCTCAACATACCAATATACTCCAGTTTTGACAAGAATTATCACACTATGTGAACTGCTTTTTTGTTTGCAGAATTTAAAGTGAAAAAGCATGGACAGAAATACAGATTAGTTCAGTGGGTATATTTGCTTTAATACACTTAAATGACTTAGTTTTAAGTTGCAACATGGAGTTGTTTCACAGAGGTTTGCTGTTCTCACCCTGTTGTCGAGCTCTGTGGGGAACTTGGTTTGGAATCGGCACACGGTTCCTTCAGTGTAGTCTCGCTGTATGAACACCTTTGTTACCAACGATGCAGCGTGCTGCATGTCTTGGAGGTTATGAAACTAAGAAGAAACACAATGGGAGAAAAAAAAAAAAAAAAAGGATGCAGACTTTTAGTCTGGACAGTTTAAGTCCATTTGAATTTAAAAACAGTTTCAGTTAAAAAAAAAAAAAAAAAAAAAAACATGGATATAAATGTCATAATTTAGGGTTTTACTGATACATTCTTAACTGTTCTTTTTCATGCATGGAATGATAGGGGGAAAAAAACGCATACAGTTTAGGTGATTATTAAAAACAAAAACTAAGTAGACACATTTGAGTTTATTGTGAATTGTCTCCAACCCATAGCAGGTCAAACTTATACATGCAGTCTCAAATAGACATATACACCCCAACTAATATTTGGAGAAATTTTAGTGGTGGCAAGTTGAATCCTGACAACATTCTTTTCAGTCACCAGGGATAATTCTAGAAGGATACATGATCACTCTTGTTAACAGTATCGGTATACTTCATTTAAGAAGTTTTGTTTCTTTGCCCAGACCCGGTTTATATGCATTGTCATCAAATTTAATAGGGGTAAGGACTTGAGGTGGCCATTCGGGAAGCTTAATGTGTTCATTCCCAAACTACTTTTGATGTGTTTAGGATTATCCTCCAGCTGGAACAATCAATAGAGTCCAAGTTTATACTATCTGACACAAAGTGTCACTCTTAGATGAAAGGAACTTGGTTAAAATGTGTTCAGGAACAACCCAGGAACCACTGAAGTCAATCATGAACTGAAAGATACTGGAATGCCACTGTCTTCATGGGAAAACAGGTTTTACGTCACTATGGACTGAGAGGGTTCTGAACAAGGAAGAAGCCCATGCTCAAAACAGACTCCTTAAAACTCAACTAAATTTTGCAGTTGTTTACATAACCTAGGCAAAAAGCGTATGGAGAAACTTTACCTAAAATCAAAATCTAGATGAATGAATTGAATAATCCCAAAATAGATGATTGAATATTCCCAAACCCACATCAAGATGGCTTTGGATAGGTAAGGCAACTTAACAAAAGGCTGACTAAAAAGTGATCAAATATCAGTCATAATTATACCAGAAGCTTTTTGATTATTACAGAAAGTGTTTGGTTGTGGTGTTACTTCCACCCACCCAAATTTTCGGAGGGTTGTAGGTACATATGTATACACATTTTTGTGGATTAATGAAAATCTATCCATCAGCCCCAAATTTTCCACACCTCTTTAATCCTTGCAAGTTGGTAGTACCTATCTCTATGCATGGGAAGAAGATACAAACTGCACACAGGAACACCTTGAATGGGATTTGAATCCAGGTCCATCTTGCTGAGAGGCAACAGTGCTAGCAACTTTGTGACTGTGCAGCTTCATTATAAAAAAAAAAATAAATAAATAATGTCCATAATAAATAAAAATTTGCACATCCAATTCCAGTTTTTAGAGTCATTGAAGTTGCTGGTTGTGTGATTATTATGCACCAATAGAAGCCCCAGTGTATTGTGACTTATGCTGATAATAGGCTTATGTAAACTTCTAACCTCTGCAAAAATAAATGAAAAAGAAAATATGTGTTTGGTCAATTATTTCTTTATTGGAAAAATAATTCTTGGCAATAAATTTCATACAACTGAAAAGCCTGTTTATTTTGCTTTATATGGGCACAATTGCAAGGAAAGTGTTTTTGTGGGTTGAAAGGGCGAGTTCAGCATATGGGTGGCACCCATGAAAAACTTATCAAATCCTCTCTGCCAAACAGCTCAGTCTGCTATTCAATTCAATTTTACATTCAAAAATACTTTATTGATCCCAAATAGAAATTAAATGTCGATGTATCTCCTTTAATCAAGGAGTAGTTATAGATGGTGATGGCTGTGGGCAGGAACGATCTCCTGTAATGATCCATTTTTCAACCAATCTGAAGAAGCCTCTGACTGAAGAGACTGTTTTACAATGACAGTCTCGTGAAGAGGATGGTCAGGGTTGTGGGAGAACCACACACACAACAGCCTGGCACCTCCTCCTCATGCTTGTCACCAGCTTAGTAACACACTGGTGTTGGATGACACTTTATTCTTTGACCACCGTGTATCACAAGTCAGGTGACGTGTTTGTGTTGGTTACTTTGGCACCAACAGCACCAAGCTGGTCCCACAAGTGTTTAGTGGGGTTGAGGTCTCAGGACAGTATGCAGTACCACCTTCCTCTTTTGACAACTTAAGAGTTATAGTTTGAACCCTAAAAATATGGGATTGCCACTGGGTGAAAAATCTCAACAAAAACAAACATTTGCCAAACCCCAGTTTCTTTACTTTTTCTTACAAAAGTTCTTAATTTTCTTTTCAATTTCATTATATTTGCAATTTTGAAAAAAAAAAAAAAAAAGGGTTCAGTTTTTCTATTTTCGTCACACATTTGCACTCAAAAAGTATTTAAAAATGTGCATAGAATCTGTGTATTTATTGAAGTAATATATCCAGCAAATTAATTCTACAGAGATTTTTAACCAGTGCAGCTTTTAATCACCTGATCGTATTGACAAAAATTTGAGAACCTCCTGTTTTAACAGCAATGTAGGCTTGCAGTGGTGCTCTGACTGTATTCCTTGAGCTACAATGGACCCAGTTTCAATTATAGCACCTTGAAAGACTGCTCTTTGCAGCACTTTGCTAGCAACTATTATGTTTTACATCAAACCGACACAGTAAACTTGTCTCATGCTGATCTGAATTACTTCTCCCAAGAGGATGGCAATTAGTGATACAGAAAAAGTATGCAAGTAGAGGTGGTGGATAGGTGGGAGACAGAGAGAAACAAAAAGGTAAGTGAAAGAAGATACAGCAACACATATGAGGCTGTACTTAGAGTCTCTAACTCCTTCAGGTCATGTATATAATATTCTTTAGGAATGGACATTTAGGACATTTGTGCCTCTGCCAGAATTAACTAGCCAACTCTTAATCCATGCTTCGGCCACAGCAGTCTGTTATTATTGGAAAGTAGTGAGTCCATGTAAGCAGACACAGCACAGAGCCAGTCTTTCATCTCTTCACAGAAAAGGCCTACATCAATCTCAACCAGGAATAGTCTAAGCTTCTATTTTCATCCACTAACAGCCACAATCATCTCACAGCCAGAGCTTTTAATATCTGTTTCTTTGCTTTCTCTGTCTATCTAACGCAGTGTCTATCTTTGGGCCATGATGATACATCAATCATTCTATTAATAGATGTAATCATCAAGACATGGCGGAGCTTTGTTTACTCAAATCAGAATCAGTTGGCCCAACGTCAGCTTCATTAGGTTTACATGGGCTCTTTGTTTTGTAGTGCCAGAATGTGGAGTAATGTACTGTACATATAGGCACTAAGACAAAAACATCAAAACAAAGATTTCTAGAACTGATCTGATGGTTGTTAAATACTAATGAGAAAAAAAAAATAGGGAATGCAGACTAGCATTAAGTTTTTCTTCCATTAAAATGCCTTCCAAGAGTGTGCTGTAGTGTGAATTTTTAGATTTTTGGTGAATATTTAGATCAGGGGTCCTGAAATCCAGGCCTCCAGGGGAAGTATCTTGCCACTTTTAGATGTGTCCCTGGTGTCCCACCACACCTGAATCAAATGGATGAATTTCCTCCTCAGTATTCAGTCAAGCTCTCCAGAGTCATGCTAATGACCTCATTATTTGACTCAGGTGTGCTGAAGCAGAGACACCTAAAAGCTGCAGGACACTGGTCCCCAAGCACTGGATTTGAAGACCCCTGATTTAGATTCTAAAAAAGTACTGGTGCAGCTAAACAACTTGGAATATTGCAGAAAACTCAATTTTCAGCAATACAATTTAAAAAGTAAAGTTCATTACACAAAGAATGCTTTTAAGGATTTATTTCTATTCATTTTGATGATTATGACATACAGCTAAAGAAAACCCACACCCATAATTCCAGTCCTCAGGGACCAATGCCCTGCATGTTTTAGATGTTTCCCTTCTGCCACACACCTGATATGAATGACTGGGATTAACAGGTTTCTGCAGCATTTGAAGGAATCCAGAGAAGTTCATGCAATCAACATATAGAATGTCATGATTAGGTTTTTAAAGGATCCAGGTGCAGAAATCTTCAGTAGATGTCCAAGTTTCTTAATAAAGAAAAGAAACCAAAGGCAAATAAAGTTAAAAAACCATCAGTAGAGAAACAGCATGGGCAGTAACAAGGGAAACAATGGTGGTTAATGGAAGAATTCAGCAGTGAGTGGAAGAGAATGAGAAGCTTAAATACTGAGGGAGAGGTGGAAGTGACAAAGAAACCAGAAGAGCTAATCAGAGCTGAGTAGTTGCAGCTGGGAAAGAAGGCAGGCAGAGGAAAATTAAGAGATGAAAAACAGCTGGGAGAGGGTGCATACTGGTAGGCTGAGTATGAAAAAGATGGTAAAGCTGACATACAGAGAAACTGCAAATGAAAGGAAAAGTCTAAGAGAACAGAATTCAGAGTATAAAAGGTAAACAACAATAAATACAAAAGATTAAAATAGAAAGGCAAAATCTAAAGAAATGATCAAAACAAGCATAAATGAAAACCAAAGTTCAAACACCTGCTAAGATAGAGGGAATACTGTAGTATGCTGAAGTCTCATATATGAAAGAACTCCTGACAGATTAACATGTAGAAAGATAGAAATTACAAAAGAACAAGGCTCAACAGGAAGGAGCAGGCAGGAAAGATGATACTAAACTGGGAGGAAAGGGAATCAGAACCTCCTATCAGAAGACAGTTCTGCACAAATCCTCCTTTAAGCCTCACCTGGTTATTCAGAACATAGAACTCAAGACAGTCACATCCCACAACTATGTGCCTATGTAAGTTAAGCCAACATTATGGAGCCAATGACAAACAAAATGTAGTGCAGCACTCCCACTTCAAACCTAGCAAAGAACTCAGCTCAGTTTGGCTCCTGACTACCTCTTTCTGTGACATCAAATGTAGTGGGATTACAAACTTTACTAACGAGATATTGGAAGAGGAATCAGGGAAATGAGACACACGGTGGAGCAGTTGGTAGCACTGTTGCCCAGCCTGGGGTCTTTCTGCATGGAATTTGCATCTTTCCCCTGTGAGTGTGGGAGTTCTTTCCAGGTATTCTGGCTCCCTCCCACAGTTCAAAAACATGACTGTTTCTAAACTGCCCATAGGTATGTGCATGCAATAGTGTTTGTCCTGTGTGTCTCTGTGTTGTTCTGTAGTAGATTTGCGACCTGTTCGCCTCTTGCCGAATGACTGCAGGAGATAGGCACCAGCCACCCATGACCTTGAATGGATAAACAGTATAGACAATAGATGGATTAACAGTGGAACTCTGAAGTTTCTATGGATATCTTCCTATTTGCCAGGGAAATTGTAATAATTTTCCTTTGAAAATGTATTACAGAAATAAGTAACATAATTAATATACTGCATCAAATAAAATAAACGAATCCACATAAAATTTGTTGATATTCCATAGAAGTACTGATTCGGCTATTGAAACTGCATTTTACAAAATGCCAAAGCTGTCATCAGAAAAGACTTTCTGGAGAAGTTAAAGTACACACAAAAAGAAAAGAAAAAGCCTCTAGCAGAGAAAAGATCAAAATGAAGAGATCACTGGTAACATTTTTTGTCACTTCTTTTCACTCTAGTGACGTCCCCTCTTTATTCTTGCATTCCGGCTTTGTGTAGTTCTCACTAACATGACATATTTCCTAGTTTAGTCACTCTGATTCAATGAGCATACAGCTACTACATGTGTGACTGCTGCCAGTGGGCAGACAGCACATGCTCAAACAATAAGAAAATGCAGATGAAATGCATTCAACATTAGACATTTCATTTTAATCTTTCACAGCATTTCTTCCACAATCAATCCTCTTTTTTTCATCTTTCCATAACTCTTTATGTGACCTCCTGTTCACACCAGGGTCTATAAACTTGTGAAAAAAATCAAGATGATAGATGAGCAACCTTGAGATGTAAGCCAGCGGAGGAAATCATTTTTTTTTTTTTTTTTTAAATTTAAAAAGAAAAGTGTAACATTGTTTTAGGAGTGATATTTCTGCCAGTCTTCTCTTTGGCACATTATTCCCAAACAGAGCCTGTCCCAAGTCAAAGCCAAGCTGCTGACTAGGAGTGAGATCTGGATGTAATAGTACTAGGTGATACAGAGATTTTCCATGCAAACAGACTGCAGAGCAAGCCAACTGATGTTCAATCACTTTATCCCATGATTTATGGATTTGCAATGCAATGCACATAACAGAAGGAGTAAACACATGTACAAGAAGCAGTGCTCATCTCAGAGCTTGTTATTAATGGTTTTAAACTGCACCAGTCCAATCACATTTAATGTGCTCTGAATAATTAAAAGACCATGGACTAAAATTTATGTGTGTTAGCATACAAGTATATGTTTTATAAGAAAATGTATGGAGTTTGCAATGGAACACCAGAAGATGTAACAGATCAAACTTCAGAAAACAAAACTGTTCCAAGGTTCCTTCCTGACTTTAGCTTTATTTTCAATGTGTTTGATTTACAGCTTCACTCATCAATAAACTGGGGCCATTCTGTTATACATCTCCAAAAACCACACATACTGAACATGCTTAGATAAATTAACCCACAGGCACATCAGTGCACGCATGAGTGTGCTGTCCCAACCATACAAAGTAAAAGCTGATCCTCTTGTGAGATCATCACCATGATAACTCAGCCAGCTATGTCTTCAGCATTATGGTGACATTACCAAGGGCACAGAAAGATGTGCTGCTGGCCCAAGAGCTACCAGGCATTACTGGAGCTAAAAATAAACCTGCAACTCCTCTTTGAGGCAACTAGTTGTGCTATTAGTCATAATATGAACAAGGACAATGGTGTTGGTCTTGATTTATATTTCCAAGTCATATAAAACTACAATGAGCAGAGGCATAAGATTAATCCAAGATGGTTACGGGTAGAAATCTGTTGTAATAGGCTCTAAACTGTGTCAAAACGATACACTTTAGGAATAATAATAATAATAATAATAATAATAATAATAATAATCTTGTAAAGATTAGTAAAAGTATGTTGTAGTTGAAGAAAGAAGACCCAGTGACTGTCCATGGTGCTGAATATCATCATAATACTCATTATCATAAACAACATCACCATATTCTGAATTAACAGTATCCACTATGTTGTAGATAACTATTCAATAAATTTTTGCGGTAACATGGAGGTAAACAAACTATATATGGTTTGAGTTTTAGTAAAAAACCGAAATGTGAGAAAATTGTTGGAGGTTAGGAACGGTATTTGAATAAAAAACAATAAATTAATAAATGTCACTCTCCCGTCACTGTGTTGCAGAATCAGTCGAATATTCAATCAGGTGTTCACTACATACAGGACACATGCATCTCATTCAGTTTACAGCACCGCATTCCCCACCTGCACTTGTCCGGATTAAAATAAGCAGAGGCAGGAATGGAGTCATTGAGGGAATACTAACAGAAGAAGCAGGAAATCCCTTACCTCTGTTGCCATGCTGAAGTGAGAAGGTGCGGGATCTGTCCCGTGCTGGACGTCGTTTGCTCGGGTTGTGCGGGACAACGCTGCTGCCGTTGTTGCCGCTGTAGAGCCCGAGCGCGCGAGTGCACGTGTTGGTGCGTGTCGGCGGGACTGCGGGATGCAGTCCTGGTGGTCTATGGAAGGCAGTTCCACATGGATTTCCTTTAAGGCTTCTTAGTGACAAGTAGCTCTCTGCATACTTTAGATATTCTAAATTTCAACGCTTTGTTTAGGTTAATGCATAGATTTTCTTATGGACTACCCTATTAATAATATCATTAATTAATTAAAAGTTGAACATTGTGCACTGGTTTCCCCCTTCATTGTAAGCATGCACAAAATTCATGTCTTCTCAGAAAGGAAGAGGAAATACCAGGAGGATCATCACTGATTGTGTCAGAGTTTAAATCTACTGCTCATAAAAGCACATCTGCATAATATTTAATCCTGCATACACTCATTGGCCATTATATGAGGCACACCTGTTTAATTGCTTGTTAGTATCTGTAGCTAATCAGTCAGTTGCCAACTACTGGGTGGATGGGGTTAGCTTTTAATAAAACTGGCATGTTACCGATCATCTATTTACTTTGAGGAAACAAGTAGAAAATGCTTCATGGCTTAATTTAGTAGAGCTCATTAAAGGATTGATTCCATTTTTTTCAAGAGGAGGCTGTGTGAAGTTTTCCAAATTAGTTCCCTTTCTAATAGAAAGATGCCATCTTGCTATGAGATTTTTTGGAAATTAAATATGTCTGTAGAGAGGAGAATGGCCAGTAAGTTAGTCAGATGTATAGCTGACTTTAGCAATTTTAAATAAAGTGAAAATGTTCATAGCATCATCAGTAGTGGTAGTTTGCACAAAACTGCATTGTTGGTGTCAGAGATCAGATGACAATGTGGCAGACTGGTTTAAAACAATAAAAGATGACATAAGCTCAAATAACCTCTCATTACGAACAAGGTACATGAAGTACCATCTCTGAATGCACAAGAAGTCAAAACTTGAAGCAGATATGCTACAGTAGAAGACCATCGCAGATGCCATTCCTGTTAGCTCAGACCAGGTAATTGAGGTTATGACTTATACAGGCTCATCAAAACTAGACAATACCAGGTTGGAAATGTTACTTGGTGTCAGCTGCCATATTCAGATGCAAGAGTCTGAATTTGGAGTAAACAACATGAAAGTATAGATCCATCGTGTGTTTTCACCACAGTTTAGGCTGCTGGTGGTGTAATGATGTGGGAAATATTGGATGAGTGGCATACAACACAGCATACCTAAGTATTGTTGCCATGTCTATCTCTTACTACTGTTTCCTTTCTTCTGATGGCTACTTCCAGCAGGATAATGCACCATGTCAAAAAGCTCAAATCCTCAAATCACCAGAATCTGGTTTTGTGAATATGGCAATGAGCTTAGTGTATTCCATCTAATAGATCTCAATCCAGTAGAGCCCCTATGGGATATGGTGGAACCAGAAAACTGCATCATGATGCAGCTGTCAATTCTGTATCAACTTTTTTCTGATGTCAATATAGACCAAAATGTCTGAGGAATATTTCTAAAACTTGTTGAATCTATTATATGGACAGTTTTGAATGAATATGGGAGTGACCAGATATTATCATGGTGTATCCTAAGAAACTGACTGCCGCAATAGGCTTATAGTAGTAGTATGTAGTAGTCATGACCTGAATGACTGAGAATATATACAGGCAAATTGGCTGATGAGTGTTTACAGACCTCTACACTGTGTCCACAAACTCTGGTGCAATTTAGAATGTATTTTTATAGTCTGTTCTTGCTAGATCCTGAAAGAAAATTTGCATTCTATGTATTTAAAGTTTTTCTGAGTCGCTTTGATGCATTTCTCGAATCATTTTCGACAATTGTGAAACAGTAAGTGAATTTCTCAAAACAATTCGTACAAATAGCAAAACACCATGGATTATCTGCAAAATCCAGCCTCTTTCTCAAAATCCTAGTTCATCTATCAACATAAATATCTGCGTCTATAAACACGTAGGTGCCTCAAAATCAAAAATCTGTGTTTCAGTGTGTATGGATAAGACAGTCAAATTGCTTAGTCATGTTGTCAATATAGCAGTATACTCTGCTGCTCTGTTGTAAACTATGGCTAAAGTTTTGATGACAAGTATTGTAAAGTGTAATTGTGGAAGATCAATGGCAAGAGATTGGACAAGATTCACATTTATATTTTAACTGTAATTTGACAGATGATGTCATCATGATATAGAAGGGAAAATACACTGGAGGGCACAAAGAAAAAAGTAGAAATGAAAACATTAGGTAATCTCTTTAAAGCTGCAGTATGAAACTTTTACAAAAATATGTTTTTTTATATATTTGTTAAAACTGTCACCATGTCATCACAGTATAGTAATCATTGATCAAGCTCCTCCACCTCCTTCCTGAGCTACTATTGCTGTCTAAAGAAATGCACTGTTTCCAACCAAAAAACAACCAATCAGATCCAGGAGGAAGGTATTAGTCCTGTCAATCACCCTCGTGTAGGTGCTGCTAAATGTGCTAATGGCAGAGAAACAACTTACTGTTCCAGGAAAACTATTTATCTGCTATCATTGGTGGCCATGCTAACTAGCCTTAGCATTAGTTGCAGGCAATGTAGTTATGATCCAGTTCTGGCATAGCTGAGAGCAAGGGGGAGAGTGTGAACCATGCGTACATGAAAGTGATTGACAGCGCTAAGACCCTCCTTCTGATTTGATTAGTTGTTTTTGACTGAGTGGTATATTTCTGCATTTAATACTGGGAGCACTGGGAAAAGGCAGAGGAGCTTGATTTTTTTCACAGATGATCTGTTTATATTATACTATCACATCATGACAATTTTAACCAATATGTAAAAAACATATTTTTCATAAGTTACATATTGCAGGTCAGCTTTAAGGAAAACTGTACATGCAGTGCTGTAGAAATTACAGTGTAGTCTTCCTACATCTCATGTTCATGTCTATTGGGCCACAAACCCTCATCCAGACCACAATGAATGTTCTCTCTGGAGATGCAGCATGGACAGAATCTTTTAGGAATGAGAAGTGGGGTGAAGGGAACTCTATCAGCATTCTGTTGAGGGCTTCAAACCATTGCCTGATGATGCTGGAGTGATGGAAACTATCATATGTCCTCAGCCTCACTCCTTTTCCTCTTCCTCTTCTTCTCTTCAGGCTGTTGACCCTGTCCAGATCCTTGTCCTTCCATTGTCAGAAATGTAATATTGTATTGTGTTCCAGCTATGTATAGTATATTCTTGCCAGTTGATTGTTCATGGCACCTTTGAGCTGTTTCAGAAAACTGGTTGCTCATCAGTTGATCTAATGCTACACATTTACCTATGCTGGAGAAACTCAGGATTCACCTGGGAGCAATTTATCAGTTCAGGACAGATTTAGAAAAAAGTCTGGAAATGTATAGAAATATGCTTGGCATATTATGACGGTCTGTTCAAGCATTTTACATATAAAGAGTTATATGATGAACTTATGCTTAAATGTTGTGGAGGTTGAGAATATTCAACAGAGACCGATATAATTTATTTTGATCAACATGGCAAAAGCAATTGCAATTGTAGGAAAAAGCAAATAATTGCACATAATCACTTGCATGATGTACAAACACATTTGCATCTTGCTCAAAGGAGTCAGAAATTGCTTTTTTGATGTGCAAAAGCAACACAATGATTTGAAAATTGAACAAGTAGTTTTGATAATTTCAATTCTGTTCTGAGAAATGCACCAATGCGACTGAGTAAAACCATAATAAACAATAAAGTATCTTAGCTTAGCTTAAAAATCAACACTGTGTCTACAAATTGTGGTATGACATACCTTATGCTGCGTTCAGACTGAACACGATTTGAGCATCAGGAGTGCTCAGTGGTGTTTACATGCAAAGTCTATGGCAGACGTGCGTCAAGGGACGCCCAGCACAGCAGACACTGGAGTTGGAAAATCTGAACTTTTGCCGCTGGATGTAGGACATTAACCAATCAGAGAAACTCCGCTATGTGACAGTGGCTCTTGACTTTAAAGTAGACAAGTGTCCTTGAGGCATTGAATGCCTATTTGATGCCTGAAACGCATTTGGTCTGAATGCAGCATAAGGAACTATTAAGGTAAACATTTATGTTTATTTTATACACTGATTCTCTGCCAAATTAAAATATATTATATGGGGGGGAGTTCCATGTCAACATTTTTTTTAACAGGTTTTTTTCATTACACAACAAAAACATATAAAATGAACACATTTCATAAGTTTTAGTTTTGGTTAAGGATAAGTATTTCAGAAATAATTTACCTCATTTTTACAACTTTGAGAACCACATGTCAAAAACACTGGTCTGACTCCCCTGCAATGGCAGCCATTTCAACAGAAAGAAATGCTGAGGTGTGTAAACCTTCATCATTGCAGACAAAGATTCTGCATTGTTTAGTATGAGATTGAATAATGTTATTTTTGAGTCATTGCCCAAAGAGTTGTGTAAATTGCCTTACAATGGCCTTCATCCCACAAATATCTTTTAAAAAGTTTATCCAGAAATTATGTTACAGATGCTAACGTATCAGAATGATAGAAAGGCAATACTCCACACAGAAACATCACAACCAAATTAATTTGAAATGCCAAATCTATACTGTGAAGCAGCAGCTGTAAACCCTGCTCAAACAAATAGCTCTGTAATATAACTTTTTAAAAATGATCACTTTAAATGTTAAAAAGGGGTTCAGTGTTCTATAATGACACTTTTGCCATTCTAAGAATATTTTTTTCTGAGAAAACTGACATAAATACGGAGAGGTTTCTAAAATGTAGTAGACAGATACATGGTCAATGGATACAAGGGTATAAAATGTTTTAGATAAAACTCGGTTTAAAGAATAACTGCTGTCCACAATGCTATTTTTGGGTAGAGCTCACATTTTCCTAAAATTATGTGCCGACTTGATTACTTTTCTCAGTTACCCCTGTGTAATTCTCCAAAGTTAGAGCAAATCACCTTTCTGGTGTATAAACATATTTACCATAACACAGCATCAAACTCTAATAAACATAAACAAAATCCAGAAATAATCGAACAGAGCTTTGACAAAATGAGCAAACATTATTCAGAGCTGATATTATTTGCCAGCATCCTGCTGCTTGCTCCAGATTGCTTGAAAAGATGCAGTTTTAATCACACACTAGCACAGATTCCTTTGGGGTATGCGTGTGTGTGTTTATGTTCACATGTTTTTCTTTGTATGTGAATGTCTGGGATTACAATCTGTTCTGTTATCTTCTGCTCACCAGTTTCAATCATATGTTAGTATCAAGCAGACATTTACTATGTTAGCACAGAGCATGGAAATTCACAATCTGTAGATTATAGGAAAACTCAGAGCATTTCTGCTTGCCAAAACACACTGTGAATGTGTTGGCACTTAGTTATTCAGTGTCCATGTTTGTCCTGCTTTAATGAGTAGCTTTATAAAGACATTACAGTTTAGAAAATCCTCAATTTGACTTGTGTTTTCAGTTTCTAGCTCAAAGATGACCTCAGATGGATGAGGTGATTTGATTTGTATTTACATTCTTTAAGCTTTGTTCAGAAACAACTCGACGTGTTGCTTGGTTGCTGCAGGCCTGAGAGGAACACATGCATAAGGGCTTTGACAGCAGAGAAAACATCCAAGTCTGCTCGGACATTTAGACACACAGCTTCCCACTGAGCTAGTGGAACTTTCATACGTGCTTTGCTAGTTTGTTGCCATCACTCCATGCCCACCTTCACAGAGGTTATGTTGCTATGTAAAACTCCAGCATTTGTCAGACTTAATGTGACAATTGCCAGTTATTTTTTCATTTATGCTTTGCGAGCTAAAACTACATCAGAATATTAATACAGACTTCAACTGTTTAAAAATAGTTACCATGGTAGCTTACAGGGGGAAAGTGTACATAATTAGCATTAAACCTATGAGCTAATGTAACCTGAAGGGTTGCAATTTATCACTTGAGGCCTTTTTGCACTGCAGGGCCTGGCCTGGCCATTGTCGGCCTGGACCTATTAGACTCTGGCCCTGATTGTGTTTGAATTGATCAGAGTGCCCCTTTGAAAGTAGGTGGGGATCATCATGATCCCCACCTACTTCATCAAATTCCTGCTGAAGCTATCAAGGCCATCTCCCTAAACTGGCCATTGCCTTCCTGCGTAAATCCACTCGATTCTAATCTCCCTTTTCTGCTTCGTCTGGGCTTTCTCCCATTGAGATGGATTTCTCTGGTAGAATTTCAACCAGGCCAGTCAGCGAACAGAAAGAGAAGCTGTGAACGGTGAAGTCAATTTTCTGCGCTGTTTTAGAATTGTAGTCTGCCTGTAGTTTTAGCAATGGTAGCGGTGGAAGTGAACAAAGCCATTCAGTGCGTGTTGGCCACACTTCCTAATATTAAATTAACATTAACAGCCATTTCATTCAGCTCAGCACTTCTCTCTTCGCAGTGGAGGATGGTTGTGTACAGCGCAGGCAATATCCAGTATGTCTCATAGTGTCAAACTGGCACATTACAAACATCAGGGGAAAATGTTAGCAATTGGGTAACATTTAAAACTTTAACAGCATAGAAAAAGGGGCTATGATCAATTGGAATGTTTGTATGATTGAACTAAAATGATTTTTTTGTAAGGTGCCTCCGGACAATATTTGTTATGAACTGACACTAGATAAATAAACTGAATTGAATTGATTTGATGTGTGATAGCATGATGTGGATTCTCCATTCAGCTTGTTGAATATTAATTAGTGAAAAATAAATGCAATTGAATATGTTATTATCATTTAAAAACTAATGGGTAAAAATAGGTTATGACAGGATTTTCTTCACGCTGTCTGTCAAAATGACAGACATCAAGAGAGTCTAACACAACCTTTGACTGAGAGATCTGGAAGATGACTTGTTTCTGTACCCGCCCCCCTGCAGCACATGAACCACAGCTCTCAGTGTTCCAAGGAGCAGAGTGGGACCAGACTCTAAGTGCTAATGCAAAAAACGCTGGACCTTGGTTTGAATCCAGACTGGGCCCTCCAGTGCAAAAGGGCCTTAGATGAAAGGTAATTAAAGTTCCAATAATTTTTTTCTTTGTGGATTTTGATGGACATTCTGATAAAATTACACCATTAATAAGTTTCAGCTTAATAAAGTAACATAAGAAGATAAATTATACTTTTTAATAGATAATTCACATGAATATATACAATGCCCTAAACCAAGGCTCTTCAAACAACAAGTCTTTTGACACATCTTTATTAGGAGGCCTAATAATCAGGGAAAGTCCATCAAGAATGAAACAAATTGAGTTCACAAAAATTACTGCAACAAGCAATGCCCTCACAATGCAATTGTAATTATTGCCTCTACATTTCCTTGTATTTGTATCATTTGTCTTTTGGGGAATTGTGTGAGGACACACTGAACAGTGGTATGGCAGAACAGTATCTGTGGTGGCTAGTTTTTAATTATTTGAGTGTTTATATTTGTTTAAAAGAGGTCAGAAATATATAATCTGCTGCATCCAAAGTGAGATGGGAAAGGTCCTTGGGTCTCGGTTTGGAGACGAATTCCAGATAATGTAAGCAAGCCCAAAGAAAAATGCTGGGTTATTACATTTTAACTCCAATCAAGGTTGTGCATATGCGTTCCTTCACATACTGAAAAATGAATGAAATAAAATACTTTGGAATTACATCTCATTCTGGTATTTCAGTGTGTCTAAATCTGCCATTCAGCAGAAAAATAATAACTTTGCCACAGCCTTAAATTATTATAATGACCCATAACACTGCTCTCTCTCTCTCTCTCTCTCTCTCTCTCTCTCTCTCTCTCTCTCTCTCTCTCACACACACACACAACACACACACACACACACACACACACACACACACACACACATATCACACAAATATCGCCTTTTTTACTGTACAATTTCATGAAATATTTATTTCAGCAAAACATTCATGGTTTCTGACCCACTCCAGAACTGACAGCTTCTATTTGAAGCCTTTGCTGTGAAATGTTGAAGATGATGATATCGACCCAACCATGGAAAGCAAAAAAGAATATGGGCTAAAGAAAACACTATTACTGCAGTTTCTTTCCTCCCAACTTGCAGTACTCAGATGGAATTAAACACTCTGACAAGTTTGTTTTTAGTCCTTGCAGTTTGAAATTGTTAATCAAATCACTACCTGCTCTAGCTTGCCTCAGCAGTTCAAGAGAATAAATGTATTGTGATAATATTTATAGTTCTGCATGTATGTGTGTGGGAGAGAGTGAAAGTATCATCCTGGAATGCTGACCTGTCTACATTTATGGTAAAAAAAAATAAAGCAAAAAAAACCAAAAAACAAAAATGGTTCTTGGGAGTTTTCCTGAAGTGCATTGTTAAGATTCTCATGTACATCTGAGATCTCAACACTGGAACAGCTTTATTAATCTTATACTGTGCCGTCAGTTTCTGCTTCAATATCACATGTTAGTTTGACAAAGGAGTCTAATATTTTTGCTCATGCCTGCAGTATTTTCTGTCTCCAAGCCATCTGGGCTTTGTGCCACAGCAAACACCCTCCTCCTATTGACTTAACCACAAGTTGAGAATCTCTCTTACATACACAGATACAGAGATTCTGTTTGAGGAATATAGTGAAAGAGATCTTGTTCCCTTACAACATGACAGGAAATGAAAAAGTTTCAAACCAAGCCCCAAAAAAATTTTACTTGGAAACTTCAGCAGCAAATAAACATAGCCTTTTAATGCCTCCAAACAATGTGGACACTAAGGACAAACAAAATCAACCTCAGCAAGTCAAATTTGTCTGTGGGATTGTGTTTGGAAGCTTCTGAAACACATCGTCTGTCTTTTACAACCACATACAGGATTATTTTGTCTTGTCCAAGAGTGTTTTTTTTTTTTTTTTTTTTTTCAATTGTCGGTCCTGAATCTAAGTTGACTTTTCATTTTAGTGCCAGCGGATATCCTCATATCTGATTTCATGTTGGCTGGTTTAGTCCTGCATACCAGGATGGTGGTTCAGAGAGCACGAGAACGCTGTCAGACTCCTAATGCAACCATCATTAATAGAGACACAATTTCCGAGGTGAAATTAAAGGAGACTGCTTACATTAAGCAATTTACCAGGAAGAATTAAATTAAGAAATAACTTAATATAGGCAAAATGGCCAACACACAGGAACATGAGAACATCAGAAAGTAGACACAAAAATAGCTCTGCTCCTAAATTAGATTAATCAAGCTATTAGAGTCCCTCTGCAATTATACATTGTGTACATGGGCAGTGTATCATTGCTACATTTAAATGTGACTAAATGCCACATTTAAATGTCACCATGCATGGATTTAGCAAAAAGCTCATATTTCTGTGATCTACTGCAAGAGCAAAATGCTTGGCATTCCTGAAGACAGAAGCTGTGTGCATTATGCTGATTGTGTGGGAAAAAATGTCCCCTCCTGAAAGCTGATGGTAAATTTTGGCACAGGAGAAAAGGGGAAAAAACTGCTGTGGAGCAAAAAAAAAAAAAAAAAAAGAATCTAATCAGATAAATTGTCTAAATCTTGTTTTAAATCATGATGTTAAAGTTTAAAATACAAAATTCAAACTTATGATTTTAGAACATTTTAACAGACAAAATTAACAATCTATTACATTTTCACTTCAATGGATTCTTTTTATGTCCATATGAATCAGTTCGAGAGATGCATGAATCCATTGTCCTTTACCATCTGCAGCATCACTAACTGATTTTCAAATTCCATTTTGAGATGAGTCCTTCACTCATATGTTGTTCTAAAACCTTTTGGGAATGTCTCATTAGGTTGAGACAGGCATTTTTCCTACTTCAAATGATAAAGTATTTTTTTCCCTATATCTAATCTCTTCACTGTATATGTTGTGTTTCTGGCTGAAGAACTGCAACCTGACACAAAAATAGGTGCAAATTGTTCCCACCTCTTAGACCTGATGCGTATATTTCTGTATACAAGCATTTAGTGCAATCTACTTCGTGAATCAACTCCAGCAATACAACACAGCAGGAGCGAAGCAGTTGCAAAAGTGGTGCAGATTCCAGTAATACATAAATTCCCTTCACATTCTATTTGCAGATTTCAGAGAATAAATATGTGTCTTAGGCAGTATCTGTGTTTTTGCTAAACAATCAGATTGTATAAAGATGAATGAAATAAAGACGCCAAAAACTTTGTGCTCCCTTTCATCTACAGCTTGAGCCAAAATATAATCAGAAGCAATAAAGCACTTCCTTTCTTAAAAGAGATGAATAATACCGATTAGAAATAATACAGACCAGGAAATTGATTTAATAACTCTTCTCCACATGTCACACATGAAAGCTACCAGAGATCTGATGAGTTACATATTATTTTAAAAAAATATCAAAGCCACATGTAAAATATGAAATTACCAATGTACAGATATTATGGTTTGGAAAAAGATGCTCCGGGGGAAATAAAAATAATTCTCTAAACATTTTCAGATCAAACGAGGACATCAGTGAGGTTCTTATGTGCAATCAAGGTTGTGGTTATTATGGAGGGAGGACAGAGTAGAGGGTGAAAGTAGAGAAAATTTTGGTGCAATCCCCATCTCTAGTTTCCTAAAATGTAGTTAGTAATACGAAAGCAACACATTAAAATCTCTTGTTTAGATTGAGGTGGTGTGAGACTCCATTGGGGTCTAATGTTCTGCAAATTCTGTCGGGGGCAAAAAGAGGTACAAACGGAGCAGAAATACCCATTTTAAATATGCTTGTTTTTAACTGGGTCCATCATTCTTTATTTGATAGCAAATGATGAGCAGTGGTTATGACACTTATCCTGTCCTTAGCTTCACAGTTTTTTTTTCCATCTTAGAGTATAGTAGAAATATTCTACCTCTAATGTGGTGACAATTGTAGTCCCTCAGTTCACCCGCTGCTAGAGGGAAGGGGATGAGAGAAATGAGGTGAGCCAGGAGATTCCTGCCTCTATCTCTCATATGCACTCTTCTGCACTACCATATAAAGACACACTGAGGCTGGCTGAAATGGAAAGATAGAGAGTGGCAGCCCTTCCTGCAGAAAAACACTGTCACAGTGTTAACACAAATGTCCTAACATATAGTTACACCGTACCTCTGGCTGTCCTGCTTTAATCAGGAACTTTGTTTAGAAGATCATAAATTCCACTCAGATTGTTTTGTCACTCCAATTTCCAGTTAAATGATGGACTCAAACTGCAGAGGTGATTCACTTTTAACAGTTTTCACACAGCTCAGCTTGTGTCTTTGTTTCCAGAAATTTGAAATAGACAAATGCAGAGGTTTTTTTTTGCTGCAGAGAAAACATTTCAATCAGCTGAGACCACGGAGACACACAGCTTCCTACTAAACTAGAGGAAGTCTCAGATGTATGTGTCTTGTTTGTTGCCATGGTATCACCCACCTTAGTGCCTGCTAAAGTCCCTAAAATAATTAAGGTATTTTTCTTTTTAATAATCATGTGATAAGAAAATAAATATTTATGAATAACCAGTCAGCAGACAGTTTATGCATAACCCTGAGGAGAAGTTCAAAAAAGTGTTAGTTTATAAAACAATGTCCTTAGCTTGGAACGCAGAGCACTACTCAATTCAATGAGCTCCAATGATACTCAGGTGAGGTAGAAGAATCTGTTGACAGGGGAGCTGTTAGTCATGCACTCAAATCTGGTCTTTGGAGGAGAAGAAAGCCATTGTTGAAAGAAATCCAAAAGAAGTCTTGTTTTTCAGTTTACCACAAACAATACAATGGAGACAGCAAGCTAACACTGCTCAACACCTTAAACACACATTTACCCACCATGGCGAAACATCCTGGTGGTGGGAGTATCATGTTATGGGGATGCTTATGATCAGCAGGACAGGAAAGCTGGTCAACATTAAGAAGAAGAAGGCTGGAGCTAATATAGACAAATGTGGGAAAAAAAACTGTTAGATGCTGCAAAAGACTGAGGCTGACGTTCACCTTCCATCACGACATTCTAAAACAATATGTTTTAGAATGGTTCAAAGTCAAGACCTAAATTCAACTGAGAACCTGTGGCAAGATTTGAAAACTACATTTCACAGCAACACAGCATTAACATTCAGGTCAAGTCAATTTAATCTGTTTACTATAAATAGCACAAATTCACAATTGGTATCTCAATACACTTTATAAAAAAAGAAAAAATACAAATCATTTACATAAATATGCAGTCAATTAAAGACAAACACTGAGGAGAAATTCCTTGGTCAAAGAACCAGAATTATAAATGGCTGCATTCAAGATATAAAGAAAGGTAGGGACCTTTTAAGCGTAGGTCTAGGGTTATTAGATCAAACTGTCTCAGTCAACATAACTGTGAAACAGTGGATTAACTTCCATCTTGTCCACCACAGCATGTTGTGTGTCCTGGTCCTCCAGCAACCCATTTTTACATGTGCTTTGTCTTTCATATTTTCACAAATAAAATCTATGATGTGGAAAAACTGCATCAAGAATTTGATCCAAGCATTTTCAAATCTCTGCAACATTTACTTCCTCCAGCACATTATCATGCATGCATTACTGCTCCAGAAATGTCTGCATGATATGCTTTAGGCTCTGATTGAATGTCTTCATTTTAAGAAGAAATTCAGCAAGATACTGGTGAAACAGACCTGGTTTATGCTGTGAACCAGCTGTAAACACAACTCAAACAAAAGCATATAGGGATATCTGGATCAGCCTACCCACGTTTTTTTCCGATCTTCATTTTACCTTCTTCTATTCTGCTGTATTGATAATGTTGAGACAGTTAATTATAAATAATGAACATCTATGACAGTAGGGAATATGTCTTGCAGTGAGATAAAATGTCCAGGCAGGAGAACAAATCATTATTTCTTATCTGGAGAAAGGAAAAAGCATTAAAGGGAAGCCCTTTTTGCCTAATATCAGAAGGTGCTCAAAAAATGCAACATTTTTCTGATTCAATCAAAATACATAAAGATCCTGAGAAAACAAAGGTGTTTCCTAAATACTCCACATTTAGACAGTGTTGCAGAAAGCAAATCAGAGGCATTATAGTTCTGATTTTAAAAAGAAGACAGATTTAATAATACATTCTTTGCATTTCACTGCAAATAAATACTAAGCAGATGAAGTGAGTCAGAGAAGCAGAGCAAATACAGAGCAAATACAAACCAAGACATTAGCTGAATAATCAAGTAAAAATTTGCATTATTGCTTGTTTGATATAATCACTGCAGAACCGATTTGTCTGTGGCCTTTTCAAGCCTACAACTACATTTTGTTGTGCTCTACAGCTTCCCTACTTCATTTTATCCACCAAATGATATCTGTTAAAGTGAAAGCAAAATGGTAAAAAGCTCAACTTAATATAAGGAATCATGGACCCTATTGAAGCTAAGGCGTACCTTGTTTTTTTCCTGGGCCCTCATAGGGATTTGTCTTTGATGTAGATCAAATAAACAGTTGCTTAAAATAACAAAGAAGATACACCTTAAAGCTCACATGTGGAGATTTTCATGTTTATAATGAGCCTCTGTCTGGTGATCCCTGTAAGGAATCTGGGATGAGAAGAAGACACTAAAACTGAAATATAACCGTTTATACTCAGCTGGAGACATTGTGTGTATGAGAAGACTTTGTCTGGATAGGATTTTCTGAAAATACCAGCAGCACACAAAAGATAGAAAGACCCTAGATGCATAATGTTGACATAAAGGGCTTTGCAAACCTATTCATACCCACTGTATTTTTAAAAGATGTTTTTTTTTTCACATTAAAACCACAAACTTCAATGTGTTTTATGGGAAGAACCAATACAGAGTAGCAAAAACCTATACAGGAAAGGAAAAGGTTGCACGGTTTTCACATTTTTCATAAAGCACTTTATATTGAGGAAAACTAACACTGCACATCACTATGAACACACCCTCCTCACACTGAAATGTGGTGATGTACTGTGGGGAAACCTTTTTCCAGCATTTAAAAAAAAAAAACTGATCAGAGTTGATGGGAAGATGGAAGGAGCTTAAAACAGGGCAATCCTGAAGGAAAACATGTTAGAGGCCTAATAGGCCTTGACACTGGGGCAAAGGTTTACCTTCCATATGACAACGACTCACACAGTCAGAATGACAGCAGAATGTCATGTTAGTTTGATCTGAGACTCTTGTGCAGGCAAAAGTTACACACACTAAAAGGAAGCTCAAAATGTTTGATACAAATCAATGAATGGTTCTTCCAGGTTTACAGGGGAAATCCAAGACAACACTAAGGGGGAGAGGCAAGTTTGTTTTTTTGTTTTTTTATAAGAAGTTGAATATAATTGTGATGTGTTCAGAAATTATTGAGGTGATGGCTTGCTTATTGTTGAGGGATGGTGGAGTTCCAAGGGAAAATGAGTATTCCCACACAGGCTGAGCTTGATAGGTCTGCTTGGTGGTAAAAATTTATTTATTCTTTTCCAGGAGGTCTTGTGAAGCTGTGCAGCATTGGAGGATGGACATAAAGGTGAGTAATGGTGGATTGCTGTAGGGAGGTCTTGACAGTATAAACCCCTGGAGCAGCCAGAGGAGCAGCCTGAGGACTGGTGGAGAGATTCCCTGAAGGAGTCTTGTAACATGTTCCAAACAGACTCAGAGCAAGGAGTCAAAGCACTGAAATCCAAGAAAGTAACACGAACTGGAAACATGTTTTCCTGTTGGAGAGACAACAGGAAGGTAAGTATAGGAACTTTTCAAAAACATAGAAGCTCAGATGAGATAGGCCTGATTACCACTCATGTGAGCAAAACAATCTAGCATTTGCCTTAGGGAATGTGCTCCTCTTTAAGCTCCTCCTGACTGGGCTTGATGAACTCCAGCTGTGAGGACATAACTACCGGTCACATCAGAGGAGGTATACACACACACCAACCTGCACACAGAAATGTGGATATAATGAAATGGCTTAGGTGCGTAATGTGATAGAGTGACCTAGTCAAAGTCCAAAGCTAAATCCAATTTAGATCGCTTCAACACACGCAAGACAGAAGACTTTTCAGATGTGTCCTTTTCATTTCACATATAATAATACATCACTTTGTGTTGTTCTATCACATAAAATCTTAAGCACACTGAACATTGTGGTTAAAATGTGACAAAATTAGAAAAAAATTTAAGAGGTAATGCACTGTACAGAATATCTAAGTTTTTTTATTTTTACTGCAGCAACAACATGAAAGCTCTTGACAGAGTTTTTTGTAACATATCAAAAGGTAATACCATCACTGACAATAGCTCCTCTGAGGCAGAAAAATGAGCCTCTCAACTGAAGAAAAAAGGAAAGACATGAAAAAAATTCCTTCAGTCAAAATTGTGATGTGAAGTTTTGGTCATCTGTCTTCATTTTATAGCCAAGAGTTTTCTCTCTAAAAAGCACTCATTCCATCTTTGTGCTGGAAGGCAGTCTCCCATCTATTGGGCTGCTGTTCATTCACAAGATGAACAAACGATAAGGCAAAACCTCGGCTGATGCACTGATGGTGTTGCATGTATACAGCAAGAAACACCAGATAGGCTTTGCTGTTGTTGTACAGTTCCTTAAATGTCCTCAAATGAGTCAGAATTAATCAGATTCCCATTGAACAAAGAAACACACGTCCTAAATTTAGCCTGGCTGAAACACTCTTTCCAGTCTTGACTCTAATCAGAAATGAAAGGAAGGTTTTAGGCTGTACGCCAAGCGAGCCTAGTTGTAGCCTACAGTGAGAGCAGAATTTCAGGCTGTTGGAAGCTTATTCCGTGCTGTGGCTGAAGCACAAAACAGACTGACAGAGTCCACAGCAGAAGGTAAGATGAATATGCCTCTTTCCTGCATTCAGATGACATAGCAGATGGCAAGATCCCGAGGGCCAATACTACAGTGCAGTTTGTTAATCAACTCTGCATTGGCTGTCATAGCTTCACCAAAGCTGAACATTATCATTGTACATTAGAAAGACAAAAACTTGACATTTAATAAAACTGTACACAAAGATGAACATAGAACATTACGAGGTCCATTCTTGATCAAAATTGGGTTCATAGGCTGGGTTAGCCGGAGGACATCTCAACAGTGTCCACTGCACCCTCTAGTGGACCAAAACACAGAAATGAAGGGCAGAAATAACAGTATGTTAGACAAGTGAGAAGATAATACACACTCTATAGTTTAACTCTATAGTTTTATCTAGTGTCAGTGTCTGCTTGCTGATTAAAAATATTTAAACAAACTTAAAAAGAAGTGATATAATATGTGACAGTTAAAAAATGTAAATATGGAGACAAACAGATGAAGAAAAGTTTTTTTCTTTTTTCTACAATTTGGAGAAAGAAAAATAGAGATAAAACATGCTAATATATTCAGTAAGTTTGTTTTGACTTGTTTTTAACTCCATCACCTGTTCCAGCACCCCAATTAATATTATGTTTTTTTAATCAAAAACACAGATCACCACTTGACAAGATACCAGATATGCACTAACAAACTTCCACTAAAATAAGATTATTGTGAGATTATTCTGACTTTTTAGTTGCACATCTTTTTGAAGAACTAATACCCAACCATAAAGAGACATCTAATCAGAAGAAAGGTTGAAAAAAAAGAATGTTTACCCTTATCTCATCAGTAAAGTGACAAAAAAAAAAATGAAAACATCAGTCAAAAATAACAGCTGCAATTGCTGTCTGCTGAAAGTAAAGTTAAATAATGGACAGCTTTAAAAGCAAATATCTCTGAATAAACAGGACTGAATCCAAATTACTGAGTAAATGCACACAGACAACAATGCTCAGAGCCATACATCCTTTCATTATCTAAACCTGCTTTTCCTTGCAGGGTTGTGGGTGCCTGTCTCCAGCTGTCTATGGACAAGAGGAGGGGTACCCTGGAAGGGCTGACAAACAACAATGCACACAAATACTCACATCTGAGGACAATTTAGTGAGACCAATTAACCTAACAGTCATTTGGACTGTGGGAGGTAGCTGGAGTATCAGAGTACCCAGAGAGAACCCATGCAATGTTTTTTTTTGTGTGTTTAGTGTGTTTTTCTCATATAAAGCACTTTAAATTGCTTTGCTGCTGAAATGTGCCATGCATGCACAGGAAGAACATACAAACTCCATGGAGAAAGACTCCAGGCCATTATTCAAACCCAGGACCTTCTTGTTTTAAGTCAATAGTGCTACCAACTGCACCACTGTGCATCCCATCAAAGAGTCATAAAAGACAAATAAGGTTCCTGTTATCAGATATGCTCAGAAGCTTCTACATGTTATAGAATTTCATCACCGTTGGACACTATACTCAAGTTTCCTTACTACTGCTTACCTGTGTGTAAGTGAGAGAAACAAATACAATACTTGTAATCACAAAAAAGTTAAGAGAGGTTAGAAAAAAATAGAAGAATAAAAACATAATGACAAAAAATAAATATAGATAACCATTGAATGCATTGTGCTCAATTTCCTCCCCATTGCCACAATTTCGTCCAATCTTTTCTGCTACCAAATGTCACTCTATGTAATGCTTCTCCTTCACTATCTCCTTGGTCATCTTGCTCTCTTTGGTAATCTTCAGTCACTTTAGTCTTTCCATATTCAGACAACTATCCTTTTCTCTGCTGAGTTCTGGCCCAGGCACTGAGGAGAAGAGCGCTAATGCAGATATGCTGCTAATTACATCTGAGTGCATATGTATATCTGTGTGAGACGCTGTGGGGTCGCGTTATCAACTTGCAGAATGTGCTATTTGTATTTACTTCTCTTTTTCTATTTCTATCCACTGCCCTCTGGTTTTTCTTGGGGTAATCTGACAGTACCCTGGGATTTCTTGGCTCAGATAAGTTTAATCAACCAGTCATTTTTCAAATATTATGAGTGAATGCAAGTCATATCAAAAATGAATCTTAGATTCAAAGATTTACACCTTCTCCAGTTTTCTAACCTAAAGGAACATAGGCTTTATCTATCCACTAAATATTATATCCCTCTTTACCTAAGAAAGGGAAATAAAAGTGAAATGATGTCTATAAACAGTAAAATGGAGAGAAGTACTCCAAAGAGTAAATTTTAGAGATTATTGGGAAGGGAAATTAATGAAAATACTCGGATGATTTGGCTGTGTCTTTAAACACATTTGATCTGGAAATACATTTGTTTTGGATCTTACAGATAAGAAGCAAAGTTACTGAATACTGTTGTGCTGCTAAGGATATATAGTGTATTTTGAAAATATTCATCTCGCTTGAACTTTTTTGCATTTGGTTACATTTCAACACCAAATTTTGGTGTATTTTATTGGGATTTTATGACCATCAGCAGGACAACTATTAGTCATATATGTCACAAATCCAGTCTTCATAGATGAATGGAGAAGTCATGATTGCAGTTTACCAAAAGCCAACTAAAGAACACAGCAAACATGTGAAAGAAGCTGCTTTAGTTAATTGAGATCAAATGCAAATTGACTGAAAACTAAGAGAGCACAGTAACCTGGCCACACCCTCCCCTTGGTGTGGCATGATGGTAGCAGCCTCATGTGTAGAGATGCTTAGGATGAGGTTAGCACTGGAAGAAAACCTGAGACTGGGGTGGAGAGTCACCTAACAGCAGATCAAAGATTATAAATATGCAACCAGTGCCACAATAGAATGGTTTAGATTAAATCATTGTTATGTGTTAGAATGGCTCAGTCAAAGTATAGATCAAAATCCAAATGATTATTTGTGAATATAATTTGTAAAACAAAGGACATGGTCATAGAGTTCAGGAAAACTCCCCATCCTGCTGCACCAACAATAATCAAGGGATCTTTAGTGGAAACTGTGGGCAGTTATAGGTATCTGGGAACAATCAATGATAAGTCTCTCAAATTCGACCAACACACCACAGCAATTTGCAAGAGGGGCCTGCAAAGACTGCATTTTCTAAGAAGTTTGAATTCTTTTGAATCTATAAAACTCTGATGATTTTATTTGATAGATCTTTTATTAAGTCTGTTTTAACATTTGGTTTTATTGCTTGGTATGGCAACTTGTCCTTGAGAAATAAGAACATTTTGTTCAGTTTTGTTAAAATGGCCAGCTAAACAGTTGCCATTCAACAATGCCCGCTTTCTGATAACTAGAACAGACAAATTGTGAAAAAGGCCAAAACCATCATAGCCAGCAGAGATGGCTATGATTTAGATTCCTTATAGAGGAATTTGCTTTCCTTCCCTTCCCTTCGGTCGAAGGCATAGGTTGCCATCTATAAGGTGCAATCAGTGCAAATATTATTTTGTTCCAAGTACCATTAAAGCTCTTAGTCTATGGATAATGCTGCAATATTAGTTGACTATGCAAATGACCAGACTTGGCACATTTTATGTGCATATTTTATGTGCCAAGTCTGGTCATTTGGTCATTTTGGTCATTTGGTCATTTCATTCATTTCATTCCTTGCTATTATGTATGGTTATTGTGTTGACATTATGCCTTAAATGCTGCTGTATACCAGTTGAACTAAACAGATGTTAAATATTGTTGTTCACAGATGTTATTCTTCCAGTATGATTGACTTTGAGCTGCTTTGCAAAGAAATATGAAAATAATTTCGGTCTGTTGCTGTTTAATGTTGGTAGAAACATACCCCAAAATACAGAGAAAGGTGGTTTTACAAAATACTGGAATTGGGAAGAAATAGTTTTTTCCAAATAATTCACCATTAAGCACCACTTTGGGTTTGTTGGTCACATAAAAAAGTTGAAAATTTATTGACAAGTCTGTGACTTGACAAAATGTGAAACCGTTCTATGTTCATGAACATTTGTAAATACTTGGTTTCGAGCACTAATCAGCACTGCCTCAGCCTTTTTTTTTTTTTTTTGTTTTTTTTTTTTTTTCAAATGAGTTTTACAACTGAAAAGTGAACAAAGTCAGAAGAAACCCAACATTTTAGCTTGTCACTGGCACAATTCTATTAATCCCCCTGTTTTGTTTCTGAGATGGGTCAAAATCTTTAGCACATTTAAACATAATCTTCCCAATCTCATGTAAACAGCTGGTGTCTTGAAGAAAAACGATACTTACATGGTGACAGCAAGGACATGGAGACAAAGGATGAATTACACCTGTTGTACAAATTATAACCAGACTCTAATTATAATCAGAAAAATACGTGCCATGAAGCCTGAACAATAAGTTCATCACAGAATGATGGGGCCAATAAGAGTGAGCAGGAAGATCTAGAATGTTCTTCATCTCGTGCCAAAACAGAAGTACATATAGAGGAACTGAAAAGCTTTCATGAAAAGGGACTTGAATAACTGGAGCGTGGAGGGTTATTGTCTGGTGGCTTGAAACTTGAAACAGGAGAGGACTTGTTCTCATTTGGAACAATTTATATCAGTGACTAAGTTGAGCCTGGGGATCTAAATAACTTAACATTGAAAGAAAAAAAGAGAAAAATCTCACCTTAAATGATTGTCTCTCAAATACCCAAAGTGCCATAATGAAACTGTAATTCTTTTCCAATCACTTTAGATTGCTTTACATGCTTTCTTAGGTCTACTGCTTCAGTTGAGGAAACCAAAACTGCTCAAGATGTTTTCTGGTCTCAGTCAGACATCTCTGTCTGTTTAGGTTTTCTGGAGCCTGTAGCTTCTTTTCTACTTCTAAACACTTTATATAGATTTACTGCTGTGAGTGTCTTTACACACAGTAACAAAGTAGTGTACAGTATCCATCACATTAGAGCACTTCAATCATTCCAAGTACAGTCCAAGAATGTAGAAACATTCATAAATATAAACATGCACAAATCCTTGTGAAGCTAAACAAATTCTATAATTTTAAGTGGTTTATACTAAAAAGCGTGGAGGAACAAAAAAATTACAAGTGTTGATTATCTACAGTAAATAAATGAGCCACATAATGAGTGGGGGGCAATCTAAGTCAACGGATACTGCTTGTTTTTTATAATAACTGAATGACTCCCCACAGTTTTTGCAATATTTCATAATAATGATGTTTTTCTGTAGCTTGCGAGATGGGTCTTTTTGCTGAGTCCATCCATTTAAAATTTGGAATGTTTAATTAGTTTCAAACTACCTGATATTTATGGTTGAGGTCAAAATGTTCCCTTTTTGTTATTTTAAAATGTTATTGTGATTTCAGAGAATGTGCTTTGAATAACAATCAGAGGACAATACATGGACACTCAGGGCAACAGTTATGCATATTCACATCTGCAGACAATTTGGAGATGCAACTGAAGGGAAGCACACACTATAAGATTTCAAAAATGTTTAAGGACTCAAACATGTCATGTTGTGTGAGGACGATATGACAGTATCTCCTGTCACGCTGCATGATGAATGATTTCAGACTCCATGACTTGTTGGTGAAGTATAACTGTATCCCACTGGATCCCACAAACATACAAGCCTATCAATAAATGGTCAGTAAGTTACAGATGTGTGTGAGCTTATTATAAGAGTTAGATGCTTTCTTGCTTTCTTTGTTGTTTATTTGCATTGGAGCGAGTGTTAAGTATAAGCAAATACTGAACACTATAGCATTTATATTTTTCATAGCCTTAGTTAATTTGTAATACACGTCACCAGATGGGCCTTAAAAGATGGACAAGAGGATGCTGGAATTAAGACAGCAGTAGATCTGCTTGAGGCTGGACAAAAGAAGAAAGTCAGATGTTGACTGCAATAATTTCCCAGGAAATAGCCAACTCTACTTAACATTTGGTGCACGTCATCTGTTGTCATGGGAGCTCAGAACTGCTGGCTTGGTGTTATTGCCACACTGATTGACCCCAGAACATTGATTCAAACCCCCAACAGAGATTTTCTTTCATGACAAAAAAATTTGGCCAAGATGGCAGATAATATCACAGTGTGAATGTGGCTTAACACTACATGCAGGTTTTTGTCTGTAGGATGAAGTAAGAGCACCCTGAATTAACACATGCATATTCGAACTAATTACACAAAAATATCCCAGCTAAGATCTTTGGGTGTAATGTACCAGTGCAAAGAACTGTACCACAATGAAGCCCTACCCAAGTAGATATAAACATTTTAGAAACAATAATTTAAAAAAAAAAATCCACAGGAAATATTGTTTTCAAGTAAATATTATTGTCTATTTTTTGCTTTCAACCAAGAACACATAGTGTGAAGATTGCGATCCATACAATCACTTGACATATTCTGTCCTTATAAAAGTTTCCCTGCAGACAAAAATGTATTTATGGTTTTCCTGTGAATATATCATGTATATCAGGCCTTGAAAGTTTACAGGTCATGTTCACTATACAGTTAGACAAAGTAGAAACAATATGCCCTGTATTTTGTTTTAGCCATTGAGTGTGTTGGCTCGAATCAAATAATTTAACTGAATAATTAGAAATTTATGTAAAACCACACAAGGCTCTACTTTTGTTGGAAGCAGCTTATAAATGTGTTGCCCATTCATAAATCTCCTGTTTCATACCTGACACAATAGCTTTTAGGCTTGAAAAATGGATTTCCTCCTCAGCTCATTTCACACAAGGATCATCTGAGCTGAGTAATAATATTTCAAGCTCTCCTCGTTCCACATTTTTGCACCTGCAGGGTTGGTTGGTCTGAAGTAGATTGCCTTGAATGAGACTTCAGAGAGTACAGCAGCGGGCCCTGCCCTGCCCTGGAACTGGCCCGGTACATGCCTGTCTAATGGCAGTGATATGTGAGTGGGACAGAGCACGCTCAGTACACTGCACCCTATTGATGAAGACAGGATGATTTTCCTCTGACCAGGCAAGAAACAGCCAGGTGGTCTGCCCTTGAGATTTTTCATCTGTGCATACTGGTATGTGTGGGGTAATGCTTATGGGAGTCATACACACACTGAATGAGTGAGCGGGAAAGGGAAGAAAATTATGCTTTTCTTGTTCCAGAGTTTATGTTGTCCAAAACTAGCATAGGTACATAGTTAGCCGACTGCAGTAGGACAGATGAAGTGGTTTGGAACAGCAGCTCCAACCCCTGCCAAATAGAAACTGCTGTTCTTCCATTAACACAGTTCAGCAGCATGTCTGCCCGCCAGATTGCTGAAAAGCCCCATTGTGCTTAACAATTAACTAGTTTGTTCTTGCCTTCATTTATCTAGGCAGGCATTATTCTAGACACATGTTCTTATGCAATATGTCACATTCTTTAGTTATGCACACTTCTCCAGTTCTTCCCATTTGTCATCTTCTACTTACCACTCTGAACTTCAATTATGTACTGAACCCAAAGCCAGTTTAAATAAACAATGGTTGCAATGAAAGGACATTAACAACAGATGAATATCAGGCTAAACTGTCTTTTGAGTATAAATATGCAAATGTTAATTTTCCACTTATTAGATTATTTGATTTTCAGCGCAACTTTATTTCTGTTTGAAGCATTTCTGTGATAGAACTTTAACTTTTACATGTTATAAAACTGCTGTTGGACTACTTCTTTTGCTGTGTATGTGAGGGGAAAATAACTATTGGTCTACTGTTGACAGAATGAAATGAAGTCCTCATATGTAGTATTTGTATATTTTTATGCTCACTGATTTTGTACGTTATGCACATAATGGAGTGAAGGGTGTAAAATTTACTGTAGGCTATTGCGTAAAGATGGGTAACTTGGGTAACTTTTTCTTTTACCATACTTGATATTCGTCTTTGACCATTCTAGGTTGAAAGTTCAGTACTTTGTTTACAATTCATGATTGGCCCTAAATGATCCAAGTATTGCCTGAATTATTTAAAAGATTGAGTCCCCTGCATGTAAAGCACATGCTAGTCTGCAAAAGGTATAGTAAAAAGAAAAAAGACACTCAACTGTATATCCACTTCATTTTCTTGAGGGTCTTGCAGCAAGTGTGAAGAGGACAGTGGCTATTCTCTGAAAGTCAGCCAGCAGAAGCTGCCTATGACTTGCACAGATTATCAGTTTACACAAAAACAACACAAAGCCACATGAAACAAAGAACCCATGAACTCAGTCACTCAGAAAGGCTAGTTAGGTCTGATAGTTAACCTAACATTCATGTTTTTCAGCTAATAGAGGCAACCAGAGAATACAGAAAAAACTTACAAGCACATGAGAGAACATGTAAGCTCCACCCAGACAGGAAAAGGCAAAATGAGAACTGAGACTTTCTTACTGAGAGGTGCCAAACCAACACCAATAAATGAGTTATTTTTGATTGTCTAAAAAAAATTAACTTGTAAATACTAAGTGCAGTGTGGTGAAAAATGAAGTGCTATTAACTTGTAGAAATACTATCGCATTTTCCCAACTGGAAATAAATTGTACAAAAAATTCTATCACCACCAATGGAAAAAACTCTGAGATCTGTCAAAGTCTTCATGAAATTGATAACTGGAGAACATCCACAATTTCCATCACCCTGGAACTAATAAAACAGCCCTATACTCTCTCGCTTTTGACTTTATGTCAGAATTGATTAGCTTGATAAATCTTGAAGGCTGAGAAAATAAAGGCTTGTGAGAGCTGCTAAGAATAAGTTCAAACTTCCAATAACAAACTCTTCATAAAGCAGTAAAAGGAAAAACAGAAACATGTGGTTGTGCTGCATCTCTGGCCTGGGTAACGTTCCAGACAATTCCCAAGAAAGATGTGTTTCACAGACCTCTACGACAATAAGTGCAAGTTTAAATGACACTGATGTCTTAGTTGAGCCAATGTTGATGAATAACATAAAACACACATCAAAAACCAGCTTTCTGAAGTATGTAGATGGTGTCAATCATTTGCTCCAGCTCATTAAAGAAAGTGACTATCAAAAACTTTGTTCTTCTTGTAAAGCAGAGTCTGAGAACAAAAAATAAATAAATCACCGCATAACCAGCATATCTGTTTTTGTTATACTGTAACAGAAGGTTTCAGAGGGACAGCCAATGGGGAGACCTTCTTAAACTTTTAAAATAGCGAATTCTGAACGTTGACATAAATGCCAAGAATTTCTTTCTCTAATCAACTAAAAATGTTATCATGTAATCTTTCACAGAGATATGGGAAAATGCTTTTCCTGGTTCTTGAAATTCCAAATTATCTTGTTTCTCAATAGAAGCTAATTTTGAGCTTTAATTGATAACCCCCGAGCTACTACTGAAATGTGTAGAGACGGCATGTAGAAACACACACACACACACACACGCACATACACACACATGCAAAACTGCAGAGATGAAAAGATAAAGTGAAGAGGAAAAAAGTTTTTTTTTCTGTCCTTGTGTTTGGGATTGTATGTTGAAAGACAAGTAGATAGAGAACCACATACACCACAACAAACAACTCTGCTGATGGGAAAGTGTGGAACAAGAGTCTACAGCTCATAAATCACTGACTAAATACACAACTCTCACCTGAATTCATATCACCAATAGTAAAGCTGGTAACAAAGTCTTGGAGCTGTGAAAAAACTGCTAAACTATGCAGTAGCCCACATAAAGACTAGGGTAAAGAGAAATCTGGTCACCTTCAAAACATCATTTGTTTGAATGAACCCTCTTCTTTTTCAAATGCCCACATTTATTTATACTACTTTGCTCGGGATGCTGCTAAAATCACAGCACTTTGACCTGTGGTCTGTTTTAGTCTTAAGTTAACTCACTGCCTTCTGGAAACTTTATTACAGAAGAGACAAGTTTCACTACCTGGATGTCTCTGTTGAATCTTCAACATAACTCACATCTCTATGTTGAACTCTACTCTCATTTCTTCAAAACAACATGTCAAAAGGCAAAAGGTGGAGGAGATGTGGGAGGAAGGTGTTGCTAACTTTGTCCAAAATGTAATGAAGGTAGTTTCCACGTTTAGAGGTACATTAAAGTGTTGTTTTGATAGATTAAGGACCTTAAAGGACCTTTTCTGAGGACTTAATCCTAACCCTGCCTCCTTGGTAAAGTTCAGTTGATGGTCGTGATCTCATAGATTATCTCTAGTTTGTGTCTCTTCTTCATCTCCATGATTTAATCATTATTTAATCTGCTTTTATACTGATCGGGGACTTCAATTGCGATCCAAAAACCTCCATCAAATATTTTATGTCAGACAAACCTATATTGCCTCCACTTCTTCCTTGAAGTAACCAGACTGGTCTTAAAGGCTATGTGGTGATGGTCCTATGACGAATAGGGAGTTGGACTGTTATCTAGGCTGCTTGCTGCAAGCCTGAGATCCTAGAGAACATGAGGCTGACATGTCCCAGTTGACCCAGGAGGGAGAAATGGATGGGAACACATGTTGGAAGAGAGAACTTAAAATTCTTTCTTCCCTTTTCCCTTAGTTCAGATAATATATAATTTCCTCACCAAACTAAGAAGCTATGATGGAAATAAAATGACCAATGGAGTTTAGGAGTTTGTGCATACATTTCCCAGCTTCAGGAAGAACCATGAATCCATATAGAAGTGAGAAGTAAAACAATGATGACAACCTTGTGATTAGACACATGTAACAGTTATAGGAATTTTACCCAGAACCCATTGCTGGCTCAGTTAGAATAACACCCTGTCAAAGAAATGCTGCTGCTCATGTTTTTTTGTTTGTTTGTTGGGTTTTTTTTTCATCTATATGTATCTCAACATTCAAAGGATGTCTCCTGTCACTCAAAGATTTTACTGGAAGTTGATAATGCAGACAAAAAACAAAACAAAACACGAGCCCTAGTTTGGTTCATCCTTTCTTCTGCCCGTCTCTTTACATTGGGTTCCATGAAGGAGAGCTAGTCAAAACTCCCTTAAAAGAGTCCAACAAAGGGAGGTTGAAGGCTCTCAAAAGATTTAAGTTGACCGTTAAGGGAGGCTTGTGTATGCTTTAGACTGATTGTGTCACCGAATGTTTTCCTGACCATACTGTCAGACCTCACTTTGAAAGAGGAACTTGAAACCTGTATAAAAAAAGACAGGACGAAGACAGACACCTCAACAGAAGAAGGAAATGGACCAACAAGTGAATCTCTGCATAAGACAGTCAAAAGAAAAGAGCTAAAGCCACATTTCCTCCCTCACTGCCCAGACTGACTGACATCTACAGGTTTTAGCACTATGTGACCAAGTGGTGTTAAAGTCTTCCAGCATAATTTCATGACATTTTAGCAACGATGTGCCATAGTCCCTTCACCAACTAAGTTGTTCCTGGCCTGAGGCAGAGTAAGTAAAAGGTGAAATGAGACAGAAATCAGTCATTTCACACAAGCCCAGTGTTTCCTGGTGACACTTGTGCTGCCAGATTCCTGTTAATTTCCAACAGTCATGCAGAAGTACATCTCTGTTGCTTATTTTCTTCTGTCTGCTCTGCTAAATAACGTACTCTGTTAATGCTGTGTATGTACTTATAAGAGAGACATATTGATCGTACAGTGCATCCAGAAAGTATTCGCAGTGCTTCACTTTTTCACATTTTGTTGTTACAGCTTTATTCCAAATTGTATTAAATTAATCTCTTTTCTGAAATTTCATCCCCAAATACCACATTATAGCAATGTGAAAAAACCTGAGATTCTTGCAAATTAAAAAACAGAAAACCAAGAAATCCCATTTTCATAAGTATTTACAGTCTTTGCATAATACTTTGTTGAACCACCTTTGGCAGCAATTACAGTCTCAAGTCTTTTGAATATGATACCTCAGGCAGTTTTGCACATTCTTCTTTGCAGTACTTCTCAAGTTCCATCAGGTTGGATGGGAGACTTCTGTCAGCCATTTTCAGATCTCTCCAGAGATGTTCAATCAGATTCAAATCTGGACTCTGGCTTGGCCATTCCAGGACTTTCACAAAGTGGTTCCCTTTTGAGATCTTGGTCATGTGCTTTGGGTTGCTGTCCTGCTAAAAACTGAAGGCTCTTCTCCCCCAACTCCCCTCACTCCCCAGTTTAAACAACCAGCCAGCTCTAGGGCAAGTCCTGGTGGTTCCTAATTTCTTCCATTTACGAATAATGGAAGCCACTGAGCTCATTGGGACTTTCAAAGCAGCATAACTTTTTCTGTATCCTTCCCCATATTTGTACCTCAAGACAATCCTGTCTCGGAGGTCTATACAGACATTTCCTTTGATTTCTTGCTTGGTGTTTGTGATCTGACCTGCATTGTCAACTGTGAGTGACTTTCCACATCAACTCCAATCAACTGAATTTACCACATGTTGACTCCATTTCAGTAGTAGAAACATCTCAAGGATAATTAGTGGAAACAGCTCAGTTCTGAGCCTCATAGAAAAGGCTGTGAATACCTACATACATGGGATTTCTTGTTTTTTTATTTTTAATAAATTTGCGAAAATCTCTAAAACTTTTTCCACATTGTCATAATAAGGTATTCATGAGTAGAATTTTGAGGAAAAAGATTATTTTAATGCAATTTGGAATTAGGCTGTAATATGGCAAAATGTGGAATAAATAAAGCGCTGTGTATACTTTCCAGATGCACCTTCAATGCAACTTAAAACATTAAATGTTTCACTTTTCAGGTTCCAGTCTAAACTCTGCCAGCAGAATTTTGAACCAGCTGCAGGTGGAACAATAGAGGCTGGTTAATGTCCAAATAAAGAGAATTACAATGGTCCTTCAGGCGATTAAAGCAGAGATAACTGTTTTCACATTATTATTGTCATGTTGTCAGTTTGTATATTTTATATTTATTTTATCAGATACTGATACTGATACTATTGTTTTATTGTTGTAACCAAACGCTGGTAGAAGACAGGCAGAAAAACAGTTTTTCATGTTACAGGCAGAAAAAAATTGTTTTTCATGAAAAAGTAGCCAAACAAACTGTCAGGGATTTACACAGACCAGCCAGAGAGACACTGAATAATTTCAAAAAAAAGATTCATAATTTATTACAAAATAAAAAAAATGTTACTAAAAATGAACTGGTCCAAAAACAGAGGTCAACATAACAGACTTCAACTTAGGTAGTAACACAAGAACTCAAGCACAAACTGACCAAACAAACATGACATGAGGAAAACTTGAATAGTGACTGATGAGAGCACTACTGACACACAAGGGGCAAATGACTAACAAACTAACATACAAAAACGTGACAAACAAATACTGGTCGGAATAATACTAAGTAATTTTTAAATAAAACATATTGGAATAGAACTAGCAGGAAAACTAAACAACAAACAAACAATTCCCCCTTACAAACAAATTTTATGACCCACTGAGGAGGTTAAGGAAGGCCACATAAGGACAACAAAAGCAGCTGGAACTCTTCTTTGTGGCACTCAAGCAGCAGCTCCAAAGGAGACTGGTAACTTGAAACAAAAAGAAATTCATCTGTTGCATATTAACCAAAATATAGCAAACTGACAAATAAAGTTAGCTAAATGCGTGCACTGCAAATAGTTAACAAAAGAGTCAGGCTAATAAAAATAATTTAAATTGAAAATGAAAATCTAAACTGCCCAATTATTAATACGCAAACTCATTTTAAGAATGAAAAACAGAAAATAAAACAGAGTTACCATTTATCATCATCTCTGGTGTGTGACAGCAGGAACAGCTGTCACACAAACAAACAAAGAAACAAAAGACTAGCAGACACTACAAAGGGGATAAAAATTTAGTTCAACCATAAAAGAGCAAAAACTAAGAGAAGAAATACAGAGGATGATGACTGGATGAACAATGAAATTTTGAGACTGATGGAATGTATGTGAAACAGCTGTGGAGACGGGACTGAAGGAGAATGGTTAGAAGTAGCACCAAAACTTAATAAATACTGCAACAAAACAAAAATGAAACGACTGAACCAGATGATCACACCAAAACACATAAATGAGTAAAACAATCACCTGTCAAAACAAGAGCAATCACAAGAATTTACTAAAGCACACTCAAAAATCTACTCAAATTGAAGTCCTATCGATTAGGATTAGGATTATGGACTTTAAAGAGGAACTTGAAGGAAAATAAATTACCATCAATTTACTGTCATTTGACAGTAGCCATCCAACATTTTTATCCATACCGCGAAGATCTATCTTCTAGAATAGATCTTCATGGTATGGGGTCATAAGCACTCAAGAGCAAATAATTATGCATGTCATCTGCATAAGAATGGAATGGGAAAAAAACGTATTTATAGAATATGCAACCTTTGAGAAATATTATGAATATGAATTACAACAATTATGAGTTACAATTACATGATTTCACTAAAATGTGAACTTCTTAAACAGTTCTCTAAAAATACAAGTGTTTCTGTATAGTCAACATTGGGGTCATAAGGAACACTATAGCAAGTATTTGAGCTCTGGGGCGATTTGTTGGCTTTACCAAACATCATGTTTGAAGAATGAGTTTATTCAATCAAGTATTAGAAAGAATTGTAAGGTATTTTCATCCAGTGAGACAGACTTTTAATTTCAGAAGTATTGCAGCTCCCACAGAGGAACCACTCCTAAGCTAAAATATGACTGATCCCCAGAGCCAGAATAAATGCTTAAGCAAAGCGAAGACTGAAACAAGCAGTGAAAAAGATAATTATTGTTTTTGAAAGCTTCTTCCAGGACAAATCTATTTATATTCCTGTATGAAGTTTTTAATTTGATTAATTTCTGTACTTGTTCAGCAGTTTTAATTTCTGTCGCCTGCTGCTGTTGCCTCATTGTAGTGACATAACACAAAAGTCATAAAGATGGCATAAAAATCCAGTGTTATGTATCCATTTAAATCCAAAATTTTCTCTGCAAAATAAGTGCATGGATTTCAATCCTTAGACCTCCCTAACACATAATATTTATGATTTATTACATTTTATGTTGGTTATGTCAGTGAAAATGTAGGTTTTATACTCAGCAACAATTGTTGCCTGTGAGAAAGCACATAGTCTAAATTTACATACATTCTTTAATCTTAATTTACACACATAAGAAATAATAATAATGATAAGATGCATAACCTATTTTAACAAGGCATGACTACAAGTATGTTCAAAATTGTTTTATATACATAAAGATTCAATGGCACATGCAGATTGCATTTTCTCAGTGTGCCAAGAGACTTATAACCTCGTTTGGTCATTTCATCAGTGAGGCTAAGTTACTTAAAAAGGTTATCATGCATAAATAGGCATCCTGGAGGAGCTTCTGCCTCACCTGCCAGACCAAGCATTACACTTGGCCCCTGTTCTATGCCAGTTTCAGGAAGATGTGTGTGGACTCTGCAATAGGACTCCATGTGAAACATGAACTCTGTGGGTAAAGCAAGGCTCCTTAACCTGTACACAAACTGGATTGGTTTACTCCTTTAGAGGTGAGGAAATGGAATGACTGGGGAGGAAGAGGGAGTATAACATCTTTCTTATGCTCCAGATAGGTCACTTCTGCAGGCAAATAGACCTGTTTCGCCTTGGTACTCCTGATATGAGCAGTCACTATCACAGTCACATTCAGGTGCAGGTGCCCAGTGGGAAGGACAGTGATGTAGCCTAGCACACATCATTTTGGGGTTCTATCAAGTCTGGAAAATTTAAAGCATCTGATCATTTTAACTGTGTGGAAAAAACAGAAGAACGATAGAATAAACAGCCAAACCTTTGACACCTAGCATAAAACTGTCTCTGTGGTATGCTCATATGTGGTATGCCATGTTCACAATATATGATTTAGGGGCTTTTCTGCAGCCATACAGAATACAAATAAACTCCTCAGAAGAACAAACATGAATTAAAAACACTGACAAAAGCTCAAGTAGTGATACTTTGGGCACATTAACCTGCCTTAGAAATATTCTTCTTTTTTGTTTGTTTGTAACTTTTATTTACCCATGTATGTCTCATTGAGAATAAAAATCTCTTTTTTAAGAGAGACCTGGCCAAGAATGCCAGCAACACACCAACAACTACAAATCACAAAACCATGGATATCAAAACCCAATTAAAATACAATATCGATAATAAAGGACAAAAAATAACAAAGAAGAAACATACTCATAAAAGTAAAGACATGCCTTAAATACAACTCAATATTAGTCAAAGCAATTACAAAGAAATACCTTATTTACAAACTGGTGAGTGGCCTTAAATACAGTAAAACAGATTATTTCCTTCAACTTTGTCTTTCTGCAGTTGATTCCAGTCTGAGGGAGCAGCAAAATGGAAGGATTTTTTGCCATAATAAGTGCAAACCTTAGGCACAGTTAATAAATGTCATGCAAGCGCAGAAAATAACCCCCTGAAAATGCTCTAACAACAAGGGACAGCAGATATGGGGGGAGTAAACTCAAGACGTTTTTTTTTTCAATAAAATGATGCCAGTGGCAGAATCTATGCGTGGATAAAGCAGTCCAACCACTATGTGTAGCCAGAAGACAGTGGTGATTAAGGGCTCCTAGACTAGTGATAAAACATAATGCTTCATGATACAGAATCCAGCCTATGCAACCAGTGTTAACATGCATGCACAAAAATCCTGTCACTGTTGGAATCCACATTTGTATGCACAAACTATCCGAACTGCATTTCCCAGCAGTCATAGCGAGATGGCATCTTGCAGATGCAGAAGGTTATATAAGGACAGCCCACCCAGACATCTGCACCAAAAACCACTAGGAGCTCTTCCTAAAGGTGGCACGTCAGCACTGATGTGCCACCTTCAAAGTACCTTCAAAGTACTAACTGGAGAACTTCTAGAAAGTGGTTTGTGTATCCCGTTTCTCTCCATTCTCCCCCTTTTGAGACGCAAAGTCTCTCGACGGCTGTCTATCCAGGCCTGCTGACGGAAAGCTGCAACCGTCGACAAGGAAGCCTTTGGCTTCAACCAACAATACTACCGGTTCTGCCAAGAACCTTTTGCCTGGATACCACCTTGCTCACTCACCTGCTCGCTGGATTAGAATGACTTTTTTATCCTTTCCTTTCATCCTTCTTTTTGGACCTTGGACATTGTTTTGACCCGATCGGCAGATCTGATCCAAGTAAGACCTTTCCGAACTTTGTTCTTAATCCATTATCTGGGCTGAACTAGGTGCTTAAAACAAACCAATGCCATTGCTTTTTTGTTGTATGCTTGCTAATGCTTTGCTGATTATATGTTGTGATATTTTTATGACATTGTGTTGCTGTGCTGATCTAAGGCCACCATATGTTAAGGATTTTCTGCCTACAGAATAATTTAATTCAGCGCTGCTGTATTCATTGGCTCCCTCTTCAACCAATGTCTTTTCTCTCTGCCACTTGCTTCTTGTTTCTCATTTTTCTTTGCCCTTTTTTTTTTTTTGACTCCCTCTACATATCCATGGACAAAGAGACCTGAGCCCCAAGGGTGAAGTCCCCCCCCACCAGCAGAGGCCCAGCTGAGCCAGGGCACCCAGGCCCCAGCAAGCAGCCACCAGGGTGAGCTGGCATATACCCCAGCACCCGGCCCCAGACACTAAAAGCCACCAACGTACCGGCAGGCAGAGGCACCCACCACCGGAGGGGAGTGTGATGGGGGGAAATAGACCCCACATTTTTAGCGGGGGGCCCAAGATGATCCAAAATAGGGGGCACCCCAGAACCCAACCTGACAGATAAACAGCCACGCCATGAAAATAAATAAATAAAAAATGTTATACACCGACTTTCACTCCCCATACACACGCTATACTCCCAAGTCCAGCTAACATCCCCCCAAAGGGGCAACATGTCCCCAGACCCAGGAGATGGTCCCCTTCTCTCTGGGGTGGAGAAGAGCAGACAGCCCAACCCTTTGCAGCAGCAGCAGAGTAGCCCATCTGCCAGGACAAGAGCCGGGCACCACCCGAACAACCCGGGCCCAGACATCGGCCCCAATCCCATCCAAAGATCGGCCAGGAAGAGTCCACATAGTCCCAACGAGCCAGCTGACCCGAGCAGTCCTAGGGCGAAACAACCCCACCCTCTAGCAAGCCCAATCTCAACCCTGTGAACCCACCTTCCCCACAAGCCCCAAGGTCCCCCCAAAGGGCCACCCCCAACCAGCGCACAAACATCGAACACACACCCCCGATGATGCCACAAATCTCCCATCCACGGGGAGGGATGGGGGGGTCCCCAGCTCTGAAAAGCCAATCAGAACACACCCCCACAGCACGGGCCCAGCACACCACCTCCATCTCAGGTGCTCCAGCCGCATACCGCCCTCCACCACACAGCATGCTGCAACAGCAAGGCAGTAGCCCTGCACGACACCACCTAGGCCTGCACACAAATGCAACAAGCAGACGCCACCGAGTCATGCAACCACACCAAATCCCCCCAACCCAACACCAGGACAGGATCAACTCCCCCCCCAAGAATCCCTGACAAGAGGTCCGTACCCAGGGCCAATACCCCCCACCATGCCCCCTCAACCATTTAAACAACTCATCGTCACCTTCCCTGCACCTTCAGCCCAGGGACAACCATCACCAATCCCAGCCCGATCGCCACAATCAAGCACAATCAAGTAACTATGTAACTTTCAGTTATAAAAATGCTGTATATATCAAATAAGACTTTTAAAAAACTGACATCGTAATTTAACACCTTGAAATTAGGACTCTGTCTCTTTAAAAAAAACTCCTGCTCTTTCTGAAACTCTGCCTTCAGGAAGTTATCACAACAACATCCTCTATTAACCCTTTAACACTGTTTTTATCAGCTTTTCACTGAGAAGTTGTTCGTATAATGAGCTCAGCAGATGCTGCAGGTCCACCAGGTGTTTGCTAATTGTTGCTGGCCAGTCTGAAGGAGCTAAATGGGGAAGTCATGGGGGAGGGGTGTTTTGTGAGGCGGAAGCTCAGCAGCTTAGAAACTACAACTCTGAGGAGCTGTGCCTCAAAAAGAGGAGGACCTGCATCTTGGTCCCCACCAAAGCGTTTTACACGGCTGAATAGCTGCCATGGGATATTAAAGGATTTCTCAAACATGCATGAAAGAATCAAAGCAACACTCCAGATATGTTTTTGATAAGGGAATAACATCGTAACACGATGTAAAGCTCAAAAAAGGCGATTTTACATAATACTGCCACTTTAATAGTTTTACGTAACTCAGAAACTGATTAATAAGAGAAATTAAATGGTTGTGTTACAATTGATTGATTATTAGAAGTGACAGGGGAGATTATTTTCGATGGAGTACAAAGGTTTCAAAAATTGAACTTGAAGCAATGAAATGCTTATTAAAGCAATCCAGCTTCTCATACCTATCAGAAATAATCTGAGAGTCCTTCATAATGTAAGTAGAGAACTCTGAGTGACTTATCTTGCCATTGAAAGATTTGATGGTCTTACAGAATTTCTGAGGATTATTTAAGTTTCTAGAAATTTTAGACAAAAATATTGGGCTTTTGCATTCCTTATAGCAACCATAAAAGCATTGCAAAATCTCCTGAAGCAAAGCCAATCAGAGTTAGTGCCAGTTTTCCGTGCTTTTGCCCATGCTAAATTACGCGCTCATGAAGCTTTTGGGAAAGTTCGTGAGTAAACCAAGCATTATTTCTGCCTTTTAACCCATTTTTTTTTAAATGGAGCATGTTTTTTCTAGAAAAGTTTTCATGAAAGAAGTTCCATGCATGTTCAGTATCAGAGATTACATAGATTCTGTCCCATTTGAAGTGATACAATTCATAGATTAAGCCTTGTTAACAAAAATGTCACATTTTATAATAATACAGAGTTTAGTTTAGGAATAGCAATGTCTTCTGTGGAGACTCACTGCTTCAGTGACTTCTGCAAGTCATGTGTACGGAATGAGGAAATTGTTTTTTGTAAAGGTCCAGCCAGCTTGTTTAAGACATGTTACCATGAGACCTTTGCACAAATATTTTAATACACTGTTATGCTTTTAACTGGCAAGTGAAAATCAGCAACTATCAACATTTAAAAAAGACATGCAACATGTTCATGCATCTTTTGTTGTTCACATCCTCACTACCATCTTCTTGTGTGGTTTTAAATTAAAACTCTACATGGAGGGCAAATCTGCGAAGCTGGCCACCTCGCTTGTCCCCTTCACAATCACCATGACACACACAGATCCACTATCTCCAAACGCACTCACACTTGCTCATACAATTGCTGAGACACTCTTTTCAAACCATGCTAAACCTTTAGGCACAACAATACAGACTGAACCTAATCTCATAACCCCCATCCAATCAGAGGGCTGGAAACTTAAGAGTGGAATTGATTGGCTGGTGGCCAGAGGGGCCAGTAATGGGGAAGGAGAACAAGAGGAGACAACCATTGTTGATTGATTACCATGAAAGACACTTTTGTTGCTGACTTGAAGGCAGGACACTGGGCTTGTATCTGTAGGAAATGCTGGTAGTCTTAAAATGGGTCACTGCTGCACTAACTTGCATACAAGTTACCTCACAAAGATAGTGATGTGTGCATAGATAAACTAACCTTTCAAGCAGGAGTAAGGTCCACAACTTATTAGCTGTGAGTAATATTGATTAGCTCCAGGTCAAAGGTTAACAGAGTAACGCCTTCTTTGAACAACACTATTTGGAGAACAAAGGCAGGAGAAAAATAATTGGAAGAGAATATGTCGGGGAGAAACAGTCAGCAAGGCTCTAAAGCAAAACAAAATGTTTTTGAGATCTACTCCACAGGCCATCACATCAGCATTTCTGGGGGGAAATCAGGAGAGGACATCTCATCTTTCCACACTACAGGGTATGAAAAACGATCTAAGGGAGGTCTGCACGTGCTTGCTCCGTTAGCAGGTCTTTGATTCCCAAGAAAATCAATCAGCAATGTTGATGCACACACCAAGTCTTTTAACTGTACCTCAAGAAGATAAAACTGAAAGATGTCCTACTAAATCTAAAGAAAAGTATGCATAAATGATATTTACTATTCTCATGATTTGATTATATGTATAAAAGTGCATTTGAGTTACAGTAAAACATTATAGGCACGCAGATAAAAAAGGCCTTTATAGATATGGCTGGCTTCCTCACATTTAGCCAAGTTTTTATCTGTTTGATTTCATCTTATTGAATTAACCTTTCAAAACAGTCACCTTTTTCTGGAATTTTATCTTGCACATGACAGGAAAGGAAACAATATTATCCCTGATTTTTATCTGAGTTCACCTCCATCTGTGAAATGCTCCTGTGCCCATTTTTCAGTTTCATTCATTTACAATGCAACTAACTTCTAACAACAATCCAAAAATCACATGCCTTTTTTCCCCAAATCACAGTCAGCAACATTCAACTACAAGTCAAACTGTGGGTTTTGACAGTCCTGGTAAGTTTTTAGTAAAATGTCAGCTTGCAAAAACCTGCATTTACAGTTCATTCAGTGGAGAATACGTGACACACATCAAATGCAAGAACACACTGAGATCCCACATCCTGTTCACAATGCTGCAGCCTTTGCTCCAAAGATGAAGGTCCTCACTGTATCAGCAGCATAGATAGAAAGAGACAGGGGCATCATGCCTCAGTTCACAGCCAACATTAGCATAACTCTCATAGTGCCACCTAGCCACCTGTAACTGCACAACCATCTCTCTGTAAACTCTCACATACTGCAGCTCTTTTCCTCCCACCTCATTCATGCATTCCCCTGAAGCCTTTGCACGAGACTTGTGCTTGCAAAAGTGTGCTTCTCCATGCCAGCAGAGGCTTGCTGCCAGATTGTTTTGAGCTAATGAAGTGAACAGACTTAAATGCCAAGCAGACATCCTTTGTTGTGTGAAGGGAGCTTCTTTAGTTTGCAATGATTTAATCAAAGTCGAATACCCTCTGTGACATCATTTGCAGAGTGTTAATCTAACCAAAAAAGACATTTGTGTATTTTTGAATAAACAACTACAGCAGGAAGAACTTGCAAAAGATTATTGTCTTATTCTTTCTCATTAACTTGCTCCAGAGGAGGGATTTTGTTGAGAATAAGTAGCAGAGGGAGTGTCTTGAAGACCAGTGGCAGCCTCCCTCTGTGGTCGTGATTGGCTGAGGCTGTTGTGAGTGAATTCAGGGGAGGCCAGTAGGAAGATGAATGGTCTGGGAGCCTGTTGGGGGGGCAGGCAGCTGAGGAGAGCAGCTACCACCAGCTCTTAAAATCTAGGTACTCCTCTTCACAGCCACACACTGATAGAAAGCAGGGGTGGGCTTTAGACAGCATGAAGAGGGGGTGAAGGCAGGAGAGTAAGAAGCTGGGGGAAATAAGAGGTCCTACCTGCGTGTTCACCTACTTCTGGCTGCTGCACCCCCTTCAACTAGCTGAGGCTCTCATACAAAGACAGGCTTTAAGGATTGACTCTCCTGGGAAGAAGAGATTTAAAAAGTTGTGCTTTTTTTCAGTTTGCGACATCCACACTCAGGAGAACAAAAAAGGATTACAGTTTATACGCCTGCCCGCTTGTTGCAATCTTCTCTGAAGATTGTGTCTTTACTGGGTTACTTTGGAGACTTCTTTACATCCTTTTTGAATTGTAGGTCTGAACTCAGAAAAGGATGGCATATGGACAAAAGATCCTGAGGTTGGCATTAACCCAGGGTTTATTCAGCCTGGCACTATGCCTGTTGCTCTTCTCCCTCCTCCCTAACATCGTAACTGCAGATGAGTATGACTACTACAGCTGGCAGTCCGACAACTTCCACAACGGCCGTTTCTACACCAAGCAACCACAGTGTGTGGACATACCGGCTGACCTGCGGCTCTGCCACAACGTGGGCTACAAGAAGATGAGGTTGCCCAACCTCCTGGATCACGAGACCATGCCAGAAGTCAAGCAACAGGCAGGCAGCTGGGTGCCCCTCCTGGCCAAAAGGTGCCATACTGACACCCAGGTCTTTCTGTGCTCGTTGTTCGCGCCCGTATGTCTGGACAGGCCCATCTACCCCTGTCGCTCGTTGTGTGAGGCTGTCAGGGACAGCTGCGCTCCAGTGATGGAGACCTATGGCTTCCCCTGGCCAGAGATGCTGTCCTGTGACAAGTTCCCCATTGATAACGACCTTTGCATCCCCATGCAATTTGCCGGGGACCACGCCACTCAGCCACCAGGTAGGACCAGCTTGCACATCCTGGCAAATAAAAAGACAAAATTTTATTACAGTTTGACTAAGTTACTGGTCAGATTCATGGCTCAAATTGTGGGTAAACCCGTCAAGTTTGATTTTGACTAAATCTAAGTTCCTATTTTAAGGACTGTAACACCCAAAGGAGACAAAATGTGCTGCAAGTTTTTTGTAACTTGCTGCATAATCCAACAGGAGTATTAGATTATTGCCATGAAAACATAATAGAATGTCCACCTTTATTTGATTTTTATTAAACTAAATGTGCATTAAAGAACATAAAGTTGGTCCATGTATTTATAAACCAAAAATGTTGTGTTTTTAGTTGTAACGCATTTAATGAATAGGAAGATTAAAATTCAGATTATTGTATTAACTGAGCAGCTGATCACTGATCACAGTTCCTGATGCTCCAATATGACCCCAATCTCTGGACAATTGAGTGGTGCATCTCTAAGAACAACTTTAATAAAAGTTCTCAAGATGTATTTATAAAAAGCTATTTGTAGTTTGAAGTTTTGATTACCTCTTTTTCACAAACATATTTAACTAGTTGTAAAAATTCTAAATTCAACATAGGCTAAAAATGAATCACGTCTTTTAAAAAATGACATTAATGAAAAGTATGTGGCATGCAGATATCACTATTGAAACTTTAGTTTTAAAAAGAAAAATTAATAAGAAAATGTTGCCTGTTTAAAATACTACCAAGAGGAAGTCAGGGAGGAGAGACAAGAGTAGGATTGGGGGTTGCGAGGAGTGGCTGAAGGGGAAAGTTCCCAAGTGGACAGTTCAGATGTCATATGCCTTCAGGGGAGGCAAGGATGGGAGACTCAGAGACTCCAGTTACTAGATTCTTCACTGAGTTAAGATAAATGTCCTGTGATGACGTATCCATCTCCATGAAAAAGGGGGCAACACACACTTGTGTATGAACACACTCACCTTTATCAGCAAAGATCGAGCTACACCTAATCAATCAGTCTAACAAATGAGTTGATGGGAATGTTTAATGTCAATGTGAATGACTCAGAGCCCGGTCTGCTAAGAGTTACTGAATGACCAAATGTGCAATAAATCACGTTTCCAACGTTTAGAAATAAAAGAGGGAAGCCCAGAAAGGTCCTGACAGAGGGATCTGAGAAAGTGAAATGATTGGGTCTGTCAGAGTGTCTGTGTGTTTTTAGCATTTCTCAGCTTGTAAGGCTCATATTTCCAGCAAATACTACATTGTGAGGACCAACTGCTCCTTATGGGGCAGCATAAGAAGAAGAGCTGTTTTTGGGTTAGGGGTTAGATTTAGGACAAAGGTGTGAATTGTGTTTAGGTTAGGTTTAGGGTTATGCATATACCGGTAATGGTTAGGTTTAGGATAGGGATCAGGGTAAAGCCATAGAAATGAATGTAAAATGAATAGAAGTCAATGCAAAGTCCTTGTGAAGACAGAAAGGCTTCTTGTGTGTGGGTGTGTGTGCTAAGACTACCTATGTAGCCTCTTCAAAAAGCAGTTGGATTTGAGAGAAACTCAATGAGAAGGGACCAGTCCCCACTGTGTCCTGCTCTGCTCGACCTTTTGTTGGTTCTGGCAGACAGTGGGCCAATTAACTAGAAGGCCAATTACTGAGCTCCGATAATTAGTCGACATGACAGAACAAGCGGGGAGGGCAGAGAATGGTAATCATCAAGTACGATTGTTCCTGAGAGAGTCGAATTGAGAGGAGTGAAAGGAGGGGGGGAAGGAGGAGAGTAAAGGGAGGCACACGGAGAATAAAAGTGGAGAAAAGCTGCTTCCTGCTGCAGAAGAATTGTCCAGTTCTCTGCTTTCTTTAAGGAGTTTGAAGAAGGTTCTTTATTTTTCAAGTAACTTGCATTGCTTGGTTGGTCCTGTCACTGCATAACTGCATATTGATTTGTCAGTCCATAAAAATTCACTTTATTTCCATTAGCTTTTTAAAATATAATTTTAAGTTCTTAGATCACAAAAGTAAATGTGCAGAGCATTTTAATCCTGCAGCTTCAGGGCATGTCTTTGCTTTTTATCACAAATGTTCACAGCACTTTGTTACATAATTGTCATCACTTACTTTATTAAAAGTGTGAAAATATTGCTGGATGATCCAGAATTAGTGAGTGAATTAATGCAGAACTGAGTTGTTCTGTTTAGGGAAAAAAATAACAGTTCTGTTTTCATAGGATTTCTTTCAACTATGTGACATTTTGGCTATATAGTCATAATTGATTCTTCTACAGTCTCCAGAAAAGAGAGGCAGCTTAAACTTCTTCTGTCATCTTCCTAAGAGATGATCAGTTGTTTAATCTAATCAAATAATGATCAGAACATCAGTGCAAATATACAGATGGATGTTTTCTTTATTTCTACATTTAATAACAGAAACAAAAAAATAAACACGATAAACAATAACCAGATAAATTAAAGTGGAGCAACATTTAACTATACTGTTTATGTGTGCATTTTTGTGGCCATTTATGACTAGATCTGTCTTTGAAACTGAGATTGAACCGTATCACTTCTCGCCCAAAGGCTCAGTGACATTTTGATAAGATCCAAAGACTCTCAGATGTGCCGATGAGGCCATCCTGAGGACAAGTTTTTGGCTCCAAAAACACTCACACATACAAACACATACTTTCACACTCACACAGAGCCAGCCAGCAATAATAAAATAGGAATTTCAGCTAAGAGCTCTGAGAAGAGGGTTTTCTGGGAACCCTCAGTGTCACTGGAGGACACTGATGATTCTCTTCAGTTGGGATCGTAGACGGAATCTTGAGTAATCCCGCCAAATGTCAGAGAGTAGAGTCAATCAGGGGAATTATGCACTCTGCTACCTGCTGGTCTCCCCGAATAGGAGGCCCAGATGCTGTATGAGCTATTCTGCAATTACATGATACAGCACGGTTGGAGGATTCCTGTGGAAACTCACAGCAGAGAGTCAGATTCACTTTCCACCTCAGTGCCGCTGCAAAAGAAAAAAAGTTAGAAGAACTCCAAGACCACCTGAGCTCAGGTTCTCCGTGAGTGTGATTTGTCTCTGGCATGTGTGTGCGTCATGTTTGTGTGTGTCTGTTTAAGGAGCCCATGAGGCCCAGAACACAAAATCCCAGCTCTGTCTGTCAGCCAGATAATGAATAACGCTGCCCTATCAACCGTACTTGGATAGGGTAGGGGTTTTTTTTGTTTGTTTGTTTTTTTGTTTTTTCTTAAAGCTGGTAATAACGCTTCTGGCATCTTCATTTAGAGTAAATCCAGATTAGATGAACCTGGAATGTAACACCTGGTTTCTGTTGTGCCATTTTTGGAAAAATGGCACAACAGAAATGCCAGAGTGCACCTTATCTGGTGGGAGCATTTTCTGTCCTCTTGGAACCGTTGCACACATTTTTTTTTTTTTTTGGTAACTTTTCACAAACAACATAAGTGGTGGTGGAGGTGTCTGAGATTGCAGGATTTTAGAAAAAGATGTAACTGCAGTACTGTCTAGCTGGTCATATGTAATACTTCCATGGTAAGAGTGAATGCATGGTACTTGAAATGTATGTTGCATCCAACAGTGTTTTGCAATTGTGACACTTGAAACACTGATATTGAGGTGATAAATGATTTGATGCATTGTGCAGCTCTAGTGGGGTCTGATATTTTGTTCATTTTTACTGGTTTATGATCTAATATAAACCAGGAAAGAATAATTATTGCCAAAAGTTATACTTCAAAACTAACCAGCTATCCTGGATCTTTAATAAATGAAGAAGCAAAGAGATTTATCTACTGGTAAGTGAAACATTACAGCAAAAACTTCAAAAATTCAGAACCATTCCTTTAAAAATGTTACTTTTAGCTACTGTCTGTGTCAGTAAATCAACAGGTAGATTAACAACAACAACAGAATATATTCCTCATTAGATGATCTAGTGCCTCTGGTATTCTCCATAGCTAAAGTTTGGAGATATATTATTTTTAAAATTTGGATCCCATTTAAATGTGCCAGCAAAAGTTAATGAATGGAATGAAAGGTATTGGCTGCCCTCACTATTCTATTTTTGATGTGGCCAGTTTAGGTTGCAACCAAGTTAAAGGAGACAAGCAAAACTGTCATGTCTCCAGCAACACAATAGACTCTAGTCATGTGGCCCTGGCTGCTATATGAAAAGGAAAATGTGAGCCAGTGCTCTGTGCATGGAAGACCGCGAAGGCCTTTTGTGAACATATTTTTTCTTCTGTATAGTATTCCTTCAGATGCAAGGAGTGTGCTTTGTTTTAGGGCCCTCAGGGGGGTTGCCTCTGGGCCGTGTTTAAGCTTTCCTCTGTCTGTCTGCATGCCACATTTAAACAGATGTGAGGCCCTTGGACGTAAATCATATCCTGCATTTCATCTCCTGCACAGTACCATTTTATGTCATAAGTGTTTCTGTTCATAACTTAAAGGGCCCAAATGAGACATAAGACAGTGACCTGAGCATACTTTAAATGGAACATTCTTCTGTATAAGTCACTGTAGACCTCAAGGTTGCTAGAGACAAGGTTTGAGACATCTCAGGGAATCTGGCCACAACACTGTTAGATCAGATTGCCCTTTTTTGTGACGACATGTGCGTGTTCGCGCCTTAGGAGAGAGACAGAGAACAGACCATACAACGTTACACATACTCTATCTAAAATGTGTTCAGCTGCAAAACTGTTGTCAAGAAAGCCTGCCAAGAGTTGCAAACAGAAACTGATTTACAGTGTTTTTGTTTTCAACTGGGTGTCTGCAGGAAATGAAAGACAAAAAGGAGAAGGGATTTCTTTCTTTGCTTTTCAGACTTGATGAGTTTGGAGATTTATGGTGTTGTTTATAAAAAACAAATAAAAAAAAATTAGATCATTCTTTAAAGTTATTTTACTGCATCAGTTATTGGCATCAAAGTGACTTTACTGTTTTTTGTGGTTTAAGTGAACAAATTTCATTTTACATCGGTGCATGATGGCACTTTTTTGCAGGATTTTTCCCTAAAAAAGATAAGACTTTAAAGTGATCTTTTAATATTTTGTACTTAGCATTAAACAGTTTCAGTATGTGTTTACTGGAGATTTCTTTGGAGATATGACAGACAGCACACACAGCAGGAATAGAGGCTGCATCGGAGAAAGTGATATTAACTTTGGAGCTCTGACTAAGTGAAGTGGTGCAGTTAAATTCTTGGACTCTTGCCGCTCACCATTTCCACTCTGGCTCTGTGTTTGAAGATTAACAGCACTGCTTTTAAACAGACCACCTCCTAACTCGTACAGCTCCCATCAACCTTTTTCCTCTTACCCTTAATCATTGACCCAGAGTTCTCTCATTCTCCATAACAATAGTCCTACAGGTTTGTCAGAATCACTAATAACTTTAAAGGATTGCAAAAATTAACCTGTCAAAGCCAAATTTTCTTTTTCTTTTTTTTTTTTTGCACTTACAAATATTCTTATCTGATTTGAAATATTGGCAAAAATTAATACATAAAATAAGAAACACACACATAGATTAACCTATGAGGCATTGAGAACATGACTGTAATTCCCCTGACAGACTTGTGTTATGAGGCGATATCCAGATGGTGATTTTCAGTCCAAGCTCAGTGAGTTTCTTGGAGGCACTAGTTTCTCCTGACACATGCCCTGGCATCAGCACAGCTGGGCATCCTGCCAGCATACCACCCCAGTGAAATGATTTCCCATGGAGGCTAAATAAGATGCAACTTCTGGAGATTTGTGAAAAACATACAGTCCTTTGCAGGAGTCTTAATATCCCTTGAACCTTTTCACATTTTCTGACATTGCAGCCACAAATTTCAATGTATTTTGTTGAGGTTTCATGTGATAGACCAACACTTAGTAGTGCATAGATGTGAAATGGAAGGGAAAGGATGAATGATTTTCAATTTTTTTTTACAAACACAAATGCTAAAAGGTTGTCATACATTTGTAAACAAGCCCCATTCACTCTAGTATTTAATACATACAATTCAGTGCATCCCATTCCCATTCCTTCAGAAGTCACCTGATTAGTAAGTAGAATTTACTCCTCAGTGCAACTGCTCTTTGAAGACCTTAGAGGTTTATTAGGGAATATTACTGAACCAACAGCAAAACGAAGAGCAAGGATAGAGGACAGAAAAAGCTGTGGAGAAGATTAAAGCAAAAGTGGGTTATAGCGCAATATTGTAGGCCCTATAGAAAAGTGGCAATAAAAAAGTCACCGTTCAAAGAATGTAAAAGAAGTCCATTTTGTAATTTTCCACAAGCCATGGTGGGGACACAGCAAATGTGGAAGGAGATGATCTGGTAAGATCACAGTTTTCACCTAAATGCAAATCTCTGTGTGTGGTTGACAAAATAATGGCAGATTACCCTGAAGACATCATATTCACAGAAAAAAATTGTGGTGGTAGCACCATGCTTTGGGGATGGTTTTCTTGAGCTAGAACAGGGACTGTAACGCTGCATTATGTAATAATGTAATAAAATTGGGCTTCAAAATATAATAAAACATCATTAAAACCGCTTTATGTAATAATCGACGCAAAATGTAATAAAATCCTTAAACGCATTTTGTAATACTTTCTGCCGCTTTATGTAATAATATTATTGCATTTTTGCTGGTTATTACAAATGTGGTGGTAGCTCCTATAGAAATGATAATGTTGTGCATTATGTAAACAATCACAGCCCACTGTTTGTGTTCGTCCTAATCAATATATTTCTAATAATGATCATGTTGTAGATCCTATACACATTTACATCCTTGAAGCTTTGGTCAATAAATGTCAGCTTCACTGTCCTGATCCCTGTCACATAAATTATTTCACTTTATAGCCTACTCACAGAAGACAGCTAAAGTCTGCTTTACTGAAACATGTGAAACGCGCAACATTATTACATTATCATTTCTAAAAAAGAGCTACCTCCGCATTTTGTAATAACCGGCGCAAAATGTAATAATGTTATTACGTAATACAGCAGAAAGTATTACAAAAGGATGAACAGAGTTTGTGGGAACATGAATGGGGATAGATATATGGCAATACTTAAAAAAATGTAGTTACAGCAGGAAACTAGGAAGGAAGTTCATCTTCCATTAAATGGTTAATCTCAAACCATTTTCATGTTTTCTATTTGCAAGAATTAAAAAAAAAAAGTATGTTGTCTTTTTCCCTGTACTTCACTATTATGTATTTTATGTATTCCACATAAAATTCCAAGTAACCTGAAAACATTCAAAAGAAACCATACAGATACAGAAGAGTTTAGTTGTGCATGTTGGTGTATGGGGTATTTCTATGCTACTGTCCGAGCCCTCAAGTAAGAAGCAGACAATTAGAAGCTGACCCTGTAGGGACTCGTAGGGGCCCTGTCTGAGAAAGTATGGAAACTCTCTAAAGAGAAAACTGTCAATTACTCCACAAGAGTTCAGCTACCCTGGACATGCACACATGCACTCACACAGACTTGCACTCAGTGATGGTTAGGGGGTTCACCTCCCCACGACCCAAGCAGCAAAGCATGCAAAACTTTGACCTCTCTCATTATCTGTCCAGACACTGAGGTCTGGGACGGAGATGATAACCTCTGAACCCTGACTTCTAACCCTGGGCCTGAACTGCACAGCAGCTCTCCCATGTGCATTTGAATGAATGTGTTTGTAGGCAGCAGACATTGGGGAATGGAGGGAGAACAGTGAGCTCTAAAAGGAAAGGATATTTTAGATATCGCAATGAGTGAGCGAAAGAAAAATGTAGCTCTTGTTTAAGCAGCCCTGACAAAAAAAGGCTTCCCACTCAGAGAAAGGTCAGTCCTGTTTTCCCTTCAGACAAGCTGACTCAGCTCAGATCTGCCTGGACTGTTCCCTCATACTGTACTGGGTTTAGTGGCTGATATTAGCTCCAACCAATATTTTTGGGATCATGTGAAGTCTAAGTAGAAATGGTTAAAATACACTGTCAGTCCTTCTGGCGAAAAAAATTATTGGTAATTATGTTTATGGGTGTGTTTACAGAAAAGGCCTAATTAAGGATTCACCTATGAAAATTTTGTGTCTAATTTTCAGTCTCTGTTTTTTTAAGGTTTGACCTGCCAAAGCTAATTTTAACCTATTCAGATTTTTGTATATAATATGAAAATATGTAAGAATGCTATATTTATATTTATATAAATGTTATATTTATATTATATTATAAATGTTACATTTATACATTTATTTTTTAAATGTTCCTACTGTGAGCATTTTTTTTTATATTAGTCATAGAGAGAATGGCACATCTTGTGTGTAAGAGAGCAAACATTGTAAAACAAAAACTTTATGACAGAATTCACATTTTTAACTGTGTTCAGCCTTTTCTTTTAGCAGTTAGCCTTGTTACTACAACTAGGAGTCCTAAAACGACAGTCTGTAAGGTATTACCAGTGGCAGACAGGGGCTGCAAGATCAAAACCTTTAAAAATAATTACTTTGCTGTATACAGTTAAATTTTACCTGTTGTCCAGTGGTGTGCACAGACATTTTCCGGAGCAGGTGCTCAAGTGGAAAGAGAGGCCATCTTGTGCAGCACATGGAACCACTGACAGATTTTTGATTGTACTTCCTGCACAATTTTTGAAAGCTCTCTGCCAATTTATATTCACACAAGAAAATAAATACCTTTGCCTTTGATACTGTCGTCCATTAAAAAAATAGGTTATACAAATGAAACAGATGAAAACAATTTGATGACTTTGAAACAGAATATCAGAAGCCTACATCTGGCAACATCTACTGATGGATAAGATGGACACTTATATGTTTTAGTGAGCACTTTCGAAGCAACCTGTTCTGTGGAATCCAGGGACATGACCACCTGGGAAAAAGAATCAACTCAAAACAAGGATGTACTTTAAGTGCATTTTACGAAATTCTTAGGGTCATTGAAAGAATAAAATGATTATAGATTAATTAAAAGGTAGAACACTGACTCATAACCAGCCTTTAAGCTGAAAATTTTAAACTTACTTTACCCTCTTTTTTTATTTTTACACACTAAGCACCATGTGTTTGTCTTGACAACATCATTCTGTATTTTTTTTCACAAATCATCTGAACCATATAACCTTATATTGTAACAAAGCAGACTACTCTCACAAATCTACCAAGCAAGTCACACTAAACATAATAGTAACCAGTGACTATTCTACAGCTTAAATCAACTATACCCAGAAAAAATGCTATGAAATCTTTATAGTACAAAGTACTTGAGTGCAACATAAGTGTATATCCACCAAAATGAACAAAAGATGCTTTAGAAACTTATGTAAATAGTTCTATAACTAAATAAACTACAACCACTTTGTAATAACAAAGTAGTAAAACTTTCTAAAAAAAAATAAAGTAGTGAAGTTCTCGCATATCCTACAGTGTACATGTGTACAAACATCCATTTAGCTTCCAAATGAAACCAACAGCACAGAATACGGCCAAAATAAGAATCATCTATAATTCTTCATGTAGCCAGTGTGATATATGTCATGGAGAGTTAAGCTTATTGAGATGAACTACAAGCCCAGAGAACTGATAACAAGTCTTGTCAGGCAAAATTACAAAAATGTCAGGCACGGGTAATATAGGCTTTTAGGTCCAGAAATGCTACCTTGGACCACACACTATACACTGTGAAAAAAGATGTTAAGTCCATTCAATCTGAACTCTGGTTCATTTCCCCGCTTGGTGTGGTTCATTTGTGTAGATATGAACACAGCAATCACCCTAAGGTGCGGACCAAAACAACTGTACTGAGACCAATTAGAGGAGGTGGTCTCAGTACGGTTCCAAACGTATTCTTGAATGGCTCATTTATGGTGTGAATGTGATCCAACCTCGATTCAACACAGCTACTAGGTGTACGCTGCAAGCTTGAGCCAAGCACCATCCCGTAGCCAGGTTTTCATTGCATTATGGGATGTGGCACAGTAAATAAATCGATAAACAAAGACCACGTTTCTTTTTTGTAAATTGTAAAAGCCCCATGCCACATTCAAAGCCTCTTCTCAAAATCATTTGCTGTACTGCTCAGATAATTTTGCGTGAAATAACTGGAAACACACTAATGATATGATTGAATTCTCTGTGTTTTCTTCTAGCTTAGAACTCTCATCCAGAACACATCTGTCCAAAAAATGGACCGAATGTTCTTGTATGGTTTGTAGTGACAAGTTTAGGTTCGCTTAGAATTTTCACTGTGTGAAAAGGTTCTGAACCAGCAAAAAAGTTACAAGTCGATAAATTCATCAGTTGGTTCAGATAAAAGTTAAAATTCAAGTATTTATGGCAAGCCCCTGATGGTTTGGGTGCCCTAAGCAGAGGTTTAGTTTGCTCATGCCTTGGGCTGGCTCTGTTCTTATATCTCTGTGTTTCCTCCAACTTAGTTTTTGGACTCTTCATTGAAAATAACTAACTGTAAGTCTTCTATCCTCAGTAAACACAAAAGAGTGCTGTCATCAGTGTGAGCTAGTTGTGCTTGTGTACAGTACATATAACGGTGCATTCACTGATCAGAACAGAATCATACTTTTTAAGGTTTGGTCAGTTGGTTAAAATGACTATTGGTTTTGAACAGTGGCCAATTGTTTGGTGCATTTCAAGGCAAAATGTAAATTATTTAAAGCAAATTCTCTAACGTTAAACATTAAAACATTTTCTGAAAATGATGCATGTTAGTGGCGCTTGTGCTGAGTTTTCCATAGCTTTTTCATATGTTCAGTAAAATGGAATTGGCGTTGTGATACTGATAAAACTTATTTGCGACCCCCCCCTCCAAAAAAAAAAAAAAAAAAAAAAAAAAACCACCTAGAAAAAGGGCATTTTTATTTTCTCTGAAAAATTGTCAAAAACCATAGAAATAACTATGTCTCCTGGATACTGCAATGTTGTATAAACGTATTTTATGAATCCTATTTACTAAGTTGGATTCAGATAATGGATGCAGATAGCAAAAGGGGGGTCTCAAAAGGAGGGTGGCAGTTCATACTTGAACTGCCACTGTTTAGGAGTGTAGAAACAAGTGAGCTGCTGTGCTATATTATTGAAAAAAATTCATTTGGGTCCTTTGTTTTTTCTCTGTCTTGTTGTGTCTTCACTGTAATGATAGTCACAAAGCTCCATATCAAAATAAGCAAGGCCAAACATGTTCTGAAGCACAACGTGCGTGACCATAAATTTTGAGTTCCAGATAAACAGAACTCATTGGTTTTGGTCTGCTTGCTGTTTCACAATGTGTGGCTGCTGTGTGGCTTAAGTGCTGCCTGTGTCTGTGTACTGAATCACTTTTCATCATGTTCAGCAGCTCCTTCCACACCGTTTACCTTTCTGCACAGCCAGACCACGCCTGCACCACCAAAATATACAAGTGGGTAGAATAAAAACATTTTCTCCAGTGTAATTGCAGGGCAAACATCAGTCAGTCTGCTGGACTTAGTATTTGCTCCACAGCAAATATCATCTGACAAGAGGACCCAGTGGGGGCTGCAAATATGTGACTCAACAGTGCTCAAGGTTTTATACCCTATGCTTTGGTTTTGCTGACTGCACTTGATTAACAATGTTCAGCTGTTAGATAGTAGCTAATCTGGTCTTAAAAGCATCAAATGAAACATACTTTATTCTAACTGACAAGGAATCATTTTTCTTCTCCTCTTAGTGTCGAAGGTGTGCCCTCCATGTGACAACGAGCTGAAAGCAGACAACATTATGGAGCATTACTGTGCGAGTGATTTTGGTAAGTAGGAGATTTTGAAAAAAGACAAAAATATTCATACTCATGGAGGGTGGTGAAAAAATATTTTTCCCTTTACAGATTTCTACTGTTTTCCTTTCTTAAATGTTTTAGATTTCAAGCTAATTTTAATATAATCAAGAGAAAATCTGAATACAAAGAGTGATGATTCTAGAGAAAAAGCTATCAAAACCATATTTGGCTTGTGTGAACATTCAAGAAAGCACAAAAAATAGAATCTGTTTGACAACATGAAGTATAAAAGATCTCAAAATGCAAAACATCATGCTCCAATCTAAAGAGATTCAAATCTGATGAGAAATTAGGTCACTGACATAAATCAGTCTGGAAAGTGTTACAAAGCCATTTACAAGGGACTCCAGAGAACCACAGTGAGAGCCAAAATCCACAACTGCAGAAAACATGAACAGTGGTGAACCTTCCCAGGAGTAACCAGACTGGAAAAAAAAAAACCTCCACACAAAAACTCCGCACAGCAATGACTCAACCAAAAGACCCCAAGATAGTATCTAAAGCATTGAGAGGTCCAACCTAAACCTGACCAAAAAGAACACAAAGGCTTGTCTCACAGTTGCCAAAAAATATCTTCCTGATCCCCCAAACTTTTTGACAAATATTCTGTAAACAGAGGAAACAAAAGTGGAACATTTTAGAAGGTGTGAATCTGCTAACATCTTGCATAAAATTAGCATAACATTTTAGAAAACTAACATTCCTCCTACAGTGGTTGTGGTAATACAATGATCAGGGGCTGCTTTGCTGCTTCAGAACCTGAACTATGCTTACAAACACTGTGACTCAATTTAAACAGTTATGTGAAGAACAGTACCCTGAACAATATTTGTTCACAACAATGTAAAAAGACTCTTTGCTAGTTATTGCTTGATGGCTAAGAAGTTGTTAAGAGTTAGTTATGTTTTTCACCTAGGGCCAGGTTGGTTTGGATAGCTTTTTCTCCTAATTAATGAAATCATTAATTTTATTTACTCAGGTTTTCTTTGTCTGACATTATAAATTATATTATAGATATTATATTTTTATATTTTTAACACTTGCTTCAAAACTATTCAATTTTTTTCTGTGGTGTCATTTTACAACTTGTTGTAAAGCATTCCTGTTTCTCTTTAAGTCCATAGCAGCTTAATTTTTGTTTTCACAGACTGTTGTACACAGCATTTTCACCTAGATGTTTAGTTTTCACACACCAAACCAGAATGAAAACAAAAAAATCACAAGAGGCTTCTGTGCCCAAAAAAACCCCAAAGTCTAGTGCATATTTACAACAAAATGATTTTGACCCATCATAAATAGCTCAAGCAAACAACTAACTATATCTTCACACTGAGCTAAAGCTAAAATACAGTCTCATCTTCAACAATCACATAATTAATCATTGCATTTAACTGCTGAATTGAGGAATTGCATGCTGTGGTCTTTTATGCACTTTCAGGGATCAGAGCACTCATTTTTTTCAGATTACTGGAATAAAGAATGGTTGTATTTAAATGTGTATAGACAGCCAAGTGTACATATTCTGTTAGTTAAGGCTTCATGTGACTGGATGAGAGATGATATGTAACAAGGTAAGAGGATAACTGTGATATACATTGGAGATCAAGGGAAGAATTACTCTACAATGGTATTCTAATGGCCCACAGTTGATTGCAACTTGATCTCATGACCCTAAAACCTTTTCAAAGTGTATTAGAGTCTGCTTTTGATGCTTAATCCTTAAGAATTCTTCTTTTTAAGATCTAAAAACTAGGTATCTGCTGCATAAAGCCATAGCTGGCATCTCACCCTTTCCAATGAGTTTTTTTTTCTTGCTTTAAAGAAAATCTGCTTCTCCTCACAATGACAGCACACTTCTGTGTGCTCATAGTAAAGAGACTGAGATTGTATAAAGAAACGGGCATGCTTGTCACAAAGATGCTGGCCAGGCTGTGCAGTGGGGCCATTGCATTACTTAGTTCTGAATGAACACGGGTGGGCATTTAAAGTGAAAAGAAAGAGGAAGGGTGGCAATTTAATGCTTCAGACCTTTACTGAATACATGCATGCACATGAATGCAGTCATTCATAAAAAGACGCATATACACAGGCATGGAATCACGTAAACTGAGCACTTAACACACAAGGAGGAGCTGGATGTTAGTCACAATGTGTATGAGGAGAAATTCAGTGCACATTCCCTTTGGAGCATGCCATCACTTCACATGTGCAGTACACGTATTAGAGTGTACTCAGGATTGTTTATGCAACCACAGACAAGCAGACGAAAAGCGACATGGCAATCATCCAGCAGGCTTAGACGAATGGAGATGTCTCGTTCCAGCACTGTGCCTTTGCCCAACCTATGATTAATTTCCCCTGTCAAAAGGGGTTACTCTGCAAATTCTCCTTGGAAATAGTTACCACTTTAATTTTAATCTCCAACATGAGAAAATATGAACCTATAAACACAACACTCAGTGAGACCTAAAACTCAGCATTTCATCACACAGACAAACTTGGCTTTGTCACATGTAATCAAAACTACGTGCAGAATTTTTCTGCTCTATTTTTGAACTACAGATTTGCTTGAACACACAATTCATAATACAACTCGAATGATGGAAACAACAGAAATCTAATTACAGTCCTGAAAAGAATGATGGCAGATTATGTAAACAGTGTCAACTTATGCTCCACATGTGCTTCCCTTTCATCAAGATAATCAAATAATTTCCAGCATCTAGTAATTTGACACACCTATCAGTTTGACTTGCATGTAAAGTTAGAATATTGACAAAAAATCTCATGAATCTGTTGGAAAGAAGTGCACTGGTCATAGCTTTTGTGGCCCATTTTCATATTTTCTGCATAAACTAAAGATTTAACTGTTTTAAAATGCTTGGCACACTATTGTGTGTGTCTGCCTTCCATTTTAGTAGAGTAGAATGATGCCAAAGGAAAATAAGGTTCCTGCTTCATCTGACAACACATTTGAAACAGTTGCATTTGCAATGTGATCACCAGCTAAGCCAGGCTACAATGGTGTTTTTTGACATGTTGAAAAATTCTGCTTCAGGACTTCCATGGCCTTCACATGCCATATAGACCACTCATGTGCACCGCTGCTACAGAACTGATGCACCTGCAACCTATATCTCAGTACTGATCCCAAAATAACATTATTTAATGTCATGCTATGTTATACAACAAATTTACTCTCCCCAATATTCTCGTTGCTTGAAACTGAAAGTGAAAGCAAAGTGAAAGTATCAGTTACTGTCATAATTACCACACAACTTGAGGAAGCTCTTAGACCACTGAAATTTCATTCCCAGGTGGTCATTTAAACCCTAAATATAAAAAAATAAAATATTTAACACAGTGAGGTCTCAGAAAAGTAAAGTACCCAGTCAAACAGAACACTGTGAATTCCACATCATTGATCCCAGTATACATGTTCTATTTTGAATTGAAGCGCATTCAAAATAATAATGATGATACATGTTTATTTATTCAACGTATTTATGACATAACATGCATTTTTTTGCACTATTTATTTATTTGATGTTTTGTGGCTCTCTTAGCTCTTCATATATAACAATATATTTCTTTTCTGCATGACTCTTTCCAAAACAATAGCAGCTGTGTCCAGTTTACTATTTGAGGAGGTAAAAATTATTCTATGAAACTATGCATTTGTCCAAGCTATAAAGAGACTTTAAACATCCTTAGCCAAACACAAAATGATTACAGAGTGTATATCGCTCTTGGCATCCAAATTTAGAATTATTAGCATGGTTAGCATTATTAACTGTAAATATCAGTCACTGTTTATTCCTTGTTGAGTTGGATTACCCCTACCTTAACTGGGAGATTTCCCAAAGACTGCCAACATTTCTTAATCTATCATGTTCCAACACAGATAGAAGTTTCTCTTTAAACGGATTAAAAAGAGCAACTTTCTGAGCAGCTTCTTGTTATTTTTTCACTTCCTGTATAGATGTTGCAGCTTGAATGAATGGCCGAGATCTCTCAGTTAAAAAAACACAGTTGCCTCTTTTGAAGCTGCTTATAACGTTAGTCTTTTCTCTGACTTCATTTTAAACACCTCACTTACACTGAAAAAGGATTCATGCATTTGTCCAAACTTTATAGTTTGGATAAATACATAGGATTCTTCACACAGTATAAAACTTTTACACTGAAGAATATTATTGTCAGCTCAACCTGTAAGTACTTATGTACAGTGCATTTACTGTTCGGAACAATTGTCAGATTTTTTGTTTCCAAGCTAAGAGTAATGTAGGTTTTATAAGCAAAATGTTACTATATTATGGTAAATATTTTCTTTTCTTCTCTTTCAGTCCTGAAGATGAAAATCAAAGAGGTGAAAAAGGAAAAGGGTGACCGAAAGCTAATTGCAGCACAGAAGAAGAAGAAGGTTTTGAAGCAGGGCATGCTGAGGAAGAAGGACTTGAAGAAGCTGACCCTGTACATAAAGAACGGAGCAAACTGCCCGTGCTCCCAGCTGGAGAACCTGGGTTCCAACTTCCTCATCATGGGCCGCAAAGTGGACCAGCAACTACTGCTCATGTCCATTCACAAGTGGGACAAGAAGAGCAAGGAGCTCAAGTTTGCCATCAAGTACATGAAATCCCATCAGTGCCCTTCCTACCACACTGTCTTCCAGTGACACTGCTCGCTGCAGGTTCTGCAGAATTCTCTGTTTCACTCATATCTCATCCTGTTTAACAATAAACTGAATCGTGTTTCAATAACTTAAGAAAAATACAAAGTCCTTTATAATGCTAGCTGTACAGAGTCGAATATGGTCCTCAAACATAAATGAAATCAAAGATAAATCACATTGTTAGGGGCTTCATTCTGATTGAGGAAGCCAATTAATTTTCAATTAAAAAACACAAACTGCTCAAAACTCTGAGATCTCTTATTCTTACCAGTAAAGTGCATTGTGTAGCAACACTATAAATCAAACAGTTTATTCATAAAATCTAGATGAAAGGTGAAAATGTTAGTGGTGGTTTGATTGTTGAAATGCTGAATAAAATTTGAGGGGAAAGTAAAGTTTGTTTGTGTGTAAAACAAAAAAGGACCAGATAAAAATGCTAGTGTATATGTCGGCTGTGCAATGTGACAGTACACACGACTGCACACAGCTCCTGGGGAAAAACTTCAAAGCAAAGAAAAATAAATGATCTGCATAACTGTATGTTATAATCATGTAAAAAGTAGTTTATTATGAATAATAGAGAGTTAGAAAATTGTTTTGTATTTTTTGTTGGTTTTTATCTCTGATGGGAAAAACAGTCGATGGAACAATGAAGGGAGATGGACTGGATGGTGCTTCTACCGACTTTTTATAGCACCATTATGGTGGTCTAAGACATGGAAACATGATGTGCTTTGTTTTTTGGCTTCTGAACTGTTCAAAAAAGGAAAATCACTTAAATTCCTGCAAACAAGTGGAGAGTACAACAGAAAGAAACAGAGAGACTGAAAGACTCTTCACAGGAAAAAACTGGTTGTTGCAAACAGATGCTTTTGGTACTTGTTATGTTTAATATTCAGCATACTAATAATTAAATTTTTTGTACTTAATAAAAATTCACATCAGCTTTACTGTTAAGATATAAAAGAATAAATCATAAATACAGACATAGCACCTAAGTATACTTGCTGTAGTAATGATTTAACTTCAACAATAATGTCTAAGCTATTTTTCTGTAAGTAGTTATTTTACTGAAATAGATAATGGTTTTCCAAAAAGTAAATGAATAAAATCTATTTGAAATTTTTATAAAGAATACTCCTGTGTAGACACTTCTTTTACATTATTGTTTCACCAAAAAGTGCATCCTTGATGCAGAAGAAGGAAAGTATCACAGTCACATTTAAAATCTGCTTTTCCTTTGATTCCGCTGGGTGAAAACTACTATTTTGTTTTATTGTGATAAGGGGAAAACTCAGTGGTGTCTTTAAACTTATTTTAAAAGCATCTTACACAGTATTGAGTTTTGCAGTAATAGTATGCAAACTATTTTTTATAATAGCACAACAAGCTTTTCTTGCAAGGATGGACTTGGTGCAGATTAAGACACAGGACCTTAATAACACTCATTATAAATCTTGTCAGCAGAGGGAAGCATGAAGTACTAGTAGTAAAATTTTCATGTAAATGGCTGTTCTGACTTTAGACTTCTTAAAACACAATAGACAAACACCGGCAGATGTTTGCTGCTGCTCCCTAAATCATCTCTGGTTTTAGCAACTTCACGCTGCACCTCAATCAATTCAGGATTTTGTGTCTCAGCACTGTTTCTCCAGGCTTTGAGACTTTGATGTCCAAACAAATTTTAAAACTTTTATTTAATCCATCTCTTTAGCCCAGGGTAAGACACTTCTCATGTTGTCTCTGATTCAGGAGTGACTTACACCAGAAATGCAACACTTGTCATCCATCTTCTTGAAATGTTCATGTACGGTGGCTCTTGAAGCACATACTCCAGCTGCTGTCCACACCTTGTGAAACTCACCCAAACTCTTGAATGAGATTTGCTTCACAATCCTGTCAAGGTTGTGGTTATCCCTGTTGCTTGTGCATCTTTTCTAACTGCACTTTTTCCTTCCATTTTAGTTTAGGTTATTAATATCCTTGGATGCAGCACTCTGTCTTTAGCCAAGACTTTTTGTGGCTTACTCTCCTTGTGCAGGGTGTAAGTGGCTGTGTCCTGGACAACTGTCAGATAAGCAGTCTTTCATATGATTGTGTGGGGCAAAACATAACAAAACATTACATTTCTGTATTCCTGTAATCATTTTTATTGGTCTTGTGCAACATTCTAATTTTCTGAGACCCTGACTTATGGGTTTTTGTTAGCTGTAAGTAGCTATTGTCATCAAAATGAACAGAAATAAACACTTGAAATATATCCCCTTGTGTAATAAAGCTATATAACACCTGGGTTCAGTTTTTTTCAATTGAATTATTGAAATAAAATTGTTTCTTCATAAAATTCTGATATTTACTGAGATGCATCCATAACCACTAAATGAGAGCATCTTTCACAAACCCAGGTATTGGAGCAAAGAAAGATGACCAGCAGAAACTTGTCTAAGAACAAAATACCATTTCCTGAGCTAAAACAGTTAAAACAGTTTTAGAACAGATAGTGCCTTGAGCTCCAGACTGAGGCATGACAGAAACAGGAGGGGACAATCATAACCAGTTAATATGTGTTGGACACAGCTTCTTCTATTGGAAACTCAAAAATCTATGAGCAATTAAAAATTACCAGAGGGCAAGAGAGCACTCTGCAAAAAATTTATTTTCATCTTTAAAAGCAGATCAACACACATGCAAACATTAGCAGACACATTATGGACAATTCAGGGGACCTACACAATTTAACTTTTAAACTTTTACACTTTTTGAGACTCAGATTTCTAGATATCTAGTTTTTAGAACATTCTAAATATTTTGACTACCAAGTTTTCACCTTAATTTATTTAAATAGAGGTCTTATTTCTATGTTCCACAAATCACTAAACAACATAATGCTAAAATCGAATTCCAATTTTCAGAGTGTCTTATTGCACAGTTTTACAGGTTTGCTGGTAAAGTTGGACTAACACAGTCCAACAGTCCAACTTTATTTCAAAATCTGTAACTCCTGTATTTGTCAAATAAGTAATAGAACATCATGGATTAATGCTTTAGTGTATGATTTAGCATTTTATCAATCTTCACCTGAATTTAAAGTCCTCTAAAGTTGCTATGCATCCAGTCACTCTGCTCCCCACATCCCACCAGCGTGGCTTCACTCTCACTCTGTCTCTTAGTATGTGATCAAACCATTGCATTTAATAAGCATTATTAGATTCTTGTCCTTCAGAAAACTGAACATTAAAAACTGTGGAAAATAAAACATTTTTCCATACACTGCTTAAATTTTCTTTATTCCATGCTTTCCCAGACCCTTCAAACTTTGTAGGAACCCTGAAAATCATAAGAAGCATTTACATTTGGAGTTAAATGAAAGGTAAAAAAAAAAAAAAAAAGTTGAGGAAGCTTGGCAAACTCCCAAAGACACCAATCAACACTTCCTCAAAGGTCACTTGTGTAGTTAATAAGGGCCTGATGATCGACTTGCAAAACTCACGAAAACACACACATTCAAAAGCACTAAAATCTACTCTTTACTCACTCCTAACTGAACCATCTGCTGCATACAGAAATACACATGCTCTTTAACACTGTTGAACTGCTTTAAAAGTATTAGATAAAAAATGAATACAAAAAAAAAAAAAAGTACTTCACCCACATGCCCACAGGATCTAGAATAAAGCCCACATTGTCTGTTTTCATTGCAGTGTGCTGATAAGCAGTACCTTTTCACAGCTGAATAGTGGCTGTCTGTCACCTGCCTGCGCGCGCGCGCACACACACACACACACACACACACACACACACACACACACACACACACACACACACACACACACACACACACACATGCCTTTCACGTCGTTAGTTACACACTTTATTACATTGGACATTCCAGGACTTGCTTGAAAGTTTGAAAAACCCAGAGAGATGGGCGTGATCAGTGTAAAACTGCTTGCTTCAATATCTGAGAAAATATTTTGCCTGTGTGATAAAGTTCTTTTGGGAAATGAGCTAATGGAGCTCAAAAGTATGTCTCATAAATTAGATTTATGGTGTGGTTTCACTACTCTTACCAACCCTGAAACCAGTGGCAATAAAAGGCTGATCCTTTTAAAGTAATGTGTAGCCATTTTATCACTTTAATATAATTATATTTATTAGCTTATAGCTTATGAAGGCACAAATTTCCAATAATCAGAAATTGGATTTTGTGAGTCTACTTCGAATGAAAGGAGTACCTTTGATTCTCGGTTCATGACAAAAAAAAATTAAACTAAGCATTTCTAGTAACTCTAATTGAGAAATAACATTACTATTACAAAATTATATGTTTAACTGACAATACCCACAGTTCACATTAACAAGTCACATATAATCAGGCTAAACTCAAAACCTATTTAGCTTTTAAATCATAATTTAAATTAAACAATGCTGTCAAATACTCTTTTATGTAAATGAGAATTTGAGCACACACAAACATTAACACTCACACAAGATTCATATGCATGACAATCAGGTTTGCCCAGTCAACCTCATCTGGAAAAGACCATTATATAACCCTCCTGAGAGTCAGAAGAATTTCTCTTAGTTACAGCAGGCCTCTGTATAACCACCACACAAGGAGCCATTAAAACAGCATTAAACATTAAGCTAACATCCCTCTGGTCTGAACCGCAAGACCACCTGTCTGGAAGATGGCAGAATGCAGAAAGTGGAGGAGAAATAAAAATGGCAGGACATGAAGCTCTGCTCTGAGCTGCATTCCTCTCCAACAAAGATTTTGTAGTGATTAGGTGCGCAACCTTTTCATTGTGTGTTTTACATATGTTCTGTCAAAGGCTGTGAATGTGAATGAGAAACTAGAATTTCTTATCTGTAGCACATTAATGTGTCAAAACTGAACTGATGATTAAACAACAATAGTTCACTTCTCTTCATGGATTTCATTCTGTATTTCCAAAATAAAACTCAACAATGTTTCACTGTGCTGAATAATTTAATGCTGGATAAAATGAAGTATGTGCTAATATGTCTTATAATGCTCTTTTGTTCATTTACATCATCAAAATTACAAGACCTAAAGGTTTTAAATGTCTCACTCTGTGCAAAGGAGTAATGAATATGTAATGAATCTACATATGAGTTTCACTGAAATGAAGGATAAAGATGTTGAACTTTTTCATGATATTTTGAGTTTTCTGAGATATACCTTTATATATCTAGATGTTTTTATTTATAATTTGTCTCATAACTTGAGAATTTCTCTGTTTGTCCATTATACTTTTTGAAAATATATGCATTTTCTAGATATATCATTTTACAGTGCCTCAGCTCTTTCTTGCATTTTTTTTAGAAACTAGTACACTCTTACTTATAATTGATTTTCAAATTCTATTGAACCTTTGCACCTCAGGATATCTAATCTCTCCACTTGGGAGGCAAACATCCCAGCTCATTTTTAGAAATGTGTCACAGTTAAGTATTTTGACAAGTTTTAAGTCAAACTAATTATTTTAGCTGTTCCAAAAAAGCTATTCCCATTCTTTAAGTCTTTCATAGTGTTTATACAGCTTTGTACACTAAAAATATGAAAACAATCCAAAAGGTTGAGATAACTGTTCTTAAGACACTGCAAAATACATTTTTTACTGTATTTAAAGTGCCAGAAAAAAATCCTGCTACTCATACAAAGAATTGCTCCTTAGACTGCTAAGTATGACAGCCAAATCTAAAAAATACAACAGTATAGTTGTGACAACTATCCAGCCACATAAAGTCAAGGTGCTGTTTCACCTCTAGACAGACACTTAAGAGGCTACACAAATCATAGGTTCAGGTAAGATCCACAGAACAAATAAATGTACAGCAACATAAACCTGGAGAAAAGAGGGCAGGTCACAGGGGTGTCTGGGAAAGTATGAGGCAGCAGAAAGGAGTGGAGAAGCAAATAACCGGATATCTCTCAACGGCAATTAGCTTTAGGAAACAATCACAATCTCAACTGACCCATGTGTCTCCTTTTCAGTGGAAAATGAATAAATTAATAGGTGAAGTAAAAGGCCTTGTGTATGCAACGTTTCTTCAGCCATCTGTGAAGACTATCAGGGTGTCCCAAACCTGCTGTTTCCCTACTGAACCAACAAGTCAGTCTGGAGATTTACAGCCACCTGGAAAACACACACATACACAAACACATGTCCACACACATTAAAACATTCACTCTATGTGCAGCCAAGCCAGCATCTACAGAACAAAACAGAGTCAGGATACAATGACTTAGGCAAAAACAAATGCTTGCACAAACACCTTAGTTGGACTAAAAGTTTAAACTCTTAACACATACACTTTCATGCTCAATCACTTTGCTGGCAAGGAGATTTACACTCGTTTGGAAAGACAAGCGCCAACCGATAAATAATTCCTCCTGCTTGGGAGACCTGTTGCCCTTTCTCTCTCTTCTTTATTTTCATGGACACAACAGCGGGGGGTCAAGGGCAGGCAGAGATGAGCAGAAGGTCAGAGGGAGGTGAGAGAGTGTTAGTGTGTGATTGTGTGTAGGGGCTCACAGACTCATAAAACTGTGCATAAAGTCACAGTGGCAAAATGTTTGCAATCTTTGTGTATGGCAATGAGGTCGCGAACTCTAACCCTTCAGGCCCTGAGAGACGGGGCAGTCTGGTCAGGTGGGACCGTGGCCACTAATTGACATAATCTCCCATCTTCAGCTTGTCAATCTCCTTTCAAATAGACATAATAAGTTTGTCTCAACAAGGGAGTGCGTGGGTGGCATTCTGCTATTGTTAAATGGAAATATTCCCCATGCTGTTGTCAGCTAAGCCTTCAAGAAATCCCTTTCCTTCACCCAAAAGAAGTGAGCACACTGGGTTTGGAATAATAATGGACTTCTTGGCACAGGCTTTTGAAATGTCCATGCTTAAAGTATCAAGTACCAAGACACACAAAATAACCATGAAGCAACTTGTTGGTTCATCAGTTGCTGCTTTTAGTTTTGCTCTCGTTTTCATATATTGAACAAGAAAATACCTTAAAGTACTCCTTTAAAACAATAAACTTTTTACTTTGAACTGTTAATATTAATAAATATGTTGGTTATACTTTTTTGATGGACTGGTGACCTGTCCAGGGTGTTTCCCCACCACCCTGTAAGGGTGTAGACAATGGATGGGTGAATGAATATACTTTTTTGATGTATTTCCTCTGGTCTTGCTAGTTGTGTAGTTGCTTATTGTAGGTAAATATTTGTCAAGATTCATGTGAAACTTGAAAAACTGTTCTGTTGAAAAACAAACTTACTCTTACAGCAAAGCCTCAGGAAATGTTTTAGGTAACTCAAGACTGTTTTGTTTTTCAGATTGAGATGCACTGTATTTCAGCTTTATTACTGTGCTCCAATTGAAATAACAGAGGGATATTGGGAAAATGCATATTAAAAGCTGTTTGCTACACATATATAGGGACATTCAATTTACCTGCAAAGGAGCCTGAGCCGATGTGTCTGGAAAATTCAACCTAGATATGGTTGATGGAAGTGGTGCAATTAAAATTAATTCAAGATTTTAACTTTCTGCAGGTAATGCACTAATTAAACATATGTGACGATGCCACATAAGCTTGAATTTTATTTTTAACAGCAGTGTAAAGTTTACTATTGTGTTTTTTTGTTTTTTATCATTTTTTGTGTGTTTGTGTCAACTTGTTTCATTCTGTGCCTAAACTCTAGAATTGTAGCAATAAGAGAATAATTATAATCAAGGTATTGTACAATGAAATGACCATAACCATTGCTATGCGGTGCATTCAGAATGTTTCGTTATTTGACAAGTTGAGCATCATCACAAATTCAGCTTCCTGTTTTTTATGTTGTGTATGAAAATGTTCTTTGTTTTTGCAGCTTTAGTTCTGACATTTTTTTTTATGTCAATCAGCTTAAATTTACATACCCTCCTCTCTTTTGTGCACTATCAATTGTAAAAAGTGTCCAAGAAACTGTCACTCTGAGCTTTTTTGCTTTTCTTTGTACTCTAGAAAGATTTCATCACAGTAATTTTCTTTTTTACTTTAGTCAGTTATTTGAATACAGCACATTCTCAAACTCTAAAAGCAGCTATAACAACACAAAATCTGAAACATTTCCAAAAGATGAAAAATAGTTTCCCATAGCACTAAACTTTCAAACTAAGTGGATTCCAATTACTGTCTATGGTAGACAAAATAGCAGATACTTGTACACTTGAAGGAGGACATTTCCCTAAGGAGGAAAACATCTTTGCTGTTAGCTGGACCACAAGCCTTATTTGTGATTTTCCAAAGGATTTAAAACGTATTATAAGCCAATGGCATTGTGGGATCAACAATCGAAGGGACATTATAGGAAACTGTGTAAAAAGTGATTAAATCACTCCACTTGTATAGCATGTGTGTAACATGTACAGGTTCTAATTCCCCTTAACAGTGAGTTGCAACAACAACCACTTATGATCAGGGTTTAAAGGTAAACTTTTTGCAGAAAAGTCATTAAAAATCCCCAAAGCCAGATTATATTCAATTACTTTGTTTTTCTTAACTAAAGCAGCTTATAAACTTTAACGGGCATACAGCTATTGCAGGGTGAAATTCTTTTCAATTTTTGAGTCTTTAGCAACATCAACATAGGCAACACTGGACTTGTTTCACTGTGAATAATGAAGCTCATGTTCACAAAGTCATTTGTGTTTGTTCTATGATTAAAACTCATATTTTACAACAAGACATTTCTAAGACACATAACCTGTGTCCTTCCAGGACCGTATGACAGTTGGATATTTCTACGGTGTTTTGGAGGACAAATTTATTAGTCAATTTTTAGATAATTTCTCGGATCTTTTTATCTGATTTAGTGTTAAACACTGATAAGATCATTATAATGAGGGACTTTAACATTCATGTTGACACTGAGGGTGATAGCCTAAATGTAGCCTTTAATACTGTCTTAGACTCAATTGGCTTTACTCAGAGAATACACACTCCTACCCTCTCGTGTCATCATAGTTTACACCTTGTGCTGACATATGGCATTGAGTGTGAAGAAATAACAGTAATTCCCCATAACCCTATGCTGTCTCACCATTTTTTAACCTTTGAGTTTATTTTAAATGAGTATTGCAAACCTGAGAGAAAATTTCATTATAGAATTTCTTTATCAGACAATGCTGTAAAAACATTTAAAGATTCTCTTCCATGTTTAATTTCCTCCGAATCTCAGATAAACACAGCAGAAGGCAGTAGTTTCATCTCCAGCCCTTCTCAAGAACATTGTATTTTTCATTATTAATATAGGATAATAGGAATAATCCTAGGTTTCTATTTAGGACAATTGCTAAACTTATACAGAGTCATAGTTATGCTGAGCCATCAATTCCCCCAGCTCTTAGTAGTAATTACTTTATGGAATTCTTCTTAAACAAAATTGATTCTATTAGAAATAAAAGTGTTGGCATCCTCCTGAACATGATTACTTCATCCTCAGTAAATGAGGCAGCACTGAATGTAACTCTAGAGCCTGATATGTGTTTAGACTGTTTTGAGTCAGTTGAGCTTTCTGAGCAATCAAAAACAGTAGCTTCTTCCAAACCTTCGACTTGCATGTTGGACCCCATCCCAACCAAAATTTTTAAAGAGGTGTTCCCTTTGATTACTGCCTCCATTTTAGATATGATTAATCTGTCCTTAGTAAATGGACATGTACCACAGGCTTTTAAGGTAGCTGTAATTAAACCTTTACTTAAGACACTTTCTCTCAGTCAAGATGACTTATTAAATTACAGACCTATATCTAATCTTCCTTTCTTATCTAAAATCCTTGAGAAAACAGTTGCTAATCAAGTTTGTGAACATCTAAAACGTGATAACCTGTTTGAAGAGTTACAGTCAGGTTTCAGAGCTCATCATAGCACTGAAATGGCACTTGTGAAGTTACAAATAATATTCCCTTGGCCTCAGATAATGGACTTGTGTCTGTTCTGGTTTTGTTAGATTTCAGTGTTGTTTTTGATACAGTGGACCACAATACTCTCTAAGAAAGGGTTGAACATGTTGTAGGTATCAAAGGAACAGCACTAGGCTGGTTTAAATCTTATCTGTTCGACAGATTCCAGTTTGTTCATGTGAATGATAAATCTTCACACTCTAGGGCTACTTGTGGAGTACCACAGGGCTCTGTCATTGGACCAATTCATTTATATCTATCTATCTATCTATCTATCTATCTATCTATCTATCTATCTATCTATCTATCTATCTCTTTCTATATATATAGAAAGAGATAGATAGATAGATAGATAGATAGATAGATAGATAGATAGATAGATAGATAGATAGATAGATAGATAGATAGATAGATAGATAGATATCTATCTATCTATCTATCTCTTTCTATATATATAGAAAGAGATAGATAGATAGATAGATAGATAGATAGATAGATAGATAGATAGATAGATAGATAGATAGATAGATAGATAGATAGATAGATAGATATCTATCTATCTATCTAGATAGATAGATAGATAGATATCTATCTATCTATCTATAGATATAGATAGATAGATATCTATCTATCTATATAGATAGATAGATATATAGAAAGAGATATATATCTCTTTCTATATATATTCTATATATATAGAAAGAGATAGATAGATAGATAGATAGATAGATAGATAGATAGATAGATAGATAGATAGATAGATAGATAGATAGATAGATAGATAGATAGATATGCTTCCAATTGGAAAACTCATCAGACACCATGGGATAAATTTTCACTGTTTATCCTGATGATACTCAGCTATATCTATCCATAAATCCTGATGCATCCAATCCATTAGATAACAGGCATGCCTTGAGGATATTAAAACTCTGAAAAAGGCACTGCTTAGTCAATCACTTGATCTGGATGGCATTAAATTGTCCTCAGATAATAAAGTAAAGAAACTTGGTGTTAGTTTTGACCAGGATATGTTATTTGAGTCCCATATTAAACATGTTTCTAGAATTTCCTTCTTTCATCTCCAGAATATTGCCAAAAATTAGAAATATTCTGTCCAGGAGTGATGCTGAAAAACTAGTCCATGCATTTTTTACTTCAAGGCTAGACTACTGTAAATCTTTACTATCAATATGTCCACAGAATGTCATTAAAAGCTTTAGTCTGATCCAAAAAGCTGCAATAAGAGTTCTGATGAAAATTAAAAAGAGAGATCATAATTCTCCTATTTTAACTTCCCTTCATTGGCTCCCTGTTAAATCCAGAACAGAATTTAAGATTCTCCTTCTCATATATAAAGCCCTTAATAACCAAGCTCCATCAAACATCAGAGATCTGATTGTTCCATATGTTCCTAACAGAGCACTTCACTCTCAGACTGCAGGTTTACTGCTGGTTCCTAGTATTTCTAAAAGTAGAATGTGAGGCAGATCCTTTAGTTATCAGGCTCCTCTCCTGTGGAACCAGCTCCCAGTTTTAGTCTGAGGCAGAGACACTGTCTGCTTTTAAGACTGGGCTTAAAACTTTCCTTTTTGATAAAGCATATTGTTAGACTGGCTTAGGTTATCCTGAGCTATTTCTGTAGTTATGCTGCCATAGGCTTAGGCTACTGGAGGACAAACTGACCACTCTTTCTCATTGTTCTTCAACAACCCTCCAATTTTCATTATTTGCTGTAATTTCAACTGTTATTTTTTGTTTTCTCACAGTTATTTTCTCTCCATAGAAGCTACACCTGGTTTGGCATTCATTTTGGCTGTGATACCATCCTGGAAGAGGGCTTCAGCTGAGATAATTCTTCCATCAACTAATCATTCTCCTTCTCCTGCTCTTAACTTTTTACTTTCATGAACATCAAAAATAATCCTGCATTAGTTCATCTGTTTCTTCTTTTGCAGTCTTCTCTTTCTTCTCAAACCCCCAGTCGGTCATGGCAGATGGCTGCTTGCACTGAGCCAGGTTCTGCTGGAGGTTTCTTCCTGTTAAAGGGGAGTTTTTTTCCTCTCCTCTGTCGCTACATGCATGCTCAATATGACGGACTGCTGTAAAGTCAATAACAAAACGCCATGCTGTAATGGTGCAGGTTTGTGTAGCGTGCGCATGCCATTACATGCTCATCCAGAAGGGGTTAATGCTGCAAGTCAATGACTTAAACAATCTGCTGGGTTTCCTTAGAAACTTTTTGATCTACTTTGAATAATTAATTGAGCTTACTGTACTGTTTGATAATTAGGATCAATTGGAATGTATGTATGATTGAACTGATTTTTTTTTTTCTTGTAAAGTGCCTCGAGACAACACTTGTTGTGAATTGGTGCTATATAAATAAACTGAATTGAAATCAAATTATTCTTGCATAAAAAAGAAACATACTGAATTAACCTGCAGGGTTTATGGAAATTGTACCCAATGATGAACCAGACTTTGTGGAGGTCCACAGTTCTCTTCCTGATTTCTTTTTATTTTTCCATGATACCACAAAAGGAAGCAGTGTATTTGAGGTGTTGATTTGAAATACAGCAGGTGTGCCTCCAATGCAAAGGCGTAGAAACCAGTCGCATCATTGGCCATGTTTTCTCACAATAATTATGTGACAGTAATCTTAGCATGTGTAAACAACTGATTTTGGAGAGAGCATATGGATGACCCAGAAGAGGATTGGGAGAATATCATGTGGTCAGATGAAATGAAAACAGAATTTTTTGGTAAAACCTCAACTTTTTGTGTTTGGAGGAAGAAGAATGCCGTGTTGCATTACAAGAACACCATACTTACTGTGAAGCATGGGGGTGGAAACATCATGCTTTGGGGCTGTTTTTCTGCAAAGGGGACAGGACAACTGATCCATGTTATGGGAATAATGAACGGGGCCATGTATCGTGAGATTTTAAGCCAAAACCTCTTTCCATCAGTGACAGCATTGAAGATGGAACATGGCTGGGTCTTCCAGCATGATGATGATCCCAAACACACTGCTTGGGCAATGAAGGAGTGACTCTGTGAAAAGCATTTCAAGGTCCTGGAGTGGCCTAGCCAGTCAACCTCATAGAAAATTTGTGGAGCGAGTTGAAAGTCCGTGTTGCCCGGCAACAACCCCAAAACATCACTGCTCTAGAGGAGATCTTCATGGAGGACTGGGCCAAAATAGCAGCTACAGTGTGTGCAAACCTGGTGAAGACTTACAGGAAACATTTGACCTCTGTTATTGCCAACAAAGGTTATGTTGCAAAGTATTGAGTTGAACTATTGCTATTGACCAAATATTTATTTTTCCACCATAATTTACAAAAATTTTTTTTAAAAATCCTATAATGTCCAGGATTTTTTTTTGACATTTTGCCTCTCGTAGTTGAAGTATACCTATGATGAGAATTACTGACCTCTCTCATCTTTCTAAGTCGGAGAACTTGCACAATCAGTGGCTGACTAAATACTTTTTTTGCCCCACTGTAGCAAATATGAAAATTGCAAATTCAAGCAATCCTAACTTATCTAAAACAGAAAACATTTAGTCTGATTTAATGTAGGACAGGGAAAAAGTATATTTTTATACAGTGTACATAAATATCTGATTTTAACTGAATATATCAAAAAGACTAAGGGCCATAAATGTTCTGTAGATACATGCTTAATGGCAAAAAGAAAAGTGATAAGTCAATTTAACGTGCATGAATGATGAGCCTCTTTGTTTCTTTGACCTTCACCGATGTGAAAGAGCTGCCCTACTCCTTCATCACACTGACTATACACAACCTCTATCTCTGTCTGTCAGCGCCAGCTTATAAAGAAAGAAGGAGCCATCACAGCCAGACAGCGCTCACAGTCCAGCACTCATTTACAGACGCAGACAGTAACAGCTAGTAGACAAGGGCAGTTAACTCGGCAGTCACACAAAAAGTAGTTTATGTGCACATGAATGCTCCTATTTTTATTTTTCAAGTGGCACATTTCCTGATATGCAATGACTGTGAGAAAGAAAGGGAAGATTCCTCATCTGTGTGTCATTCAAGTAAGAATGGGACAGTGGTAATCTGTTTTCATTACAATTCTAAAACTGCTTCCCCACCTTCTCACCCCTTCGTTCTTCTATTGTCCCTTTAAAATTCATTCCTGGAAGTAGGGCTCTTTACTCAGTGTGCATCTATACCTTCCGTGTATTTCACATTACTCACCCACATGACAGAGCGCTGATTGGTAAGGCACGGTTTACTCACCCTTCAGCTTTGGATGAGCTGTTCATGTTGGCTTTGTCTTTGGCGCAACCCAGTGAACAAAGCCTTGCCTGAAAGGGACAGTGCAAGATTTTAATCCTATTGACCACCCAAATTCTTGTGGACTGTGGACATGGTTTTTTGGAAATACTATCAACATCTTTTTCAAAAATGTTTTCTTTGTGAGTATTAAAATAATACTTTTAAGTAGTATCATATTGCTAAGTTAATCAAAAATTTAAATTGTTCTGAAAATGATTAAGAAGACAGACAGCAAACATTTACATCATGAAAATAAAAAAGTTGAGGTGCATTATCTCTCGCAGGATGTCACATAACATTGTTAAGGTCACATAAATCTGAATTCCGAACTTCTTTGTTCATGACAGAAACCATCTGTTGTTTTTCAGCACATGTTTAATTCTTGATTCACTTGCATACATGTAGAACATTTTCTTGCTCTAGCATCAAGTTTTGGTTTTTGGTTAAGTGATCTTTCAAACCATTTTCACTTGAGATCTTGGAACCTGCAGTGCACCCCAAATGAATGATAAATGTGTATGTTGACAGTATAACTACTGTCCTGTGGGAGTCTGTTTGTGTATGTTGCTCTGTTGATCTAGAGGGAGAAGTCAGCAAATCAACAGCTTTTTATGCCAAACCCATCACACAACGCTTAAACTGTGCTGCCAAATCTCTTCAGCACAAATACTGATTTTCACAGGGACTTCTGAATCCACACGCTCTACACAAACCTGCACCATTACAGCTACATGTGAAAAGCGTAAAATTGTTGATAAGGTTCTTATATGTTTTTCTGTATTTAGAAGCTGATAAGAATACCTAAATATTAAGGTAATTGACAACGGCATGGATGATACCTAAACTAATTCTTCATAGGCTAAAAATAGACTTTTACAACTATCATCACTGCCAAGGCAAATATTCTAAAAGTTGCAACAAAGCATTCTGCGAGACAAACTGGCACAGGAGAAGTTGAGGCGTTTGACCATAATTGGTAAATCCCAAAAAGTAATTAATTACTTTAGGTTTTCAGTATGTATGTTTAACAACTATACTGTTGACTGATGCACTAACATGGTGTGCAGCATATCTCAGTGTTCATTTTCAATTAAGTTCAGTTCATTTATTTACCGGATTCTAAAGTTCTACTGACCTGATGCCTGTCCAAGCCATCAACAGGCAAGGAATGGGGTATAATAAGCTATCTCAGGTTTACCACAGAAACAAACATCCATGCACATATATCCAAATTGTCAGTTAATCTTAAATGTTTGTTTTTGCACTGTAGTAGGAGGCTGGAGTGCCCATACATGCAAAAACAGAACAGAAAACTCCACAAGAAAAGATCTCAGACGAGATTTGATTTGGCAACATGCTAGCTGTGAAGCAGTAGGGCTAACCACCAGAAACACCGTGCAGTCACAAATCCATTCAATTAAATTTATTTTAGGTTAAGCCTTTTACTTGAGCCAATTTCTAAAGTATCTCTAATGCAATCTATTAGTAAATAGATTACATTAAATCTGCATGTTTCAGTTCCCAGACCTTAGAATGAATTGACTGATGGTGAAAGTAAATAGATTAAATCTTATCAGAATCAGGGGGTTATTTTCAGGTGAAATGCTATAACACCTACAAATTTATTTTATAAATGGTGCAGAAAAAAAGCAGAAACCATGCCAAACAACAAACATGAAAGAGGTAGTTGCAGTTGTGCAAACATATGGACTTTTACAAATATAAAGAGATAAACAAAAAGAATTAGAAAAGCAGAACATGTTTTATATATGTCTGACATATGAGTGCATAGGGTCCAAAATTATGTGCAAAAGATCAAAGAAATGAAACCTTGAGTAAAATATGACTCACACAGTTTTAACCTAGAAAAATGTCAGCGCTCCCACTCAGATTATTTTCCAAAGAGTAAAAATACTTGCATGAAAGTAACTGAAAACAATGGTTGTTCCTGTGTCCCAGGGTGAAAATTAAGTTTAGGAGCTCTTAGGAAAGGTATAAAAAGACTGTTTGCTGAACTAATGGCTGCAGAGTAGGACATGTTTTTGTCAAAAAAATGTTCCATTTGAAAAAAAAGTACATATTGATTTAGAAATGGAGGCCAAGTTGTTGCTATAATTCACCTTGTCACTTCAAGGTTGATGACAGTTTGTTATTGACAAACTGTCATCAACCATTGACTTTGGAGAGGTTACTCCATAAGAAAAGGACCTTTGTTCTTGTGTGCCCACCTGCCTGTGTGTTGCTGTGTGTTGCAAAGGCTTAAAGTTGATAATAAATGGCAATCAATTAGGGTGTGTGTGGAGTTTTTCAGATAAGTTTTAGACAAGATAATGCCTCAGGGCAAATATAACATGAGTGTTATAAAGCTGCAGAAAATAAAGTAATTTTTCAATAAATAGTAATATGAAAACATTCTATTGCCTTAGATTTTATTGACTGATTGATTGATTACTTTATTTATATAATGCTAAAAACTACATCCAACATGGATGACCAAAGCACTTTACAAAAGAAAATACACAACAAAAGAAATACTCAGAACACGATTAAAAAGAAGTAGACAGAAGTAGATAAAGTGCCACAACACTACATGGTACTGAACACCTGTCTAAATAAATAAGTCTTAAATTTAGATTTGAAAGTACTCAGGTCAGAGGTGGAACGAAGGTCCAGAGGGAGATTATTCCAGAGTCAGGGCTTTATTCTGGTCCTAGGAAAATCTAATAAAAAATGAGTAGTCGACCTCAGAGATCTACCATGTACAGGAAAACTTAAGAGATTTGTTGTTAGTATCTCATCAAAGATAGCTATGTATTGAGGGAACAAGCGCTTACCTTAAGCAATAGACAGTGAATTGTCACCTGTCTGTGTACGTGTGTGAGAATACAAACCTGGCCTTTCAGGGTCCTAATGACAGCTTATGATGGGCTGAAAGAACAGCTCTTTCAAGAAAGAAGAAGAGGCCAGAGACAAGTAGGGTAAACTAAAACACACTAAAGATAACTAATGACATTTTTCTACATTTAGCACCTTCTTTACCAACTTTGGAAAAATAATTTGTAGAAACAAAATCAATTGATAGTTAAATAGTTCCTTAATAGAATAGTAACAGGTTTCAGGATTTCAAAGAGATTTCTGAATTTGAGTGTACTAAAATTCTATTAACAGTTTAAGAAAAGATGATTAAATGTATTGTAGTTCTGTCCAGCAATCAAAATTTAGTGAACTTTAAACAAAATTGAAATTAAGTTGTAGCAGAGAGTTTATTGTCAACGAACTTGCATCAACCTGCAGTCCAAGTAGATAAGCAGAAACACAATTATTAGTGTTTATATAAATTACATTTTACATTTTTAAACATATATCTTTCACGTTTGTTGTTTAGCATGTTTTCTGTAACAAAATACAAAATTAGGTCAAATTGGAAAATTCTTAAAGTTATAGTTTCATGGTAGTGTGTTTACTATAGGTACAACAAATACAACACGTTATAGAAATGTGTGATTAGTAGAAAGAAAAACAAAACAAAGGAAAAAAAGATTCAAGATATTGTTCCATTTTAACTACAGTACCAGTGAGATTTAAAGATAGCCAAAGCCAAGAAGGTTAGTTTTTGTATTTTTCATGAAGGGTGGAAATTAATGTACAAATTTCAAACTTTGCTCCTGTAAAACCATCAATGAGGAGTTTTAAGAGGTTTCATGGACACTGTCAATGTGCAATTTCAGTAATATTCAAATCTCATGGAAAAATGCTGTCTTAATCTTCCAGGTTTATGGCATCAAATGTGAGAGAAGACCTGTGTTGAGGGCTCAGAACATGTATCCACAATAATATAACATCATATTCTATCTACTTTTTGTCTTGGTCCAGAATTTCAGTGTTAGGATTCTTTGGTTAGAGCCCATATTTGTTGGATCTACAATCTAAGCCAAAAAGATGCTTAAAATCTTTAACTGATTTGCATGAAAAATGAAATAAGGCTGTAAGGGATGATGTCTTACTTCATCAACAAAAAACTTCAAAGACAAGCTGAGTCTCCACTACATAGCTTTAGGGAGACTACACAATCTAAGGACAACATTGAGGCAGCGCTGTACATTCAGTAGATAACATTGTACATCAAACAAACTGTAGAAAGACTACCCTGTTTTTTGTCTACATAAGAAAGTGATCTGGGCTTAGGAAACATAAGGCTGAAAATGGAACTGTACATGTGGAATGCTTTAATACAAACAATTTGGTATGTCTTTCAAAAATGTGCACAATGAATATTGGTTTAAATTCACAACACAAGGCTAGATCACAGACTGTAGATTCCTTCACATTCAAGGGTAAAATGTCCAAGACTGTGGACAACATGTGAAAAAAATAACGCTAACATGAATCCATGCATATTCCTCCTTTCATTCCCCAGGAGAGAGAGAGAGAGAGAGAGAGAGAGAGAGAGAGAGAGAGAGAGAGAGAGAGAGAGAGAGAGAGAGAGAGAGAGAGAGAGAGAGAGAGAGAGAGAGAGAGCACAAGGCAGTCGAAAACACAGCCATAAGCTGAGTTGGTATTTCACATCCATAACATGATCTTCGGTGTCATAATTTTTTTATTATGGTAATGCCACAATGAAAATTTTTTGTTTTTGTTGTTAGAAACCAGTAATAGTCCTAAGTTATGACAAAAACTGCTCCCATTTAAATTTTGTGTGCTTTCAAACCAAAACTGCATTGTTGTTAGATTTTAATTAAACCCAAATTTTAGTTAAGCAAAACAACATTTGACAAATCTTCCACTTGAACATGGCAGGATATATTTTTATTTGAGAGACTGAAAGAGAAAAACAATAAATATCACAAAATCTAAAAGTTTGTGTCCAGGCTAAAACTTTTCTCTTTTTTCCATTTCCATCTCACAGCACGCTTAGATTCACTCTTATGGTCTACATGCAGACATTTTTTAAAAGATGTTGTGGCACACGTGGCACGTCAGGGGAACGTAGGAACAAGTCAGAAGAGCAGAAGCAAAGAAAAAAGATGAAAACCAACAATTTCTGCTTCCTTACAGAGGAAATTTGAAAAATTGTGGAACACAGCACACACACCAAAAGCCCTAACTATCACAAAACCTTTGTGCATGAAAATGCAATGGTCTAACCAAAAAAATCTTTCTGTTGCAGATTACTCTTAGATAGTGATGAATAGTTCCATACAATCCATGTTAAACAACACATTTGATTACCAAGATTACCAAAGATTTCCTGTTCAAGTGGCCGGTATATGAACTGTGGAGTGTGCCCCCTTTCTCAGTCTGTTTCTTCAAAGTCCACTCTTTTGCAGTTTGAAGAACATCTCTCAAGATCCCTCTTTCCCTTGAAGTATTGATGCAATAGGTGGCATATTCTTGTTAAAAAGGTCTTTTTTGATCATGCAAATAATCTGTCACATCTGTCACAACAATACAGACACCATGTATACAGTCATAAATTTGGATATGAGTTACAATGAGGTTAGTTTGTCAGGGGGAAAGTACTTCTTTAAAATAATCTGTAGGTGTTAAACATACTTTTCATCAAGCCAACTGTTCTGTATTAATTATTTTTTATTGGTCTGATATATTATTAGAATCTTAAAGGGAGTATGTTATGTATTTTCCAGGTACATAGTGCCAATTTATAGCACAATCAAGTAACTATGTTGCCTTCAGTTGTCATAAAAATGCTGTATATATCAAACATAACTTAAAAGAAATTTGACTTTGCAATTGAACGCCTTGAAATTGGTCTCTGTTTCTTTGAGAAGCCACTGCTCTTTCCGACACTCTGGCTTCAGCATGTAATATACAGTATATATGCATAGCATTGAACTGAGAAGTAGTTTGTATGATAACCAGGTGTTTGCTAATTGCTGCTGTCACTAGTCTGGAGGAGCTGAGTTTGGAAGGAGGGAAGAGGTGCTCTGTGAGGAGAAAGTTCAGCTGGAGACTGCAGCTCTGAGGAGGAGATTTGTCTAAAACGGCGGCACCTTCTGAGAGCAAGCATTTAGGCACCCCAGAATGGCTGCCACCACAGACTGAAGGATTACTCAAACATGCATGAAAGAATCAAAGCAACACTCCAGGTATGTTTTTGATGAGGGAATAATATTCTAATATGACATAAAGCTTAAAAAAAAAAAAAAATAAAAATAAAAAAATAAAAAAAAAAATAAAAATAAAAAAATCGATTTTACATTAAACCTCTACCCTTCAAGTCTTGTGTTTTCATTAGCTGTAAGTGGGAAATCACCATAGTTAACAGAAATAAAGGTTTAAACACATCAGTCTGTGTGTACTAATCTATATAATGTGCTTTATTTAGTGATGTCAGTCACTGAAAAATGAAGTTTTTAATCAAATTCTAATTTATTGAATGGGTGTGTATCAACTTCATATTTTGAATATGTATGTTTTATAGCTCTAAAATATTATATATTTGCCCTTTCACTGAAAAAAAATTGTTAATAAGGAGTAGAAGATGAAGGTGAGACCCATGCTGGTAATCTTCTTGCACAACTATGATAATTAAAGCTGGATTTGATGTTCTACAAACAAAAACCCATCAGCAGTTTGTGGGAGCGGGAAGCGGATAAACAGCCACTTGAAAACATTCAGAAAGATGAAACATTAAGGTGTTACCCACAGCCACATTTATATCTCTTCAAGCCCAATACTTTGTGAAATACAGTCTAACTATTAATATCTATAAAGAAGGCACTGTATACACTGGGTGTCAGCATACAGATGATCTGTAGTACTCACAGACTGCAGACCATTCCTGTTTGTATTAGAGGGGACGTGGCACCAGTAAGCCCACATGCTACACACAGTGTCAATAATTCAAATTTAGTGTAAAAGAAGGCTCTCGGGTGAAATCCTGTAATTGTTGCTTAATGGACCCACTTAAAAACAAACAAGTTGGTTTAAATTCTGCACAGATAACACAAATAATTCAAAAAAATTGAAATAGAACAAGACAAAAATAAAGTATTTGGCATTGTTGTGATAATTATTGCTTTCTTTTGATTGAAGTTTGCCATTTTATAGGAGACCCAGTGAAATTAGACACCTGATTGGAAATAATAGGCCTATTAGGTTACTTATAAAAAGAGCAGGTAAGAAAAATAGCATTCAAAGCAATGAGAGAGGGCAAAATACATGTAAAGAAATCTAGAAGAAAGAATGAGAGAAAGAGCACGGGGGGAATTGGGGAGGGGAAACGGGAAGGAGAAGGGCAAGGTCTGAGTGTAGGAGACCTAGGAATGTTAATCCTCTTTGTATGTCTCCCAGCAATGATTAAACTTTTCTAATATCAGGCATGACAAGTAAAAACGGGTCAGAAATGGGTCAGCTGAGGAAGAAAAGAAAAAAAAATTGCACCAATGCCAGTGGTTATGATCACAGCAGTAGAGCTTTAAAAATCACACAGTACAAAGCCACAAAAAGCACGGGCTACCGCCAGCAGGCATTCTTGCACAGCAAAACATCCAGGCTCTGTTGTTAGTTACGGTGTTTCAGCCACTCTGAGTTACTTGCACATTAGTGGGGAAATGAATGTGAGATGTCATTAATAAATCTAAGCTTCATTACACTTATATTATGTCAGTCTAGCAATCAGTTTACCACAAAAGTGAGCACCATGTGTCAAATGAAATGTGTCATGCCCACCGCTACTGTGTGAGAAACTGGAAAGCTGAGTGGAGGAGTCACAGAAAACCACTTAGCGGCTACACTAGGCTAATCAGAGGTGAGAGGTCGGCACCAAACTGTGTGTGCTTAACCCCTGCACTTCCTGGAACACCATGCTCTCTGGAGAAGGATGAAGACCCAGCGAGAAAACTTTTTCCACCATTTGGGAATCCCCGAACTCCTGGACTCTCTTTCTTTTTCCCTCTCAGTCTCTTTCTCCTCCTTTTTCCAGTTTGAATGGGCCGCATCATTAGTAGCAGATTTAATGGCAGGGCAGACGAAGAACGAAAGCGAGGGGCATGATTAGGGTTAAGGAGGTCTCGTATGTGTCAGTTCTATGGAGGGTGTCAGAGAGGAGACAGATTGAAGAAGTATTTCCTTGTTGGTCAGAGGAAAGGCCCTCTCACTGGAGAGCTCAGACATCATAAATCCACTGTGATTCTTTCCATGCACTTCACTCTTGGTCCTTCTCCCACCGAGCCCAAATTCTAGTCAAAGTGTTGAAAATGACCTGATTCATAATTTCCCCCGGGTGCTTCTGTGAATCAGCCCCTCAAACAGCAGGCCTCGCTTTCACACAGTCTCTATTCATCAGTGTCTGCAGTGAAACAATCCAAAGCTGCATTAACATTCTTCCAAGCTTGATCAGAACAGACTATAACCACCTCTACTGATACCTCATTGGACTTTATCAGTACTGTTTATCTTTGTAATTCTGTCATGTCTGGCCTTATTTTTTATTTATCCACAAATTCTACTGTATTTCATGGAGACTTTACTGTGAAATATAACAGACACCCACTTGGACACTTTCACACGCTCTCACTTGACTCTCTATATATATTCTTACATCTAAACTAACACAGCTCTAATCATTAACATTCTTATGCTGACTGGCAGTTTTATCACTCCAGCTGCACAAAGTGGATACTCCCTTTGAAGTTAAGTTATAGTCGGCATCAGATGAGCAGAAATAGTTGAATTTGGTTGCCTAAAAAGAGAGGCAGGCTCTGTCTATCCTCTTCAATATGTGACAGAGGGATTTACACCATTACCTCTGGACCAGTTCAATCATCAGGCCATTCACATTCCTCAAATTCCTCGCAGTACAGACACGAAAGCTTGCAGAACAAAAATAAAATACCGATCCCATATATTCTAAAAAAAATTTAAAAATCCAAAATATAAAAGCTTTATCTGAAAAGATGCTTGAGCAAGCTGATTCTTATTTGTACTGCACATGTCTGCCCTCTTCTGGTGAAGGCTGAAGTGCTTAGTTGTGTTTGGAGGTGAAAGTTTGAATTGCTGCACCTTTCTTATTACAGTATTCATGAAAATCTAAATTCATTTTGACTCCAGGTTAGGAGAAAATAATGATGAATATAGCAGCAACCTTTTCAAAACAGGATTTACACACACCAGAGACGAGAGTTGAAGATCACTGAATGTACAATGCTTTGTGAAAGGATGCATACATCTTAAACCTCCTCTTTATATTTTGTCATGTTCCAGCCATTTAAATTGAAGTCTTTTATTGAGATTTTATGTAATAGACATTGACGGAGGGAGTGCATAACTGAACTGGAAGGTAAAAGACACATGATTTTTTTTTTCTTTACAAAATAAGTCTAAAAGTTGTAGCCTGCATTTGCATTCAGCACCTGTTGCTCTAATTCCCTAAAAAAAAAAAAAAAAAAAAAGAAATCCAACCAACTGCCTTCAGGTGTGACTTGATTGGTAAATAGGGTCCATAGCCAGAGCCAAAAGGCTTTAGGCAAAACCATATTCTTTTGTTAGAATGGTCCAGTCAAAGTCCAGACCTTGAGAATCTGTGGCAGGACTTAAAAAATCCCTGTTCACAGACAGTCTCTATCCATTGTGACTGAGCTGGATTTTTCTTAAATAGAAGGATCGAGAAGTAGTTCAAGACCATTTAAAAGGCTTTGGGACTACAGTGAACCACAATCAGAGAAAATCCAGAGAATATCTTTAAATGGAGAAAACATGGAACAGCACTAAACCTTCCCAAGAGTGGCTGGCTTACCAAAATTACTCCAAAAACACTATGATAACGAACCCAGGAGGTCACAAAAGAACCTAGAACAATTATTAAAGCACTTTAGGCCTCACCTGCCTTAGTTAAGGCAAGTGTTCATAATTCCACAATTAAAAAGACAATGGGCAAAAATGGCCTCCATGGGAGTTCCTAGGTAGAAGCTGGTTGTGATAGAATAATGGTCATGGGATGCTTTTCTGCTTCAGAACCCGGATGATTTGCTATGATGGAACCATGAATTCTGGTCTGTACCTAAAAATCCAGGGGAGAATATTTTAATCATCAGCATGTGACCTCAAGTTTAAGCACACTTGGGTCATAGGCTGAAAAAAAGATGATAAAGGTTTTGGATTTGCCTAGTTAAAATTTAAATCAATCAATCTGATTTTGAATGCTGTGTTCATATTGAAGACCTTTTATAGGGCTGCAATGTGGCTCAATTAAACCAATTCTGCAGAGTGAGCCAAAACAGCAACAAAGACTCATTACCAGTCATTGCAAATGTTTTGTGGCCATTGTTGCAAGGGTGGTACAACCAGGTTTTAGATTTAGGAGAACTGACTTTTTCACATATGGACCAAGTTGCTTTAAATGATGTTTTTGTTTTTTTTTTTCCCTTAATAAATACATTCTTCTCTGGTTTTATTTGTCTGATATTAAAATTAATTATCATGAAGGGGCAAGTAACTTTCCACAACACAGAAACACAACAAATACATGTACATACACATTCATCCATCAAACTTCACAAATAGTGGGTCAGTGGGTGTCGGTGGTCTGCAGATGTTCTGCCCTGGCTGCTGAGGCTGAACCATATGTGCTCATAATTGTAATTGCATATTTACTCATGTTTGATGCGGCTTGTAGACATGAAGTAAACCACATCTTCTGTCTTTGACTTTTAATTGTGTTTCGTATACACTTGCAAACTCATCATGTCTAGTTTTATAGTTTTCCTTCAATTTCCTCTAAATGCTGCAGTACTTAAAATAGCTTTTGAATAAAGTTTTACAAAAGTTCGAAACATCCAATTGTTCTAAAAAAAGTGTTGGGTCAGCATCAACTAATGAGTCATTGTATAGACACAAATACAATAAGCAAAGCCACACAAGCACACATATCTATTATGACTGATAGATCATTATAGTCTGAGGCAATGATGCTGAAATATCAGGCCATGAGCACATTTAGATTTCACAACATAATGCACTAGTGTGCAATCACGGACATATCTATGCATTCTGTACTCATGCACACGCATTTCTTCTCTGGTCCCTCATTAATAACACTCTACAATGCAATCATTATAGCTGGAGCTGGTAAGAAGTTACTCACTAAAAGGTCCTTATAAAGATAAACATCAAAAGCCAGGCGCCTGCATTCTCTCTTTCAGACACACAGACACTCACTAGCAGATTCCAATTAGACACCGATGAAAGACATGACTACAAGAGTTTAGTTCTCTTCTGTTTTCACCTTGAAACTCATATTTTAGGAAAAATATGTAAGCTCCAGCAATTACCCCCCCCCCTTATTGTCTGACATGCTATTTTTTCTGGTTTTGTACGCTCTAGTCAACTGCCTACTGTATACATACATCTGACTTCATGTGTGCATGCTGATGTGGAAGGAAAAGCAAGTCAGTGTATAGTACACTTTACTGAGTACATTGTGTGGGTATCAGTGGCACATTACCAAGCTTTTTTCATTAAATGTACACAATTCAGTGACTATTGAGGTGTCTATTGAGTGTAAAATGTAATAAGTGATTTATTACCTACACTGCCTGACCAAAAAAAAAAAAAAAAAAAAAAAAAAAAAAAAAAAGGCACCACCTGGATTTACCCAGGTGCACATATGCATGAGCCTCCTATTTTCCTATTGGAAAATCACTTCTTGGGCGATTATCTTTCAGCTGGCAACAAGTTATTTAACCCCAACTGATGCAATATATACCTTCCCTTTTCTTAAACAACCATGTGGAAAGACTCATCCTGCTGTAGTGGATTATGTTATATGTATCAAATGATTTCAGTTATTATAATTCCAGTGTTGGGGTCCATCATAAAATATTTTAAACTGTCATTGTGGCCCATCAAATCTCAGGTCAGCCTGAACAAAAAGCCCATCTCAGACCAGTTATCTCAATAAAAGCCTTTTTAGCCTTGACCACTGCATCCATAGAAAAGTCTGATAGAAAAAAGAAACTCACTGCAGCACATGATATATTTATTCAAGTTATATTTATTTAGCCATAGATTTTTAACCAATTATAAAAAAATTACATACTAACACATTTAAGTCATCATATCTTGATTTGTTTTTGCTGATTTGTGGCACTTTCAAACCTCCATAAAAAATTTGCCATAGGAATTCTTGAATAAGATTTTAAAGTTTCAGCTCTGCTACAATGAAGCCTATTAATAAAACTTGTTACTTCTATTTACTGGATCAGCTTTCCAAAGTCCAACTTCTTAGTTGTTTAAATTTACAAAAATATGTAATCTAAAATGTCAGCTTCATCAAAAATGCCATAAAGACAAAATTTACTCCTTTTATATGCCAGCCTCCAGTATGTTTCTTTCCAAGTTGGACACATAAGTTCAACAAAGATATGTTGCAGAAAGAAGTTAACTAGTTCTTTGGTTACAGCTAGGTGCACTGAAAACAATCCATAAAACACACCTCAATGCATTTTACAGACACATAAAACATGGCTTGAACCCCCACTGGGCCAGTTCATTTGCATGGCAGAATTTCTCATTGCATCATCAAAAACCAATGGCAACCCAGTCTGTCCAAGTCATACACATATTTTTTTGAGACATGACCCAGTAAAGTCCTCACTTTTGGCCCATTGAGGGTTCCTGGGTAAGCACTGGCCAAGTTCAATTGGCCCTCCACCATGTGGCGAAACATCCACCCTACAAAGAGCACATCTGGAGTTAAAAAAGCTCCAAGCTCTCAAAGCCTGAGGGGACCCAGAGTGTAGTCTTTTGTGGTCAGTACATGCTGCTAAAAAGCAAGCTTAGGATTCAGGACCCCTTGCAAAAAATATTCCCACTTCTTCAACCATTTTAAGAGGTGTTACATGTTTTTAAAAAAATTTTTAGAAATAAAACCCTGAGAAGTATGGCATGTATTTATAGGTATCCCTCCTGAGCTAATTTGTAGAACCAGCTTTTGCTACAATTACAGCCATAAGTCTTAGGTATCTCTCTACCAGTTTTAGTGACTGGCATATTTGTCCATTGTTTTTTTGTTTTGTTTTGTTTTGTTTTTGCAAAATAGCTCAAGCTCAGTCAGATTTGATTAACAGCATATGTGACCATCAATTTTCAAGTCTTGCCACAAATTCTCATTTGGATTCAGGTCTTGACTTTGATTGGATCATTCAAATACATAAACATGGGTTCGTCTAAACCATTCCAATGAAGCTTTGCGTGTTTAGGGTTATTCTTCTACAAGGACGTGAACATTCACCCCAGTCTAAAGTCTTTTTCAGCCTCCTAGGTTTGCTTTTATGATTACAATTATTATTTAGGCTCCAGATTTTCCCATCAACTCTGACCAGCTTCCCTGTCCCTGCTGACAAAAAAGCACAACCACAATATAATGATGCCATCACCATATTTCGCTGGTGGTGGCATTCAGGGTAATATGCAATCTTAGTTTTCCATCACACACAGTGTTTTGCATGTAGGTATGAACCCCTTCTTCAACATATCTGCCTTGTCCCCTATGTGGTATTTCTTATGCCTATCTTTGTAACCCTTTTTGGAGTCATTTTGCAAATTACTGTAATTCCTTTTCTGGTCTCAATATAGCCATATGCCAGACATATGCCTCCCATACCAAGGATCTTATTTTAAAAGTGTTTTGCCACCATGTAGTGAAAAACATGTGGTTCTTGAAAGCAGAAGTGCAAACTCACTGTTTTCTTTTAACAAATAAGGGGACAGACACCCCTGGGACTGCTCAATGATTTTGCAGTATTTAGTTGAACCTGAAACACTTTGATGAGGAAAAACCATTGCTTTTTTGCCTTGAAAAACTGTATTATCTGTCTAATGTCTCAAATATGTATCACATCCAAATTTACACCAATTATAGGTGCAATATTTAAATTACCAATATCAAATTAATTTAGTTTGGATTGACAGAAAACACACAAATAACAGTAATTTTTAATATTTTTGGAGCGCTAACAAAAGCTTTTATCTTTCTATGCTTCCATAAATGCCAGATTTGTGGGTTGAAGAACCAGCATTTGTTCTTTCTACAGATTCCCCGATCTGATGTCTGGTTCACTGCATCTATTATTATGGGCTTCACGGCTGCTTGTCTTGCCCACCCTGTCAGTTTAGGTAGGCGGTCCTGCATTAGGAGGTTTCTGTCTGTGCCATACTCTTTCCTTCAATTCCTGAGATCAAATTATACCCAGGCAGATTCTGTTTTACACACTGAATGACTTCGGAAGGCAAATGGTAGCGCTGGATTTTATTTAGGGGCAAATGAGGCTGAATATAAATGCACACCACCCTTTTTAGATTAAACATAAATTAAAATATGTATCCTTTGTCTTCCACTTCAGAAAAATGGACTACCTAGTGTCATAGTGTATAGTCTATCACATAAAATCCACCCAAAATACACTGACTTTGTAACATGCCAAATTGTGAAAAAGTTAAATGGATGTAAAGGCACTATATTTATAAATTAACTTGATCTTATGGAAGCTTGTGATAATTTTAACATCTCATAAATCTCATCCCCACCCTGTCCATGTTTCTGTCATGCAAGATATCTTGATACAAAAGTTGTTCCAAACGATACACTAAGAGAAAAAAAAATAGTTTTATTACGCAGAAACACTGAAAGCATTCAATATGCTCATTTGTATTAATCCAGCTGCTTATTTTATGAGTCTCTGAGTGACCTGAGAGAGGATAGACAGGAGGACAGCCCACTGTGAAAAAACAAGATGCGGCAGCTGCCAAGGAAGTCTGCTGGTGTGGTCAGAAGTCTGTTGCATAATGGATCTCTGTGTGATTAAACATACAGCATGTTATCAACAGATGTGAGGGATGTACAGTGCAGCACTGTGAGAAGGACAGCCTTTCCCCAGGACACCTTACATCCACACTCACTTGGAAAGCAGCACTGATGCATAACACACACACACACACACACACACACACACACACACACACACACACACACACACACACACACACACACACACACACACAAAAAGTGGCATTGTAGATCTCTGTATCTGCTGAGATTATTTTCCTCAGTAACTGCACAACCACCTGAGAGGCATAAATCCTCAACCAACAAGGATTGTATGGAGATGTCCAAACACAAAAACACACACAGATCCAGGAGAAACATGTTACCATAGCTGTCAATTTCAATTCAACTCAATTCAATATATTTATATAGCGCCAATTCACAACAAATTTCGTCTTGAGGAACTTTACAAGAAAAAAAAAATCAATTCAATCATACAAACATTCCAGTTGATCCTAGTTAAACAGTACAGTAAGATCAATTGTTCAAAGTAGTTCAAAAAGGTTCCAAGAAAACCCAGCAGATTGCGTCGAGTCATTGTCTTACAGCATTCACTCCTCCTGGACAAGAAAATAGCGACTGTAGACAATCGCTTGCGTTGTGTCATTGACTTTACAGCAATCCGTCATACCAAGTATGCATGTAGCGACTGTGGAGAAGAAAAACTCCCCTTTAATGGGAAGAAACTTCCAGCAGAACATGGCTCAGTACAAGTGGGCATCTGTCACAATCGACTGGGGTTTGAAAAGACAGAGCAGAAAGTCAGTCATGTCTTGACTGAAAGTAGCCAGACATGGAAGGAAGAAATGAAGGAAACAATAAATCTTGAATTTGCTGAAAATACATTCAAATGTTCCATTCAAACAAAGGAGGGCACATACCGACAGAGAGGTTAGAGAATCCGTCAGGTAATTTTGTTTGAAGACTTTCATAATCCATATCTTGCATTTCTCTGGGGCTGTCTATTTAAACACTTGTAGAGTACTATTGCATAACCACTAGGAATTTCAGTGTACACAAGGAGTGCATCTCAAAGGTTTTACAGAATTTCTGAGGTAAAAACACAGCATTTTGTGACCAAAATATTTTTATCAAGAATATTCTTCAAACAGATTTGGATTTGCACTGTCATATTCCCAATGAATACATTACATTTTGTGCTTAAAGGTAAAGTTAAAATTAACATTAAAAAGTACATTCAGCTATAAAGCTTGATTTGGATCTTACACTCTGTGTAATAAGTTGAAGGACTGTATTTTCATTGTATGGTTTTTCATTTATTAAGATTCTGACTTGAGTTCCAATCTTTAGTTTTTCATTTTACTGTTACAATAAGGGCAGTGGAATACCATGAAAGCAGTCAGTACCACAAAATCATGACTGCATGCATGTTAACAGCATGATTAAAGATTTTACTTGCTTTTTCCTCAGTATACTGTTGATTTAGATCAAACCGTTTATCTTCTAACACATGAGTGAGTGACTGTTCTGAGGAGTTCTGGCATGAGTAGCCAGTCAATTTTGTATATAATCACATTGTCTACCAGAACAATGTACTACCAGAGGGAAAATGTAATAAATGTAAGTCAAAATAACACATATATGAATAAATAAGACCTAAAAAGTATACAAACACGCATCCAGTTTTCAGCAATAGATAAATTGCGTTTACACAAAGATCCTGCATTACAAAGTACCCCCAATTGTTTTTGTTCTGTTACAACCACAAAAACACAGCTTCGGCCTTGTTAGCTGGAAAGCTAAATCTCTTTTGTTTTGAAGAAAGAGAATAACAGCTTGTTGAACAGGGTTACACTCATGCCAGTGGTTGCCAGTGGTTGTAAAGGATTTCTGGGGATTTAGAATAAAGGCATTTGAGGATCATGGAAACTCAAGGAATGGAAGTTCTCACGAATTTAGTGCTGCTTGAAGTTCAAAATGTTTGTAAATCATAATGAAGAGATTTGTGCGTAAAGTCAAAATCAGCCTCAAAACATTTACTTTAGCTGCTATGCAAATTGTTTTGTTTAATTGTGTGTGCTCACAATGTAATGTGCTACATTAATTGGAAGCTCATTAGAGTATGTGCTTCGCCTGTCCAGAATTTCTGCTGAAACACACTATAGACCTCTTGATAAAATCTGCTTGAGAAGCTGATGATGTTTTAAGGGATCAAGATGAGCCCACAATTACAGTAAAAATCTAGATGACTTAAATCCGGATTCACACACACCTTTTGCTAGGGAGTCGGTATGGCTAAGAACAGAACTGACACACTGCAGAAGTGTACTCATCAAACAGAAAAGATAAGGAGACATGCAATATTCAGGAACTGTATAAATGCATTCCATGTACACACCCACCCACACACACACACACACAATCATCTACACAAACATAGGAAACCCATAGTGCACACCAAGTCAGCACAAGCTTTTTAATTCCAGGAGGACATCTGTAATGAAGACCGAGTCATTTGGATACAATTATGGGCAAGCAAGTGGAAAGAATGGAGTAAATAAGTTCAATGTGATCTCAGTAGAAAAAAACTCAGTTTCAATGTGTAAACTCAATTTGCCATGAATTTAATTAATGCTGGTTTAAATGAAAGCATTCAGACATAAAAACCACTGAAGTTTTCATGTGACTCCTGCCTCTCTATGTTCTCTCATTTGCATTTTTCTCAGACAGTGTGAAGAAAAGAGAGCAGTACCTTAGCGCCATCTGTTGCCTCCGAATTCATCCTACAACAAATAAGAGAGCTCTACGGTGGCTCTCAAAAGTTTACAAATCCTTGTTAAAATCTCAGGATTCTATGATATAAAAATAAGACATATGAGATAAATCATTGCAAAATCATTTCCACATTTACTGTAACATACAAAATGACACAATATTAGAGGAACGAATAGTAAAATAAAATACTGCAAGAAGTTGGCTACATAACTGTGCACACCCATTCAATTTGGTTTCACCATTAAGTTTTCTTGAGTTCTAACATTTCTTGGAGGGTTCTAAAGAATCTGATTAAATGGTACTTATATAGCACTTTATCAAGTGTATGAATGACCAAGTTCAGTCATTCAAACACTGATGGTGGTAAGCTGCTGGATTGTAGCTACCACTGCCTTGGGGCAGTCTGACAGAAGCAAGGCTGCCATGCACTGCGGGCCCTCTGACCATCACCAGCAGTCAAGGTAGGTGAAGTGTCTTTCCTAATCACACAGCGACAAACGGACGGAGCAGGGGCTCGAACCAGCAACCCACCAGTTACAAGATGAACTCCTACCGTCACCACCATCGGATTAACCTTAACAAATTACAGCAGTCCCATTAGGATTTTCCTGAAATTTGCTCTGATGCATCCTTGAGCTAAAGCCATAATTTGCAGAGGGGTTACAAAGAATCAAAAGGATCTCACTGAGCAAAGGTATCAGTCAAGAGAAGAGTACATGTTAACAGTATTACACATACGAAATGGCACAGTAAAGGCAGTCACCTGCAACTGGAAAAAATATGAGATAAGAAGGGCATTACAAACTTAGACATTTGTACAAAAGTGATAAAAACATGACTGAAACTGGTCAGGGAGGTTGCTTAGAGATGGTGGCAAGAAACCTGTAGGAATTACTTACAACTACTGGATATGTTTTACATGTTACAACAATCTTGTGTATCCTCCTTATGTTTGCATTAAGGAGGGTCTTTAAAACAGAATAATCTTCTTCCAAAGAAAACATAAAATCTCTCAAAAATATTGTGTTACAGTCTATTGGAATCACTTACTACTTTTTTTGCCACAATTCCAAAAGGCAAGTTTGGCACAAAAACAACACTACATATCACTGAAGGAACATTATACCCTCATTGAAAGATGGTTGAAAGATGGTGATGGCAGCATCATTATCTGGGGTTACTTTTCTTCTGGCAATACTGAGGCTTTTGTAAAGGTCTATTAAGTTATTTTTAGTTTCAGTTACCTATCAGTTTGGGCCCAAAGCCTTTAGATGTCTGTCTTAAAGTACAAGAACCAAATGGATTTCATTTTTCAAATTTATGTTTTGTTGAATTTAGTTTTGGAGATCTAGACAGATATCACCAAGTCAGGATGCTGATAGACCCCAACCAAAGAACATTAAATGCTGAAATGAAGTCAGAATGAGACTGTTTAACTGACTACTACTACTTTTTTTTTACAGGAATCATGCCTTTTTGATTGAAATTAAATTTCTTGATTTTCAAAACATTTAAAATATCATAGAAAATGTTAAGGTGCTTTTCTTTTTAAATAAAATGTCAAAAAAAAATTGTTGACTTTTATGGCCTGCATATTTCATATTACTTTCCTGTAATTTTCTTTAGGAAAAACATAGTTTTTCTATTTTTTTAAATACATAATGAAAATATTTTTAATAAACCTTAACTGGTGACATTGTTCCCACTGTTATTATTGATATCTCACAATGGAACCTGATTTGAGTTTAAATTGTTTCATCCTTTTGAGCTTTCCTCATTAAAGCAACAACAACAAACTTTTCCTATAAACCCTATTCCAACCAAAATGTTATGTTTTCGTTGTTGTTGTTTTGTCTTGAATCAAGACTTCCAATGTGGGTCTGATTAATCTCTCAATAGTAATAAATGAGCCCCAAGCTTTAACGACTGCAGTAAATAAATATTTACTTAAAAGAATAAACTTAATCCACAATTATGAGAATTTTAGACCTACATCCAATCTGATGTATTTATGTTTGCCAGTATTTCCTTTCTGTCCTCTTAACCGTCGCTGCTTGAGGCAGATGGGCACTCATCCTAAACCTGGTTCTACTGGAAGTTTCTTACATTTAAAAGTAACTCTGCAACTCCTCACAGAATATCAGATTCCACTAAAGGGAAGATTCAAAGTAAGCTACTTGTTGTCTTTAAATATACACATTTTTATAAATTGGTCTATCGTTGTTTAAATACACTTAATCTGATTTAATTAGACCAGATATAACAGAAACAAATCAAGTGGGTTTGAATTGGACTTGCCCCAGGATAACTCAAGGTATGATTTGCTATATGGTAAAATTGACTGAAGTCTAAATTACAGCATTTTATTTATTTATTTATTTATTTATTGGTTATCTAGTCAAGCCAAGTTTATTTGTATAGCACATTTCACCAACAAGGCAGTTTAATGTACTTTACATCATAAAAACATCATACAGTCACGAATTGTGAAATAAGCAATAAATGTTACATTTTGACAAATGCCATCATCAAAGTCATCAAGCAAATACACATGTTACCAATGTTCCACTTACTACTAATCAAAAGCAAGTTTTTAGTCTTGATTTAAAGGACCTCAGTGTTTTGGTTGTTTTGCAGTTTTCTGGGAGTTTGTTCCAGATTAGAGGAGCATAAAAATTGAAAGCTGCTTCTCCATGTTTGGTTCTGGTTTTGGGGATGCAGAGTAGACCAGAACCAGAAGACCTGAGTGGTCTGGAAGGTTGATACACTGACAACAGATCTTTAAAGTATTTTGGTGCTAAGCTATTCCATGATTTATAAACTAACAGAAGTATTTTAAAGTCTGTTCTCTGAGCTACAGTGAGCAAGTGTAAGGACTTTTGAACTAAATGTAAAAGAAATGTTGCTTAAACTGTAGTTTAAGCAACATTTACTGTTAGTTTTGAGTGGACATTATCAACTTCACAGTATATTTTTTTCACGCTAGATGGCAGTAGCTACCTAAGGTAGGACAACATCAAAAGTAAGGCAGATCAAAATTATTTTCTAAAAAGCAGCATGCATTATAAATTAATCACAGAATTTGAGTTTTTTTGAAGCAGCCTAATTTATGCTCTGTTGTGAAACACAAAAATTGGTTACAGCTAAATAATGTTGTGAGATGTAAATTTAGCTTTTTTCTTGAATTCAAAGTATAGAACTTATGTGAAAACTGATTTAAAACTGTCATATGGGTTTGTTTAAAACATATCAATTATGTGATGTGATTGAATCTAATGCATGTCCTGGAGACAATGTTAGATTAAAAATACTGTGGTTGACATCTGATGACAGGATCTTTTTTGTAACTTTAGGGCTGACATTGATCTGTCTGTCACCTCACTATAAACTATTTTGTCACTAGTTGAGATCACATAAGCCCAGTAAGTGGATTATTGATGTGTCATGATAGATACATCAGTTTCAGGGAAAACTGTTTGTGGATAGGAATGTATCATTTCTGCATATTTTATCCAAATAATACACATTCTTTGCCTTTTTAATACTTAAATCTGTAGGTTTATATTTTTATAACTTTAAAAATGTGAGGATAGGAGAGAAAGAGGCCATTAATCACACAAAAATGAATCTGCCTCGGAATGAATACTAGACAGATCATTTATGTATTGGCTCCATTTTCTTGACTGGTATCCAGGCGGGGTAACAAGTTCACATTAATTTTGATTTAGCTCCCTCTGTGCAATCTCAGTGTCGCCTGGCCTCTATATATGGCTGTTTGTAAGTGATCTGAGCTGTAATGGTAAGAGTTGCTGATGTGCCCGAAATTAAATCTGTAGCTGGATTTTCTCTCACCTGTTGCCAATGAACACTTTATTGTTAAGAACTTTAGAGCCATGTTCATCATTGACCCTGTCTTAATTTCTTTCACTCTTTCCTTACAAATAAGCTCCACTCATTGGGCCACCAACGAGACCTATTTTTCAGACCCGTGAGGGCTAAAAAAGACGTGTCTATTTTCTAATTACTTTGGGGAATATGATTCTTTGAGGTAGCACAGCTTCTTATCAAACTATAACTGGCAATTCACCTCACTTGGCTTGCCCCAACAACAAGTGCCAGCAGACAGCTCCAGACCTTGGCGTGACATTACACTAACAGATTCCGTATCTTAGCAGCCCAGACCCAATAGCAGAGCAAAGATTAAAGGCAAAGAAGAAATACTTTCCCAGCACAAATAAACACACTCATTCATTGCTTACATTTACATATTTGGGAGTTTCTTCCACATAGTTATTTTCAAAGTCTTTGATGGGGGACTCTGATATTTTGTAGCTTCCATTTTGGGCACCTGTTTTTGTTTCCAAGAGCCTTATAAGGTTAAAAAGTTTACTTTCAAACAAACAAAAAAAAAAATCTTTAATATGTTTTTTGCCAAAGAAAACATGAATCATCTAACAGTCATATAATCAGCAGTTATGACAATGAAGCTATGAAAGAGTCCAGTTGATCACTTACCGATCTTTTTCTTGGACCAGTTCACAGCATTTACACAACCACGACTCAAATATTACAAAAATGACCCGATATTAAGATTATTAATCGCATGACCTACTTTTTGATTTATTCTCCAAATAATTTTCTGACTACTTGAGGGCACTCAAGCACTGAATTTGAATTCCCAGGCAGTCAGTAGATTTTAATTATTGAAAAAAAGAATGCAGGACTGTGATGTCAAGGGTAACATAAATTTGCACCACACCCTGACACAGTTGAACACTGAACTTCATACCTTTGATATCAATGTGTGTGCACTATCCATACTAGGAGCATATCAAAAGCAACTTGCATCCTTCAAAGACTCAACAGGACTTGGTGATATGCCAAATCCCTTCATTCTCTCCCTGTGTAACATGTTTTCCAATACAGCAGAATAGATGGCAAGATAGAAACAGGCACTTAAAGTAGGTAGTCAAAAAACCACCATTTCTATAAAATGTAAAAATCAACAAATTTGTTTAAACATGTTTAATTTAAACAGAGATCAAGAATAGCTATCATACAGCAGTAAATACATCCTTCATTTTTCCAATAGTTGAACTGAAGACATTTTTTAGATATTCCCAATTTGAATTACATAACCATGTTTATATCTGCTGTCAGCAGCTTACTGAGTAACAAAAGCATTTCATTCTGCCTAACAGTCAATATCTGCTCAATAAAGAGAGACTGTTTTCAATGGAAGGCCAAGAGTCTTGTGCTCATGTGTGCAGGCTGATTGAGATTTAGCAGATATGTGGACAGCTCAATCCTTACTAAAGAAAAACCAGCATCTCTATCACAAAAAGAGAACCATGCATACATGCAGGAAAATCTTTCAAAACATTTTCAAAATGAAATTAAATAGCCTGTGTATCTTTTCTTTCAGGAGAAATGCTACATTTACGGAAAAGACAGTGTTGTCACACAGACCATTCTCAAAACATCATTGACTGATAGAAAAGCAGTTTTTTTTTCTTGAGTCTTTACAGGTGAACAGGATAGATCTTCACCTAAATAAATCCAAAAAGAGAGCTGCTGAAATCTGACTTCTCACTTGCAGCTTCAGGAAAATGTCACGGCTGAAGTTCATGAGTCAAATGGCTCAGGAGAGATTGTTGTCAGATGATGAAATTTAAATCGCATCCCCGAGGACATGTAGAGAAGGCATGAATTTGATCGTGATCTGCATTGTACCACCCATATAAGACACAAAGAATACATATCGATCTATTTTACTGCACTTGTTTTTTTTTTTCTGCAGTGCAGCTTTCTAACAGCAGACTGGCTTTCGCATTCGCAATTGTTCTGAAAGCAATTGTCGATCCTGAAATTTAATTACACTCAGTATCATTGTTACCTCCCACTGTTTAGCTCTCTGCCTCTGACAAACTCATGCAGATAATTTCTCTTCTTTGCACCAAACTGCCTGGCAGCCAAAAGAGCAATAGATTCATTTCATGAACCCACAATCAGCAGGTGATGCTTTTGAAATTTGGCTATAGGCAAAAGTACATGCTTCATTTGAAGACTTGCTTCACCGCTTTGCCAAAAGTTACACACAATCACACATACCCACAAATGAGCCCACACTGCCCTCTGTCTCCAGACCAATACTGGCACAAACCATCCTCAGGCCTGGCTTGGCTGGTGGTTTGATAAATTAGCCCTTTCATCGCGTCAATGTGAATTGTGTCAGCGGATTTGTGTGTGTTTGAATTTGTGAGGGCATACATGTGCATTTGTGTGTGTCTGCCTGGGTATATTGTCTAAGCTGCAAAGTGTTTGGCTTCCTCACTGAGCACTGCTGTCACAGCCCCTGAAAGCGTATAATAGCCGCCTATTCTCTTGGCATGAATGCACATCCATACACAAGCACAAAAAAGTGGCATTTCAAAAAGACCGGGATAATCGAACTGAAAAAAAAAAAATTATAAAAAGGGTTATGGCAAAATCATTCTCTTCAGCTAAGCTCTAGATTTGGTGAACATGACTGCTTTGCAAACTGGATGTAAATCAAAATTAATTTATGCCATTATTTGACATACAGTGACTGTCAAAAGTCTTCACACCTGAGTCAAAATGTCAGGTTTCGTAATGTAAAAAAATAAGATCAGAATAGATCTTTTCAAAACCTCTTCCAAATATATTAGCTCTGCATGATGCTACAAAAATTGCTCAGTGGAGTAATGTAAATAAATAAAGGTGCATAAGTGTACACTCCCTTAGCATAATACCTTGTTATTGTTAACAAAAACCTGCCTGATAAAGCTTAGGTATCAAAATAACAATAGATGAAGGGATAAGTCCAGCAAGGTACTACACACATACAGAAAAATGACAAACAACTTCTCTCCAATATATGAATTTATTAACAAAAATAACTCAACCTTTCAGTTAAAATACTTTTAATCAACAAACTCACTAAGCTAGTAACACTTGACTAAACTAAATTAAAGGTGAAAGAACAATGAAAACTAATAAACTACCAAAAAAATAAAAGTGTTAAAATATACAAATAAGGATAGAACCAATAAAATGATGCAATGATGTCATAGTTCAGTATGAACTGAATGGTAGAAACCAAATCTATTAAAGAGGAAATTTGGAAATGATGCCAAAGTAGTTTTAAACTCATTTAGATTGGGTTGCAAAAATAAAATATGAAATAACTCAAAATGATATATCATAATATTTGAATGTATTTATTTAAAGGGGACAGTGCAATATGCCAGAGTTAGCCATAAGGCTATGTTTCACCTGCAGTCCCAAGATAGATGGTAAAAGTCACGCTAAAGGAATAAAAGTAATGCTACATAATTATATGAACAAAATAACTATTTCAATTAGCTTAATAAAAAACACTATAAAGCTGAAATACACATAACAAACAGACTAACCACCAGACAACGTCAGACAAAAACAATGAATGCATACACAAGATGACAGCAGAAGGAAGCAAGAGCAGGTCTAATTGTAAGCTAATGTTGACAACTCTGATTATTAATAAGCCATGTCTTTAACTGTATCTTAAATGTGTTATATTTATTTACATTTCTAATGATCATGGGAGTACCATTCAATAGCGGCTCGAACAGAAAAGGCAGTTTTGCAAAAAGCACTTTTCCTAAAAGGAATAATACAATCTCCACTCATGAATATAATGATTCCTTATCTGTCAATAACCTTATAAAACACTTTATACTGCAGGCTCTGTGGCCTGTTTGTACCCAAGAAGTTTAAAGGATTAAAATTCTGCAAACGCAGTCAAATGGACAAGCAAACAATATTCAAATTATTGATCCTAAGGTAACTTATCTCTGCCCATACACAAGGCTTACTTGAACAGTTCTTAAGAACAAGGAAATCTTTGATAAATGCAGACAGCATGTATGTGTGGCTGGTATGTGTTAGCTCAGAATGTGGTGAGTCCGCTCCGGACTGCTCTCCGGTCCTGAGGCATACGTCGGCTCAGTTGGCATATGTGGCCAGCGCGGGCGAAGCTGCACTTCTCTTCTTCTCAGCTCTGAACTGCCGAAAGCATGGAGCTGCAGTTCTTCTCCTTCAGAAGAATAGCAGTGGGCAATGGTTAACTGACAGCAACAGAGACACGTCTCTTTTTGGGGAATCTATAATTCAAAGATTCCTTCTGCAGAAATATGAATAAGCCAGGATCAAGGCTTATTCCTTTGGCCAAAATACAGACACAGACGGTACAAACCTAAATACAAACAGTAGACTGGATATATATTTTGGATCTGGGGCTTCTGGTAAAAAGCAGTCCTCCCTTCGCTAGCAAAGTAGGGGGGGGGATCTCGTGCTGCCTCTCTGATGTAGCCCTCATATGTAACGGGTTGTAAAACAGAATGACTTCCTTTAGCAGTTCACCTTTGTTACCGTGATGTAATTTATTCACGCAGTGAAACCCCTCCTCTTCCTAATAAAATTGAAAGTGGGTTAATGCAGTGCATTTTGAGATTAATAGTTCTTATACCAGTCTTTGTTTGCTGTAGTGCAGTCCTTCATAGCTGGAAGCACAACATGATTTTTTTTTTCCATATGCATCCCAGAACCCTCAGTTGTCTGGTTTAAATCTGAAGATGGAGAGGGATTTATTTTTTCAGCTTAACTGTGAATCCAAGTACACATCCAAATTAACAAGAGAATAGTTACACCAGAAGGAAATTCAAGGTCTGAAATGGCCAACCAGAGTTGAGA